>JANAVB010009198.1:5235170-5835170 GCA_029216955.1 Iris pallida | reverse complement strand
AGACTTTCATGTACAATAACATAACATGTCTAGATCCTTGTGTATTGATTGGGGTACGGAGGAGTAGAAGTAGTCATGTGAACAATTCCAAAGTAGTGTAATCATGTGCAAACTCTATAGTGTAATTATGTACAAATCAAGCCGTTAATATTTCTATCGTGTAATCTAAATCACTAGTCACTTACAGTTCTCTATTACCATACCTAAATATTTTTTGTTATCAAATTCTCTCTTTTTCTTCATGTATATTCTTAAAGTTTTCATGTACTTTATTCTATAGCATGCTTTACATTTTTTGTCATGATATGAACTGTGTGAGAGATTTGTATTCATTCCTGTCCTGATTGGACTCGTTGAAAATATTACATAGGATGAGGAGGAGTTCTGCCCTACATACTATGGAGCTGGCTTAGACGACACCTATGACTTGGGTCCTCAGGAGGATCCAACAGTTGCTGAGGACATGCCCATTGTCTAGATTAGACTGCTAAACTAGTTATCTTTATTTAGATGTCTTGTCTTTGAGATGTACTTCAATTATTTGGATTTCGATGTTGTTTAAACATCCAAACTTATTAACTTTCAATTGTAGTTCTCTATTGAGATTATTATCCATCCTTTTATCGCTTTATTTCCATCTTAGGTTCTATGATTGAGTTGTACCTTCTATGTTGTCCTCCTTTTGGAGAGTATATCTTTGTACATGTACAGTTATATATTGTTAGATGTTGTGACCTAGGACATCGTTCTACCGCCGACACTACGGCGTAGGCTGGACGTATCCACTTCTCGTGCCCTTACACTGGGTGTGGGTCGTGACAATACCAATTGAAGATATTCATCGACATTGTTCTCCCCTCAATTCAATTTAATTTCGTATTAAACTGGGATAAGATTAGTTTGAGATTGGGATAGAGATTATACAGAAGATTTAAAATGTGATTTAAATTGCTGCAGATTGGGATTTGAATTGATCGAATACATATGGAGGATTTTTTGTTCTCTATTCGGTTTGAATACTGGGTTGGGGGAAGAAGAGATAGCACTGTTCGTTTCAACAGTACTGATGGTAAAACTTTTTTTTAAATACTGCTCTCTCTCTCTCTCTGTGTGTGTGTATATATATATATTTACATATATATATATATATATATATATATAATTATACATATCTATATTACCTTATGGGCCCAAAAAAATAAGGGAATTATTTTAATAATAAAATATTATAATCTTTATATAAAATTATACATATATATATATATATATATATATATATATTTATATATATATATATATATATATATATTTATATTTATATATATATATATAGTACTATGGCTAGACCAATCGAGGAAGGGGGATTAGGCATGAGGTCTTTGCATGATATGATGGACGCATTCACTATTAAGCTATGGTGGAAAATGAAGACCCAGGAGGGGTTGTGACAGCGCTACATCAAGGCAAGATATTGCAAGTTTCATGATCTGGACTCGGCTGGTGCTCCTCAGAAGTGTTCTCATGTCTGGAAGCGTTTAATACATGGTCGGGAGTTGTCAAACGATCACATCATTCGTTCTGCAACGGGCGAGTGGCTTTGGGACTCAACATATACCGAAAAGTTTTCTGTTGGAGCTGTTTGGAAGGTAACGCGAGTACCTTATCCTCCTCGTCCTGAGTTTAAACATATTTGGAGTACGTGTATCCCTTACAAGTGGTCGATTTTACTTTGGAGAATACTGCATAACAAATTACCTACTGATGACAACATCCAAGCTATGGGGTTTCATTATGTGTCCAAATGTCATTGTTGTGAACATCCTAGCATGGAGACTTCACAGCATATTTTTCTAGATGGTGATTTGGTTACTCAAGTTTGGCGACAACTGCAAACTGATTTCAAATTCAAAGCAAGGAGATCGGCTTTTAATCAATGGTGGCGGAGGCCAAACTTACACCTAAAGGAGATTGTGGTAGCTGCGGTTTGCTGGGTGTCATGGAAAAACAGAAATAAATGGCGTTATGAGGAGTACAACTACTCGGTAAATCAACTTCTTCATGAGGTTCGACGACAGGTTGGAAAGGCAATGAAGAGATGCAAGCATAATCCTCTACTTCCGGATTCTTGGCTGCAGATTGGAGTTGGCTAGTTACAAACACTTGTACTTGTATTCTGCCTTTCGAATATTTCAATAAAGCTCCTATTTTGATCAAAAAAAATAAAATAAATATATATATATATATATATATATATATATATATATATATATATATATATATATTTTATATATGTATATATATATATATTAAAAATATATATATATATATATATATATATATATATATATATATATATATATATATATATATATATATATATATTTTATATATGTATATATATATATATTAAAAATATATATATATATATATATATATATATATATATATATATATATATATTATATATATATATATATATATATATATATATATATATATATATATATAATTATACATATCTATATTACCTTATGGGCCCAAAAAAACAAGAGAATTATTTTAATAATAAAATATTATAATCTTTATATAAAATAATTATTGTAAAAAGTAATATTGCATTTAAAAATCTTTTTTACATACTTCAGTAAAATGTTAAATATTTTAATTCAATTATTTAATTCAATTATCAACATAATAAAGAATCAATAAAATTCCTAAAAATTTGTAAATTCGAAAATATTCTCCAAAATATTTCAGTACAAACTATTTATACCATTTTACTTAGTTGTATTTATGATGTAGAAATCCTTGCTACTTCTAATAACATAAAATATATATCTAAATTAAATCAAGCTTTATTTAAATAAGAAAAAAATATTGTCAAATATATATTGATTAAAATAAAAAATTGTCAAAATTTTAGGAGGTTTACATCCTACCCAACTTATAAAAATTTTGCCCTCAAAATTAAAATAAGTCTTAATATCAACAAAATATAGAATTTAATACAAGGGAGGGCAGGTACGTCAAATCGTAACTTGATGTTTGAAACGGTAGAGGAGGTGGTTATAACAGAATCCAAATTGGTGCCATATTCTACAAGATTGGATATTCTTCATTCCAGGCTTTAACCAACTTATAGAAGTTGGCTAATCATAAAAATAGTCATTACAAGACTTCTAGAAAAATCAAATCCTAAGAAAAATATGAGAATATTGGCATTCTTGTCCACAGTCACGGATCCTAAAGGAAGTCGGGATATTGCTATAATGCTCTTGGTCAATAACAACTTATAATAATATTATTATAATTTAATTTTGCCTCTCCATGGGTCATGCTTCCTACAAGATGGTAGGAATATTTTGTTCGAATATAACTAGAACGTGCCAGTTTAAGGGATTTCCCTCTTCGCCTATCATGGGCAACTAAGAGATGAGATTGAAGAATTCAGGGAAGAAGAATTCATAGCGAAGAGGTGAGAGTCTATAATAAGCGCATGAACCTTGCTATAGAATTATAATAGGTAAGTGTTTGAATCTTTAAGTCATAACGACTAACATATGCGGGTTCGATGTTTAGTGTTTTGTAGGAGGTATGTGCTTGCTTAGGTAGAAAGGATATGTCATAAGTGTGATGTGTCTTGCCTGGATCATGGGTATTTAGTTTAGTTAAGGGAATGGTCGGTATTTGCATGGTCAAAATAAAATAGAAAAATAGGCATCTATGGTTTGTTCCAAGGAAAATATATTATACAGGTGGTGTAGTTGAAATGGAGCATAAGAAGGGGTGTTTGTGTTGGACATGTATGTTATATGTGTAGCTTGACTGGTCAAGTCCGTGAGGGTGAACTTTGTGGGAAGGAAAAGGCTTGTGTTGTGCTTCAAATATCAAGTCACGGTAGAGGGTGTCAGTTGGTACGAATAGAAATGGACGTTATGAACTACTTAATTTTTAGCCTCAGTGGAATCTATCTACCTCAATCATCTACTAATTCAAGAACCCTACGTTCTAGAGAGGCTTGCCTATACCTTAAGGAAATTTCTTTCTCGAAATTGAAACTAAGGCACTATTCTATAATAAAACAAAAATTGAAGAATCAAGGTTTCTATCTTTCGTTGAGGTAATCTAAACTTATGAGCATGGAATATAAAATGCAGTACAAAAATCACATCGTAACCTCCAAATAGATGGTACAATGGTTACAAATGTCATCCTATATCTAAGAGAGAGAGAGTATGCTAAGTTTAAGGTACTACGTAACTTATAGAAATTGGTTAAACATAGAAAGCACGGTAACATGACTTCTAAGAAGATCAAATTTCAAGAAGATATCGAGGATATGAGTTACTTCTGATCGTAGTCATGGACTCTATGGGAAGCCTAAGTATTACTCATTTAATATTGTCCATGTATTGACCACATTTTATCAAGACAGTGGGAAGATCTTAGTCAAGCATAACCAAAAACAAGTTGGTACAGCATGATTCCATTCATCTCATAACATAGGCTACAAGAGATATGGTTACAAAATTTATGGCAGGAGAATTAGTGGACCAAGAGATAGGGACTACATAATAGGCATAAGGATCTATTTCATCAAGTTTGGTTTTTATAGCCCAAATATAACGATATGCAAGGATGAGTTTAACTGGGTCTTAATGGTTTCCATAATTGGATATCGATCTTTGATTGAATGAATCATAGATTTTTATCTATATTGACTAGACGAGACGCTAAGAAATCAATCTGAGCCATTCCTAGTAGGTTAGGGTAATTTTATATAGGTTCCAATTCAAGTGGTCGGGCTAATTTTTCAGCCGGGTTGGTTAACCAGGTTCCTTAAGCCTGATGATACGCCTTTTGTGACTTTTGTGTTTAATTAGCTCAAGAAGACTCAATTGAGTGGCACACTGGTGGCATATGCATAGTGGGCTTCGAGTAGATCACAACCATATATTGGGTTAAATAATTTGAGTCGAGGTTGGATCTCTAACTGAAGTCAGAAGTGATAATGGTATTGTGGTAGGGGTTATAGCTAGCCTTTTTGACTCGAAAGTCGCATCATAAAAATAGAGTACAAGGAAACATGTTTTAGTGGGACATGATATGCCTAGATGAATGTGGACTCGTCTAGGCCTTGCATATCAAGTTTGTTGAAATGAAAAAGCTGGTCTCGTGCTCCGAATATCTATGTCACGGTAAGGGACATCAAATGATCTGAATAGGGCACTTGATTATCATCTTAATGGAAACCAACTTATCCTATTTAATCGGTACACGTAGTAACTCCTAAAATTTAGAAGGCTTACAATCTATTCACTCCAAAATTTATTTCTCTGAATTAAAACTAAGGCACGATTTTAGGATTAATAAGGTTAGAAAATTTTAAAGTTGTGATATCGTGCTTGGGCTTTGAGTATAAAGGAATACTACACAATGTGAAAGATAACGTGATATGGTAGATATGAATCAATTGGAAGGTGGTTCTCCGATTTCGAATAGATGGAACAATTGTGTATATATAGTTTTCATGGCCATAGGTAGTATGGCGAAATAAGGGGGACATTCTGGGTACATCTTCCCTCAAATATGAGCATTTGTTTTTTTGCAGTAAGTAAAAGCAAAAATAACAATAAATAGTTCAAGGGAGAGGGAATCAATGCGAATACAGGATTCCAAGGACGATTGAATAATTCAAACAGAGTGGTCAAGGCAGTTGTTGATGAGTTCATAGAGACACCTATATCTCAATCCACGTGGGATAATCATATGAAGAGCGAACCAAGTGCACTAAGGTTTATCAGACCATAATACACCGATTCTATTTACACAATATGTTAGTGGGCGTCCCCAATAAACACAATTCCTGAACAAGTTCGATCAATAACAAGCATGCAAAAACTAAGCTATAATTGCGGCATTAGTCAAGATAGTAAAAAAAATTATAAGTACGCGAGATTTATGATTGAAAGAAAATACAAGTAGTTCAAGTTCATCAAACTTTAAGACTCGTCCGGTGATCGTGCCTCTACAGTTGTCCTACTATTTTCTTATTTAAGGCCTTCGTTGAACTAATGTGGTATGGACCCTTAAGCTCTTTAGTGTAGGTAATCTTCTTAATGTCCTCTTGAAGGGTCTGCAAGGACAAGTAGAGTGACAGGTATGAGGCATAACACCCAACTTATATGGGTTCAACTGGTAGGGTGATTGAGCAATAAAACACGTATACCTAGTATGAGTCATCTTCCTAACCTCCCTATCAAGTGTGAAGGAAAAAAAATAAAATTTACGGTAGAAAAGGAATCAAGCAAGAGGTAGGTCAAGGCAGTCAAAAGAGAGTTCGAAAATGGGATTCAAGGAAGGAGGGCAAGCTTGTGGATGAGGTTCCTGGATTCTAATCCTATATGCAGGCCCACAAGGTACAGTAACGTAACCAAAACGACAAACTTGACCTGCATGGGCCACCACAAAAATATATAATGCCCCAGTTCCAAAATACTTAGGACTAAGTACGTAGACATGCCAGCTGTATACATACGAAGTATACTGCAATATATGGAACCGTCATATATATACATATCCTGTAAAATACAGTAAACCATGACAGCTAAATCTCATTCAAAAATAAAAGAATAATAATATAAATCAACTATAAATTTTGTCATTTATACATGTAGTTGGGCGGAGACAAATTCACAGCCAACTATTTTAAATGAGAAGAAATACATACGAAGGGTAGAATCTGTAAAAGTAAGAATGAACGATCCAAGAGCCATCCTCCTCGATAGAAAAGGGAATACTACAATCTTGGCTAGAGCACCTGCAAAAATAATGAAAAGCACACACCTGGAGAGATCACCAGGTCCTCAGAGGGACGTAACAAGATATAGGAAGAACATGCCATAATAAACTAAATAGAAAGTATGTCACAAGTCACAAGTAAAAATAAAAAGTCCAAATCATAACACGGTCTAATATTCCATCCTCAAAACAGTGGACTACCCCTACAACTAAATAAGGACAAGGGGTAGCACACTATTCTGTGATACGACATTGTCATATGCCACTATTGGAATGGGGGGTGACATGACATCAATTAAAGTTACCTAAACAATCTATTGTGTTCATGCAGTTAAGAAGAAACCTTTAGTCGCATGGGCCCTGACAATAAATAGGATCCGGTATAGTCCCCACTTAGGCACCTGTGAGTAAGCACATAACGTTCAAAAACGTCAGCGGCCAACCTGAGAGGGTAATCATAACCGTATCTCCAGCGGAGCTTCCGGGTTACAAGAAAAAGTGTAATAGTAGCCCATACGATAAGAAAATGTTCTTTCTGCCCTATGTACTTATCTAAGTCGCATCCACGACCATGTACCTCTACTTACTGCCAAGTCTCCTAGCATGTCTCTATTGACAGTTAGACCTAACGCATGTGCACGGGTGATCAGCCAACACGCAAGTACCTTTATATGCTACTCACCTCATATATATCTCATGGTACAACTATGTCAAGGATTATGAAATACACTATAGATGGTGCTCCCTTAACTCTAGGTCCATATGCATAATTTAAAGACAAAAAAATAAGACTAGTACTTGCATCATGTATAACGAAAAGCAAGTAAGTAAATCAACTGGAAGAACTAGAAATAAGCAGGCAGAAATATGCAATAACCAAAGAAAAATACAAACTGAATATAAGCAGTAAATATGACAAGGTATCATGGCTGAGGTTGTGTGCAAAAGGGACAAGATCCAATAGCTCAAACCGGCAAATCGATGAAACAAGAAAGCCAAATCTCCCAAACGTCCTCGGATGCTGAAATAAACACCACAAATATATTTGGTATAAAAGATATATCTTGAAACGCCTGCCCTAAAGTCTATTTCTAGACACAGGGACAAAATCACAATTTTGGGTCAAAATAATGTCCGCCGTTGGACCCATTTTGCACCGAAATGCGTTCAAGTACCAAAGATCTCTAAAGTCGTTAAACAATATGTCTACGGATCCGGTTTGAGGATAAGAACCCAACCGGATGTTCAAAGTTGAATTCCGGCATGCCGTGCATAATTTTGCCTGTTGGATCGTATCGCGGGTCTGCCAAAAAAGGTGTTCCAGTCGACCTCTAAGAATCAGACCAAACATGGAATATATGTCCAAAAAATTGATACGGTCATGGTGGCTCAAGTTTCGTCTCAAACCGACGTACTGTACAAAAAGTTATGGCCTAGTTTGCAAAGTGGTCGATACGGAATATTTTGGCGGATACGTACTGATTTTGTCGCGCACGTACAACAAAATCGAGTTCTGTCAGTTTCTACATGTTGGCAACATCCATATGCGCCTTTCGATGCTTATGGGTTGCGACCACGTTGCCCGATTTGTTGGGGCGAATGCCGTTTCAGGAAAAGTTTCTGAAAATTTTAGTTTAATAACTACATTTTTCTTGATTTTTACAATAGAATAACTTGGCGTATACTTAATGAATTCCTGATCTTCAAACTAGATTTTACTTTCGTACAGGTTGTCTTGGACATTTTAAATTGGATTTCAAAGATTGTCAGTAGGTCGGCCAGGATTGGCCTTCCAAGTTGGGGTATCAGACTGCCTATTAACTGCTTATTTAAGCCATCTTTCTTCCAAGTTTAGTTTGATTTTTCTGGGACGATTCTTGCCCATAATCGAACCTAGATATTGGGATTTGAAGAAGGTATTGCAGGCTTTAAATAGGAAATTTTTAGATCAAAATTTGATTAAACAATGATGCTTAAAATGGGTTAAACATAGATACCTGGTGTTCGGTTTTCCTGAAAATAACAGGAAGCTCTTGGTTCGTGATCGGTGGCGGCCGCCCCGGGGAGATCGTCTACAGTCGTGTGAAGGGTCGAAAGGAAGACTCACGAACGTCTCTATAAGGCTTCGATTCGTTTAGGTAGCAAAATTCTCTTAATACCAATTGGAGATATTCATCGACGTTGTTCTCCCCTCAATCCGATTTAATTCCGTATTAAATTAGGATATAGATTAGTTTGAGATTGGAATAGAGATTATACAAAAGATTTAAAATTTGATTTAAATTGATGCAGATTGGGATTTGAATTGTTCGATTACATAAGGAGGATTTTCTGTTCTCTATTCGGTTTGAATACTGGGTCGAGGGAAGAAGAGATAACACTGTTCGTTTGAACAGTGCTGATGGTAACACTTCCTCTTTTTTTCTTTTTTTATACTGCTCTCTATATGTATTTATATATATATATATATATATTTTTTTTTTTTTGGGATATATATATATATATATATATATATATATATATATATATATTTTTTTATATATATATATATATATATATATATATATATATATATATATATATATATATATATATATATATATATATATATCCCAAAATTTGGGATTTGAATTGTTCGATTACATAAGGAGGATTTTCTGTTCTCTATTCGGTTTGAATACTGGGTCGAGAGAAGAAGAGATAACACTGTTCGTTTGAACAGTGCTGATGGTAACACTTCCTCTTTTTTTTCTTTTTTTTATACTGCTCTCTATATGTATTTATATATATATATATATATATATATATATATATATATATATATATATATATATATATATATATATATATATATATATTTTTGGGATATATATATATATATATATATATATATATATATATATATATATATATAAATATATATATATATATATATATATATCCCAAAATATATATATATATATATATATATATATATATATATATATATATATATATATATATTTTATATATATATTTTTTTTTTTTTTTTTTTTTATATATATTTTATATATATATATATATATATATATATATATATATATATTTTGGGATATATATATATATATATATATATATATATATATATATATATATATATATATATATATATATATATATATATATATATATATATATATATATATATATATATTACCTTATGGACCAAAAAAATAAGAGATTTATTTTAATAATAAAATATTATAATCATTATATAAGCTAATTATTGTAAAAAGTAATATAGCATTTAAAAATCATTTTTACATACTTCAAAAAAATGTGAAATATTTTAATTCAATTTTTTAATTTAATTATCAACATAATAAAAAATCAATAAATTCCTAAAAATTTCTAAATTCGAAAACATTCTCCAAAATATTTTAGTACAAACTATTTATACCATTTTACTTAATTGTATCTATAATGTAGAAATCCTTGCTACTTGTAATAACAGAAAATATATATCCAAATTCAATCAAGCTTTATTTAAATAAGAAAAAAATATTGTCCAATATATATTGATTAAAATAAAAAAATTCTTAAAATTTTAGGGGGTTTACATCGGGAGAAGGGTTGAGGATAATTCCGATGCACTGGGAGATGAGGAAAATCATTTGGTCGAGGAGCTACCCTCGACGAACCCCGAGGATTCGTCTTGGCAATTGGCCACAGGTTCCTTGGAAGGGTTGACCAAGGAGGTTGTCAAAACATTAGCCTGTCTGACTTTTGAAAGGCCAACAAGAATAACTGTTGAACGATGGGTTGATAAGATTATTCGAAGGGCCGTCGAGGAGGCGATTGAAGAGTTGGATGATCTGGTCCTCGAGGAGATGAATGATGATGCCAACGTACCACAAGTTGATGTGGCCATTAACGAACCGATGATTGAGGTCCCAAGCGAGGTAGCCAAGGGGTTGATCGTTGATGACAGTACCGCTGATGACCTTGCTGACGTCACCATCAGAAACCCGGCCATAGAGGCCGTAGAAGAACTGGTCGGGCGAACTGTCGATGATCTGGTTGCTGGAGCGTGGGTTCAGGAGACTAATGAGGAATCGGCTACCGCGATTATTGAGAAGTCGACTGCTGAGATGGCTCAGACTCCAGCTCGCATAATTTTAACCGCAGATGCGTTTGAAGAACCAACGAAGTATCCTGCTAAGGAGCAAGTTGTGTGTCAGACAATGTTGGTTCTTACTATCTCTGCGCTGTCCAAAACCTCTGTAATTATTGCGACGCCATATGTTTCGGCTGCTATACCTAAGCATGTGCTGGCTGCTGCTGCGGCCCCGGGGATTTCTGTAGCGGCATCTCCGGTAACTCTAATGAGTTTGGCTGATAATGCATATTATACCAACCTCATTCTGAGCACAATTCGTCATGTATTATCATGTGGTATAGAGGGTATTTTTCGAAATAATCAATCTCTCAGACGGGTCCAAAATATAGTGGAGGTCCAGTTGGTGGCTTTGTGCGACTATCCCGAGTGTGAGGTAAGGCCGATGCTATAGAAGATCTGTTGGCTGAATTGGAAGCCGCCTCCTTGGAGCTCCAGAATTTGGAGCGTGGTCATCCGACTCTAGCCACTGTAGAGTTAGAGAAGATGGTCTCCTAGGCATCTCAGTACGAACAGCAACGCCGGGCACTAACTGATCGACTTGCCGAGGTTGAGTCCGAGATTAAAGTAGTGACTGATACCGAAGAGGCTCGAGTTTGTCACTGTACAGCGGTGGAGGATCAGTGCAAGTCCCTCCGAGAGCAGATCCAAAAATTAGAAGAGACCATGACCCTTGCTGAGAGTGACCTGGACAAGTCTGAGGACCAGAAGGAGATCCTTCTCCAACTTTCTGAGACTCGGGTTCGGGAGAAGGAAAGCATTGGCATTCATCCGGCCGGGCTGGCCCTTGCGTGCCAAAGCCTCTCTCTTGGTGAGGATGAAGCTGCCCACCGTCAGGAGGCCGATCATCGAACCCAAGCATTGGTTGGGCACCAGGTTGCTCTTTTGAAGAGTCGGCTGAAATAATTTCAGCGCTGGTCTTCTCAGTTTTGACCTTCTTTCTGTCTTCTTGTCCCTCGGTTTGTGAGAGACAAATTTTTGCAACCAAAGAAAGAAAACCTTTTCACTTTATAAATGAAAACATTGACTTTGTTTCTCTGGTTGTCTTTTTACTTGTGAACTTTCCCTCGCACAAGAACGAGGATTCCCTCAGAGGCAGTATGATATGAGGGGATAGAGATAGTCCGTTGGAAATAGGGTTTTTACTCATAGATTATATGGACATGGTAACATAAAATCCTTTAGTGGTAGACTTTTTCTTACTCAGAGGTAACGTGTACGTGGCAAGGATAGACTCTACGGGTGTATAAAAGGACTCAGAGGTAGTATGAACTTGAAAGTTTTTATAGATGAATATGACAATTATGGTGGATTATCATGGAATAGATGTCTACTCAGAGGTAATATAGATATGGTTGGCACATCTTCGCTAGGATATAGAATAATAATTCAGAGGTAGTATGGACGTGAAATATTTTCAAGATAGTCATGACAACACGAGGTCATTATAGAAGAGACGACTATTCAGAGGTGATATGGACGTGGTGGTCATGAATTTTGCTAGGCTGTAGGAAGATTACTCAGAGGTGATATGGACGTGAATTATTTTTTTTCTACTCGGGTGAAGTATAGAAGGGGTGAATTGGCATCATTAGCAAGTCGTCGTTGGATTTGGCCAGTTGGTAGGCACCATTGGAGTAGACCATCTTTATGACGAATGATCCCTCCCACTTGGACTCGAACTTCCCAACCGTCTTGTGAGTCATTACCATCGGTCTTCGAACTGATAAGATAAGGTCATCTACTTGTAATGTTCTTTCCCGAACTTTCTTGTTGAAGGCCCCAGATATCCGAGCTTGGTAAAGCTCGATTCGTTGTTGAGCTAGCAGACGTTTTTCATCCAATGCCTCTAACTCTTGTAGCCGTCGGCGTTGATTGTCTTTGTCAGTCAGTTGGTTGGTGATAGCTACCCGTAAGGACGGGATCTAGATATCTAGGGGAAGCACTGTCTCGCTTCCATAAACAAGAGAGAATCGTGTGTTGCCCGTGGCTGTTCGAACGGTCGTACGGTAAGCCCACAGACATTCTTCGAGCTTTTCATTCCAGTCGTGCATATTAGAAGAAACGACTTTCTTAAGTAGTATGATGATTGTCTTGTTGAACGCTTAGGCTAGTCCGTTTGCAGAAGGATTGTAAGCCGTTGATGCCATATTATGTATTTGATTTTTATCGCAGAACCGATGGAAAGCGTGGCTCACGAACTGAGGACCATTGTCGTGGATGATCCTTCAAGGAACGTCAAAGTGGTATATGACATGATGTTTGACAAAGCTGATCACGTTTGCAATTTTTACCTCGGCCAGAGGTACTGCTTTCTCCCACTTAGAAAAGTAGTCAGTGATGGCAAGTATGAACCGGTGTCCTTTGGAGGATGGTGGACTGATTGGCCCAATGATATCTATTCGCATGCTTTAAAAGGCCAGGCGGCTGTCGTGGGGTATAGGAACTTCGAAGCGATGGATGAAGTCAGCATGCAACTGACATACCCGACACTTTTTTGCGTAATCAATGACGTTTGTATTATAGTGTGCCAGTAGTAACCCATATGACACAATCGATCTTGCAACTTAGGACCAGGCTGATGGGCTCCGCAGGTGCCATCGTGTGCCTCCCTGAGTGCTTCTGGTGCTTCTGTCTTGGATAAACATCATCGGAGAAGCCTGTCGTATGAACGACAATACAACATCTGGGTAGCTGTGTCATAGAAGGACCAGAGAGATCGTCTCTTGACAGAAGTAGCTTCTTTCAGGTCTTTAGGTAAAATACCATAGACTCCATAGCCTATAAACGGGAATCGCTAGTCCAGAACGTAAACATTAGCGTCCATTTGTACTAAGTAAACCAGACACGTATGTAGATTGTTCTTCGGGCAAAGTAGCTCTTGGCCCATTACCGTGACGGTATATTAGGTTCCTACAGGAGCTGCCAGAGAAGCGGCGAGGCCATCAAGTACGCCGGCCTCCAAGTTCTGCAACCGAGGTACAAGTTCTATAAAGAACCCCGTGAAGGTAGTGATAATATCGATTGCTGTATGGTGGTATAGAACCAGATCTTCATGCCGGACTTCATATTGTCCTAGAACCTAGTTGATGATTAATTTTGAGTCGCCATAGGCTTTGATGCAGTCAACCCGTAGATGTTTAGCGAGCTAGAATCTGATGATGAGAACATTATACTCAGCAATGTTATTGGTGCATGACTCAATGAGAGAATATGTACGGTTGATGACCAAGCCATCGGGAGTGAATAGGACTACTCTAACCCCTACAATGATCTCACCTTTGGGCCCTGTTCTTGAAGAACCGTCAAAGAACATGCGCTAAATTGAGTTGTCTAAGATGGCATTGGACTCTAGGACTTCATTAGGGATGTCATCATAGAGCTTTGATGTCTCTGGGACGGGGTGTGCTGCTAAGAAGTCGACCAATATTTGGTTCTTGACTGCCTTTTGTGGGATGAACCCAATGTCATAAGGATTCAAAAGTATCACCCATGTGTCTAACCGTGAGTTTAAGGCCCCTGGCTTGGTCATGAGGACCCTAAGGGGATTGACACAGGAGATGAGGTGGATTGTTTGTCCGGCCACATAATGACGTATCTTGTGGATGGCGAAGAGCAGGGCAAGAGAATCCTTCTCCACAGCATTATACCAATGCTTGGCCCTAATCATGGTCCTGCTGAGGTAGTAGATTTCCTGTTCGTGGCCTTTATTGCTACTCTGGGCTAGCAAAGCACCGAGAGAATTGTCCATGGCTCGGACGTACAGCAGAAAAGGCTTCCCCATGACTGGTGCCACCAATACCTGAGGACTAGTGAGTTACTTTTTGATGTCGTCGAACGCGCGCTGGCATTCTTCTGTCCAGACAAAAGAAACCCCTTTCTTCATCGGTTAAGTGAAGGGTTGACATTGACCAGAGAGAATTGCTATGAATCTTCTGATATATGCCAAGCGCCCTTGCAAGCCTAGGAGCTCACGGAGATTCTTTGGAGGATCCTTGTCCAAGATCACCTTATTCTTCTCTGGGTCAATATGAATACCCTTGGATGTGACAATAAAGCCCAAGAATTTTTTACTGGAGACTCCCAGAAATAACTTGGTTGGGTTCATCTTCAGTTGATGTGTTCGCATTAAGTCGAACACTGTTCTCAAGTCGTCCAAATGACTGGATTTTTTTTGCTTTTGACGGTAATGTCATCAATGTAACATTATACCATCTTTAGGAGGTACTTATGGAATATGGTGCTCATTGTCTGCTGGTATGTTGCTCCCATATTATTCAACCCGAAGGGTATTACTGTATAACAATATATTCCTTTTGGAGCCTATATAGAAGCATGGAAAATATGGGTTCATACGAATCATAATTGGCCGCATGAGCACTTTGGGCCAAACTGGTCTGCATAAAGGAGAGCCGCATGATAGATTCAGCTAGCCCGTCTGCAACCAGACTGATTCGAGCCGTAGAAGGAAGATATGCGGCCAAGTTGATCAGTCCTTCTGATAAAGCTGACAAACTCTGTCAAAACTGACAAAAATGACAGCTCTGACACTCTGACAAAAAGATAAGATGTGATCAGACAAAATGTCATGTCACTAAAAATAGGGTTTATGTGCTTCAATATAGTCATGCGGCTAGAAGGATTGCTACCCGAGCCGTACGACCCTTATGCGGCTCAACCTATGCGGCCCTAGAGTCTCTAAGCTTCATACGGCCAAGGGTGACGGTAACCTTAGCCGCATGAGCTTTATGCGGCCCAAAATGTAACGCCTGTAGTTCGTATTACGTATTTTGTTATACGTGTACGTAATATCGGACCTGTATATAGACTTGTCCTGATTGGCTAGCCTTGCGTTCTGCATTGGCATGAGTTAGTTAGCATTTCTTGGTTCTGGCATGCATCGGGTTTGGTTGGGGTCGGCTTGGTGGGTTTGGTTTGGGTTGGAATGCAAATCCCTACCGACCACCCTTCATCATTTATTAATCCCAACAACCCCTTCTCTCTCTTCATTCACTTCTTCATTTTTTCTTCTCCTTCCTCCATTAACTCTCTCTACCGACCAGAGAGAGAGGCTTAGGCAAGTGCAACTTGCTTCATGGAGGAACTCAGATTTTTTTGTTCCATTGTCTTCCTCATGAGAATCTAAGTCACTTTAGTATTTAGCATTTTCGAATTCCATGGCTCATTTCATGTAGATCTAAGTTTTAGCATTTTTTATCTTCATGGTTTTGATCTTCTAAAACTTTGTTGTTTTCGAAATGGAGAGTTCCATGTAGTAGGGATTTCGATTTCATGCAAGTTTGGCTCTGGAATGGTTGGATTTCATCGGGATTTGACCGAGATGGGGCTTGCTTGAATTCGTGAGCTTTTACGCCTACTTGTCTTGGCCATGGGGAGAAGATAAAGTTTTACGCACACATTTTAACGTGTTAGCATAGTGTTTAGCCTTTACGCCCACGTTTTACGTGACAGCGTATTATTCAGCCTTTTATGCACACGCATTTACGTGCCAGCGTACTCCGTTCTACGCCGAGTTCATTCGAAATTTACGCTCGGGGCCCTCCCGCTCGTGTAAAATCGTGCCCGCGTAAAACCCTGACTCGAGCAGACTCTCGCGTGCGTATAGTCTTGCTCGAATGTTTCCTCGCATAGAGCTTGCTCGCGTAGAGTTACACTCGCGTAGAGCCTCGCTTGCCTACGACTTGCTAGTGTAAAGCCCTGGCTCGCGTAAAATCCTACCCGCATGCACCCTTGTTCGCATAGAGCAATCTCACCTTGCCCTTGCTAGCGTAAGCCACTTTACGCTTGAGTCCCTATAGCGTATACCTTTTCCCTTTTATATCCTTACGCCTTTTGTCATGAACTTGATAATCATGAATTATTTAATATATTTTAAATGATAATTGTACACGACATGGTATGAAGTAAGCATGACATAACATGATATAACAAGCAAGCATGATGGGAACTATTGAAAGCTGTTGCGATGGCTAGTATGGCATGACAAGAATGACATGACAAGAATGAATGGTCTGGACACCATGGACGATTGTGTTTGTACAAGTAAACCAGTATGGTCTTGCATCATGTCTAGGGCAGGAAACCCTGAGTACCACGGTCAGGGGTACCTACTTAAATCGATTAAGGCTAATAACTAGAATAATCCAGTAGTCATAAAGAGATTTCCCAGCTACATGCAATCCTGTTATCTGGGCGCCCCATCATGGGATCTGTAGCCTGCCGTCGAGTAGGGCACATTTCCAGCACACTGTCATGTGTTGCACCCTTCAAGCTACCTGAGGGTACATGTGTTCCTTGGACAATATACCCACATGAATTCAACCCCTAATTTGCGTCCGGATAGCCTGGATGGTCTGCAGGGCTTGTGGCTGTGGAATAATCTCATTGCATCCTGTTAGTAATTAGGCCTGTGATAACCCTAGTTAGTTAAAGTATCAAGCCGTACTCATTGCTTAGCCATGATCTGATTGGATGGAGTCTAAACCAGTCTAGTCTTGTCCTGATCCTGTACAAGATTGTTACATAACCTGAATGCTCGTGCTTTACTTTATCGATAAACAGTGGAAAACTAAGTTCAGTTCAGATGAAGGGTTACAACCCCGGTCCTTGTTTGGTTTAAGGGTTGTAATTTGGTTATCTGAATAGTCTCATGGTTATCTTATCGTATATCATCATGATTGACCATATCTCCAATTTTTTTATTATATTAATATATTTTGTGCTAATTGCGGGTTTTAGTTCTTAAGTGAAGTCTCCTTTGTGGTACTTGCTCTTTCTGGGATCTGACCCAGCTGGTTTTGTATGACCAGATACCGGAGTAGCACTAGAGGGTCTCCCTGTCTTCAGCCAGATGGTGACCAGCAGGCGTAACCCTGTCAATGAATGTATTATATTTTCCTCTCCCACTCTATTGTAAAAATATTCTTTTGAGGCGTTTAGCCGACGAGCACATTTTAGCTCGACTGCACCTTTACTTACTGTCTGCCTACGGGCTGTAGCATGATTAACAAATCCTAGGGTTGATCATGTATGACTGAACTCTTGCTAGTCTTCACATTTCGTATGACTAGCTTCAAGATCATCCAAATATGTAATGTATGGGACGCCTTACTATTGTATATTTGGTGCTCTGATGTCATGACTCGCACCCTAGAGTAAGGGCACGAGACGTGGGTACGTCCAGCCTACGCCGCAGTGTCGGCGGTAGAACGCTGTCCTAGGTCACAACATCTAATAATATGATGCTAAGCAGTTTATACTCCCCGAATAGGGGTGATATAGCAGAAAGTAAACTCAATCACAACTAAGAAAGAAGAAGCACAATATGATATATAACTCAAGGAAATACAGATGATCAGAAGAGTCTAAGATAACATCTCAGCAAATATCTAGAAATACAAGTCTCAACTACCGAATATAAAAGAATATATACAACCCAGATCTCAAGACAGAAATAAAGTCTATCTAACACTAGTCTCAAGACAACATAAGTAAGATAAAGTCTAACTAAGCTAGTCTAGGCAGTAGGGATAAAGCCATCAGCTAGAGCTGGGTCCTCCTAAGGGTCCAGCTCACAAGTGTCGTCTAGGGCTGCCCCGTAGAATTTATCCACACAGGCCTCCTCCTCATCCTCTGTAATATTTTCAACAGGTCCGGTCAGGACAGGAGCGAGCACAATACATCTCAACAGATCATAGCAGGGTAGAAAATATAATCATGCAGTAAAGTAAGATACATGAACTGAAGAAATACAGTATATAAACAGAGAGAGAATTGTAATAGAAATATCTACTATACATAGAGAACTAACAGTGGCTAGTGTGTCAGAGTACAATATATACATGTAAATGGCATAGAAGATTCTGATGCTATACTACGGAAAGATTTTGATGCTATATGTTTTCCATAAAGAAATTCTCTTTATTTGTTGTGTTTCTGGGAAAATTATAACTGTGGGAATCTGATCTAGAAGACGATCACTTTATCCCATGGACTATGCGAAGAAGAAAAGCTCTCAAAATTTTGACAGTAGATATCAGTGTATCTGTACAATGAATGAGAAAAAGAACTCTATTTATAGAG
Source organism: Iris pallida (assembly GCA_029216955.1). Taxonomy (NCBI): domain Eukaryota; kingdom Viridiplantae; phylum Streptophyta; class Magnoliopsida; order Asparagales; family Iridaceae; genus Iris; species Iris pallida. The sequence goes on along the minus strand of JANAVB010009198.1, from coordinate 5,816,110 downwards.
TCGAAAATAAAACTGAAAAGATAACTGTCTTCACAGCCTGTGCTTAGTTGAAAATCACGCAGGATTTAACATACGTAAGGTTGTGAGAAGTTACTGGACGTGGCCTGTAACTGTTGGACACATGGCGATCATGCATGAGTCGTGTGCAAGTTAGAGGACACGCAGGCGAGAGATCAGTGGCATGGCTGCCACGTACTCCAATTTGATGAAATCCACGCAGACTTGTTGAAGACGAAATCCACGCAAACTCGGTGTAGAAAGCTTCAAAATCCACGCAAACTTGGGGTAAGAAGCTTCAGGATCCACGCAGACTCGAGGCAAAAAGCTTCAAAATCCACGCAGACTTGAGGAAGAAAACTTCCGAATCCACGCAAACTTGAGGTGAAGAACTCAAAAATACACGCAGACTTGAGATAGGACTGCCAGCTGTCTTGATTTAGCGTGTCTTGACTGACACAAAATCTCTGACAGTGATTGCTTTGTCAGTCGCATTAAATGACAAGAATCTCTTTTGGTACGCCAACATGACGAAGGTTGAGTCTTGCTGAAGAAGATTTCGAAAATCACGCAATAGACGGCTGTGATCTTTCGAATTCTGTGCATACGTGGCATACGAAGAGGCATTCTTCGACTGTCGTGCTGTCAGTCATAATTACTCTCTGACAAATGATGAGCTGTTCCACAACGTGATTTGTAAATATTGTCTGGATCAACTGAGCGTGACTTTTGACTCTGTCTTGATCAACTCAGCGTGACTGTCTTTTTTAAAGGCCTACAAAACCCCTTCAAAGTTTTCGAAAATTGAAAAGACTTCAAAATTTTCGAAATACTTTGAAAATGAGAAAATGTAATAGACTTTTTGTGGTGAAATGAGAATGGGAATGATAATTCTTCTATGCTCAAAGATTTGTATTTGTGGATGAATTATGGACATGATAGATAATGAAATCTTCTTTTCTGTTTTAGAGTATAAGATATTATCAGAGGTATTATGGACGTGATAATATGTAGGAACTCAAAAGAAAATAGATTGATTTCTATGCAGAGGTCAAAAATGACAAATGAGTAAGTAGATTCGGAATTGATTCAGAGGTTATGAAAACGTGATCAATAACGAATCCCCACTTAATAAATTTGATAGAAGATTATGAACGGACGAACCGTTAGATGAAATGAACGGATGAACCGTTGGATGAACATAATAAATGAACGGATGAACCGTCAAGCATTAATGAACGGGCAAACCGTCTGATGAATGTGAGAAATGAACGGATGAACCGTCAAGCATTAATGAATGTGTGAATCGTCGAATGGATATGACGCTTCATTGTTTGAGGAACTTCTGCCTATAAATATAGCAAAAATCTGAACATTTCTACTCCTCAACATAAAAATGTCGTCTGGATAAGCATCCAAGAAGATTGAGATTGCCTCAAATGTTCAGAAAGGCACTAAAGAACGCCCTGCTGATCCAATTCAATCGAAGAAGATGGAAGCAGGCGAAGGTTCGTCTGTACCCAAGCCACCAAGGGACATTCTGGACTTCCTGCTCGAACCAGGAAGGACTGAAGGAGAAGAAGCCATGAGGATGGCCGCTTGTAAGTTTCTTGTGGGTTCCAGCAAGGAGATCCTCAGCTCTTTTGCTGATCACGTCTTCGAGAAGGATGGCAGTGGCCCACGTCCAAATATAGAAAAGGATGATAGTGATCTTCCTTAATATCATGTATCATCATTCATGATTAAAAATAAAATAAAAATTTTATTTCTAAACATGAAACTGTCTGATGATTACAAGTATTTATACATAGTACTTTTTAAGGAATTTGCCATTAATAGGCATCAAGACTTCCGACCATCCAATTCTGAGAGTTGATAAGCTCCATTTGAGAAAACTTTGCTCACAATATAGGGACCTTCCCACTTTGCGTCAAATTTGCCCTTGCTCATATGAGTCATAGTCATAGGACGTCTGACTATTAGAACAAGTTCTCCTTTTTGATATGCTCGAACTCTGACTTTCTTATTAAAAGCTCTTGAGATCCTAGCTTGATAGAATTCAATATTCTGTTGAGCAGATAATCGCTTTTCATCCAGAGCTTCTAATTCCTGAAGTCGAAGACAATCATTATTTTCAGCAGTGATTTCATTAGTGATTGCTATCCTTAAAGAAGGAATTTGAATCTCTAATGGAAGAACAGCTTCAGAACCATACACCAGAGAAAAGGGTATATATTTAGTAGCATTACGAACTGTAGTGCGATAAGCCCACAAACATTCACCGAGCTTGTCACTCCAATTACGTTTGTTAGTAGAGACAAACTTCTTTAGGAGTTTGATGATGGTCTTATTGAAAGCTTCTGCTAATCTATTACCTGCTGGATTATATGCGGTAGAAGCCACATTGTTGATCCGATGGTCGTCGCAGAATCGAGTAAATTTTTGACTGACAAACTGTGGACCATTATCATGAATAATGCGTCGAGGAATACCAAATCTGTAGATGACGTGGTGCTTAATAAAGCTGATGACATTGGATGTCTTAACTTCAGATAAAGGAATGGCTTCGGCCCATTTGGAAAAGTAATCGGTTATTGCGAGAATAAACCGATGACCTTTTGATAATGGCGGATTGATTGGACCAATGATGTCCATGCCCCAAGCTTCGAAGGGCCATGATGCTACCGTCGGATGTAGAAATTCCGAAGGTTGATGAATAAAATTCGCATGGATTTGACAGGCTTTACACTTCTTTGCGTATCCGATGGCATCAGATACCATAGTGGGCCAATAATAACCCGTACGTCGAATACGGTCTTGAAGTTTTGGTCCAGGCTGATGTGCTCCACAAATTCCATCATGTGCTTCGCGAATAATTTGTTGAGCCTCGTCACCGGCAACACATCGAAGAAGTAAACCATCATAAGCTCGATGATATAAGGTCTTTGTTGTATGATTGTAATAGAATCTGAGTGATCGTCGTCTGATAGATGCTGCCTCACTCGGATCATCCGGAAGAATATCATACAATACGAAATCTAAGAAAGGAAGTCTCCAATCTTTATCCGTATTTTGATTTTCGGCCGAGTTACTGAAGATAAATTCCATGCTGGAATCAGATGAAGTTGATAAAGATTTATGACTAAATCCAAATCCTCTTGTTGTGTTGACGTCATGAGATGTTGATTCTTCAATGTCAACAGGAAGTTCTAGAGTCAGATTGTTTTTGAGATAAAATAATTTTCGATTACGAACAACAATCATTTGTTGTCGTCTGATTGGAATAGCCAACACCGCCGCAAGATTGGCAAGAGCATCAGCTTCTGTGTTACATGCTCGCCTAACATGTTCAATGAAGAATTCTTTGAACGAAGAATCCATAGATATAGCTGATCTATGATAAGGAACCAGATCTTGATGGCGAACTTCATAAGTACCCCTTATCTGATTGACAATGAGTTTAGAGTCTCCGTACGCCTCCAAATGTTGAATATTCAGATGTTTAGCGAGTTGAAGACCAATAAGCAATGCATTGTATTCAGCTACGTTGTTTGAACATGGCTGATCAAGAGAATAGGCTCTTTGGATAGCAAGACCTTCTGGCGATACAAGAACGATTCTAACTCCAGCGACAATATCACCATTAGGACCAATTCTTGAAGCTCCATCAAAGAATAGATGCCAAGTAGGATCTTCTTCAGCAATTTGATTCGAATCTAGGACTTCATCTGGGATTTCATCATAGAGTTTTGAATTTTCTGGAATTGAGTGAGCAGCCAAAAAATCAGCTAAAGCTTGTCCTTTGACTGATTTCTGAGGAATATAATGCATGTCATACTGAGCAAGTAGAATTCCCCAATTAGCCAGTCGAGAATTCAAAACACTGGGTTTCTTCATCATGATCCGTATAGGATTGATCCTGGAGATGACATGAATAGTCTGGCCCATGATATAATGTCGTGTCTTTTGGACAGCGAACATCAAGGCTAGACATTCTTTTTCGACCGGTGAATATCGAGGTTCAACTTCGGTCATAGTGCGACTGAGATAATAGATGGCTTGTTCATGACCATTTTGATTCTTTTGAGCAAGTAATGCAACCAATGAATGACTCATTGCTCGAGTATATAGAAGGAACGGTATTCCTGAGATGGGAGGTACCAATACTGGTAGGCTCATCAGATATTGTTTTATATCATCGAATGCTTTCTGACATTCATTATTCCAGACAAAAGATACACCTTTCTTCATAAGTTTATTGAATGGTCTGCAGCGTCCTGATAAATTAGAGATGAATCTCCTGATATAAGCGATTTTTTCTTGAAATCCTCGTAGCTCTTTTAAGGAGCGTGGAGGACGCATCTCTTGGATGGCTTTGATCTTCTCGGGATCCACGTGTATACCTTTAGCGGTAATGACGAAGCCGAGAAATTTACCACTAGAGACGCCTAAGAAGGACTTAGTAGGGTTCATCTTTAATTGATGCTTACGCATTAGATCAAAAATAGTCTTCAAATCTTGGATATGATCCTCCTTTTGTCGACTTTTGACTGCAATATCATCAACGTAGCATTCGACTATTTTCCGCAAATGTTCACGGAATATAGTGCTCATAGCTCGTTGATAAGTTGCTCCTGTATTCTTGAGACCGAATGGCATAACTGTATAACAGTATGTACCAATCGACGTTCTGAAAGAAGTGTGCTTCTCGTCATCTGGTAACATTTTAATCTGATTGTACCCAGAATACCCGTCCATGAATGACATCCGTTCAAATCCACAGGTATTATCGATCATGACATCAGTGATTGGTAGAGGGAATTCGTCTTTAGGACATGCCGCATTGAGATCGCGGAAATCTATGCATACTCTGATCTTGCCAGTCTTTTTAAGGACAGAAACTATGTTAGCCACCCAATCGGGATGTTGTTCCTCTCTAATAAACCCGAAGGTAATGAGTTTATTGACTTCAGCTTCAATTGCATCCATAATGTCTGGACGAAATCGTCGCTGTTGTTGTTTGACCGGTTTGGCATTCGGCAAGATATTGAGCTTGTGAGTTGCAATTTGTGGATCAAGCCCTGGCATATCTTCATAACTCTAAGCGAAGACGTCGATATAATCACGAATGAGTTTGATCATGTCTTGCTTATCAGTTTCTGAAAGACTTTCACTGATGAATATCGATTTGGAGGATCCCTCTTCACCAACATCTATTTGAACAAGCTTATCTTCAGTCGGAGGTTCTTTTTGCTCGAAATGGAACTCCCATTGATTATCTAACCTTAGGGCCCATTGTTCTGATTCAGGTGAAATTTCAAATTCTTCTTCGTCTTCTTAGTCTTTCGAGAAGTAGTCTTTTGAGGAGAAGGAGATTCAAAATCTACCACTAGATCAGGATGAATCCACATGATTTCTCCAGTCTCCAAAGTGATTGGCATTAATCCTTCAGATTGTGGAGGAGGAATATTCACTATCTCAAGAGTTGCCTTGGGAATAGGAATGATCCCACTTTCAAGGAGTTGAGAAGGGAAATCTCCAAATTGCATAGAGACGACGTTGGAGGTGACGGTCTTCTCTTTTGGAGTAAGAGAGATAGCTCCAGACTTAATCATTTCTTGGATCTTTCCTTTCAGTACATAAAATGTACGAATTGTATGACCCAGCATTTTGTGGTATGGACAGTATTTGGAATGATCTGTCTTACCAGCTTCATCAGGTTTCTTGATTTCAGGTAATTGTATTTTATTACCTTTCAGCAGACATTCAAAGATACCAAGGACATCGTCGTCGTCAAAAGAATATTCTTTTTTGGGGCGAGGTGTTCTTGATTGTTGAGTTGTAGAGGCAGGAGTTTGAACAGTTGATGCATCTTTGCTCTGAAGATTAACTTCAAGAGTTTCTTTTCCCTTGCGAGTATTATTTTTATTGTTAGCACCTTGACCTGTTTCTTTAGGAGTCATCTGCACTCCTAAACCTTTGAAGGTTTCAGCACTAATTTCTGCAGCTTTAGCACTAACTATGAAAGAAGGCCAGTCTTGAAATTGGGTAGATCCTGTCTACATGCTGATGATTAGCAACAAGTTTGATTTGCATGTGTCAATGGTGACAGCATCAGGAGTTCCAAGAGGCATCTTCAGAGCTTCTCTTCGAAACCGTTCAATGTAATCCTCTGTAGTTTCATTATTTTTCTGCTTGATTCTAATAAGAGCAGACATAGTCATGTCATTGAGCCCTTCATAGAACCGTTCAAGAAATATCTGTTTGAAACCAGCAAATGAGGTAATGCACCCATCTGGGAGACTTCTATACCATTCATAAGCAGTTCCCTTGAGACATCCAATAAATACCCGAGTCAGGAGAGCATCACTTGGTTGCAACTGGCCAGTCATCACTTTAAAGTGATTAATAAACTGACTTGGAGAAGTGGTTTCATCATAGAATGATATAGTAGGAGGCTTGTATTTAGGAGGATAAGATACTTGCTTCCATTCTATCGGGTAAGGTTGCTTGATGCCTAACCTTTGTAAACCATCTTTCTGTTTGAATGCCTCGAATTGAGTTTTGAGATTCCTCAATTCTTCATTAACAACTCCGGAGGATTGTGGAGTTATAGCTTGTAGAGAATAGTTGGGAGGAGGAACAGCATTATAAGCACTACCCCCAGCTCCAGAGAGACTAGAAACTGGTTGAACTTGCCCAGGAGTATTGGACTGGACTACTGGAGGAACATGTACTGGACTTACACCAGTGTCAATTGGTGTAGCTTCTGGTACAGTCTGTTGATTTTACAGTTGGGCTGCCATGAGTTCGTACATCGACTTCATATTATCAGCCATAGACCTCATTTGCTGTTCCAAAGAAGCAATTCTTTGTTCTTGAGGAGTCATGGAAGAAGAAGGTTCGTCAGTATTCCCATCAACCATATATGTTATGACTGTACGAGGGATTATTGATAAACTTGTGGATATTGTATGCTCTGAATCACTGCTTCGTGCATCAAAGTTAGTTAGAGGAGAACTACCCCCAGTAGGAAGAGGTGGGAAATTAGATTCTCCCAGAAATTCAGAATCATCTACAGAGATCAAATTTCTTTGACTAAAGGCCAGGACTCTTGATCTGGTACCTCTATATACTCCATCTGGACTATCATTTCTACGCCCAGTATCCCGAGAGGTCATGTTGACAGAAGCAAACAAAGGCTCATCTTCATCAGGCATAGGTTCACACTGAATCCGATTAAAGACAGATTGTCGTTTAGTTTGACATCTGTATTGCATTGTGATTCTCGACTGGAAGTCACATTCATGATCACCATGGTTTTGAACCATTGATTGACATCTGCACTGAATTATGACTCTTGGATAGAAGTCACATTCAGCATAATCTTTTGTCATAGAATTACTCCTTCTCTTCTGTTGAAGATGTTCTCGTAAATCTGTTTGTAAAGATTGAGGAGTATATTTCCTGTTCTTGGGTCTTGATGGCTCTTGATTATACAGAGAGTGATTAACATGAGCCACATAGTTTCTTGCATACTCTGCATCTGGATCTCTTATCTTTGTTTCCAACTGGTATAGTTTCTTAACACCAGAAGTGTTCAGTTTTGTTCTTAGATCAGTTGTAGGTAACACATAGAGTTTTCCTTCCATTGATCTGGATATTTGCAGAGAAGGAAGAGTTGAACCATCCCTTTGATTAGGAGTTGGTAACAGACCCTCTTTTATGGACAAATTCTGTGCCCAATTTGAAGAAGTCATAGAAGAAGACACTAAGGAATGTTTCTTCTTAGACTTATTCAAGTTTTGAGATATAGAATGTCCAGAAGGAAGAGTAGTCAAAAGATCATCTCCTTTTCTTTGACTAACAAAAGTGTCAGTCAAAGCTGTTCCTGAAGTAAAAACTACAGGAGCAGAAGAAACAACTAAAGAGTTATTCCTTTTCGAAGGGACTTTGTGTGGAAGACCACCCCCAGTTCCAGTAGATCTTGGTAAAGAAGAAGAGATAGCTAAAGAGCTATTCTTCTTAGATGAAATACACGCTGAAACAGACTTGGTTAAAGAACCAGAGCTGTTAGCGTGACTTTTGAATTTAGAATTACACGCTGAAACAGATTTGGCTAAGGAGCCAGTACTGTCAGCATGACTGTTGAATGTGGGATTACACACTGGAATAGATTTGGCTAAGGAGCCAGTACTATCAGCGTGATTTTTAGAGTTGAATTTGCACGCTGGAACAGATTTGGCTAAGGAGCCAGTACTGTCAGCGTAATTTTTTGGGATTGAATTTGCACACTGGAACAGATTTGGCTAAAGAGCCAGTACTGTCAGCGTGACTTTTGATTTTATAATTACACGCTGGAACAGATTTGACTAAGGAGCCAATACTGTCAACGTGATTTTTGGTTTTAGAGAGACACGCTGGAACAGATTTGGCTAAGGAGCCAGTACTGTCAGCGTGACTTTTGGGTGTGAGATTGCATACTTGAAAAGACTTGGTTAATGAACCAGTGCTATCAGCATGACTTTTGAATGCTGTCATCTTCGAGCGCACAAGAGTGTGCGTGCTTGCAGTAGAGTTCTTGCCAGTATTAGGAGTAGACACTGTGGCAGAGACTTCACCATTGACTACCAACTGATTCTTAGGGACATAGATAGAGTGTCCCTTCGATTTGGCAGTGGTAATGGAGGCTGGAGTGGGCTTGCCACTCTTAGCCCGCTGCATTTCTTCATAGGCGAGTTGATCGAGTTTGATCGTCATCACCTTCTTCGTCGAGCCGATTGACGAAGTGTCGCATTGAGTTGTTGCCATCTCAGAAGAGGAGATAGTTTTCCCAGCAGAGTCGCCAATTTGTTTTCCATAAAAAAATTCTCTTTATTTGTTGTGTTTCTGGGAAAATTACAACTGTGGGAATCTGATCTAGAAGACGATCACTTTATCCCTTGGACTATGCGAAAAAGAAAAGCTCTCAAAATTTTGACAGTAGATATTAGTGTATCTGTACAATGAATGAGAAAAAGAACTCTATTTATAGAGTCGAAAATAAACTGAAAAGATAACTGTCTTCACAGCCAGTGCTTAGTTGAAAATCACGCAGGATTTAACATATGCAAGGTTGTGAGAAGTTACTGGACGTGGCCTGTAACTGTTGGACACATGGCGATCATGCATGAGTCGTGTGCAAGTTACAGGACACGCAGACGAGAGATCAGTGGCATGGCTGCCACATACTCCAATTTGATAAAATCCACGCAGACTTGTTGAAGACGAAATCCACGCAAACTCGGTGTAGAAAGCTTCAAAATCCACACAAACTTGGGGCAAGAAGCTTCAGGATCTACGCAGACTCGAGGCAAAAAGCTTCAAAATCCACGCAGACTTGAGGAAGAAAACTTCCGAATCCACGCAAACTTGAGGTGAAGAACTCAAAAATACACGCAGACTTGAGATAGGACTGCCAGCTGTCTTGATTTGGCGTGTCTTGACTGACACAAATCTCTGACAGTGATTGCTTTGTCAGTCGCATTAAATGACAAGAAGCTCTTTTGGTACGCCAACATGACGAAGGTTGAGTCTTGCTGAAGAAGATTTCGAAAATCACGCAATAGACGGCTGTGATCTTTCGAATTCTGTGCATACGTGGCATACGAAGAGACATTCTTCGACTATCGTGCTGTCAGTCATAATTACTCTCTGACAAATGATGAGCTGTTCCCCAGCGTGATTTATAAATATTGTCTGGATCAACTGAGCGTGACTTTTGACTCTGTCTTGATCAACTCAGCGTGACTGTCATTTTTAAAGGCCTACACTATACTACTTGGATATATTCACATGTCTACTTCTACTCCCCCATACCCCCAATCAATACATAAGAATCCAGCTATGTTATGTTATGATTCCATGCAATGGCCCACAAGGGGTGATACATGGTATGCCCATAAATGGGTAATTTTAGGAATGCCCATAAATGTGAGATTCAAGGAGACTCTGTGATCATGAGAGTACATGTCACAAGTGATCAATGAACCATGAAGCATAGTGATACACAATATAAGTGAAACGTACAGAACATGTAGTATCCGATGCTCCTGAAGGATAACATCTCAAGAAGGGATCCATATAGTACCAATCCGTGTGACCAACGTGACAGTATCAATTAAGGTAATTTAAAGCAGGAAAATAATTCTAAACGAGATATGAAATGATCAGAGAATGTACTCGTCTGGTATCTGAGTGTCCGAATAAAATGTACTGTCCGAGGAGAGGTGTCTGGCTCCTAATCTGAACAGCACAAGTCACAACAAGTCTAAAATGATAACATGATGCAATTTAATGCATTCTACATGAATCTAGGTCAATCTAGGCCAAAGTCAACTCTTGGTCGACTCTGGTCAACCCTAGAAGTCAAACTAGGTCAACTATGGTCAAACTAGGTCCACTAGTCTAAATTAGGCCAAACAAGTTTATATTAGTCTAAGCAAGGCTAAACTAGCCTATACTAGTCTATCAAGTCCATACAACCTATATAAACTGTCTAAGTCATCACACATCACCTATAGGCACAATTACATAGCATATATATATATCCACATATATATTAGCATACATTTAAATACCTAATAGGCCTATACATTTAGACATAAATACTCATATACATATACCTATATATACAAGCATATGGATAGGTATACATCATACATATATATATATGCTTAATACATATATACAAATAGATATACACATATATATGGATACATACACATAGGCATTCAAGACAATACATAAAAGAACTATCTATATATATATATATATATATATATATATATATATATATATATATATATATATATATATATATATATATATATATTTTTATATATATATATATATTTATATATATATATATATATATATATATATATATATATATATATATAAAAAATATATATATATAAAAAAAAAAAAAAAAAATATATATATATATATATATATATATTTTATATATATATATATATATATATATATATATATATATATATATATATATAAAATATATATATATATATATATATATATATATATATATATATATATATATATATATATATATATATATATATGCATGCACCAATATACATTAGCTATATATAACATGGCATTTAGTACTTATATAGATATAAAGAGGGCTATGTGTGTGTATGCATGAAACATATGAGTGAGAGTGTGCTAGAGTAAGTGAGTGTGTGTAATAGGAAAGTGAATCATGGCATGGTGTATAGAGTGTCAATGTTTTGTGTGTAGGATGTACATGTATATTCATGAAAGGGTTTTTGAGTGTCACATGGCATAGGGTTTTATATGAAATATGATGAGTATCAATGTGATACCAACAGTGTCAAGGCATATAGTGTGACAGGAAAATGAATGAAGGGGGTTTCACTGAACAGTGTGTGTTGGTGAGTGAGGTGTTAAGTGCACTATGGCAGTGAAGGAAAGGAAACAAATTCATATTACAAATTCCAGTCCCATATACTCAAACCCAATTTCGAAACCCAAACAAACACCAAATCACCCCAAAATTGACATACAAGTAGATTAGTCATAGGAGAACAACTTTAGGGTATAAAACCAATATTTAACAGCATTTAAATAGGTTAAAATAGCTGCCAAAATTCGATTATCAAAACTGGAAAATACTGAAACACTGAAAACATATAACTTGGTATCACAAATTGGGTAATTGGAAATTAGCCTTCGAAATCAAGTTAACATACAAACTAAAGGTTGGTAAATCTAAAATAGGGTGTGCACGTGTCTCAGGAAGTGTCTCGTGTCAACCATAATGACACAAACGTGTCCAAATTCAATTAAACCCAAAATAGAACAAACTGGACACCGTATAGCAGTGCAGCCTCGTACGTGTATGCACGCGTGTCGTGCACCCGACACAGGCCAAACCAGGACACGAGCTCACAACCCTAGGTTTGCCACACATAGGGCTACCTACGTGTCACCCTGCACCGCCGTGTCGAGTCGTATAGACGTGTCCAAACACGCGTATCAGAACGCGATTAAACGACTGAACAGTCAGTGCATAATCAGTGCGATGATGATTTCTACCTCGATACGCCACTTGGTCATCTAAAACTTGATACGTGGCGTGTCAGACACTGCCCCAAGGTGTGTGTCAAGTTTCGTGTCCAGTGGTTGCGTATTGTGTCCGTTACAGCCCCCGAGTAGTAGGGGAGCTGTACAGTACAGAACACGTGGGTTTCGTGTCCTATTGCGTGTCCAAAACGTACAAAAACATGCTCAGTCAAGTGGAATCCCATAAACAAGACCTAGATCTAAATTCTTATTCAAACACTTTTCAAAAACCAAATCAAAATGCCCTTTGGGGCATTTCATCAAACACATACAAGTAGGGACTGATACGTGTCCATTTAGGACACGAAACCTAGGTTTAGCTATACCTACAGTTATGGTAGACCTAGTGCTTTCCAAATATGCAAAAAAAATTAGAATTTTAATGGTGTTTAGATAGTTTTACCTATTGGTGTCCAAATGCAAGAAAAGCTTCAATAGGGAGATTCTCCTTGCTAGCAAATAGCTCTAAATTGTCCACAAACTGAGATTAAACACCAAGATAGCAAGTATAGGTGATTTAGAATCTAATGCAATTGATTTGAGGGAAAAAGGAATTAGAATAGAATTTCTATGAATTAATGAAGTTGGAAAAATACCTCTTCCTTAAACTTGTTCTTTCCTAAAAGTGGCTAGCCCTAAATGGAGGAGAGTATTTATAGGGAGGGTTCCCAATGTGGCCGGCCATGCTAGGTTAGGGTTAGGGTCAGCTAATGGGTTGGGCTTGGGCCTCTATGGGCTAAGTTGCTAATTAATGGTTTCAAACCATAAGTCATGGCTTATGACTAAAATCCTTTCTATTCTAACTTGAGTTTAATGACTAACCATAGGTTAACTCTAGTCTAACTAGGGTTACATGACCTAACCAAGTCCAAACACAACTAGGGTTAGCTTCTAGGCTAGTCTACCAAGTCAATGCTAGTCAAAGTCAACCTAGTCAACCATCATTCAAATAATTCCAAAATAAATCCTAAAAATTCCCATAAATTTAAATATATTATAATAAAAATAACCTAAAAATGATAAAAATACCCTCAAACTAGAAATGTGTAGTGACATCTGACATCTTGTAACTGCTATTACTTGTATGAGATTGAGACAATAGTATTGTTCATGACCATAAGAGACCGATGGCTTGTAGTTAAACCCTCATGTATCTAGAAAGCCGTGACCGTATAGTGAGGTGGGTTGCACTTCAATATACGTAGCTGGCTATGCCCATCTTCGCTCTCCTGTAGTTTGGTTCTGGGGCATTATATGTTTTTAGTGGTGGCCCATGCAGGTATTAAAAATCAAGATTTGTGAGGGTTTACCGAATAGATGTCTCAATCAGCACTCACCATTGATCTCTGCTCGTATCCTCTAAATCCCTAAAAATCTTGACCTGATCACATGCTTGTATCTTTGATTTGTCCTGGTCCTTCTTTATTGTTTCCTATGTCGTCTTCTTCAGCGATATTGTTCCTGGTCCTGCCAATCAGCCGGAAGGAGCTCCACGAGTACCCCCGCAACAAGAAGATCAAGCTCAGCACTCAGGTGTAGCTTCCCGAGTCATGCTTCCCGGAGGTCTAGAACCCCCAGTACAGCCAGCCCAGCCTGCATGGCAGGATGATAGAGTCTTGGTTGGACTCATCCGAGAGTTGATTGCATTACAGGATCGACGGGGTGATGCATTGCACCAGACAGTACAAGATGCTCTGAACAGAGGTGGTCATTGTCAGATCCCTATTTGGAAATAGGTATATGACTGTATTTCAACTGTATTTCGTATATGGAGGATTTTTGAAATTGGGTATTTTTAAAATTTTATTATTAATTATTGGAGGTGAATTTTTCTCATTTTTATTATTGCTACTATTATTTTCTTGATCCTAAATCTACCCCCCTCTAAAATATCTACCTAACCCCTCTCTCATTCTCTCTCTTCCTCAATCTCCTTCCAGAAGAAGCTTCTCACCCCCAGCCCTCTCTCTCCTCCCTCAGCTCTTCTCTTCCACCCTCTCGGCCTCCTCCCCCTGGCTACGACCGCCACCAGCCTACCACTGCGGCCGACCACCGCCTGCGCCACCATCTCCCACCACTGCCACCTCCATCCGCCACCCTCGCCGTGGTCGCCCCCGTCTCCAGCCCTTACCACCGTCGCCATCACCCTCCAGCACCGCTACCGCCACTGCCATCAGTCACCTCCACTACAACTGCTTCCCTCTACCACCATCTCCATGGCCGGTTACTGCCACCCCTTCGCCGTGGTAGCCCCCTTCGGCCGCCAGCACCACCGTCATCATCTCCGCTACCACTTCCAGCACCGCCACCATCGTCATCGTCGCCATCTTCATCCTCCCTCTGCCGCCGGTGAGCCTCTCCTCTCTCTCTGTCTCCTCCTCCGCCCGGAGCTGCCGCGACATGGCCGAGCCCGGAGCTCCTCCGCCCATCTCTGTGTACTCCTCCGCCTACCCATTTTTTTCTTTCTTGGTGACCATCGTCGCCGCCGAGCCTCGCTGGCAGCGCCAGCCTCGAGTGGCGGGTCGCCCTTGGGCCCCGCACTGCTCGAACAGTGTGCAGCCTTGGGCATCGCGCTCTCCTCGGGCCGCGTGCACCCTTGACTTGTACGTTTTCCCGTTCTCCGTGCTTTTCGGGACGTGCACCTTGATTTGTGTGCTGTTTCGGTTCCTGTGCCACCCCGATCCGCGTACTGTCTTGGGCAGCAGGATGCCTCGAGCCCTACACTGCTTCGGGGAATGTGCCATCTCAGTTTGTGCACCGTCTCGTTTTTCGTGCCTCGGCCTTTGTGTCTTTCTTGATTTTCGTGACGCATCGATTCGCGTGCATGCATCGATTTATATGATCGGCTCGGTTTGCGTCCCGTATTGGACTCCGTACCGCATCGATTTACGTGCACACCGATTTGTGTGCCGTATCGATTTACGTGCTCCTTGGACTTTAGGTCGTTTCGATTTACGTGCTCGCCTCGATTTGCGTGTCGCGTGATTTGTGGATCATTCTGATATTCGAGATTTCCTCGATCTACGTGCCCGTTTCAATTTACGTGCACGTATTTCCCGTCCATCTCGATATTCGTGCCATCTCGATATTTGTGCGCATCTCGATATACGTGCACGTCTCAGTTTACGTGTCCGTATCGATCTGCGTACCTCGGTTTCCGTACCAGATCCCTGCGCTGCTTGCGGGACCCACACGGTATAGCCTTCTGCCATCTCTTGTGATTATTCTATTATTTTGTTATTATTTCTAATAATTGTTTATTGTGTGTTCTGAGGATCTCGATTGGCGTGCTAGCTTGGATCGCGACTGCCGAAGACTTGCTTACCTAGCCGAGCCCTCTAGGCAAGTATCCCTTGCTCATCGACGGCTCTTGCCCTCTCTCCTGGAATTTTATTGCATTTAATTAATTTGTACTTGTAAATTGTATAACCATGATTAGTGTAGCCTAGTAGTAGAACTGCCATGATGATAACTTAGGATAGCTTGGTCCGATACCGGGATAGACCGTATCGGACAACTCGGATGGGTCATCCACACCTCCGAGGACACGAGCACGACTCACTTGTACGGATTGTCCCTGTATGCCCCGTGTCCGACTCGCGGTCGGGTAACGGCTCTGGCTAACTACTCATGTGGCTGTGATTGTGCTTGGGTTAGAACTATAGACATGTGTTGTGGTGCGTCCTGCGAGGCAGTTATTTTATTATTATGCATGTTGGCTTGGCGCCCAGTACGCATTGTAGTGCTGCTGGAGGCTGAGACATTAGTGGTCTCGGGTTCGATTGATTTTCCAGTACGCCTCGTAGCGCTGCTGGAGGCTGGGGCTTAGTGTTCTCGGCTATCGACTTGTTCCCAGTACGCATCGTAGTGCTGCTGGTAGCTGAGACTTAGTGTTCTCAGCCTGCGATTCTGCGATTCTGCGGCGGGTTGCGCCGAGTGGTTTTAGCCCCTATTCGTAGGGTGCTCCCGTCCAGATTACAGAGGAGACTCTGCCGAATTTTTCCAGAATTCTCGGTTGGGAATTTGGTTCGAAGGATTGGGCAGAACCATTCCTTTGGTTTGCGGGACTGAACTCATGCATGTTCTTCTTGGTATAGCATCCCTGATCTCATTGCCTACTAGGTAGATTCCCGACTAGATTAGTCGCCTAGCGTCTTGACTTGTCTTGTCCGTCGGATTGTGTAAGGAGAGCGGTTCTACTCGGGTAAAGGTCTGCAACCCTGGTCCTTGTTTGGTTTAAGGGTTGTTGATCTGATCCAGAGTGGTTCACGTAATCCTTGCCTTTTCGACGGTATCACCCATTGGACTCTTGACCCGTGACCCTTCTTTTTAGATGGTGTTCTAGTTTAGTTTGTTATCCCATTGTCTGTCCTGTCCGCCGAATTGTGTAAGGAGAGCGGTTCTACTCGGGTAAAGGTCTGCAACCCTGGTCCTTGTTTGGTTTAAGGGTTGTGGATCTGATCCAGAGTGGTTCACACAATCCTTTCCATCTTCCGACGGCGTTGATTAGTGTTGACCCATGTGTTGGGATTATGATCTGTTTCGATGATTGACTATGAGGGGATATGATATTGAGATAGTGATTACGGTAGACTAAGTGGATTCTTAGATAGTGTTGCTAGTTCTTTGGTGATGTTCTAATTTGATCAGATATGTCTTCGAGGACTTTTGGATTTTGGATACTGGTGCGAGTGTCTCGCGGAACGAGGAGAATATCGAGGGTATTATTATATGATTTTTACTCGACATCCCAAACGTCCAAAACTGGGTAACTTTGTGTATTCCGGTAGTTGGGGAACCTGGTTTGATTGCTGTGTCTTGGTAGTTGAGGGGCTTGTTTTCTAGTGGCTTGTGATCATTGACTTGGAGGATTCTTGTGAGTTAGAGGGCCTAGCATTGTTAGGGGGATGAGCTTGGTATTTAGTGGTTGTCTTTATTGACGTTATATTCACTCCATCATGGATGGGAGACTCTTGATTGATTAATCTGGTTGATAGACCGACTGGATGATTGGAGCTCTAGGCTCCCATATATGCTTGAGATGTTATTATAAGTAGAGGTTCTGATCTTGTACTTGACCTGATATCCATGCCACTATGTGGACAGATAACTTCTTGTGACTGACAGATTTGTCCTTGTCCCAGACATGACTACTTGTATCCGTGCTATAAGTCCAGCTTACCCTTTGGGGTACTGGTCCTGACCTTGCACTGCGGTGCCCCTTGTCTACTGGCACTTTGAGGTGCTACTTCCATAATTATATGGCATTGCGATGCCATCTTGATATTCTAGCTATATTATATGGTTACCTGCATGGGTATTTGGTAGTTGGCCTATAGTCTTAGCGTGGTTAGGATTGCTTGCTTGCTTGTTGCATAACACTAAGGATGGATCACAACTGGGACTATAGGTGCCGAGGTTGATTCTTACTTAGCGTTCTCGTACTGAGGTGCGCCATCTAGGATGATGATCATGTGACCACGGCATGTGATTCCGGATAAATGTATGTTTAATCTAGGCAACTTAAACTGGTAGAAGCTTTGGGGGGGGGGAACGGAATCCCGAGATCGTGCATTACCAGCCTTATCCCAGACATTAGTCATGACCTGCAGGCTGGCCGCCACGGATATTGTTTCCATTCGCACTAGTGGATAGCAATATCTGACTACTTATGTACTATACCTTATATATACATGGCATGCTCGGCACAGAAGCCTTACGAGGGACCGGTGGTGACATGCAAAGCCCGGTGGTCTTACGAGGGATCGGTGCTCTTCTTACATGCTATACTTGGTCTCGCTAGCCCTGCTGGGACGGCACGATCTGAGGATTCCCATACTTGCATTGTTGGGGTAACCCAACCTCCACATAGATAGCCGTAGACATTTCAGTGGCCGCTTATTCACCTAAATTGTATGGCTTGCTGTTTGCTAAGCTGGCTGGTACGTAACGCTGTCTCGGCTCAGTATTTTATTTCCTTGTTCTTGTTTGATGTAGGGGTGGATTACTGTCCCGATGATAGACTACGATCTCCAGTTAGCGATGCAGGCATTAGTGTATGTTAGGATGATTGTGATGATTGTTGAGTTACTTTTGGGAATAACTGAGGAACATGGACTATCGTGGTGCATGATCCAACCCATGTTCTTGTTTGATTGTTGGGTTGGTTATTGTGCTACGATAGGCTATCGACCGAGGTCACGAGCAGGATACTTTTAGTTGTTTGATTGTTATCGTGCGTTGGTACCGCACGATCTCTTACCTTCTCTTATTGTTTATAGATGTCTTACTGTCATATTTTATCCTGCTGGCTTTTCTTCGCCCGTCCTTGAGCCTTCCTTTCTGGTACTTGCTACGGTTGGCCTGACCAACCCTGGATTGTTCCCAGATTTCCTGTGACCGACCTTGTGGATCTTCCAGACTCGACTTGGAGGATGTGCTTCAGTTCTCGACCATGCTAGGAACTGTGGGAAGGTATATTCGTCTACGTTATTATTCCGTACTGTAGATTCCTGATTTTTATATGTGTATTTCCTGCTTTCCATATGATTATCTCTCTTGATATTGTTTCATTGTGATTTGCCTATGGACATGAGGTCGGATTTAGGCCATAGATTGATTGCATGCTAGGATACCCAGCAAGACTTGACAGCCGTCATCGCCGTATAGCGTATTCGTACCTTATACGGTGTTGCTGGCCTACGTCCGTCCCGTATTTCGGTACTAGGACGTGACAGTCATCCAGGTAACAGTACGGCCAACAGCTTCAAGCACTTGAACCCTCCATTCTTCGATGGTAGCGAAGATGCTATTGCTGCAGACGTTTGGCTGCAGGATACTGAGGTTATTCTAGAAGCAGCCATGACCCCAGAGAACGAGAAGGTGGCCGTGGTGTGCCTGCATCTACTGGATCTAGCCCGCAGCTGGTTGGCGTCACAGGCCGATGGATTAGTGGCACCTATTGCTTGGACAGTATTCTGTGAGAGATTCCGGACTAAGTACTTTGACGCTGTAGCTCGGTATGATCTACAGATAAGGTTCACAAATTTGAAGCAGATGGACAGGACGGTCGATGGGTATGCTTTCGAGTTTTCCAGACTTAGTCGGTTTGCTCCCATCTTGGTGGCGACCGAGTTCGAAAGAGCTCAGCGGTTCCAGCGGGGACTCCACTTAGAGATTTTACTGGCAGTGGAGCAGTTTGAGCATCAGACTTTTGATGCAGTATTGAGAGCAGCGAGGAGGCATGAGTATAACTCTCAGAGGATTGTAGATCGAATCGGGAGTCGGAAGAGGTCTCACGGCCTGATGAACCAGTCTTCAGCACCAGCCCCGACCGCTCAGGCTTTGACTTTCACGCCCAGAACCAGAATACTGGAGAGCGGAGGGCAGACATAGCCAGCTACGTATATGAAATGGAATCCATCTCGTTATACGGTCACGGCTGTCTAGATACATGAGGGTTTATCTACAAGCCAACAGTCTCTTAAGGTCATGAACAAGCCTGGTGTCTCAATCACAAGCAAGTAAGTAAAAGGTTACAAGAAGTATGATCATTAAATATACAATAGTAAGGCGTCCCAAACATTACATATTCAGCTGATCATGAAGCTAGTCGTTACAAAATGTTAGGACTAGCAAGAGTTTAGTCATACATGATCAACCCTAGGATCTGCTAATCATGTTACAGCCCGTAGGCAGACAGTAAGTAAGTGCAATCGAGCTAAACAGGTGCTCGTCGGCTAAACGCCTCAAAAAAATATTTTTATAATAGAGTGGGAGAGCCAAAAATAACCTACTCGTTGCCAGGATTCCTTCTAGTGTTCACCATCTGGCTGGAAGGTCGGTAGATCCTCTGGAGCTGCTCCAAAATCTGGCCACACAAAACCAGCTGGGTCAGACCCCAGAAAGAGCAAGTGCCACAAAAGAGGCTTCACTTAAGAACTAAAACCAGCAATCAGCATAAGATATAAATAAAAGTAAGAACTGGAATTAAAGAAAATACACCAGGATGATATACGACGAGATAACCATGGAACTATTCAGACAACCAGGTTACAACCCGTAAACCAAACAAGGACCGGGGTTGTAACCCTTCGTCTGAACAGAACTTCGAATCCTCACCATTTATTAGTAAAATAAATATAAGCATTCTGGTCATTCAATAATCTGGAACAGGATCAGGGCAAGACTAGACTGGTTAGACTCCGTCCAATCACTTCACGGCCAAGCAAGAATTACGGCTTGATACTTTAACTAACTAGGGTTATCACAGGCCTAGTTACTGGCAAGATGCAGTGAGATTATTCCACAGCCACAAGCCCTGCAGACCATCCAGGTTACCTGGATTAAAAGATTAGAGTTGAAATCAGGTGGGTACATCGTCCAGGAAACAAATGTACCCTTAGGTAGCTTGAAGGGTGCAACACATGACAGTGTGCTGGAAATGTGCCCTACTCAACGGCAGGCTACAGATCCCAAGGCGTGCCCAGGTAATGGGATTGCCTGTAGCGGGGAAATCTCTTCATGACTAATGTATTAATCTAGTTATTAGTCCTTAGTTCATTTCAATAGGTACTCCTGACCGTGGTACTCAGGAGTCCCATCCTAGACATGATGCAAGACAGGGCTGGTTTATTTATACAAGCACAATCACCCACGGTGTCCAGGTTATTATACAGGTCATGTCATGTCAGGTAGCCGTCGCAACAGCTTATCAAGATATAACATGTCAGGTTATCAGGTCAAGTGTACTAGTCAGGAGTGCGCCACGACGGGCCACTATCAGGTCATGTCATGTCACTCATGTCAGGAGTGCACCACTACGGATCACTATCGTGTCAGGCTCAGTTATCCTTTCCAAACATATTACATAAATTCGTGATTATCAAGTTCATGACAAAAGGCGTAAGGATATAAAATGGACGTTAAATATCTAATAAAATATCAATATACAAGGCTATAGAAGATCCAGGATAATCAGGCTACGCTCAGGTCAAGCTACGCTCAAGTCAGGCTACGCTCAAGTCAGCGTACGCAAGTCATACGCTTCCAAAAGGCAGCGTATGGGATCCATACGACTCCTTGTCAAGCAAGCGAGCGTATGCGAGTCATACGCCTCCAAAAGGCAGCGTAAGTACTCCATACGACTCCTTGTCAAGCAAGCGAGCGTATGCGAGTCATACGCTCCCAAAAGGCAGCGTATGGGGTCCATACGACTCCTTGTCAAGCAAGCGAGCGTATGCGAGTCATACGCTCCCAAAAGGCAGCGTATGGGGTCCATACAACTCCTTGTCAAGCAAACGAACGTATACGAGTCATACGCCTCCAAAAGGCAGCGTATGGGGGTCGACTGCGCTGCGCTAAAGAGCGCGCGCAGCTCAGTGGCACAAGCTAAAAAGCTCGTGCACTGCTCACTGTCTTCTCCAAATCAGCAGGAACTCCAAGGTTGAACCCAAAGCTTCAAAAGTCCATAACTTGGTCAAAACAAGTCCAAATCTAACTTTTCAAAGGTTAAAATTGGGTAGAATAAAATTCTCTACAACATGGAACCATCAAAACTTGAAAACAAAGAAGTTTGATAGATCAAAACCACCAAAATCCGAAAATAACTAATTCCTAGATCTACAAAAATTAAAGCCTCAAAATGGAAAATGACAAGTTCTAATGTGTCTTAGAAACGTGAGGAGAAGCTAATGGAACAATAAAAATGGGTTCTCTTGTGGAAGCAAGTTGCACTTGCCTAGACCTCTCTCCCCCTCTCTTTGGTAGGTAAGGAAGTAATGGGGAAGAAGAAGATGAGTAATGAAGAGAGAGAATGAAGAGGGCTAATAAATATGAGTGGTGGTGGTAGGTAGGGGGTTCACCCCTTGGTTCATGCTGAACCAAGAGCAATCCCAAACCGAACCAAGCCAACCCAAACCAAGAATAAACCAAGCCAAGCCATGAAGAAAACTAAACAAGAAATCATGCAATACAAGAATAAATACGTACACTTATTCCAGAAATACGTAACATGAACTACAGGCATTACATTGACCATTGGAGCTCTGAGGCGGGCGGCTTCTGTTTCGTCTGTTCAGCATTCGATCCCGGCGTATCCCCAGCAGCAACAGAAGCCGTCTTCCATAATGGATTGCACTCATTATGGAATGCCAGGGCATATGGTATCAGAGTGTCCCAGAGCACAGGGTTTGTGCTTGGTTTATGGTGCACCAGACCACAGGATTGGGAACAGCCCGAATAGAAGGAGTTCCACTTCTTCGACCTTATCTAGTCCCTCGGTTAGGGGATCAGCCCCAGTAGCAGTCCAGCAGCAGCAATACTACCCGTTTTCGAGGCCCTTGTCGCTTCAGGCTCAAGCATTTCAGCAGCAGAACCCCTAGCAGTATGCACAAGTCCAAGTTCAGACCCAGAACCGCCAGAGAGGTTTCCAACAGCGGAGACCAGCACCTCGAGGGTACAGTCAAATGATGGCTTTGATCGTGGAGGAGGAGTTAGCATTAGATGAGGTAGTGGCAGATACTATTCTCGTCAACTCCTTCTCAGCATCAGCATTATTTGATTCTGGTGCATCATATTCATTTATGTCAGTACGATTCACGATACTGATAGGACTGGAGCCCGAGTCAATATCAGTAAGGCTTAATATACTTACTGGTAACGGTCTTGTGGGAGTAGATAGAGTATTTTCCTCATGTCAGATCATAGTTAGCGGTAGAGAGTTTCCCGCTAGGTTAATAGAATTTTCGATGGCCGATTATGATGTGGTCTTAGGGATGGATTGGTTGAGGGACCAGTATGCTAGAATATATTGCCATATCGGTAAGATTAATTTTAGTATTCCTGGTGAGCTAGAGTTTTAATTCTTCTGAGACGGAGTAGAACCTTTACCTCCAGTGTTGTAGATGGCAGTGGTAGTAGCAGTTCAGTTTCCCAGAATTGTAGAAGATTTTCCCAATGTTTTCCCCGAGAAGATTCCAAGTATACCGCTGGAGCGAGAGATCGAGTTTACTATCAACTTGATCCCAGAGACAGCCCCATTTTCAGAGAAAGTCTACAGGATGGCGCTGTCAGAGTTAGAAATATTGTACAAGATGATTAAAGAACTCAGGACCAAGGGATTCATTCGTGCAAGTGGATCACCTTGGGGAGCCCCGATGCTTCTTGTGAAAAAGAAGGATGGTACGTACAGATTATGTGTATATTATCGTAGCTTGAACTCAGTGACAATCAAGAACAGTTACCCTCTTCCAAGGATAGGTGACTTGTTTGATCAACTCAAGGGGGCATCAGTATTCTCGAAGATTGACTTGCGGTCAGGATACCATCAGATCAGAGTCATAGAGCAGGACATCCCGAAGACAGCATTCAGATCGAGGTATGGGCATAGGGAGTTCCTTGTTATGCCATTTGGAGCAACCAATGCACCGGCTGTATTCATAGACCTCATGAATCGTATCTTCATGCCATATTTGGATCAGTTCGTGATTGTGTTCATAAACGACATCCTGGTCTACAGTAAGAGTGAAGCAGAGCATCAGCAGCAACTCAGAGTTATCCTCCAGTATCTCAGAAAGCACCAGTTGTATGCCAAGTTCAGTAAATACGAGTTCTGGCTCAATCGTGTTTCGTACTTGGGTCATATCATCACCAGAGGAGGAGTAGAAGTGGATCCTCAGAAGATCGTGGCTATCAAGACGTGGCCAGTACCTAACACAGTTTCAGAAGTTCGCAGTTTTCTTAGCTTGGTCAGCTATTACCGGCAATTTGTCTCAGACTTTGCTCGGATTTCAGCGCCATTAACCCAGTTGACCCACAAGGATGTACAGTTTGCTTGGACAACAGAATGTCAGGATTCTTTTGAGAAGTTGAAGCGAGGTTTGATGATGGCACCCATTCTCATGCTTCCAGATGGGACTGAAGGATTTTTAGTGTATTGTGATGCTTCAGGCAGAGGTTTAGGATGTGTTTTGATGCATCATAGGAAGGTAATAGCTTATGCGTTACGTCAGCTTCGTGATCATGAGTGGAATTACCCTTTCCACGACGTGGAGTTGGCAGCAATAGTGTTTGTACTTAAGTTATGGAGGCACTACTTGTACGGAGATAGGGTGGAGATTTTCACCGACCACAAGAGCCTGAAGTATGTGTTCACCCAGAAGAATCTCAATATGCGTCAGAGAAGGTGGCTAGAGCTACTTGTGGATTATGATGTCAACCTGCAGTATCGTCTAGGAAAGGCCAGTGTAGAAGCAGATGCATTGAGCAGGAGCCGAAGCTTATTTTCTAGCAGCACAACGAGAGTTATTAACAGATCTTCAGAAGATGGGTATTGAAGTTGTTCTTCCTACCCATGTGGCATTGATGGCCAGTATACAAGTTCAGTCTAGTATAGTTGAGAGGATCAAGTTAGCTCAGTCAACAGATTCTAAGCTTCAGCGGCTTAGGGCAGAATGTGTAACAGGTCGAAGACCGGAGTTATGTATCCATAAGGACGTTACACTTCAGCTTGGGAGGCATCTTTGTGTACCTAGTAGTGATATCAAACAGAAGATCATGGCAGAAGCTCACAGTTCTCAGTATTCGATTCATCCTGGTGGTACGAAGATGTACCAAGATATCCGGCAGCATTTTTGGTAGAATGGCATGAAGAGGGAGATAGCGCAGTTTGTCTCTCGGTGTTTGGTTTGCCAACAAGTTAAAGATGAACATCAGAGACCTGCTGGACTTCTTCAGCCCTTGTCGATTCTCGAATGGAAGTGGAAGCATATAACCATGGATTTCATGACTTGATTACCTAGGTCCCCTGCCGGTAGAGATGCTATTTGGATTATTATAGACAGGCTCACGAAGGTGGCTTACTTTCTCCCATTCAGAGTTGGTTAGTCGACGGCTCAGCTAGCAGAGATGTACCTCAGGTAGATCATCATATTTTACGGTATACCAGCCAGTATCACCTCAGACAGGGATTCAAGATTTACGTCGCGCTTTTGGCACAGTCTGCAAGAGAGTTTGGGAACCCGCCTCCAGTTCAGCTCAGCTTATCATCCGCAGACAGATGGTCAGTCAGAGCGTACCATACGAACCTTGAAAGATATGTTGAGATCGAGTATACTCGGCTTCGGTAGTTCGTGGGAGGATCACCTACACCTGTGGAATTCTCGTATAACAATAGTTTCCAGGCTAGTATCCAGATAGCACCGTTTGAGGCACTTTATGGTAGGAAGTGCAGATCCCCGCTAGTATGGGACGATATTGGAGAGAAGTAGATGCTCAGTTCGGAAATGATTACTCAGACAGTTTAGGTGGTCAGAAATGTTAGAGATCATCTTCGCATCGCACAAGATCACCATCATCATTGGACCGATTCTCATCGGCGTCCCCTTGAGTTTTCTGTCGGCAACCATGTATTCCTGAGGATCTCGCCTACCCGTGGCGTCATTCGTTTTGATGTGCGGGAAAAGCTTAGTCCTAGGTATATTGGACCGTTTGACATTCTAGAGCGAGTAGGAGATGTGTCCTATCGTCTCGCTCTTCCACCATTGTTATGTGAGGTGCATGATATCTTCCATGTATCCTAATTACGACAGTATATCCCGAATCCGAGTCGTATCCTTGATCATTCAAAATTGGTTGTTGGTACCAACCTTTCGTATGAGGAGAGGCCCGTATCCATATTGGACCGGAGAGAGAAGATACTCAAGAACAAGACTATCAAGTTAGTCCGTATTGCTTGGGGTTATCACTCTTTGTGTGAGTCAACGTGGGAACGTGAGGATGATATTCGATCGCGATATCCTGACCTGTTTGACTCGCAAGGTATAATGTCCTTCTTAAGTCTTATACTCTCGGTTCCTTGCTTGAGTGAATGATTGTATGGTAGACTATTTAGTATAGCTTGTCTGTGATTACTATAGCTTATTCTTGCCTCTCTGGCCTCTTAATTAAATTTTGAGGACGGAATTCTTTTAAGGTGGGTAGAGTTGTAAAGCATGTAGTTCGTATTATGTATTTTGTTATACGTGTACGTAATCTCGGACCTGTATATAGACTTGTCCTGATTGGCTAGCCTTGGGTTCTGCATTGGTATGAGTTAGTTAGCATTTCATGGTTCTGGCATGCATCGGGTTCGGTTGTGTTCGGCTTGGTTGTTTCGGTTTGGGTTGGAATACAAACCCCTACCTAAAAACCCTCTATCGTTTATTAATCCCAACAACCCCTTCTCTCTCTTCATTCACTTCTTCATTTACTCTTCTACTTTCTCCATTAACTCTCTCCATCGACAAGAGAGAGGCTTAGGCAAGTACAACTTGCTTCATGGAGGAACTCAGATTTTGTTGTTCTATTGTCTTCCTCATAAGAATCTAAGTCACTTTAGTATTTAGCATTTTCGAATTCCATGGCTCATTTCATGTAGATCTAAGTTTTAGCATTTTTGATCTTCTAAAACTTGGTTATTTTCGAAATGGAGAGTTCCATGTAGTAGGGATTTCAATTTCACACAAGTTTGGCTCTGGAATGGTTGGATTTCATCGAGACTTGACCGAGATGGGGCTTGCTTGAGTTCGTGTGCTTTTACACCTACTTTTCCTGGCCATAGGGAGAAGATGAAGTTTTACGCAAACATTCTAACGTGTTAGCATAGTGTTTAGCCTTTACGCCCACGTTTTACGTGACAACGTATTATTCAGCCTTTTACGCACACGCATTTGCGTGCCAGTGTACTCTGTTCTACGCCGAGTTCATTCGAATTTTACACTCGGGGCCCTCCTGCTCGCGTAAAATTGTGTCCGCGTAAAACCCTGGCTCGAGCAGACTCTCGTATGCGTATAGTCTTGCTTGAGTGTTTCCTCGCGTAGAGCTTGCTCGTGTAGAGTTACACTCGCGTAGAGCCTCGCTTGCCTACGGCTTGCTAGTGTAAAGCTCTGGCTCGCGTAAAACCCCACCCGCATGTACCCTTGCTCGCGTAGAGCTATCTCACCTTGCTCTTGCTAGTTTAAGCCACTTTATGCTTGAGGCCCCTTGGCCTAGCGTAGAGGTATGCGCGTAGAGACTTTTGTCATGAACTTTATAATAACAAATTATTTAGTATGTTTGAAATGATAATTATACACGGCATGGTATGAAGTAAGCATGACATAACATGATATGACAAGCAAGCATGATGGGAAATATTGAAAGCTGTTGCCACGGCTAGTATGGCATGACAAGAATGACATGACAAGAATGAATGGTCTAAACACCATGGACGATTGTGTTTGTACAAGTAAACCAGTATGGTCTTGCATCATGTCTAGGACAAGGAACCCTGAGTACCATGGTCATGGGTACCTACTTACACCGATTAAGGCTAACAACTAGAATAATCCAGTAGTCATAAAGACATTTCCCAGCTACAGGTAATCCCGTTATCTGGACGCACCATCATGGGAGCTGTAGCCTGCCGTCGAGTAGGGCACATTTCCAGCACACTGTCATGTGTTGCTCCCTTAAAGCTTTCTAAGGGTACATGTGTTCCTTGGGCAATGTACCTACATGAATTCAACCCCTAATTTGCGTACGGATAGCCTGGATGGTCTGCAGGGCTTGTGGCTGTAGAATAATCTCATTGCATCTTGTTAGTAATTAGGCATGTGATAACCCTAGTTAGTTAAAGTATCAAGCCGTACTCATTGCTTAGCCGTGATCTGATTGGATGGAGTCTAAACCAGTCTAGTCTTCTCCTGATCCTGTACAAGATTGTTACATGACCGGAATGCTTGTGCTTTACTTTGTTGATAAACGGAAGGAAACCAAGTTTCGTTCAGATGAAGGGTTACAACCCCGGTCCTTTTTTGGTTTAAGGGTTGTAATTTGGTTATCTGAATAGTCTCAAGGTTATCTTATCGTATATCATCATGATTGACCATATCTCCAGTTTTCTTTTATTATATTAATATGTTTTATGCTAATTGCTGGTTTTAGTTCTTAAGTGAAGTCTTCTTTTTGGTACTTGCTCTTTCTGGGATCTGAACCAGCTGGTTTTGTATGACCAGATACCGGAGTAGCACCAGAGGGTCTCTCTGTCTTCCCGCCAGATGGTGACAACCAGGCGTAACCTTGACAACGAATCGGTTTTATTTTGCTCTCCCATTCTATTGTAAAAATATTCTTTTGAGGCGTTTAGCCGACGAGCACGTTTTAGCTCGACTGCACCTTTACTTACTGTCTGCCTATGGGCTGTAGCATGATTAAGAAATCCTAGGGTTCATCATGTATGACTGAACTCTTGCTAGTCTTCACATTTTGTATGACTAGCTTCATGATCATCCAAATATGTAATGTATGGGATGCCTTACTATTGTATATTTGGTGCTCTGACATCTTGTAACTGCTATTACTTGCATGAGATTGAGACAATAGGCTTGTTCATGACCATAAGAGACCGATGACTTGTAGTTAAACCCTCATGTATCTAGACAGCCGTGATCGTATAGCAAGGTGGGTTGTACTTCAATATACGTAGCTGGCTATGTCTGCCCTCGCTCTCCAGTATTTTGGTTCTGGGGTGTTACACAAAATACAGGATCTATGCGGCTCAAAAGTCCTTAAGCTAAGGGAGACTACGACCTAAGCCGCATGAGTCTATTGCGGCCCAACATGGCCAAAATCTGAAAGACTCATGCGGCTCAAAATGACTCCAGCAGATTAATCCTAACCTACGATAGAATACGTGGCAGGCTGACCAATTCTCGACCATCCAGATTTGCTGTAACAAAATCCCAACAAATCGCCAGCTGGCGGCCAAAGAGCGGGTCTTTATGTGCTGTTGTAGCCACGTGGCCATGGGCTATCTATGCGGCTCAAAACATATATTACTATAAATAGCTGGGTACTACACCCCTGCAAGATGCTGACAAACTATGAAGGGCAATTTCTTTAAGAGCTAAAGACTGCGTCGGATAGTCCAAGGAGTAAGGCAGAGTTGATACACTTTGCCGAGCCTCCACCGTCACCCCCGAAATCAAAAACTAAACAATTGTACTTAGATTGTTTCCTAGGATTTCTTTCTAGGCTTTTCTTTGTACAAGAGAGTTTGCAAACAATTTTAGTATTTCGGTAATATCTGTCTTTGATATTTTAATGTCAAACACGATGGCGACTCTACTGGAGACGTCCTTCTCCTCTGATGAGAAGCTTGTGCCGCAATCCGACACGTCCAAGCTCGGCTCTATGCAGCAAATGCTTGTGGTTCATTTTGACCAACAAGCCTTCGAAGAAATGCTCTCTGAAGGGAGTGCCAACCCGTCACAGAAGCGAGCCAACCCAAAGAGAACTCGCAGAACATTAGAGCACAAAACTGTTACCCCTGACCAAGTTCTCGAAGAAGCTCCTTCTGCGGCCCAAGACAGTGATCGAAGATCTCCTCTGGCTTTGCTTCCGACCGTAGAGGATCCCACTGTCCCCAAATGCAGCAAAGGAAAACACTATGATGCTGAGTTTTTAGGGGCACAAGGGAAATCCATGCGGATAAAGAAGAGGCCGCATAAGAAAAATGGGCAGTATGTCCATGCGGCAGCCAACTCTGGCCGCAGGCAGATGACCCATGCGGCTGCCAACTCTAACCATAGGAAGATGGCCTATCCGGCAGCCAACTCTAGCCGTAGAAAGACGGCCCATGCGACAGCCATCTCTGGCCGCAGAATGATGGCCTATGCGGCAGCCAACTATGGCCGCAAGAAGATGGCCCATGCGACAACCAATCCTGGCCTTAGACAAGATGTCTCATGCGGCCCTGTCAGAATCTTTGTGTTCGACCATCTCTCATGCGGGTCCAACTCCATACAGCCCATTGAGAATGTAGAATATTCCAATCAGGACTCTTCTTACTATGCGTCTTTCGGTGCTAAATTCAAAAAGTCTAGGACAGTTCAGGCCCAACAAGCCCAGTCAACTGTCCAAGCTACTGACCGTCAACAGGCACCGTTAATTATTATACGGGCTCCTGATGAAATGTTGTACAGAACCACCGCGTCCAGTCCCCCAGGGCTAACGGACAGGATGGGTCTTTAAAGTCTCCCTCAAACGATCGAGAGCAAGTGCATTTACTAGGCTCGGATCTGGGAGCAAACATGATACCTACGCACCTGTGTGCTCAGGATACCCGAGTCCACAAGTTTGATGCAAAGGTAGATCAGCTTGATATGGACTTGCGTGATGTGATTACTCATAAATACAAAGAGGCAACCTTGGCATGCGATGAGTCCCTCTCGTGAGGTCGTTGCACCCAACTCATCATCAACTGCTGTTGGGACAAGTCGGCAGCACCTGAAGATCAGCAGTTCATTTTTCAACGACTACAAGAGCTAGTAGCTGTCCGACAACAACTCGAAAAACAGGTACAAATTTTGGAAGATGAGGAGCTTCCTTTTGCCTCCTGTAATTCAACTCGAAAGGTTCCTCCCGACAAGGGGAGAAAGATGACAGGCTCTTCCAGCTCGACAATCTCAGCCAGCACTGTAAGCAAACTCTCATCTGGAGGGTTGCCGTCGACAGCCACATGGGGTGTCTATTTAGGTACTCGATCCAAAAAGAAGCTTCCAGCACCTAGGGGTACACCTTCGGCCTCCTTGGGAGTAGATGAAGATGGGGGTAGCAGTCCCCTCAATATATGCGACAACCCGGTGTACCAAGAGCATACACAGGGGATAGAGATTCCCCGAAATTATGCAACAAACTTGGACTTCCCTGAGGGCGATCGCCCTCATCAAGATGATGCGGCTTCCTGCACAGGGGCTAGCACCCCTACCGAGTCCGAGGAAGATGACATTCTGACATTTTCTGACCATTTCTCTATACAAAAATAGGACACGGAGAGCACCTCTTCTACGGTGCCTTCCATGTCTACCCACGTACAGACAGTCTTTATGGCTGGCGACGATCCTGAAGGGCCGACTGATCGACAACGTCTAGAAGTACTTGAAGCCATGCTACTATCCTTGGTCAAGTCTGTAGATAAAATCAAAGCTGTCTTGCCAACTCAACCAGCAAGGACGCCTAGATAAACAAGCGTGGGACCCGCAGTCAACGCGGACTCCAACGTGACTGTCCCTCCTTTGGATGATGATCCTTTAGGAACATCCGTTAATTCACCTGCGGATTAAGCTAAGGAGGCAATGAGGGAAGTCCAGGAGCTTCGAGCAATGTTCAATGCCCGAGACTCCTTCCGAGACCTCAGAATACGGAAGCCATATTCCGTCGCGTAGAGAGATGTTCCTTTTCCCCCACGCTACAAACCGTTTAATATAGATTCGTATGACGGAAAGACTTCTGCTAGTCGGTACATGACTTATTTTGAGGTCACAACCAACCACTTGCCGCATAGCGACGCCATCCTCACACGATTATTTATTGGAGCATTGGAGGGGATCGCGTTCGACTGGTACCGCAACCTTCCCGACAACTGTATCCATTCTTTTGATGGCTTCAAGCACATGTTCCTGGAGAGGTTCTACGAAGTAGGGCATGATGTGATAATGTCGTCTCTCATTGACGTCGTTCAGGGAGAGAGGAAGCTAACAAGGAACTATATCGAGCGGTTCCGCCAAACCGCAATAAGAGTGCCCCAAGGCAATCCTGAGAGCTCCTTGATTGAAATCTGCCAGAAGAAGTTGCTTTCCGCAATTAGCCTATGGGTGGGCGACGATCAGTTCAGGGATTGGACAACCTTCATCATAAGTGCTACCAATGCAGAGGCAAAGTTCAAGAAGGCTCGCCAGTTAGGATTACACATTCCAGATGGAGAGGATAAGGGCAAACGTTCTGGTTCCACCTCCAGCAACAACAACAGTGGCGGCACCTCCAACCGGGAAAATAAAGGCAAACAGGCCATGGTCGCTTATGCGACCAAGATACCTGAACAAAAACAGGTGGAAGGTCAATGGCCCAAAGTGAATTACTCATTTAAAGATAGTCATGTCAAACCTATCTTCAATATGCTCTTGCAAGGGATTTGGATCCAGCTCCCTCCACCAAGGCGCAAGCCCTGAGCGGCAGAAATGGAGGACCCAAAATATGATCACTTCTACCCCTATGTCCATCATTCCACTCATGACTGCTTCCAATTAAGGCGGTACATCCAGAGTCTTATCGACTCTAAAGCTTTGTCGATAGATTTCAAAGAGGTTACTGTGGCTGCGAATATTATATCAGTTCAATTCGGTGATTTTCCACCAACAAATACTCCACATGGGGTAATACCTGTCCCTCGGGTAATGATGGAGGTTACTAACCTTCCATCCATCTGGAACCAGACATCTGGTGGTACCTCACACCACATCGCGAGAATAGATCATGTGGGTGCACCCGGACTTAGTGCCCGAAGTTACCCAGGCGCTGTCATCTCCTACCAAAGAGAAGAAGGGCAGGAAGCCTAGATCTTGCCATACAATTTCAGTCGAAGCTGAGAAAGTGGCAACCGTTATT
Source organism: Iris pallida (assembly GCA_029216955.1). Classification (NCBI taxonomy): domain Eukaryota; kingdom Viridiplantae; phylum Streptophyta; class Magnoliopsida; order Asparagales; family Iridaceae; genus Iris; species Iris pallida. The sequence goes on along the minus strand of JANAVB010009198.1, from coordinate 5,783,500 downwards.
ACCCGGTCTGGGGCACAAGTCCAGCTCACACTGTACAGTTTTGTCGAAGATCCTCAGCCGACAACGTTGCCTGCCTCTGATGTTCCAAGGCCGCCTCAGCCTCCACCGGCAAATAAGCCCAAGTCAAAGAAAACCCACTTCGACAGGCCACTCCGTAACAATTTATCTCAGGGGCTGGGAAAACCTTACAACTTTGACATATTAGCATAATTGGCTAATACGCTAGCAAAGTTGCCGTTATATGAGCTCCTAAGGCTCTCCAAGGATCTTCGTGTCGCATTGAGCGAAGCACTCCAAAATGCTGACGCCTACTTAGCCCAGGTCAAGCCTCAAAGGGAAGACCCGTCACCATATCTACAGGGCAGCAATGGCACAGATACAATGCCCATCATCGTATTTACCCCACAGGACATATTGATCAAGTCCAACTTGCAAGATCGTCCCTTGTACTACACTGGATACATAGGCGACATCAAGGTGGATCGAATGCATATCGACCCTGGCTCGTCGATAAGCATCATCCCGAAAAGCTTGCTGCCACTTCTGGGCATCCCTTTGTACCGGCTAGCGGCGACCAATACTGCCATTAGCGGTTTCAACCCGGGAAAGAGCTATCCCCTAGGGAAGATCCGATTGAAATATTAGATTGTTGACCTGAAGACGGAGGTTATCTGCTACGTCATAGATGCAGATACGTCCTACAACATCCTCCTGGGACGTCCGTGGATACATGACTATATGATCATACCATCTACCCTTCTCTAGTGCTTCAAGTATGTCGGTAAGCATGGCTTCGTGAAAACTGAATTCGCTGACATCGATCCCTTCAAAGGGGTTGAATCTTATTACACTTCGGAAGCTTGTCTATACGAAGAATCTAAGAAACACATAACTGACGAACTGGAGGCTATCACAGGACTAGAGGAACCCTTAAGAATTCATCTCCAGGCCCGTAAACCGGGCAAATCCGTACCCCTCGTCGCAACTTTGCATAAAGAGGTGCCCGGTTCTCCTGCCTCACCTGCACATTTGGAACCAATATTCATCGGGATCCCGAGATCTAGCCAGGAGGCAAAACCCGTCATGGGGCCGATGGTGATTCGATTGTCGAAATCCAATCGAAGGCAACAGGGAGATGCGAGGCCCTCTGTGACGCCAATGGTGATCTGATTGCCAAAATTCACTTAAAGGCAACCGGAAGACACAGAGTCCCATGTCGAGCCAATTGTCATCCATCTTCCTAAGACGAGTCGGCAACCAAGTATCGATCAGACACCCTCAGGCAAGCCAATACCACAAACTGAACCCTTGGTGGTCAAGTTGCCCAAGACAGTGCCCCAACCTCCTTGCACATGTGGATAGCCCCTCTCCTGATGATGTAATTCCTGTGGACAAAATTCCTTATTTCATTAATAAGAAGCTGCCGTTGGACTAAAAAAAGAAAGAATACTGCCTAGAGTGTTGAGTTACGTACATCAGGTACCTCTGAACTTACACATTATTCCCTCCGAGGGGACTCACATTGTATCTCTCCGAGTGACAAGTCATGTATATTGATACCTCTAAACTTTCGCTCTAATGTTTCGATTGTCATATATCACGTCCATATTACCTCTGATATAGACAATCTCCTAACTTAACACCTGTACCTAACTTGGGATAAAAGATATGGTGTTAAGACCATAAAACCTATCACGTCCATATTACCTCTGTTGGGTTTTGTCTCAAATCTATTACTCGCACCACCAGAGCGAAAAAGGGTAATAGATCCACCAAAAATTATTCTTGATTATCGTGTGTCACGTTCATATTACCTCTGATCCCGATAGTCTCTTGACTTAACACCTGTACCCAATCCAGGATAAACGACATGGTATTAGGACCACAAATCCTATCACGTCTATATTACCTCTGTTGGGTTTTGTCTCAAAATCTATTACTCGTACCACCAGTACGCGAAAGAGTAATAGGTCCATTAAAAGTCCCGCTACGGGATATTCCGTACAACCACCCCTACGTGGTTGTACATTGATCCTAGAACATCCACGTCTATCCTACCTCTGAGTTGTTCTATACATCCCTACAGGGTTCACTTCTATCATGTCCATACTACCTCTGAGTCGGAAAGATCTGCCATTTATTCGAACCTATCACATCCCTATTACTCCTGTTAGGTTTTGTTCCTAATCTTTTACTCGCACTATCGATGCACAAAAGGGTAATAGGTCCACCAATTATTATTCAAATCTATTGCTCGCATCTCCAGATGTACAAAAGGGCAATAGGTCCACACAAAAAAAGTCCTCTAGTGGGATGTCCTTTACCAAACACAAATACTATATTAGGCCCTCTAGTATACAAGCACCTCAGATACTACAAATAAAAAGTGGAGTGAATGCATCCTGCTTATTCAAAATCAGTTACATTCACAAGATTACATATCGAAAAAAGGGGAAGGGGAAATTTACTACTCATCAGCAACACATAACTTAGTGAGAATATCTTCCAGCTGCGCAGTTGAGCGCTCAATTCTCAGTCTGGCTCGTCGTTCAGCTTCCTGAGATAGCTTTTCAGAATTCTCAAGATGTGCATGTGCCTGCCAATTCTCCTCTAATTTCTTCAGGGCACCCTCCATAGCAGCAGAGTCACGTGTGACTTCATAAGTCTCTTTGCAGATTTTCTCTCTCTCTTGACGAGTGGCTTGGAGCTCAGTCCCAGAGATGTCAGCCTGGCCTGGAGCTAGAGGAACTGCTCGTTAGTTTTGGTCATAGCACGAACGGTCGTCTCATGAACAACCTTTACCTTTTCTACAGCCTTTATAAGAAAAGCACGCTCATGCTCCACTGCTGCAGACACATTGACTTGTCGCAGTTTCTGCAACTGGATTAGGCACTGATCAACCTCTGCCAGCTTGTGCTCCAGAAGGACGGCCTTCTCTTCTCTAGCTGGGAGTGTCTTCAACAGTTTAATCTGATCGCAGGCATAATGGCGAGCTACGACATATGACGTTCCCCTTCTCAAAACAGCCTCAACCCCCATTTCAAATAGCGATAAAAGCTCTCGACGATGTCCCTTAACGACTCGTCTAAATTCTTCAGTGAGTACGACGTCGAAGGGACGACACCTAGGGAAGCTGAAGGCGTCTGGGAAGGAGGCACACCTGAGCTTGATGACCCTGTTAAAAGGGAAACAAACTCCGAGCGATGAGATCTCCGCACAGCGGCAATCTCCTCCTCTGCAGCCCAAAGAAGCTGAAAACTGGACAGGGCATAAAGTTTAACTTCCGGTGAAGAGGCAGTTCCAATCGATCCCGCATCCACAAAATAAGTTGAAAGAGCCGGGACTTCTGTGCTCAATACGGTAGAAGGCCCCTCAACTCGAGCTGGAAAGGGAGAAGGAATACTTTTTGCTTGTACCAGTTCAGTCCTTGGATCCTCTTTTATCTCTTCCTTCGCGGTCATATCCACCATCGGTAATGGAGAGGCGGGTCCAGAACAACCAACAATCAGCTTGACCCGAAGAAGATGGAGTTGAAGCAAAAAATCTCCTCATCGAAAAGAAAGCGACATAGCTTACCAGAGGTGAGGGGCAAAGACTGGGGCTCAGTCGGACTAGTCTCAGCGCCTCTACAACTCCTGTGAGGTCAGCAGCTACACCCGAACCATCCATGTCAGCCTCCTCAGCCCATGTCGCTCTGGATAGAGACGTAATGATATCAGTACCAGTTTGTGAGGACCCCGCAACTCCAGGGTCGGAACCCAAAGAGGAAACCGCATGTGCGACATTTGGTAATAAAAGGTTCGCTTCCTCCGATACCTGCAAAGGAAAGCCTTCAAATAAAATTCCAAGGACAACATTGGGGCTTGTCGAGAAAGAACATACCCCCCATGTTGACTTCGGTATTACTACCCATTTCCTTGATGGCAAGCCCATGGAACCTGGCCGTAACTCACTTCTGAGAACGAGGTCTACCGGCAACAAGAGGCTCAGGCCTGCTTCATTTACATGAAGGATTCAACACAGGGGAAGCCACACGCATAGACAAAGGACTTGTAGAGGGCTGGAGATCTTCAGAGTTATCTTCCTCCTCCTCTGTGCTGTCGGAGTCAGAATCGGAATCTTTCCACTTTTCCTTCCTCGTCCTCTTACGGGAGTCCCTCGGTCGCTCCTCCAATTTCGTACCAACAATAAAACTGGTACGGGGATCAAAGTCGTTGGGAGGCACATTCACAGACACTTGACGAAGGGCCGTCGTATATGCGATATGCCCCAAAGTCTCGACGTCAAGTAGGACGAAGCTAGCCTGGGTATGGATCGCCGAATAATTGTGCCAGGCCCGGATACCATCCAAGACGCTCCCCTCAAAACCCAGACAAGGGTTAGGGTTATCCAAATATAATTGGCTATACCCAAATTGCCGAGAATTTCGGCTAGGTAGGTATGGCTCTAGGTATACAACATTCCTGTTGCGGTACACCGGATGTGAGGGACGGATACTCTGCAACCAGCGAAATAGTTTTTCAGACAGAGCCTGTGGCACAACAGCACTATCAAGGTGAACGCGTCCCATCTCTTCCTCAGTGAAAGACGGAACTGACAAAAAAGTGTATCTATCTACCCGTGCAAGAGCGGCTCGACAGTTAGGAAAGCTGGTACAGCTCTAGGGCATGTCGCAATAGTGGTAGACGAAGGCATCGTCACTTATCGCATTGCCCTTCGGAGCAGGTCGCATCAGAGAGAGGCAATGCATCAACAGCCACCCCATTAAATAATGATACGACAGCTCGATTCTGTTGAAGGGTTTCGTAAGATCACGAGCGATGACTTTTGATATAAAAATACGAAGACCCCTATGGATGCTATATACCATAGCAGGAAGCGAAGCCAACTTGCCCACAAAAACTAGCTTTACCGTCGGAAGGTTTAAGTTGTGGCTAATCCTCTCAATCGAACCAGAGCTCGCCAAAATAATGCAAACCCTCAACCATATCATCAGGTATCCGGCTAAGATGGCCTTAGCAGACAGAGGCTGGGTATCATGATAAATATAGTTAAAAGTGTCGCTCAGGCTCCCAAATCTGTCACCAGCAGTATGGGCCCTCTTAGTGCTTTGAACCTGAGCATCCACCTGTTCCAGAGATTGGGGACTCCGAACAGCAACTCGACCGGAGGTGCTAAGGCTAAAAAGATAACCAATCCAAGCCTTTGTATGAGGAAGGTTCCCTTCCGAACTATCGTCCTTTTTCTTGGATATTTGTTGATAGGTACTATAGTGACATAACACTTCCTGATATAAGGCAAGGAATCCGGGATACCGCCGATCTAGTTCCTCGAACTCTTTATTTGTTGAGGGTACACTCCTCATAAGCTTCATCACCCCAGGGTAATTTGGACATACCATGCATCTCGTGAAGAGGAAGTCCCATCTCTCCACCGGGAGTAAAGAAGGTCTATGTCCGACAATTGTACATCTTAAGCAATGCCATAAATAATTTCGAGTTCATAAACAAGATGTAAAAGGAGCCCGTAATGGCGTGATAGAGGCCAATTCGTCGTAGGATATCTTCATACACCGCTAGGATCTAAGAAGTCAGATTGACCCATGGAGGGGAACGATGTTGCCAGTTCAGTAACGACAATCTCCCTGCAGGGAATGACCCTTTGTGAGCAATCCAATTCAAAAGGTAACAGCCTCAGAGAATAGCATGTTTGGCTTCAGTTCGTTGATGAGACTTCCATGAGCCAGTCCAATGATGGAGTAGCTCATTGTTTCCTTACTATAACCACTGACCTCGTAGGGTTATTAAAACGGATATGACCCACAAAGATCCCTTGCTGATCTAGAGTTAGAGAACCCAGCTTCTTCCTCTCAAAAGGTACCATATTGAAATCTGATCGGGGGAAGTGGCGCTCCATTAAGGGTATGTGAATTGCTTTCCCCTGAATATAGAAGTCCCAGCTCTCAAATGTCTCTATGACGCTCGGGTTTGAAATAATCAGGGCATCCCTGAATAGAAACATAGGCTTCAGATGAACGCCATTCAATTACCCAAAGTTCATCATGCTAAGTAAGAAGAAGAAGGACTGGCTTCTGATTTCCCTCAGCCGGTCTTCAGGTTCATTTCGGGTGATTTGAGTCGACACACGTTCGACTGTTTGGTCAAAACTCACACCCAACACAGATTGGGCATATCCTATCAGGAGCTCCCCCGATGGATCTGTGGGCAAGTTCACTGCAAACGACAAAGAAGAAATAAAGTTGGAAGAAGTTTCTTCTTCAGCTATGCGGCCTAGACAAACAGAACCTATACGGCCTAGTTATGAGGGACGCGTGGGCGGCTTAAAGAACATGAGACGCATGCGACTCGATCATACAGTGCTCATGTAGCTCAGTCATGAAATGCTTATGCGGCTCAGTCATGAAGTGCTCATGCGGTTCAGTCATGAGGGACTTATGAGGCACTTATGCGCCTCAGTCATGAAGTGCTCATATGGCTCACTCATGAGGCACTTATACGGTTCACGCAGCCCAGTCATAAAGTGCTCATGCGGCTCAGTCATAAAGTGATCATGCGGCTCAGTCATGAGGCACCTATGCGGTTCATGCGGCCCAGTCATAAAGTGCTCATGCGGCTCAGTCATGAGACACTTATGCGGCTCAGTCATGAAGTGCTCGTACGGATCAGTCTTGGGGCACTTATGCGGTTCAGGTTCAGATGTGTAACGCTTATGCGGCTTAGCCCATGCGGCCCCACCATACAGAACACATGTGGTCCAAATGAGATAGGGCATGCATAGACCAGGCTTAAAGCACAGAAGCGATATATGACAGGCCAGCGCATAAAATATGCGATATAGCCATTCAAAATTTTAGTCATAGTCTTCCCATCGTCCTTACCCTTGATAGGGGGTTGCACGTCGGGATGAATGGAAGGAGAGTCCGCTGCTCTCGACGGAGAGGCAAGTCCCTTTCTTTTTGTCGCAATACCAGCCGACTTGGAAGCTTTTGGAGCCATGGATAAACTGAGACAGAAAGGATGATGAAGATGAAGGAGAAGAAGGTGAAAGAGAAAATTATCTCTCCGAAATGACCCCTATTTATGGAGTTTCTAAAAAGTGCCTCTTCGATTCTCGAGATCATTAAAGATAATGACGACGTCTGGGAATTTTATCCCTAGTAACCATCGAACCCAAATCCAAAACCGAATCAAGAAATTAAATGCAGCAGTGACAGCTGGCAAGCTGCTCAAAGATTTCTTTGCGGCTCAAGACTTCCTTGCGGCTCAAGATTTACCTACGGCTCAAGATCTCTCTGCGGCTCGAAATTTCCCTGCGGCTCAAGATCTCCCTACGGCTAAAGGTCTCTCCTAACTTGAAGACTCCCTGCGGCTTGACATATCTCTATGCTTCTTGTTCAAAGTATTCCAAATTTACAATTTAAAAACTTTGAAGGGGGTCTTGTAGAAGCATGGAAAATATGGGGTTCATGCGGACCATAATTGGCCGCATGAGCACTTTGGGCCAATATGGTCCGTATAAAGGAGAGCCGCATGACAGATTTAGCACCCCATACGGCCCGTCTACAACCAGACTGATTCGAGCCATGGAAGGAAGATATGCGACCAAGTTGATTAGTCCTTATGATAAAGCTGATAAAATTTGTCAAAACTGACAAAAATAACAGCTCTAACACTGTGACAAAAAGATAAGACGTGAACAGACAAAATGTCATGTCACTAAAATAGGGTTCATGTGCTTAAATATAGTCATGCGGCCAGAAGGATTGCTACCCGAGCCGCATGAACCTTATGCGGCTCAACCTATACGGCCCTAAAGTCTCTAAGCTTCATGCGGCCAAGGGTGACTGTAACCTAAGCGGCATGAGCTTTATGCGGCCCAAAATACATGATCTATGCGGTTCAAAAGTCCTTAAGCTAAGGGAGACTGCGACCTAAGCCGCATGAGTCTTATGCGACCCAACATGGCCAAAAACTGAAAGATTCATGCGGCTGAAAATGACTCCAGCAGATTAATCCTATCCTGCGATAGGACACGTGGCAGGCTGACCAATTCACAACCACCCAGATTTGCTATAATAAAATCCCAATAAATCGCCAGCTGGCGGCTAAAGAGCGGGTCTTTACGTGCTGTTGTAGCCACGTGGCCACGGGCTATCTATGTGGCTCAAAACATACATCACTATAAATAGCAGGGGGCCACACCCCTGTAAGATGCTGGCAACCTATGAAGGGCAATTTCTTCAAGAGCTAAAGACTGTGTCGGATAGTCCAAGAAGTAAGGCAGAGTTGACACACTTTCTCAAGCCTCCACCGTCACCCCCAGAATAAAAACCAAAACAATTATACTTAGACTGTTTCCTAGGATTTCATTCTAGGCTTTTCTTTGTACAAGCGAGTTTGCAATCAATTTTAGTATTTCTGTAATACACGTCTTTGATATTTTAATGGCAAATAGTCTAAAATAAAGTATGCTTTTCATCTTCGAAAAATATCTTGATTTGGTTGTAGCCTGAGAAACCATCAATAAAAAACATACGCTCGAAGCTGCAAGTGCTGTCGATCATCACGTCGGTGATCTGAGTGAAAACTCATCTTTTGGGCAGGCCGAGTTGAGATCCCTGAAGTCTATACAGACCCAAATTTTCCCATTCTTCTTAGTGACTAGGACAATATTGGCCACCCAATCTGGGTATTGTTATTCATAAATAAAGCCGCTCTCTAAGAGTTTGTTGACTTCTTCCTCGATAGCATCCATGATGTTGGGGCGGAAATGTCGTTGTTTCTGTTTGACAGGCTTAGCATCGGGTAGGATGTTAAGACGGTGCATGGCGACTTGCGGGTCTAAACCCGACATATCTTCGTAGCTCCATGCAAAGACATCAATGTATTCTCTGAAAAGCTGTATCAGAGATTCTTTGTCTTCTGATGTCAAGATTTTGCTAATAAAGATGGGTTTAGGGGAAACCTCATGTCCTAGCTCGACTTGGACGACTTCGTCTTCAGTGGAAGGTTCGTGCTGTTCGAAGCACCATTTTTATTGGGATCCGAGGCGCTGAGCCCATGGTTTATCTTCGAAGTATTCAATCATTTAGTCTTCATCCTCGACTCGGGGACCTGCGAAGACCATATTAACGGAAAATACCTTCCCGAGGGATTGGCCGATACTGGTATCGGAGTCCCCGGTTGAGGAGTTCGAGGAATGTGAACGCATCGGGACCTCTGGTTCAGAGCTCTCTGACGCTGTTGTGGGTGTAACGTAACCCAACCCCCAGCGAGTACGTTGGTAGTAATTTTGGGACTTTTTCTTTTGGGTACGAAGTTTTAAGGGAAGACGTCGGCCTTTGCCATAGTTCAGTCCTTTGTTACTGTTCAAGTTATAACCCATTTTTTGGATGACGTTTTTGGCTGGATTAGTGTATCGGTAGAGTTGCAGCTTACCGTTATCGGGTTATGGTTCTGCCGGAGCCAGTCGCTATGGGTAATCCAATCGGCCGAAGATGATGGGTTCCTCCTCCTTCTTCTTTTCGGGAACCAAGAAGTAGGCGCCTTGGGAAGGATAACTCGGCTTGTGAGGTTGGTGGTTGTCACTTGTGTTTGCAGAATGTATAGAGCATTGTCTAAGAAATACCTAGTGTTCTATTGCGCACAAGAGTAATTCAAAGACAACTGCCTATTAATGAAATACAAAATTTTATCCCGAGGGATTACATCATCTAAAGAATGCGCTTCTGTATTGGAGCATATGTAGTCTCCCAACTCTTTATCCGTGAGCACTAGGGATGTTGCGGAAGAAGGTGGAGAACGTTTCCTCTTCAGCTTGACTTCCAAGGGCGCTACAGTCGAAGGTTTGTGTGACCTCAGATTTGGCTTTGGAGCCTTCTAGGGAAGACTTATTTGCATAGGCTCCTCGTCAAACTCTGACATGATCGAAGATGATCTAGCCGGAGCTTTGCCTCGGAGCTTGATGACTAGGGGAGAAGATGCCTTGGGAGGTTTCCCCTTTGATCGAACCTTCAACGGTTCTTCATCGATAACTGTGCTCTCTGCTTCGTCGACGATGTCATTGGCGTCATTGTCCCATGGGACTAATTTGTACAGATTAGCATCTATACAGTATGCTTCGAGTCCTCAGAAAGGATCGATGTCAGCAAACTAGGTCTTGATAGTCCCGTCGCTGGCAACATACTTCATGTATTGATGGAGAATGGAGGGCACTATAGGAACGAATTCTAAAGTGCAATACTCTAGAGGGTGGTGCATAGAGTAGGCAGCAAAATTTAGCTAATTAAAAATGTTAACCGCAAGTTCACAGAGATATATCACAAGTAAATAAATATAAAGAGTAGATATCAGAAAGCAAACGCAAACACAAGGATGTATACTGGTTTTCCTTTTGTGAGAAACAGTCCAGTCGGAAGAACTCTAGCTTCCAGTTGAATCCACTATTGGAAAATACCATAAATTTTCATCCGAAGTTCTTGCAACTTCTACAACGCGATCTTTGATCCGAAGTACTCAACCAACTTCAAGTCTGATGTATCTTTCTTCAATCAAGCCTTTGATTACAATCACTCTGAAACTTCTAGACCATATCACACTAGCAAATTGACTAGAGGATTGTAACTGGCTTGGGATTTGAAAATGAATAGCTCGAAATACTTTGGAAGAACGTATTAAGCTCAGAGAGAAGAGATAAGAAAGTGAATGAGTTAGTTGAACTGATTGAAATCATTCTCTATTTATAGTTTTTCTAAAGGACGAATTCTGACAGAATTTGGGCAAAATTCGGACAGAACTCTTTGAGAAAATCTTGGCAAGATCCGTAGCTGCGGGAAGACCAAGTTTAAAATCCAACGGACACTAACCAAACTCTGGCCAAATTTGGGCTGAATTCTGTTGGAGTTATGTTAGGGTTTTTGCAAATTAGTTTCTGGGAAATTTGAAAAGTCAAACAGTTAGGAAGAAGTTTGGGATTTTGTAAGTGGGCTTGTTTTTAAAATGAAAGGGTATTTTGAAAACGTTTCTTGGGTAGCCTATTTGCCAGTACGATGCAGTATACATTGTATTCCTAGACTTAATAAATATAAAAAATATATTAATAAAATAGTAAAATCAATAGCCCTTTGATGACGCCTTTCTTCTAATATTTTATAAAACCCCTAAATTTCTACTATTTTTTTATTATTAAATTTGGTACTGATTTAAAATTTTGTATTGTACGTCGCGTGGTCGTATTTTACGTCACACACAAAATTATTTTCTTGCTCGTCAAGTGCGAATATGTGCGAACGTACATATTTTTGAAAAATATTATTTTTATTATTTATATAGTTTCAAAGAAATATAGACAATAATTATTTCTAGCTAATATTTTCAAGTTTACAATTTTATTTATGAAAACCTTTTCGTTTATAGCAGTTATTAATAATAAATAATATTCTTAGGCATACATATATTTTCTAAATATTTTGCTAGTTTATTTTAAATAAAAATGTAATTTTTGAGAGTTATTAATATTTATATTTTATTATTCAAAAAGAGATTTAAAAATATTTATCATTTTCAAAATTATTATTATTTGTATTTTGAAAAATATATTCGAAAGTTATTGTGGCCATTTAAATCCTGATTTGATTTTGGATTTATATCCATATTTGGAACTTGATTTATCCCATTTGATTTGAGCAAAAATTTAATTTGATTTAAATTGGATTTGATTTGAGATTAGATTTATTGAATTATTTAAATTAAGTATTGAATTATCTATTTTGGGGTTTAAATTATTCCTAATCCATATCTTATTGAGAATTCCCACATCCTATAAATAGGCAGGTACTCCTCCAACTTTTCATTATTCATCCACAAATACCACAAATAGGTGTGCCTCGTGTCCGTGTCCGTGTCCGTATTCCACGTCCCAAAATCTTATTCCATTAGTTTACATGTACATTATTCATCTTCTTCCCCGTGTCGGACACACCCCGACATCAATAAATTTCCAAACCCTATTCCTAATCCTAGCCCTAGCCTAGACCGCCATCACCACCTTGACCCCCTACTGCCCTCACCCTCGACGTACTTCAACCCACGACCAGTACCCCAACTTCTCCCGACTATCCAACACCAGCCACCGCCGCCTTGCCCTACCGGCCCCCATCATCATAACCACCCGCTGCCAACAAACCCGTCGCACCAAGACACCCCGACTCCACCCGGCCACCATCACCCCTGTCAGCCACCACATCCACCACCACCATCTCCAACATCACCACCACCGTCACAAAAGCCACCACCACGCCTGTGGCCATCACAACCTCGGCATCCACCCCTGGAAACACCCAGACCCGACGTCGCCACCACCAGGCCGTCTCCATCCCGACCGGCCGCCCGCACCCAGTCCGACCCGTACTCTCCATCGCCACCACGGACTCCGACCCACCAACAGAACCACCACCACTGTCCCCATCTCCCGGCGACCAAACAACCAGCCTCGACATAGCAAGAAAACCCCTCCAAAAAAAATAATATAGAGATCAAAACCTAACCTTCTAGGGCCGCTCACGAGCCAGCGCCGCAGCCCCGTCTTTCCCTCCGTTCAGCTGTGCCCCCATCGGGAACCGACCGCCCGCGCCGGCGATGATCGCCGCGCTCAGCCACCGCGTCCCCGCGCACTCTACCGCCGTCGCTCCTTTCCGACTCCTCCCCGGTTCCCCGGCCTCGACGTCGGCGTTCGCGCCGAGCGCCGCCCCCGCGTAGCCGTAACCGCACTCACCTCCGCCATCCGAGCCCGGCCGAACCCTCTCCCGACTTCCTCCTCCGCGTGAACCGCATGGAGCGCCGCCGACCCAAACCGCCGCCGATCCGGCGCCTTCGAGTCATCCCGGCGCCCCCTTTCACTTCCTCCGGCGTCACGACCAACGCCTGAAGCGGGCCGGCGACCCGCTTTTCTCCGCCTCCCCTCGATCCTCACCGACCCTCCGCTTCTCTTCCTCTCTCCCGTGTCTCCGTCTTCCCGAGCGCCGCCGCCTTCCTCCGTTCTCTTCCGATCATCCTCCGCCGAACCCTTCTTCCCACCTTTCTTTCTCCCTCCCCTTCCTTTTTCTTCTTCTCGCCATTCTTTTCTTCTGATTTTTTTGGTATTCGAAAGAGTACAGCAGTTGTACTCTGGCTTTTGATATTATTATTATTATTATTATTATTATTTGTTATTATTATAGTATTATTAGATTATTACTATTATTATTATTCTGTTTATTAATATTATCTTTATTATTATTATTAGTCTTATTATTATTATTATTACCATTATTAATGTAATTTCATTATTATTATTATTATTATTATTATTGTTATTATGATTAATATTATTAGAGTTGCTGTTGCTGTGTTAATATTTTAGGTGTTATTTCTATGAGTTTAAATATTATTAATATTCTTGTTATATAGTAGGTAATAGCAATTTGATAAATATTTTAAACATTATTTTCTTTATTATGGTTGTACTAGTACTACCCGTATTTATTCTAATTACTTTTTACTAGGATAGATAATCACTTAAAAACGAGAATAAATATATATATGTTCATAATCGAATACTATGAGCTATGATGTACTGTAAAATTTCTATCTATTTAAAAATTAGTATTTGACAAAATTTTAGTTTTATAAATATGGATTTTAGCATTAAGTAATTTTCTATAATTATTTTTCTTCTCCTAAAATATTTTGGGAAATATAGCTTTCTACCCAAATTGTATTTCTACAAACTTAAAGGTTTTTCTGTGAACACAGTTCTTCATATTTTAGTATTTATCTAAACACTATTTTTAACTTGCAAAAGTATAAGTTCTCATTTATTATAGTTTTCTAAATTTCGTATATATATAAATATTTATTTATCCATTATTTCTTTGATTTACTCATGTCCATAACCAGTCCTATTATTCCTATCCCTTCGCCCATTTCAAGACAACTATATGTCCACCCTAATTAAGTTGACCGTTCTGGACCCAATAAAACTGTCCATGCCACCATCAGAGGTCACCTTGCATAGTTATTGCACCAAAGTTGCAGTTTGTGCCACCGTGATATTCATAGCACACCAGGCGTCCTACCAGGCAAGACACCTTGCCATTTGCTGTTTATTTATTTTAGCTCATATTTCATGTATTATTTATTTTCTTTATGCAAAATAAACTGTGATACATGGCATAACTGTTAGAACTTACTGTTCATTCATATTTCCTGCTGTGTATTATTTTTCTCACAAATTAAACCTAGATTTAAGGGACCACCTTGTGTGTTGCATTCGTTGGCCTTGATACGTTGTAAACACGAAGTTGTGTGTCGCATATAGAATACGGAAGTGCGTGATTGGCTGGCCACCAGTACGTACAAGCCGTACGATAGGAATAACCGCTAATAGAGGTTGCATGCTAGTTTGACTTAGCGGTTATAGAGGTTATTGTTGTGGATACAACATAGTAGGCATTGGACGGGGAGGACAATTCCTTAGTGTATGGGCTTCGATGCACTTCCCTTGTAACCCGGACTCTCCGCTGGAGATACGGGGTTGATGACCCATGATTACTGACGGCCACTGACAATTCTGCGGAACGTCATGCTCTTACTGATGGGGCCTCTGGTGCCAAAGAGGGGACTATGCCGATCCTATTCAGCCAGGGCCCATGCGCAAGAAGGGTTGTTCTTAACTACATATCACTTAGAACGGTAGGCTACCTTATCCGTTAGGTACGAGTACTTTTGGTTTGGGTACTTGTATCTGACCGTGGCTTGGAACAATAACTTGTCGCGGATTAGTTCATCACATCTTGTCCTTGTTTGGTTGTAGGTGTGACTTACTACTTCGATGAGAAGGTATTGAACCTTGTTGAGGTCCGGATACCATATTGGATTCATAGCATGGGAAGATACGTTACCGTGAATTAGTTTACCATCTCCTGTCCTTATTTGGTTGGGGGGATGGTACGCTCGTTCAGTAGGTGCGTATTGGACTATGTTATAAATTCGATTGACTTACTTATTTGAGCAATATTTATTCAGTTTATATGGCATGCTATTATGTGTCTTGTTACGTCCCTCTGAGGACCTAGTTGTCTTGCCAATGTGTGCTATTGTCTTTCGCAGGTGTTCCATCTCTAGCCGTGATCTTCGTTATTTCTTCGAAGATGATTGCATTTGGATTATCTTCGCTTCGCTAGCCACTCATTTCATTTTCTATGTACTTTTTCTTATTTTGTTGGTAGTGGATTTGTCTCCGCCCAACATATTGTATCAAAACAATTCATTACCTTTATATAACATCTTTTATCTTTTATTCTTGTGGACGAGATTAGTTATGGTTCTACTGCATTTTACAGCTTATGTATTTATACGAGGCTTCTATATATTGGAGTATACTTCGTATGAATACAGCTGGCATGTCTACGTTTCTAGTCCTACGTATTTTAGGACTGGGGCGTTACATGTTTTTGTGGTGGCCCATGCAGGTCAAGATAAATTGTTTGGTTACTTTATCGTACCAAGCAAGCCTGCGTATAGGATTAGAAGTCTAGGATCTCATCCACATACTTGACCTCTTTCCTTGATTTTATCTACCGTTTGACTCATCAATTGCATCTTGCTTGCTTCCTTGCATCCCTATTCTTATCTTCCCTTCGTGCTTGCTAGAGATTGACCCTACTAGTTAGATGTCCTAAACACCCTTAGCTTAATTCTTTTAAGTTGGGTAGAACACCCCACGACCCGATACGCCCTTGACTATTAAGACCATAGAGACTAGAGGAATCTAACCCATTTGGTCAACCAAGCCTTGGTCAATAAACCATAGAATGATTGTATAGGAATAAAAGACTTAGATCCTTATGAGTCTTACACTATTCATATTTGATTTTATTTATCTACCATCGTGCCTATATTTTTACTATCTAGACTAATGATGCTAATGTAGCCTAGTTTTTGCAAGATCAATTCTTTATCACGCTTGTTCATGACATATGTTATTGGAGGCCTCTACTAACAGATTGTCTAATCATAACCGGTGCATAATGGTCTGATCAACCGAGTGCACTTTGGTTCGCTTTTGTCTATTACTCTACGTGGATGGAAACATAATTAAACTTGGCCCTTACAATCCCATCCACGACTGCCTTGACAATTCCTTTGAAATTCTTTTCGGTCGTCTTTGAATCACGTATTCGTATTCAATAACGCCTCCTTCGAACTCTGTATTGCTTTCGCCTTCACCCATTTTAGAAAGACGAAGGCATTATACTAGTACTCCCTCTAGCCTTCCTATCGGCTATGACCATTCTCACCCGATATCGCTATCCTAAACTACTCGACTCTATCAAAGACCCTCTAATTGCTTAATTAAATCGAATCTATTTCGTTCTCTTAATCGTGACCCTCATTCATTTCGACCGTACCGTATTATTTTTTTCTATAATCTAGATCGCGATTCTTACGGCATGATTTTGTTATCTATTGTTCCCCATCGATACCCCCTTGTGTCCGCTCACCCCCTACTAATTCTTAATTTCGAGGACGAAATTCTTTTAAGTTGGGTAGGATGTAAAACCCCTAAATTTTTACTATTTTTTATTATTAAATTTTGTACTGATTTAAAATTTTGTATTGTACGTCGCGTGGTCGTATTTTACGTCGCGCACGAAATTATTTTCTTGCTCGTCAAGTGCGAATATGTGCGAGCGTACATATTTTTGAAAAATATTATTTTTATTATTTATATAGTTTCAAAGAAATATAGACAATAATTATTTCTAGCTAATATTTTCAAGTTTACGATTTTATTTATGAAAACCTTTTCGTTTATAGCAGTTATTAATAATAAATAATATTCTTAGGCATACATATATTTTCTAAATATTTTGCTAGTTTATTTTAAATAAAAATGTAATTTTTGAGAGTTATTAATATTTATATTTTATTATTCAAAAAGATATTTAAAAATATTTATCATTTTTGAAATTATTATTATTTGTATTTTAAAAAATATATTCGAAAGTAATTGTGGCCATTTAAATCTTGATTTGATTTTGGATTTATATCCATATTTGGAACTTGATTTATCCCATTTGATTTGAGCAAAAATTTAATTTGATTTAAACTGGATTTGATTTAAGATTAGATTTATTGAATTATTTAAATTAAGTATTGAATTATCTATTTTGGGATTTAATTCCTAATCCATATCTTATTGGGAATTCCCACATCCTATAAATTGGCAGGTACTCCTCCAACTTTTCATTATTCATCCACAAATACCACAAATAGGTGTGCCTCGTGTCCGTGTCCGTGTCCGTATTCCACGTCCCAAAATCTTATTCCATTAGTTTACATGTACATTATTCATCTTCTTCTCCGTGTCGGACACACCCCGACATCAATAAATTCCCAAACCCTATTCCTAATCCTAGCCCTAGCCTAGACCGCCATCACCACCTTGACCCCCTACTGTCCTCACCCTCGACGTACGTCAACCCACGGCCAGTACCCCAACTTCTCCCGACTATCCAACACCAGCCACCGCCGCCTTGCCCTACCGGCCTCCATCATCATAACCACCCGCTGCCAACAAATCCGCCGCACCACGACACCCCGACTCCACCCGGCCACCATCACCCCTGTCAGCCACCACATCCACCACCACCATCTCCAACATCACCACCACCGTCACAAAAGCCACCACCACGCCTGTGGCCATCACCAACTCGGCATCCACCCCTGGAAACACCCAGACCCGACGTCGCCATCACCAGGTCGTCGCCATCCCGACCGGCCGCCCGTACCCAGTCCGACCCGTACTCTCCATCGCCACCACGGACTCCGACCCACCAACAGAACCACCACCACTGTCCCCATCTCCCGGCGACCAAACAACCAGCCTCGACACAGCAAGAAAAACCCCAAAAAAATAATAATATAGAGATCAAAACCTAACCTTCTAGGGCCGCCCACGAGCCAGCGCCGCAGCCCCGTCTTCCCCTCCGGTCAGCCGCCCCCCCATCAGGAACCGACCGCCCGCGCCGACGATGACCGCCACGCTCAGCCACCGCGTCCCCGCGCACTCCGCCACCGTCGCTACTTTCCGACTCCTCCCCAGTTCCCCGGCCTCGATGTCGACGTTCGTGCCGAGCGCCGCCCCCGCGTAGCCGCAACCGAACACTCACTTCCGCCATCCGAGCCCGGCCGAACCCTCTCCCGACTTCCTCCTCCGCGTAAACTGCCTGGAGCGCCGCCGACCCAAACCGCCGCCGATCCGGCGCCTTCGAGTCACCCCGGTGCCCCCTTTCACTTCCTCCGGCGTCGCGACCAACGCCTGCAGCGCCGTCGGCGACCCTCTTTTCTCCGCCTCCCCTCGATCCTCACCGACCCTCCGCTTCTCTTCCTCTCTCCCGTATCTCCGTCTTCCCGAGCGCCACCGCCTTCCTCCGCATCTCCGCCGCTCCCCCGTTCTTGTTTGCCATTGATTGTAAAAGTATAGAATAATTATCGGAGGACTGAACTTAGACTCACAATACAAACTTGCTTGTACAAAGAAAGCCTAGGGACGAAAACCTAGGTACAGCAATCTAAGTACAATTATTTATTTTAAATTCTGGGGGGGTGACGATAGAGGCTCGGGAAGGCGACGGCAGCCCTGCCTTACTCCTTGGACGATCGGTATGCAGCCTTGGTTCCTGGTGGGAAGATGGTTGGCGTTGACGAAGAAAGGCTCTTTTTGCTCCTCTGTTGCTCTCCTGGCTTCTCTCTCTCTCTGTGTGTATTCTCTCTCTGACTCTGTATATTTTTTTATTCTTTTGTTGCCGATCCTTGTGCAAAGAAATGATGCTAGCTATTTATAAGAGTGGGGTATGATCATTAGGGTTTGCTAATGATCATTTGTTTGGAATGTCGGCGTTCCTTAAATCTATTGAACCCTTGATCCTGATTACAATGAATCTTGGCCATTAATGAGGATAGCACCGAATCTTGTGAGCAATTAATGTTAATTGCTTTAAATCTCCATGATGGATTCTACCAATATCCGATTGCTCGCCACGTGTCCCGTTGGCTTGATGATAAATGATATGCCTTGATCTCAGTAATTATGATGACGATGTCAATATATTTGTTGAGATTCGGTTAAATCATTGATTGATCCGATGCCGCATGTTTTGATTATGGGTCCTGCCAGAGCCGCATAGGATGGACAACACTTGAACCGCAGGGAGATACTCTTCGTGAGCCGCATAGGACAATGCTTCATCGAACCGTAGGGAACAAACTCTCAATGAGCCGCATGAGCTAGCGTTGTATTGAGCCGCAGGGGCTGAGCTCTCAGTCGGCCGCATATGGCTGATTTCTGCTAGTCAGATAGGGTGACTTCTCAGTGAGCCGCATGAAGCTGTTCTCTATTTAAGCTGTATGAGATTTGTCACGTGGCAACCTAGGATTTCTGTCGGATCCGATCAGAGATCTTCTTCTTTTCCCGAAAGAGTCTGTCATTATGGCAGAGCCATTATGACACTTTATGCCAGAGCCGCCACAGTCGTCAAATCGTGTCAGAGCATAAAATGAGGCCACTATTCAAAGGGCCAGCTGTAGGAAGGATCACAGGGGGACACGTGGCATCGATCGAGCCGCATATTCCTGCTGAACCGTATACACTCTCGAGCCGCATGAGACGGAGAGTCTTTCTTTGAACTGTATAAGACAGCTCCCATATGAGCCGCATGGGCTTCGTATTCGGAGCCGCATGGACCATTATTCTGATATTTTCCATGCTTCTACAGGACCCCCTTCAATGTTTTCAATTTGCAAAATTGAAACACTTTGAATAAGAAGCATGGTCCCGTTCATGCCGTATAAGTGTCCCAGTCGCATAGATTCATCTGTCCGCATAGGCTCTTTGCCACGTGTTCCTGACTACGTGTGCAAATCTTCATTAAATGCTCTTGATTCGTTTTGATTTAACGCCGTCTTTTGGGGGAGGATCCCAAGGGTCGGTTATGCCTTGACCGAAGCATTTTTGCCTTTATTTTTTGAAGCGGTGCGTAATCCGAGGCGTCATCCGAGACGTTTGTTCGTTTTATGGGTCTCTTTCGCCTATAAATAAGAGTCTTTTAGTCCCCTTGGGTTTCTTTACCTTCTTTCTTTGCTCAAATTCCCTGTTTGCAGACTTTGCTCTTCGTCTTCTCCTTTCATCGATCGACAATGGCTCCCAAGAAGGCTGCTGCTGCTGCGAGCAAGAAGGCCGCATCATCCTCTGCGGCTGCGAAGGCAAGAAGGCCGCGTCTTCATCGACTACGGCGGCGAACGTGGCGGCTCCTCTGCCGACTGGCGCGCCTGCTTTTCACCCTGACGTCCACCCGCCTATTGCTGGTAGGATTCCTTAATATGAACCGCCATGGCTACGCCGTATATTTTATGCACGAGCTTATATTCCAAAGCATGTTATGTGTCCGACTCATGCTCGGGCCGCATGGGGTATGACCCAGGTTTGAGCCGCATGAAAGTGGTTTGCATAACCACTTCTTTATCAAGGCCGCATAAGCTTTATCAGGATTTGGACCGCACGAACTCTTTCAAACTGAGCCGTTTTAAGCACATTTCGAACCGAACCGCATAAGCTCATCCTCGCTGGACCGCATAAGCTCATCCTCGCAGGACTGCATAAGCTTTTTTGAGCCGAATAAGCTTATTCAAATCGGACCATATTCGCATATACTTCCTTCGAACTGCATAAATTCCTCCGTACTGAGCCGCATGAGTTTCTTTCGAACAGAACCGCATAAGCTTATTCGCTCTGGACCGCGGGGCTCTTTCAAACTGAGTCGCATAAGCTCACTTAGACTAATCTGTTCAAACCCTTTTAAACCGAGCCGTATGAGGCTATACCGAGCCGCATAAGCATCATGTAGTTTTGTGTTTCAGCTATCTTTTTGACTTTGTTTCTTTTGCCTCTTCTTCAGTGAATCTGCCCGTGAATCCTGCGGGGGAACTTATGGTAGGTTCCCGTCAGTTTGCCTCGGGCGTACATCGGGATGACTTAGTTCGTCAAGTGTCCGAACAACTACTTGTTGACGAACCTTTGGAGCGACTAAATGCTATCAGGGTTCAATCTTTTCAATTCCTTGGTGATATGATGAGCTCCGGGGAGTCTGATGGGAAGTATCTGAAATCGGTTTTCCTCTTTGGGGATGCGTTGGTCATAGAAAACTCCCGAGTGCTGGATGTTTCCGAGAGTTGGGATTTTGACCTGGATGGGATGCCAATTCACATCCCTATTATGAAGCGCCATTTCCCTTTCGAGTGGTTCAATATGATCGTTCTGGATAGGCAGATGCCGGACACCCTCACTCCAACCCGACCAGGGATGTTTGTTGGTAACATCCGTTATAACAGAGCCACTGGGTCAGTGCGCGTGGTCAAAGATCCGGCCAGTCGGTCCGTGATGGGATTAGTTCTTGGTACCTTCATTAACACTCCCGGTCCTAACTTTTCATTCTTCCAGGCTGATATCTTCCTTAGTCAGCTTGCTCGTAAAGGGTCCTATCCTATTGGCAGGTTGGTACTGCCGAGCTGGTTACACCCCATTCCCCCGTGGGCTAATCTGACCTCATAGATTCTGCGGAAGTACGAAGAGTTTTTACGGGGAGTCAACCTTTATGATGCTATCCGGGGTACCAGCCACGGGTTGCCCGTTAATAAGCCACTGTTCATGGCCCTTCTGGAGATGTACAATCATCAGACGGGGACCTTTTTCACCCCTGTTGGAGAATTGGGGCTCGCTCTTCACGAGATGTATGCGGTCTCCATGCTCCCCTGGGGGGATGAACCCTTCGAAGTGTATACTCCGACGAATGAGGAGCTCCATGATTTGGATCGACGATTCCCCGGTTTCGTCGCTGTGTATCAAGAACTATTATGCCATCATAGCACCTGTCACCGGACGACTATCCAGAAAAATGACAGCTCGGAAGGGGACTCTCCCCATACTAAATCTTGGGTCGTGTACCTTTTCAAATTCAGCGCGGCTGGCCGGGTTACTTCCGAGATCGTTTAACTCCTAGGGAACTAGAGGCCTTGGTATCGACCGCTAAGAGGTTGAAGTCTAAAAGTGACCGGTTCGGGAGCCAGATTGACTCCTTCAGCTACTTTTATTATGGTACCCGGCGGTTGTCAGAGAAGGCACTCTTGGCCGGGTTTCTAATGGTATGGCTGCGCAACTGCGTGGTCTCAGGAGGGACAGGCTCTATTGAGAGGATCAGTCGCCACTTCATTCTTCCTGCCGTAAAGTTGGCCTTTGGGGTCAGGCTGGCTCTTCTTCCTGCCATGGTGTGCAGTATTCAGCATGGTCTCCGCGCCTTCTCATCCAAGGTCATTGCTCGTGACGTGGCAATGGATTTTGAACGTGTAGAATTGCCTTATCATTACTTGTTGGGATGGCTATTGCTACATTATCAGTCCTTGATGAGGCCTGGGACGGGAGATGGCGTTACAGATGACGACGCATTTCTTTTCAAGTATCACCACCAGCCTTGGGAATGTAGTACCATGCCGGCGTGTCGGAGGATGCTGGCGAGGGTGGACGGGTATAATTTCTTCGTGTCCGTTCCTCGTTTCACTGATCAAGAGGTGAGGAGTGTTCATGTTGATGGGGTTGGACCTCCTCATTTCTTGCCTGAAAAGATACGTTTCTGGCTGCGTAATATTCGTCTGGCGCATCTCGTTTACCGGAATCGCAACACTGTGTATTTGGAGCCCTACTTGCCTAGTAGGTTTGCCCGTCAATTTGGGTATAGTCAGCTATTCCTCGGGCGCCCCAGTTCTCACCTGGAATTTGAAGGTAGCATTCTTGACGGTATTAGGGCATGGAGCTACTATGACACCTGTCATACTCGGACTAGCTTCTTGGTCCCTGCCGCAAACGTGATAGGGGAAATCCTGCATATGGCGGCCTTATATCATGTTACGACGAATCCTTCTCCCCTCGATTTTGACTCGAGGACTAGCTTCATCGTGGGCACTCGCCTAGCGGAGAAGGCTGCGACGTCGAGAGCAAAGAAGAAAGGGACGAATAGAGTTCCTTCGCCCGACTCCGAGTCCTACGATACAATTGAGGAAGACAACGAACGGGACGACGAAGACTCCCTT
Source organism: Iris pallida (assembly GCA_029216955.1). Classification (NCBI taxonomy): domain Eukaryota; kingdom Viridiplantae; phylum Streptophyta; class Magnoliopsida; order Asparagales; family Iridaceae; genus Iris; species Iris pallida. Next base: position 5,760,299 of record JANAVB010009198.1, on the reverse strand, counting down.
TCTTCGGATGACGAGGCAATGGCGGATCAGTCTCCCGTCATGGCAGGGTGACATGATGACGGATCAACCGTCGGCTGTATTTGATAAAGCAGTGGACCAGTTACCATCTGTGTCGGAGGTGGTACGGGTAGATCTACCGCCCATCATGCCTGTCCCTCACGTAAGCGAGGCAGGCGTGAGTCTACTGGCGGAGGGGTAACTTTTCTGTAAAGAGAGCGGCGGTCGGTCCCCGTAGACTGCTTATACGGAGAAGGGTGAGGATGTAGACGGCATTCCAGAGGTAAGTCGGAGCCTTCTCTTTGTTGTAGTTTCCTTCTTTTCTGAAGATATAACTCAATTACTTTTCTTTGTAGATGTCTGGTGAATCATCCTTTCCTGAACCATCTATTTCCTATGGAGCTGATCCGGTCCTTGCTGCTTTGATTAGCGGCGTGTGCACCGCGATCCTTTCTGCGGGTGCTCTCTCAACGGTGGCTGAAAGCTCCCAGGTTGCGGAAACCTCGGCCCGGGGTGACGAAGGTTTCCTTGGACCTGTCCCTAAAACTGCTGATTTTCAGCAATGCGGCGCTGATCTCGGCGCTGATCTCGGAGGCTGTTGGTGAAGGGGCTATAGTGGCTGCAGGCGAATCTCGGCCTTCACACTCCCCCACTGGTAAGATAAGCCAGATATTAACTAGTAAGGGGGCTTATTTGCTCTACCGACATATTCTCCTGGTCAAATCGATTCATGGATGCCTTGGCCCTGCAGGTCCTGACCCTTACTTCCCGTCGTGGATATTCTTGGGGAAGGCTCGGTCTGCCGTGATACGGAAGGAAGGAGCGTTCCCTCTCCTTTGCCGTCTCACGTCGAGGAGCCTCCTGCCAGCTCTTGGTCGATGGGAATGGGGTTGGCGATGGTCTCTGCCTCATCCTCTGCAGATTATACGGCTCCGGAGGCCGACCTCTCGACCCAGCCGAGTATTCAAGTTTTGCAGGCTGCCGAAGAGGAGTTGGCCGCTGTTCAAGCGTCCTTTCGTACGGAGCTGGTTTCTCTCGTAGCAGGAGCGGCGGATTCTGTTACGTCTTCTTCGGTGCTGCCAGCCACGCTCCCGTTGACACCGGTCTTCACGGAAACTCTGAACGAGGCGACGCAGGACGTGGTCGACAGTTTCTATCGTCATTTGCAAAAGGGCGTAGACGCTGTCATAGGACGGGGGACCCCATTTTCTCTCTCTCTCCGGTACGTTCGGGGTCAAATTGCAACCTTAAAGTCCCTTCCTGGCAGGGTGGGATTGGCTGTACTGCTGGAACCTAAGTTGACAGAGGCTGATCAGCTTGTGACCCAACTACTGGCGATACGACAGGTGGGCTTGCCTGCTGCGATCGAGCGGGAGCGTGGCTTCCTCATTGCTGCTCAGGATCGGTAAGCTAGTCCGAGATACTGCTGGGCCAGTTGTACGGGGGGACCTTGATAAGTTCTCCGCTTCGTATGACCAGCTGGGTCGTAGAAGTCAGGCATGTCGTGCTCGGGAAGAGTCTGCTTCTCGTGGAATTGCTGATACGAAGGAGCAGATTCTTGGGCTCCAGAGGCAATTGGCCTTCTTAGAGTCAGAGCTGGAGGCTGCTCAGGCGGAGCAGGAGTCGATCGTTCGGAAGGCCGAGAAGGTTTCCCGATCTTTCGACAGCCTGGAGCGGGCTTTTAAGAAATTTGAAGATAACTGGCAGGCTCACGCTCATCTGGAGGATGAGGCGGTGCTGACCTACGAGGCACAGCGTCGAGCCTCCCAGAGGTTTGAGCGGTCGGTTGCTTTGCTGACAGACCGTCTCAGGGCGTTATGTGCCCCAGAGCAGTGATCAGCCATCTGTTTTCTTTTGCTTCTCTTTTTCTTTTTTCTTTTAAGGGGTGTGATCCCCAAATGATGTAGTACTTAGAATTTCGAATAAATGAGCATGTTTTAACTCATCTTCTCTTTCTTGTACTTGTGGCGTTTGCGGAATTGGACTTGCTGGGGGATTATTTGTGGACCTGTTATCCTAGGCGTACCTTGGTTTTAAGTACGGATAACAAGTTTGGACAGGATGTCCGGAACAGCCATGGCAAAGTGGTCATGGATGTTCCCGGTGCTTAATAAAAGGAATGCCGTAGAGCAGCTGGGCTCTCGGGGCATGGTGGGGTAGTAGATTTATGCTAAGAAGCTTAACAAAGGAATATTTGTGGACCTATTATTCTTGGCGTACCCTGGTTCGGGATACAGATAATAGGGTGAAAGGAAAACCAACATATTTGCTCAGAGGTCATGAGGACATGGCAAGCATGAGGGTTTTACCGTGGAACCTTCCTGCTCAGAGGTAGTGAGGACATGGCAGGGAAGGTTTCACGAAAGATATTCGTGGTCAACAGCGGACATTTGTGGACCTATATCCTTGTCGTACTCCGGTTGTGGGTACAGATAATAGGTCGAAAGGAGACCGACATACTTGCTCAGAGGTAATGTGGACATGGCAAGCATGAAGGGTTCTTCGACGGAGCCTTCCCACTCAGAGGTAATGATGACATGGCAGGAGTGGGCTCAATAAAGAGGGAGTACATAGAACGACTCAGAGGTAGGAGAACGTGGAGGTTCTATGTGAGGGGCGATTGGTTTTTGGTGGAAGTGAAAATGATTCAGAGGTAATGAGGACATGTCCGTTTTCGGAAATTTGTGGATCGATTACCCTTTTTGTGCACTGGGAGTACGGGTATTGGATCATGAGGGAGGATCTCTTCCAGGAAGAAAGTTCAGAGGTATAATCATACATGACTTACTATCTGAAAGAGTGACCGAAATGTGAGTTCAGAGGCACCAGCGGGTACATAACTCGGTAAATTAACATATTGAGAAAGTGGGAGTCCAGCGGCACCAGCGGGTACATGACTCGATAATCTAAAGGGGATGTAGGGGTAAGTTCAGGGGCACCAGCAGGTACATGACTCGATGATCTTGAAATATTGTGGGTGTGAGTTCAGTGGTACCAGCCGGTACATGACTCGATAATCTGAAATGCTGAGGGTGTGAGTTCAGTGGCACCAGCCGGTACATGACTCGATAATCTGAAATGCTGAGGGTGTGAGTTCAGTGGTACCAGCGGGTACATGACTCAAAGACTTTGTAGCGAATGTCGTTTAGACATAATATTTCTTCAGGAACTTGCCGTTGACGGGCAGCATGAGCAAGTCTCCGTTTTGCTTTACAAGGCGGTAAGCACCGTTGGAGAATACCGTCTCAATGATAAACGGACCCTCCCACTTTGGCTGGAATTTGCCGGCGGTCTTGTGAGTCATGACCATTGGCCTCCGGACTGCCAAGACGAGATTGCCTACCTAGAATGTTCTGATTTTGACCTTCTTGTTGAAGGCTCCTGAGATGCGTGCTTGGTATAGCTCGATCCTTTGCTGAGCTAGGAGGCACTTTTCATCTAAGGCCTCTAACTCTTGCAGTCGACGTCGGTAGTTATCATCGGTTGTCAATTGATGGGTGGGGGCGACACGTAGTGAGGGGATCTGTGTCTCCAAGGGGAGGACTGCCTCACTCCGTATACCAGAAGAATGGCGTATTTTCGGTGGCTATTCGGACCGTGGTGCGATAAGCCCATAAGCACTCGCCGAGCTTCTCGTTCCAGTCGCGCTTGTTGGAGGAGACGAACTTCTTGAGGAGTTTGATGATTATTTTGTTGAACGCCTCTGCTAACCCATTTGCTGCCGGATTGTACGGCGTCGAGGCGATATTCTGAATACGGTGCTTATCACAAAACCGATAGAATGCGTGGCTTGTAAACTGCGGACCATTATCATGGATGATCCTTCGGGGCAGTCCAAAGCGGTAGATGACGTGGTGTTTAAGGAAGCTGATCACGTTTAAAGTCTTGACTTCTGCGAGTGGGACAGCTTTCGCCCATTTAGAGAAGTAATCAGTGATCGCAAGTATGAAGCGATGTCCTCGGGAGGAAGGTGAGGTGATTGGACCAATGATATCCATTCGCCATGCTTCGAATGGCCAGGACGCCACTGTCGGATGTAGAAATTCGGAGGGTTGGTGGATGAAGTCCGCGTGGACTTGGCAAGCTTTGCACTTTCTAGCATAATCTATCGCGTCTGCCACCATTGTGGGCCAATAGTAGCCCATTCGGCGAAGACGGTCTTACAGTTTCGGGCCGGGCTGGTGGGCCCTTAAATACCGTCATGTGCTTCTCGTACGGCTTCTTTGGCTTCTGCGTTTGACAGACACCGAAGCAGTAATCCGTCGTAGGAGCGGCGATACAGCATTTTCGTCTCTGTATCGTAGAAGAATCTGAGGGAACGCCTTCTGATGGAAGTAGCTTCCTTTGGGTTCTCAGGCAGGATGTCATAGACGACGAAGTCGATGAATGGTTGTCTCCAATCTGGGGCGTCATCGATCGTCTGTGAAGAATAACTTGCGACGAATTGCACATTGTTTTTGGGGCAGACCATTTCATGGCCTATCACTTCCACTGATTGTCGATCATAATTCGAAACTGCTAGGGAAGCGGCGAAACCAGCTAGGGCATCGGCTTCAATATTTTGGAGTCTGGGGACATGCTCGATGAAGAACCCCTCAAATGCCGAGATGATATTGATCGCTATTTGATGATAAGGGATCATGTCTTCATGGCATACCTCGTACGAACCCCGGATCTGATTGACGATTAGTTAGGAATCGCCGTACGCTTCAAGTATTCTACCCCCAGCTCTCTTGCAAGTTGGAGGCCAATGACCAGAGCGTTGTACTCGGCCACATTGTTAGAACAGGGTTCAGTGAGGGAATAAGCACGGTTAATCACCAATCCGGAAGGAGAGATTAGCACTACCCCGACTCCGACAACTATATTGCCTTTAGGTCCGGTCCTTGACGCGCCGTCGAAGAACATTCGCCATATATTCTCGTAAGAGGTTGCATGTGAGTCGGCGACCTCATCTGGGATCTCTTCGTATATCCTGGAAGACTCCGAGCCTGGGTGGGCTGCTAAGAAATCTGCCAGGGCTTGACCTTTGACTGCCTTTTGGGGGACGAAGATCATATGATAAGGGGACAGCAATATTGCCCATGTAGCGAGTCGAGATCTGAGTGCCCCTGGTTTAGTCATGAGGACCCTCAGAGGGTTGACTCGTGATACCACATGTATCGTTTGTCCGGTGACATAGTGTCGCGTTTTCTGAATGGCGAACACCAGGGCGAGGCATTCCTTCTCTACAGCGGTGTATCGATGCTCTGGTCCAATCATCATTCGGCTGAGGTAATATATGGCCTGTTCATGGCCTGCATCGTTATTCTGTGCTAGCAGAGCACCGAAGGAGTGTTCCATTGCTCGTACATAGAGCAGAAATGGTTTTCCAGGGACTGGGGCTACCAAGATCAGAGGATTTGACAGATATTCTTTGATGCTATCGAAAGCACGCTGGCATTCTTCGTCCCATACGAATGAGACTCCTTTCTTCATGATGTGCATAAATGGTCGGCATCGCCCGGAGAGGTTGGAAATGAACCTTCTGATGTAAGCAAACCTTCCCTGAAGGCCTCTGAGTTCGCGGAGATTTCTCGGGGGACCCATCTCTATGATTGCTTTTGTCTTCTCGGGGTCTACATGGATACCCTTTGTAGTGATGATGAAGCCTAAGAACTTTCCGCTGGATATGCCCAGGAAGGACTTCGTAGGGTTCATCTTCAAATTATGTGTCCGCATTAGGTCGAATACCGTCCTTAGATCCTGCAGATGGTCTTCTTTGCTACGGCTCTTGACGGCTATATCATCAACATAGCACTCCACCGTCTTGCGTAAGTGGTCTCTGAAGATGATGCTCATAGCTCTTTGGTATGTGGCGCTAGCATTCTTTAAACCGAAGGGCATGACTGTGTAGCAGTACGTGCCAATCGGTGTTCGGAATGATGTATGTTTTTCATCGTCAGGAGACATTTTGATTTGGTTGTATCCCGAGAAGCCATCCATGAATGACATGCGTTCAAAGCCGCAGGTATTGTCGATCATGATGTCTGTGATAGGAAGGGGGAATTTATCTTTGGGACATGCCTCGTTCAGGTTGCGGAAATCGATGCAGATTCGAATCTTTCCATTCTTCTCGAGGACGGGTACTATATTGGCGACCCAATCGGGATGTTTCTCCTCACGAATGAAGCCGCTGGCTATTAGTTTGTTGACTTCAGCTTCTATCGCGTCCATGATGCCTGGGCGGAAGCGTCGCTGTTGTTGTTTGACTGGCTTCGCATCTGGCCGAATATTGAGTTTATGAAGAGCGATGTCAGGATTTAACCCTGGCATGTCTTCACAGCTCCAGGTGAACACATCAATGTACTCTCTGACAAGTTCTAACAGCGACTCCCGTTCTTCGTTGGTTAGGCTTTAACTGATGAAGATCGATTTTGGAGAAGATTCGCTGCCGAGATCCACTTGTATGACCTTATCTTCAGTAGGAGGTTCTCTCAGTTCGAATCGCTTTTCCCATTGCGCGTCTAATTGCTGGGCCCATGGCTCTAGCTCAAGGATTTTGGAGATGTCTTTGTCTTCCTCGTAAGCGTCGGCGAACGTCATGTTGACTGACATGACTTGTCTGAACACATCTCCGATGCTGGTATCTGAGTCGAAAGTTGGTGATCCGGTTGAATGTGACTGCCAGTCGCATTCTTTATCTGAACTTTCCGGGGTCGTAGTAGGCGTTACATACCCCAACCCACATCGAGTTTTGTTATAGTAGTTCCGTGGTTTGCCCGCCGGGACTGGCGGCTTCAAAGGTAATCGTCGCCCAGTGCCATAGTTCAATCCTGGCGTAGTCTCTAGATCATACCCCTGTTTCTGCATGAGATATTTAGATTGAGGGCTATAGAGATACAGAGGCATTCTCCCGACATCTGACCCGAGGTCGACTTCTTCTATGGTACGAAGATGAGGGTTGTTCGTCCGGCCGAAGATGATTGGATGATCTCCTCCCTTGTGTATTCGGTAAGCGTCTTCTACTGGAGTAAGCTGGATTACGGTGTACACATTTGTCACCTGTGTGTGTAGGTGAGCGCCTATACCATGTTCCATAGCATACATCGTACATAGCTTATTGAGCTCGATGTAGTTCAAAGATAACCCTTTATTGATGAAGTAAGGTATCTTTTCTAGGGGGATTATATCATCAGCGGAGGGGACATTAGTGTGGGCGGCCACATACTTGGCTAGCTCCGGTTCCTCTTCGGCTACCCCCTGTGTGAACGAAGACTGAGAGGACGACCTAGGAAGCTTGATCGTCAGTGGTCCAGTTGATGGAGCAGAGCGTGGAGTCATTGGCAGACTGGCGACCCCCAGTTTGGCATTCGATGTGGAGCGAGGAGTGGCTGGTTCGCTGGAAGTGTCAGACCTTGGATCGAAGCGACAACCTTTCTTGGGAAGGCGTATTATCAATGGCCTGTCCGAGGGGTTGATCTTCTCTGTTTGTGGTTGACTGACTCTTGGTAACCTGATGGTTAGTGGCTCCGTTGTGGGTCTCGGCACTTGGCTGGATCTAGACAGCCGGATTATCATCTGCTCCTCTTGTGCCGAGAGGCTGATCGCGTCCTTCCGTAGAGTGGCGGTGAGGGGTACAGACTTGCCCGGTTTGCGAGCTTGGAGGTGGATCGTCAGGGGTCCTTCTGATCCCGTGGCTGTCTCAGTATGAGCTTGTGCGTCTCCTTCATCCAGGTGCCTCTTCGACTTTTTGTATAAACAGGAGTCCGAGTAGTAAGATTCGACCCCTTTGAAGGGATCGATGTCAGCAAACTCTGTCTTCACGAAGCCGTATTTGTCGACATATTTGAAGCACTGGTGTAGCGTGGAAGGCACGATCATATAATCATGTATCCATGGGCGCCCCAAGAGGATGTTGTAAGAAGTGTCTGCATCTATGACGTAGCAAGTGACCTCGGATTGGAGATCGCCAATCTGACACTTCAGACGAATCTTCCCGATAGGGTAGCTCCTGCCCGAATTGAAACTGCTGATGGCGGTGCTTGTAGGTGTTATGCGATGCATTGGGATGCGGAGATGATGTAGCAGACCTTTCGGGATGATGCTTATGGAAGAGCCAGGATCAATGTGCATCCGATCCACCTTTACGTCGCCGATGTATCCCGTGTAGTATAGCGAGCGATCATGTAGGCTGGTTTTGATGAGCATGTCCTGCGGAGTGAAGACGATGTTGGGCATTGCTCCCGTGCAGGCACTATCTTGGAGATCCATGGGTGGGTCCTCCCCAGTGAGGTTAGATTGAGCGAGATAGGCATCGACATTTTGGAGTGCTTCGCTCAATGCAATACGAACGTCTTTGGAGAGCCTCAGGAGTTCGTATAATGACAATTTGGCCGGAGTGTTAGCCAATTGTGCTAAGATGTCAAAGTTGTAGGGCCTCTCTAGCCCTTGGGCTGCGTCCTTTCGGAGAGATTTGTCGAAGCGAGTCTCCCTCGGCCTAGGCTTGTCGGTCGTCGAAGGCTGAGCCGGTCCCAGAGCATCAGCTGCAGTGGGTTGATGATTTTCGGGTGGACTGTCAACCACAGGTTGGGATTGCGCTCCGGACCGTGTGACGACGGCTGTAGCTTCCTCGTTGTCTGCTGAAACTGTACGGCAGGTCTTGATTTTTCCACTCTTGTTATTGGTGGGAGATGGTGTGAGCCGAGTCACTTCTGACACCAAGTCTGGATGGACCCACATGACCTCTCCTTGTGAGGTGGTGAGAGGTACTAGACCAGCATCTTGTTATCGGGGCGGAGGAAGATTGGTAATCTCTATTGTCGCGAGAGGGACGGGGATCCCGTCTTGAGTCTCTGTCGGAGGGAAGTTGCCGAATTGTACGGACACCATATTAGCTGCTACGGTTACCTCTTCGAAGTCGATGGCCAGAGCGTTCGAATCGATGAGGCTTTGGATGTATCGTTTCAATTGGTAGCAGTCATGTGTAGCGTGGTGTACATAACGGTGGTAATGGCAGAACTTCGGGTTCTCCAGATCAGCCGGCCGAGGCTCCCGCCTTGGTGGAGGAAGCTGAATTCTACCTCCTTGTATGAGCATGTCTAAGATAGGCTTGACGTGGCCATCTTCGAAAGAGTAAATGATTTGAGGCCATTGCTTGTCTGCTGGCTGTGGCTCGGGCATCTGGGCCGTGTCGGCCACCATAGCCTGTTTTCCCTTGCTGTCCCGATTGTTGGAGGGGTTACCCCCATTATCGTTGTTGAGACGCTTGCCCTTGTTTTCCCCTTCTGAGATGTGCAACCCCAGTTGGCGGGCCTTCTTCAGTCGTTCTTTAGCGCTTGTGGCGCTGATGATGAACGCCTTCCAATCTTTGAATTGACTCTCGCCCATCCAGAGACTGATCGTTGGATGCAGTCTCTTTTGGCAGATTTCAATCAAAGAAGAATCCGGATTTCCGGAAGGCAGCTTCATGGTGGTCTGGCGGAACCGCTCAATGTAGTTCCTCGTTAACTCCTTCTCCCCTTGGACGACGTCCATAAGAGTGGACATAGTGACGTCTTGTCCTACTTCATAGAACCGTTCCAAGAACATGCGCTTGAAGCCGGCGAAGGAATGGATGCTGTTGTCCGGTAGATTACGGTACCAATCAAAGGCGACTCCTTCCAATGCTCCAATGAATAACCGTGTGAGGATCACATCTTCATGGGGCAGATGGTCGGTGGTGACCTCAAAGTAAGTGATGTACCGACTTGCTGAGGTTTTGCCATCATATGGGTTGATATTGAACGGCTTATATCTTAGTGGGAATGGAACATCCCTCCACTCAGCAGGGTATGGTTGTCGCATTCTGAGATCTTGAGCATTTTCTCGGGCATAAAACATGGCACGGAGCTCCTGGACCTCTCTTCTTACTTCTCGGGTCTCATCTGTCGCGGCGGGGGCTGTTATTTCGGGAGGATTATTGCCCGGGTTTGGTGCCGCTGAGTTCGAATCTATATTGACCGTGGGGCCCGTGTTTGTTTGACCAGGTGCTCCTCCTTGTAAAGTGGGCAGGGCCGCTTTAATCTCGTCTACAGACTTGACCAAAGCAAGTAATATGGCTTCGAGACTGTCGATACGCTGGCGATCACTGGAACCACCTTGATCGCTGTCCGTCATGAATACCGTCCTTACGTGAGGAGTGATGGAAGGTACGGTAGGGGATGTGCCCTCTGAGTCGTACCCATGCACCGAGAAGTCATCGGGATAGGTGGGGATGTTCTCTTCGGGCTCGGACTCGGAGGGGATGGTATCCCCAGCTTCAGAGCTTGCCTTGTCTTAAGAGTTACGGATGTCCTCGGGGGCATCAGCGTCCGTTGCTCCTGATGGAAGAGTTGTTTGTGCGGACTCGGTTCCTTGGAACATCGGATTGTTGCGGATGTTCGGAGGAGTGCTACCCCCAGCTCCTTCCACCCCCAGCGATGTGGATGATGAATTCCCTACCGCGGTAAATTTTGTCTTTGAACGGGTGTGTTGAAACACACCAGTGGAGGACCACCGTTTAGACGACAGTTTCTTAGTTGTAGTGGTTGATATCTTCGGACTGGAGATACTCGTTTTCTTCCTTATCTCTTCGACGGGGACTTTTTGAGCAGAATTGCAGGAGACAACAGGAGGTGCCTCATCTTCTGTGTTTGGGTGCTGTAGCCTTTGGAAGACGGATGGCCGCGCTTCTGTCATTACCGTGTTGTTGCAGCAGCAATTGACGATGATTTGGGTGCAGCGATGTCCAAGCGAGGACTCTTTGTACACCGAAACTTCTTCTCTTTCCTTGCGTTTGTGGAGGATCGTCTCCCGCAGGTCAGAGGAACCACTCTTTTCTGTTTGCCGCGGGGGGCTGGACTTGAGCAGTTGTATGCAACTTTCCATCCGAGGCCCGTGTGATAGTCAACGGGACGCTCCGATAGTCAGAGGTTGGAACAGCTGACTGGGCTCGATGAGCCCGTGCTGTCCTAGACTTCCTTCTTTTAGCACTTGTGGGTGCGTAATAGGAGGAGTCCAAGTTGAATGCCACAGAGTCTGGCTTATCATACAGAGAATCATCAGGGTCGGGACCGTATGAGAGACGGTCGAAGACCGATCGAGAGAAGCGTGGAACGGACGCTATGCTGCTAGAGTTGGGTACCGTGCAGGCTGTCTGCTTGCGGTCATCTTCTGCTGTCGGATGAGTTGTCTTTGGGCGGCTAGGAGTCACGACCGTGCAGGCTGGCCGCATGCGGTTGGCAATAGTGGCCGCATGGGTTTTCTGCAAACGGCTCCCTCCTGTAGCCTCATGTGTTTCATCCATGTGATTGGCGACTGTAGCTGCATAAACTATGCGGCTGCCAGATGTTACCGTATGATTCTTCTTCATGCGGCCATCGACTGTGGCCGCATGGGCTTTGTCCATGCGGCTAGCGGATGTGGTCGCATGAGCCTTTTTCACTCGGCTAGCACCCCTATGCGGCTCAGTTCGCGTAGAGTTCCTCTTTGTCTCTGCAAGTCCAGCATCATAGTGTTTTCTTCTGCAGGACTTGGAGACAGCAGAGTTGTCTACGGTCTGAAGTGGGGCCGCAGAAGAGTCCTTCTCACCGTCTTGAGCAACAGAGGGTACACCGTCGGGGGCTTGGGAAGGAGCAAATGATTTTGGCCTCCACTCTCTGCGAGCCTTTGTCGTGCGGGTGCGCTTCTAGACTGGGCCAGCGCTTCCTTCGGAGAGCATCTCTTCAAACGCTTGTTGGTCGAAGCGGACGACCATCTTTTGTTGCGTGGAGCCAAGCTTGGCTGCATCCGATTGCGTCACCAACTCCTCAGTCGTGGAGAAGTTAGTCCCCAGCAGAGTCGCCATCGTGTTTGCCATTGATTGTAAAGTACAGAACAATTATCGGAGGACTGAACTTTGACTCACAATACAAACTCGCTTGTACAAAGAAAGCCTAGGGACGAAAACCTAGGTACAGCAATCTAAGTATAATTGTTTATTTTAGATTCTGGAAGGTGACGATAGAGGCTCGGGAAGGCGACGGCAGCCCTGCCTTACTCCTTGGACGATCGGTATGCAGCCTTGGCTCCTGGTGGGAAGATAGTTGGCGTTGACGAAAAAAGGCTCTTTTTGCTCTTCTGTTGCTCTCCTGGCTTCTCTCTCTCTCTCTGTGTATTCTCTCTCTGACTCTGTATATTTTTTTATTCTTTTGTTGCCGATCCTTGTGCAAAGAAATGATGCTGGCTATTTATAAGAGTGGGGTATGATCATTAGGGTTTGCTAATGATCATTTGTTTGGAATATCGGCATTCCTTCAATCTATTTGAACCCTTGATCCTGATTACAATGAATCTCGGCCATTAATGAGGATAGCACCGAATCTTGTGAGCAATTAATGTTAATTGCTTTAAATCTCCATGATGGATTCTACCAATATCCGATTGCTCGTCACGTGTCCCGTTGGCTTGATGATAAATGATATGCCTTGATCTCAGTAATTATGATGATGATGTCAAATATATTTGTTGAGATTCGGTTAAATCATTGATTGATCCGATGCCGCGTGTTTTGATTGTGGGTCCTGCCAGAGCCGCATAGGATGGGCAACACTTGAACCGCAGGGAGATACTCTTCGTGAGCCGCATAGGACAATGCTTCATCGAACCGCAGGGAACGAACTCTCAATGAGCCGCATATGCATAGTCTTTGCGAGCCGCATGAGCTAGCGTTGTATTGAGCCGCAGGGGCTGAGCTCTCAGTGGGCCGTATATGGCTGATTTCTGCTAGTCAGATAGGGTGACTTCTCAGTGAGCCGCATGAAGCTGTTCTCTATTTAAGCCGCATGAGATTTGCCATGTGGCAACCTAGGATTTCTGTCGGATCGGGTCAGAGATCTTCTTCTTTTCCCTAAAGAGTCTGTCATTATGGCAGAGCCATTATGACATTTTATGCCAGAGCCGCCACAGTCGTCAAATCGTGTCAGAGCACTAAATGAGGCCACTATTCAAAGGGCCAGCTGTAGGGAAGGATCACAGGGGAACACGTGGCATCGATCGAGCCGCATATTCCTGCTGGACCGCATACACTCTTGAGCAGCATGAGACGGAGAGTCTTCCTTTGAACTGTATAAGACAGCTCCCATATGAGCCGCATGGGCTTCGTATCCGGAGCCACATGGACCATTATTCTGACATTTTCCATGCTTCTACAGTTCTCTCCCGATCATCCTCCGCCGAACCCTTCTCCCCACCTTTCTTTCTCCCTCCCCTTCCTTTTTCCTCTTCTCACCATTCTTTTCTTCTAATTTTTTTTGGTATTCGGAAGAGTACAGCAGTTGTACTCTGGCTTTTGATATTATTATTATTTGTTATTATTATAGTATTATTAGATTATTACTATTATTATTATTCTGTTTATTAATATTATCTTTATTATTATTATTAGCCTTATTGTTATTATTACCATTATTAATGTAATTTTATTATTATTATTATTATTATTATTATTATTATTATTATTGTTATTATGATTAATATTATTAGAGTTGCTGTTGCTGTGTTAATATTTTAGGTGTTATTTCTATGAGTTTAAATATTATTAATATTCTTGTTATATAGTAGGTAATAGCAATTTGATAAATATTTTAAACATTATTTTCTTTATTATGGTTGTACTAGTACTACCCGTATTTATTCTAATTACTTTTTACTAGGATAGATAATCACTAAAAACGAGAATAAATTTATATATGTTCGTAATCGAATACTATGAGCTATGATGTACTGTAAAATTTCTATCTATTTAAAAATTAGTATTTGACAAAATTTTAGTTTTACAAATATGGATTTTAGCATTAAGTAATTTTCTATAATTATTTTTCTTCTCCTAAAATATTTTGGGAAATATAGCTTTCTATCAAAATTGTATTTCTACAAACTTAAGGGTTTTTGTGTGAACACAGTTCTTCATATTTTTAGTATTTATCTAAACACTATTTTTAACTTGCAAAAGTATAAGTTCTCATTTATTATAGTTTTCTAAATTTCGTATATATATAAATATTTATTTATCCATTATTTCTTTGATTTACTCATGTCCATAACCAGTCCTATTATTCCTATCCCTTCGTCCATTTCAAGACTACCATATGTCCACCCTAACTAAGTTGACCGTTCTGGACGCAATGAAACTATCCGTGCCACCATCAGAGGTCACCTTGTATAGTTATTGCACCAAAGTCGCAGTTTGTGCCACCGTGATATTCGCAGCACACCAGGCGTCCTACCAGGCAAGACACCTTGCCATTTGCTGTTTATTTATTTTAGCTCATATTTCATGCATTATTTATTTTCTTTATGCAAAATAAACTGTGATACATGGCATAACTGTTAGAACTTACTGTTCATTCATATTTCCTGCTGTGTATTATTTTTCTTACAAATTAAACATAGATTTAAGGGACCACCTTGTGTGTTGCATTCATTGGCCTTGACACGTTGTAAACACGAAGTTGTGTGTCGCATATAGAACACGGAAGTGCGTGATTGGCTGGCCACCAGTACGTACAAGCTGTGCAATAGGAATAACCGCTAATAGAGGTTGCATGCTAGTTTGACTTAGCGGTTATAGAGATTATTGTTATGGATACAACATAGTAGGCATTGGACGGGGAGGACAATTCCTTAGCGTATGGGCTTCGATGCACTTCCCTTGTGACCCGGACTCTCCGCTGGAGATACGGGGTTGATGACCCATGATTACTGACGACCACTGACGATTCTGCGGAACGTCATGCTCTTACTGATGGGGCCTCTGGTGCCCAAGAGGGGACTATGCCGATCCTATTCAGCCAGGGCCCATGCGCAGGAAGGGTTGTTCTTAACTACATATCACTTAGAACGATAGGCTACCTTATCTGTTAGGTACGAGTACTTTTGGTTTGGGTACTTGTATCTGACCGTGGCTTGGAACAATAACTTGTCGCGGATTAGTTCGTCACATCTTGTCCTTGTTTGGTTGTAGGTGTGACTTACTACTTCGATGAGAAGGTATTGAACCTTGTTGGGATCCGGATACCATATTGGATTCATAGCATGGGAAGATACGTTACCGTGAATTAGTTTACCATCTCCTGTCCTTGTTTGGTTGGGAGGGATGGTACGCTCGTTCAGTAGGTGCGTATTGGACTATGTTATAAATTCGATTGACTTATTTATTTGAGCAATATTTATTCAGTTTATATGGCATGCTATTATGTGTCTTGTTACGTCCCTCTGAGGACCTGGTTGTCTTGCCAGGTGTGTGCTATTGTCTTTCGCAGGTGTTCCATCTCTAGCCGTGATCTTCGCTATTTCTTCGAGGATGATTGCATTTGGATTATCTTCGCTTCGCTCGCCACTCATTTCATTTTCTATGTAATTTTCCTTATTTTGTTGGTAGTGAATTTGTCTCCGCCCAACATATTGTATCAAGACAATTCATTACCTTTATATAACATCTTTTATCTTTTATTCTTGTGGATGAGATTAGTTATGGTTATACTGCATTTTACAGCTTATGTATTTATACGAGGCTTCCATATATTGGAGTATACTTCGTATGAATACAGCTGGCATGTCTACGTTTTTAGTCCTACGTATTTTGGGACTGGGGCGTTACATATTTGAGCAGACTTGAAGATGCCTTTTTTTATTGACGACGGTCGTCCAAAGATAAACAGATCTAAAAATCTGAATACCTTTCGGTGGCTTCACGGCGCTTCCTCCTCGACCCTTGTCCATTGACTGGGCAGCAAAACCCCCAATGCGAGGCCCCGTATAGCTCATTGGGCGGTTCAGAAAGATCTCCTTGTATAACACCGCCTTTGGCCCATCAATAATTCTCCATTACATATGTCATGGTTTGATCATGTTTGATCATGCTTGATCATGCTTATTGCAAGTCTATTAGGACAAAATATTATAACGTATTATGATACAAACATAGAAATATGATATAGAATATTAGGACAGTGCTAAGTTTAAGTAGCAACATGATAGTGATTACATGAATATTAGTGACGTCATTATGTTAAACTTAATTGATTAGCTATATTCAAAAACATGATATAATCATTGGACTAACAATTATCCCCTTTTTTATTATGGCAAAGATTAAGTTTAAGATATATACAATAGATGCATGTATCACTAATAAACACATAATACTAGAATATTGTGTGCTAACATAAACTTATGTCTCCCCCTTTGACATGATCAAAAATAAGCTCCCCTGTAATAAGAGATAAAACGAACTCAAGCATAAGTAAAGGAGAAAGACAAAAATAATCATCATCAAGGATTAGGAGAACAGTGTAATGACAAGTTTTAGAAAATTGCATAACTAAAGTATAAAAAATTTGTCAAAACCCAAAATAGTTGGTTGAACTTTTTTGAAAATAAATGAAATAACAAGTAGTTTACCAACTAGAAATCTAAAATGACATTCAAAACACAATATGATGTATAAATGTAACTGTAGTTTTGAAAGAGGCCAATAAAGGATTTTAATAAAAAGTATATATCAATATAGTAGAAATCTATCATTGGTCATAAATAAATCATGAGGAATAGAAATTTGGAGATCTAGTATATACTAAAAATATATATAATAATACTTTTATCAATGATAAAAAAAATGATTCATAATTTGTCCATACAAATTAGTGAACCAATTCCATAAGAGTATAATTATCGAAACGAAATCAAAATAAGTATATTAGAATCTATGCAAAATCTATACCAAAGTTCATGCATTTGAATTCAATTACCATGTATATCAAAACATGATGGTAATGAAGACAAAATACTTGAGAACGAAAAATTCAGTTGACTTGAATGCTCTCCCGCAAAGTATGATCAGTCTAAATATAGATAGTCATGAACTTGGAGATAAAATCTCAATAAGAAATGCCAAAATTAATTTAAACTCAAATAAAATGAGAAAACTAAAAATAACAATAATAATATATTCTCTCATAAACTTACTAAAATAAAAAATCATGAAAAAATCAACAAGATATGCTAAGTAAAAGAATATATGTCCATGATGAACTAGGTATACCACATATTAAGGACATAAAAGAATTGAAAAAATTAATTTGCTCCCCCTTAAAATGTGCGTATCAAGTTCCAAACTTAAAACAAATATCATCTTTAGGCTAGTAAAAGAAAAATCCAATAAATAAACGCTTAAAGATGAACAAAAATAATATGTTTCCAAAAGTAGGAAACTAACTCATCAAAATATGAGATCTTCTTATCAAAGTTCATTTCTTCCCTTTTAAAATCTTGGTACGGTGTCCATCAGATAACCTTAGGGTTAAAGAAAAGAAACGCTTAGAGAGAGATTCAATTTGCATGACGTCTCCCCCATAAAGAGTTTCTGCTGTAGAAAGTAAATAACTTGAATAAGAAGATAATAATAAAAAGCTTAAAATCATGAATATTACACAAGCTAAAGACGAAATTAGAAGACTCTAATATTCAATGAGTAGTCACAATATCAAATCAAGTTTAAATATAGAATAGAGTGAAGAGAAAAATGAATGTATCAAAAGATGACAGACAATAACCTATGAAGATCAATATATGTTACCTTTTGTAAAATGAAATCATTAAATAATATTATCCATCAAAGCTAAAATCCAAACTCTATCAGATAACAATTGCAACTAGATCTCAATAAATCTTTAGTTTACAAAGCGTTGATTAATCTTGGATTAGTTGTAGGGTACTGTCCCAGTTAACGGAGGTTCACCGGAGAACACTTAATTACCGCTTCGCTTTGGCAGTAGCCGTGGTGACAAATAGACCCTTTGTAGGCTTGTACCCAAAATAAATCTCTTCTTTAATAACCGACGATTTAAGAAGAATTTGTGCAATATGAAATCAATTATATTCTATGGGCTTAAAAAAATCTTAGAACAATGTAGCATATGGTATAAGATGTATGAATTACATTTATTCATATGTGCTACAAAATTATTGTGTAACAATAAAATATAAAACATTTTTAAATCAAAATGTATGGACTAGATACGCTGATGTATTCTGGAACCTAGGGGACCAGGTTTAGTGCCTTGGATCCAAAACTAGACAATAGTTGTAAGTCGACGTTAACAAATCTTAAGTCTATAAAGTATTGATCACTTTGGGTTAGCTGTAGGGGCCGGTTCGCAGCTAGCGGTAGTCTGAAGATTGGTACTGTCACGACCCACACCCGGATATACGGATACGAATACGTAGGCCACGCCCAGTCTATGTCGCAGTATCGACGGTAGAATGCTGTCTAGTACCCAATAAATATACACTACGTCTAGAAAGTCCATGAACTACAAATATACTCAATCACAATCCAACATTCTAAAGAAGATAAGACAGGAAAGATAACTAAGGCACAAGAACAACTAGAAACTACTAGAAGGAATCATAAGACAGGAAAATAAGGAAGGAAGAACAAGACAAACTAAGGATAACTACCAGACAACTCACATAGAAGAAATAGTGAGATCCACCTCAGCTAGCAACATCATGAAGTCCAATAATGGCACAACTACTCCTAAAATATTATCAACGGTATCCTGTCAGGAAAATGAGCAAGTACAAGCACTAACAACAGCTCCATGTGAATTGACAAATTCTATAAGAGACAGTATAATGAACTACAAGACAAAGATATATGAAAACTTGGGAACCGTTCGAAAGCTGCGTTACAACCCTTAAACCTAACAAGGACCGGGGTTGTAACCCTTCTCCCGAGCAGAACTTAGTCTCCAATCAAGGTACATCATAGAGGCATGTAAAACATGTGAGTAACTGTAATCATAGCATGGTGAGAAGTATTGTATGTAGAACATAATAGGATATATGATAAGATAAAGTAAATATAAAATTTGCCTCGAATATTATAGCATAATATGATCGGTATGGGTCAAGATCAGGCTTCCAGCCGACCGGCTACAAGTACGTGGACTCGGCACGGCCGGGATGGTAAGCTATGGAGCAAGTAGTAGCACAGGTCAGGCTATACCCATCGTGAGGTGAGGGTATAGCTATGATACAAGTAGTAACTCAAGGTGGGCATTGATCAAACTATCTATAAAATTTCCCATTCTCCGAATAGTATACGGATCCGGACATAGCACGTCATGACGCAGGATTCCCTAAGAGGGAAGCAAGTCCTCTTCAGGAATCGGCGTCAATACAAGTACAAGAATCAAGACCAAGCAAGTACCAGTATCCCAAGAAATCCAGGAATGATATCTCATGACAGAAATCCGACAATACTAGTCCGTGAACTATCGTGACTGAGAATCAAGTAAGACAATACGACTGAATCGGATATAGCAAATATCAAGACAATGAAAACTATCAGTGAATGTACTCGCCCGCGGTCCTGAGCTATCAAATGGGGTCGATGCTCAGAGTAATGCCACGGACCTAAAGATAAGATATATATAAACTAATTAGGGTTCAACAGTGTTAGGCTTGATTCTATAGTATAAGCTACGTAATCTTGGTCAATCTCAGTCCAACTAAGTAAAACTAGGTCACACTGAGTCACACTAGGTCACAGGAAGTCAAACCAAGTCAAACTAGGCTAATGTTGACTAACAGTTGACTTTTGGTCAACTGGTCAACTCTGGTCAACTCTAGGTCAAACTAGGTCAAATGTTGACTCTACTTCGATGTTCAGTCAAAGCAGTCAACCATGGTCAAATAGGGTCAAGGCTAGTCTCTATAAACATCTACAGGGTTAACACATCAATTTCAGTGATTGTGAAATCACTGGAATCGATGGATCTCAAAATACAAACAAAGAGAAAGATTATAATAATAATAGGGTAAAAATCTACAGATATTGTCGGATGGTGAAACCAACATCACCAACCTGTCCAGAATGGTCAAATCAGCTAGGATGGCCTATCCATAAGTCCAATTTGGACATAGGGGCAAAAAGATAATTTTGGGCCAAAATGGTGTCCGTGTCGGACCCACTTTGTACCAAAAAATGTACCAGAATAAAAGTGCACTAAACCTAATAAATTATATGTCCCCGAATCCGGAATGACGATACGAACTCAACGGTATATCCGGAATTGGATTCCGATGAGCCGGCGTCAAAAAGTCCCGTTGACCCGAACTGCGGGGCCTGCTTTGTACCAAAATACATGCAAGGGCCCATGTCCTCCAAATCTAACAAACTTTATATGAAAACGTGCCAGAACGATGCCACGAGTCTACTGGTGGTGTCAGAAATTGAATCCGCAGTCCCGGGTTCAAAAATGGAATTTAACAAGTTTAAATTAAAGAATTCGGATGACCAACTTTGGCGTCGAATTCTACCAACCAAACATGCTTATAATGAAACGAAACTTAAAGGAGGCAGGAAGAGGGTTATACTAGCTACGCACAGGAACTAGTAGCACGCCAACTGGAGCTGCGACGGCGGAGTTACGAGTCGACGAAGTCGGCGTCACGAAACTGTCCAAAAATTGTTCAATTTAAAACGTCAACTTGGTGGCCAGTTTTGATGATCAAACGACAAAATTAACAGGTGAAATTTCAGGTGAGTAAAGAGCTATATACCGAGATTGTGAAGGAGCAAGGAGTTCGCCGATCCAACGGTCAAATTTTCCAAAAAGTGTGCGCGAAGTTGCTGCGATGGAAGGCCATTTCTGGATCTCGTTCGCGCGCGCGTCGATGGGATTTCGAGAAAATGCTGCAATCATCTAGACGGTGGCCGCCACGGAAGGGTGCGCCCAGGTCGCCTGGCCAGGGGTGGCCGGCCACGGCGGTCGTGGCGCCGGCGGCGACGCCTGCGCGCGGCCGAAGTTGCTGATGCTGCCGCTGTAGCACGCTGCTACTGCTGCTGTTCCATGCAGCTGCTGCTGCGCACACGGCCAGGGCGGCAGTGGTACGACACGGCGGCACGTGGTCGGACGGGGAGAAAGGGTAGTGGTCATGGTGGTGTTGGTAGTGTAGTTGATGGTGGTGTTGGTATTGAGGTGAAGAAGATGATGATAAGAATAGAGAAGGAGGAGGAGAAGGAAGATGGGCTGGTGGTCGGCCATGGGTTGTTGGTGATGGTGTTCGACCAACATGGGGGTGGTGGAGCTTGCTGTGTGTTGTTTAGAAAGTGAGAGAGAGGAAAATGAGTTGTGTGTGTAATCATAATATAAAGAGAGAGAGAAAATGATAGAGAGAGAAAGAGTAAGATATTTAGAGAGAGAGGGGTGAGTGTGTTCGGCCACATGGGGGTTATGTGGTCGACTGTAGAGGTGAGGGGGGGTGATGTGAGGAGAGAGAGAGAGAGAATTGTTTAAATGAAGAGAGAGGAAGAGATATTTTATATATATATATATGTGTGTATATATAATAGATAGGGAAAAATGAGATATTTATAAAGAGGAGGGTATTTTTGAGTAGGAAAACAAAGAAAAATATCAGTAGGGTGTATGGGCAAACATGATAGGGCCTACACCAAATTGGGTTGGGTGTTGGGTCAAGTTGGACAAGCTAGGGGCCAAGATTTAATTAAAATAATAAATTTAAACGAATTAAAATCATGGATGAAATGAGAGCAAAAGGGAGACCAATTTGGTGGCACGCTAGTAGCACGTGCACAATAGGCTCAAAACAGGCCAGGGCCATATATTGGGTCGACTGGATTGGACCGATGTCGGGCCCGAAAATTAAATTGGAAGTCAGGTCACAAATTACGGTGGATAATTAATTGGCCTAAATTGAACTGAAAGTTGTGCGAAGAAAATGGAGCACAAAATGGAGTGTCTGAGTGGGACACGAAGGTCATGGGTGAAGAGCGTCTCGAGTAGATCCTTCATGAGAAGTTGGTTATGAGAAAACGACTGGTCTGGTGCTCCTAAATTAAAAGTCACGGTAACGTACATATGATGATCAAGGAAAATAGTGGGAATTCAATTAATAATTAAATGGTCTAAATTGACCCGAACTTGCACGAAGCAAAAAGAGTACAAGGGAACAAGTTCTAGTGGGACATGAAATATCAATGTGAAGATAATCTCGTCTATTAGAAACTTCAAGAAGGAAGTTTCTAGAGACTGGCATCCCTGATGCTCTAGAATTCCATGTCACGGTAAAGAGCATTTAATGATCAAATTAATTTAAATAGAATGAATTATCGAGAATAAATCATTTAGAAAAATTTGAAAATAAATCCCGAAAATTCAGGGGGCTTACATCCTACCCACCTTATAAAAATTTCGTTCTAGAAATTAAAGGTTGGTAGTAGGGTTAAAACATGATAGAAGATTTAGGCAATATTTTAGGCACGATCCAAGAATGACGAGTTTTGCACGATCAAAAAAATCAATTCAAATTATTAAGACACGATGAGGGATTTGGCATGATAGAATCATGATACGAACAAAATCATATGGGCATTATTTCGAAATAAGTCAAAGTCATTAGGGCACGATTTAGATATGACAACGAAATCAAAACTTGAGCTTCGTCCGGTTACAATCGAGTCAAACATTGATTAACATGATTTCAGCTCGATGAAATTAGATTTAGAGTTAAGATTATCAAGATCATGAAATCAAAGTCGGATAGTCATAATCTAAAACAAGGCTAAGAGAAGCAAATGGAGAGAAAAATTTGAGTATAGCACGATTGCGAGATAGAATTGATAGAAATCGGATTATAGGTCACATAAGCACGATCAAAATCCAAGTTCAGTTGTAAATGACGAATAAATCATGAATTCAAAATCAAGGTCATAAAAGCACAATTTAGAAGGAAGATAATATGCATAGTTATGATCGTTAAAATTACGATCAAGGAACTCCAAGTTCCCTTATTCACGCTAGATCATCCAGGCATGATTAAGCACAAGAAAATTTCAGATACAATCAGAAAATCAAATCAAAGTTGAAAAGAGTATAGGCACGAGTGTTTCAAAATCCAAACATGCTCAAAATTGAATCTCAATACGATCAAAGATACGGTCAGCTCAACCTTGGTCAAAAGTATAATGGTTTAGGTATAACCAACATGAGACTCCGGCATAATCAAGGATAGTATGAAGCCTAATCGTGATTGGAATAGAATTTAGTCATTTGCCAGAATTGAATCGAAAGTTTAAAGCACGAGTGATGATAGCATTGTCCAATCATGATAAAAAATAAATAATTTAGTCTCAGCACGATTTAAATTGATCTAGTTTTGAGTAAATCATAATTTGGGCAAGATGGAGAACAAAATCAACGAAGGTTGGGCACGAGAATCCAAGGATGAAAATCCAAGTCACAAAGGAATTTGAAGTCATCTAGGGTCTAGTCAGCAACCAACACTCTTTGGCACGATAAACAAGACGACCAAAATTGATTGGTCATGGACAGAAGGGAATCAAAATCTTAACAGTATCAAAATTTAAGAAACAATTGAGATATGAAAATTTTAAAATTTTAAGAATTCTTAAGTGTAGATGACATATGTAGATATGAGATAGTTGATTTGTGTAATCAAGACATAGCTAAACAAGGCAAAGTAAATGACGGTAAGATGAGAAAATTATCATACGATGGGGGAGGAAATAATGATAAACAAGAAATAATGGCAGGAATTATCTTGCTCAATTGGTAAAAAAAGTGAATCAACTTAAGATATGACCTGATAACCATACACGTCTATCCAAAATCATGTTGCCAGAATTTACGCCACGCCAATAAGCGTAGCTGCAACAAACGATAGAGTCCATAACTAAGGTATACACCCTATAATTATGTCATCTAGATTCCTTACCACGCCAACCGTATGGCTGCAAGAGAATCTAAATTCTATAACTAGGATAGTATATCCAAAATCAGGCTCCATGTCCCTGTCCGGCTAGCTAATATAACTGCGATAAATTCTAAACTCCATAAGTAAAGTAGACATTTATCGTTCCCATTGTCCCCATCAAATATGTTTATCAGGATATCTTAACTCAATCCTTAAAAACTTATCTCAAACAAAGTCAAAATTGAAGTCAACAACGAACGAACATCAAGATCCAAATTTTTCAACAACGAATCAAGGATAAGTAGATGGAAACTAACAAAAACAGATTCCGAGATAGGGTTTAGAAGAAAATTCTCAGGAGATGTCCAAAGGTACTATCTAAGTCAAGATAAAAGAAAATTATTGGAATATAATCTAAAACAATCCCAACCTGATATAAGACTGGCAAATCATATTCACGTCTTAACCTAGAAGATATACAAGTCCAACTTATACCTTCCCTCTGGGGTCCACATACTCATCCCAAGAAGGAATAAAGTTTGATACGGACATATATTTCAGAAATCAGGACGAATGGAAACAAGTGGGAAAAGATTTGAAAGCCTTCGAAATAAGATTCCCAGGGGTCATCCCTGAAATCTACCAAGAGTTCCTAATATATAACTGTGTACCAAATTCCTAAAATATTCTATGACTCAACCTTAATCCTAGGGCAGGCTCGCAGTAGTACAGAAAAGCTCAAGTACTACCACGACTTCGCATTAATTACAAAGACTGACCTGCATGGGCCACCACTAAAAACGTGTCATGACCTGCAACCGGATATACGAATACGAATACGTGGGCCACGCCGAGCCTATGCCGCAGTATCGGCGGTAGAATGCTGTCTAGTACCCAATAAATTTATACTACGTCTAGAAAGTCCATGAACTACAAATGTACTCAATCACAACCCAACATTCTAAAGAAGATAAGACAGGAAAGATAACTAAGGCACAAGAACAACTAGAAACTACTATAAGGAATCATAAGACAGAAAAATAAGGAAGGAAGAACAAGACAAACTAAGGATAACTACCAGACAACTCACATAGAAGAAATAGTGAGATACACCACAGCTAGCAACATCATGAAGTCCAATAATAGCACAACTACTCCTAAAATATTATCAACGGTATCCTGTCAGGAAAATGAGTAAGTACAAGCACAAATAGCAGTTCCATGTGAATTGACAAATTCTATAAGAGACAGTATAATGAACTACAAGACAAAGATATATGATGACTTAAAACCGTTCTAAAGCTGAGTTACAACCCTTAAAACCAAACAAGGACCGGGATTGTAACCCTTCTTCCGAGCAGAACTTAGTCTCCAATTAAGGTACATCATATTGGCATATAAAACATGTGAGCAACTGTAATCATAGCATGGTGAGAAGTACTGTATGTAGAACAGAACAGGATATATGATAAAATAAAGTACGTATAAAATGTGCCTCGAATATTATAGCATAATGTGATCGGTATGGGTCAAGATCAGGCTTCCAGCCGACCGGCTACAAGTACGTGGACTTGGCCCGGCCGGGATGGTAAGCTATGGAGCAAGTAGTAGCACAGTTCAGGCTATACCCACCGTGAGGTGAGGGTATAGCTATGATACAAGTAGTAACTCAAGGTGGGCATTGATCATACTATCTATAAAATTCCCCATTCCTCGAATAGTATTCGGATCCGGACATAGCACGTCATGACGCGGGATTCCCTAAGAGGAAAGCAAGTTCTCTTCAGGAATCGACGTCAATACAAGTACAAGAATCAAGACCAAGCAAGTACCAGTATCCCAAGAAATTCAGGAATGGTATCTGATGATAGGAATCCGACAATACTAGTCTGCGAACTATCGTGACTGAGAATCAAGTAAGACACTATGACTGAATCGAATATAGCAAATATCAAGACAATGAAAACTATCAGTGAATGTTCTCGCCTGCGGTCCTGAGCTGTCAAATGGGGTCGATGCTCAGAGTAATGCCACGGACCTAAAGATAAGATATATATAAACTAATTAGGGTTCAACAGTATTAAGCTTGATTCTATAGTATAAGCTACGTAATCTTGGTCAATCTCAGTCCAACTAAGTCAAACTAGGTCACACTGAGTCACACAAGATCACAGGAAGTCAAACCAAGTCAAACTAGGCTAATGTTGACTAACAGTTGACTTTTGGTCAACTGGTCAACTCTGGTCAACTCTAGGTCAAACTAGGTCAAATATTGACTCTACTTCGACATTCTTTCAAAGCAGTCAACCATGGTCAAACAGGGTCAAGGATAGTCTCTATAAACATCTACAGGGTTAACACATCAATTTCAGTGATTGTGAAATCACTGGAATCGATGGATCTCACAATACAAACAAAGAGAAAGATTATAATAATAATAGGGTAAAAATCTACAGATGTTGTCGGATGGTGAAACCAACATCACCAACGGGTCTAAAATGGTCAAATCAGCTAGGATAGCCTATCCATAAGTCCAATTTGGACATAGGGACAAAAAGGTAATTTCGGGCCAAAATGGTGTACGTGTCGGACCCACTTTGTACCAAAAAATGTGCCGAAATAAAAGTACACAAAATCTAATAAATTATATGTCCACATCCATAATGACGATACGAACTCAACGGGATATCCGGAATTGGATTCCGATGAGCCGGCGTCAAAAAGTCCCATTGACCCGGATTGTGGGGCCCGCTTTACACCAAAATACGTGCCAGGGCTCATGTCCTCTAAATCTAATAAACTTTATATAAAAACATGCCAGAATGATGCCACGAGTCTACTGGTGGTGTCAGAAATTGAATTCGGAGTCCCAGGTTCAAAAATGGAATTTAATAAGTGTAAATTAAAGAATTCGGACGGCCAACTTTAGCATCGAATTCGACCAGCCAAACGTGCTTATAATGAAACGAAACATAAAGAAGGCAGGAAGAGGGTTATACCAGCTGCGCACAAGAATTAGTAGCGTGCCAACCGGAGCTGTGATGGCGGAGTTACGAGTCGACGAAGTCGGCATCACGAAACTGTCCAAAAATAATTCAATTTAAAATGTCAACTTGGTGGCCAGTTTTGATGTATCAAACGACGAAATTAACAGGTGAAATTTCAGGGGAGTAAAGAGCTATATACCTAGATTGTGATGGATCAAGGAGTACGCCGATCCAACGGTCGAATTTCTCGAAAAATGTGCACAAAATTACTGCGACAGAAGGCAATTTATGGATCTCGTTCCCGTGCGCGTCGACGGGATTACGAGAAAATGCTGAAATCGTCTAGACGGCGCATCCCAAAGGACGGTGGCCACCACAGAAGGGTGCGTCTAGGTCGCCTGGCCAAGGGGTGGCCGGCAACGACGGCCATGGCGCCAGCGGCGGCGCCTGAGCGAGGCCGAAGTTGCTGCTGCTGCCGCTGTAGCACGCTGCTACTGCTATTGTTCCATGCAGCTACTGCTGCACACATGCTGCTGTGCGCGCGGCCAGGGCAGCGGCGGTACGGCATGGCGGCACGTGGTGGCGGTGCGGCTCGGCGACACGCGGCTGGACGTGGAGGAATGGTGGTGGTCACGGTGGTGTTGGTAGCATAGTTGATGGTGGTGTTGGTGTTGAGGTGAAGATGATGATGATAAGAATAGAGAAGGAGGAGGAGAAGGAAGATGGGCTGGTGGTTAGCCATGGGTTGTTAGTGATGGTGTTCGGCCAACATGGGGGTGGTGGAGCTTGCTGTATTTTGTTTAGAAAGTGAGAGAGAAGGAAATGAGTTGTGTGTGTAATCATAATATAAAGAGAGAGAGAGAGAACGATAGAGAGAGAACAGTAAGATATTTAGAGAGAGAGGGGTGAGTGTGTTCGTCCACATGGGGGTGATGTGGTCGGCTGTAGAGGTGAGGGCGGGTGATGTGAGAAGAGAGAGAGAATTGTTTAAATAAAGAGAGAGAAAGAGATTATATATATATATATATATATATATATATATATATATATATATATATATGTGTGTGTGTGTGTGTGTGTGTGTGTGTGTGTGTGTGTGTGTGTGTGTGTGTGTGTGTGTGTGTGCGTATAATAGATAGGGAAAAATGAGATATTTGTAAAGAGGAGGGTATTTTTGAGAAGAAAAACAAAGAAAAATATCAGTGGGGTGTATGGGCAAATATGATAGGGCCTACACCAAATTGGGTTGGGTGTTGGGTCAAGTTGGACAAGCTTGGGGCCAAGATTTAATTAAAATAATAAATTTAAACGAATTAAAATCATGGTTGAAATGAGAGCAGAAGGGAGATCAATTTGGTGGCACGCTAGTAGCACGGGCACAATAGGCTCAAAACAGGCCAGGGCCATATATTGGGTCGACTGGATTGGACCGATGTCGGGCCCGAAAATTAAATTAGAAGTCAGGTCACAAATTACGGTGGATAATTAATTGGCCTAAATTGAACCGAAAGTTGTGCGAAGGAAATGGAGCACAAAATGGAGTGTCTGAGTGGGACATGAAGGTCATGGGTGAAGAGCGTCTCGAGTAGATCATTCATGAAAAGTTGGTTCTGAGAAAACGACTGGTCTGGTACTCCTAAGTTAAAAGTCACGGTAACGTGCATATGATGATCAAGAAAAAGAGTGGAAATTCAATTAATAATTAAATAGTCTAAATTGACCCGAACTTGCGCGAAGCAAAAAGAGTACAAGGGAACAAGTTCGAGTGGGACACGAAATATCAATGTGAAGATAATCTCGTCTACTACAAACTTCAAAAAGGAAGTTTCCAGAGACTGGCATCCCTGATGCTCTAGAATTCCAAGTCACGGTAAAGAGCATTTAATGATCAAATTAATTTAAATAGAATGAATTATCGAGAATAAATCATTTAGAAAAATTTGAAAATAAATCCCGAAAATTCAGGGGGCTTACAGGTACACCGTGTCACTTCAGGCTATTTACACATGTATACCAGAAGGACCCTTTCGGCTTGTACCCAAAATAATATCTACTTTTAAAAACTTAAATTTAAAGGAATATATGTAGTATCATCAAACAACATCGAAATCCAGAATTTTTAAATATAAAAGAAGTAAATACCCAAATAATGGTTTATCAAGAATTTTAAAAAATTTTATCACAAGATCAAAAACATGCATAAATATGCTTTGTCAGACAAAGATATAATTGATTCATAAGAATTTAATCACAATAAAATTTGAGAATTAATAGTGAATATATTATGCCAGCACAAGGTTAACATAAAAGTATATGTATATACTTTTCAATTAAATAGAAGACTTGTGCTAAACATACATACTTATAAGATACTGATCAAAAATATATTAACCAAAAACAAATTAAGCTCCTATAGACTACAGTGGTTTGCATGCTTCAAGAATAAAGATTAAGTGTAAAGAGCATACATAGACAAATATGTCGCACTAATAAAAAATAAAATACTATATAGTATGAACTAATCATTTAAGTTAAACAGTTATTCATGCTAGGATTATATCTCATATTGATTCAAACAATTAAAAGATATCAATGAGAGATAAGAGCAAGAAATCAATAATAACATGGTAGATATTAAAAACTATTTAGGAAGCATGTTACCGAAGTGGTTCTAGTTACCATACTTGTGTTGGTGTAATTGCTTGGAGGATGACCTTTGTAGCATTGCAATCACCAACACGCTCTATGGTTCTATGGTTCAACATAAGTAGCTCCACCTAAAATATTAGGTGAAGACTTTGGTATCCAATACTTGGATCCACATTTGTTAGCTTTGGGAACCCATTTGTACAAGTTCATATCAACTAGTTTTTTAATCTGACAACGATTAGAAACGTGTCCATTCATACCACAATAATGACAGAAAGTATAAATATTAGTGCTATGTGCAGCAGTATGAGAACGTGCAGTGGGGTAACATGATGTGCGTGGATACTTGTAATAAAAAGCATGGTTGTGTGAAGCTTTAGCTTTGCTTGCTTCCTTTGTAAAAGATCTGATGTGTGTGACTTTGTGAGTGCTACATGTCTTGTGTTAGACCGAGTCATAGGTTGTACTACCTGATTTTCCAGTTTAATATCTAACTTTTTAGAGTTAGCACAGATCTCATAATATTTAGCATTAAGAGCATCAATCCTACATGAAGCAATATAATACTTCTTTTTTGATTCTAATTCCTCCTTAATTTTAGTATTTTCTTGAGTGTTTTTCTTAGTGCAATCAAGTGCATCATGCAATCTAAACTCAAGTATGGAAATCTCAATAGATTTATTAGAAGGTGAAGTATTTCTAGCATCATTCAATAAGCAAGTCAGCTTTTCATTCTCACGTTTATAGGATAGAATATCCTTTCTAGCTTGCTTATACTTATCTAATACTTTCTTGTGTTCTTCTAATAGATCACTGAAAGCATCAGAAAACTCATCATGAGAAAATTTATTATCTTCCAGAACATAATTTTCATGTAACTCGTTAGATAATGCCATTGAGCATAAATTTGCAGCTTGATGAGGTCTCTCTTCTTCTTCAAAATCTGTTGCTTCACTTTCACACCATATGCTTGTGCTAGCGTACTTATGAGATGATGATCTTCTATCATTTGATCGTTCATAGTGACTCTCCTTTCTAGCAGTAGTACAATCTTCTTGGATGTGGCATATCTTCTTGCAGTTGTCACATACAAGCTCTTATTCGTATAGGGGATTGTGTTGTACCTTAAATCCTAATTCCATTATGCATATATTTGTATCATTATGAAGATTATCCTTCTCTCTGGGGTTGCTAGCTTTGCTTTTATACCTGCAATCATTTGTAGCTTCAAGAACTTTCCAATTTTTTTAAAATGTTGTGCAAGTAGTAATAAGGTTGCATACATTTATGTCTACAGCGCAGTAAAAGACATGCATAGCTTTTGCATCAGCGCTTGCTAACTTCTTATCTTCCTCCGTGTAACTATAATAAGGCTTGTGAATTATAGAGGATGTGAGAATAGAAGTGATAGTAGGCTTTTTGTAACCATTGACAACAATTAACCATAAGTCAAACTCTAGAGACTTAAGGTAGAAGCTCGTTCATGTCTTCCAATAACTATAGTTTGCTCCATCAAATAGTGGGAGTCTATTTGTGGATCGCTCTTCAGTTGTGAAGTACATACTTCCATATGTGATACTGTGATCTATGTAACAACTGTAATAAATAAAAACATAATAGCAGTATTATCTCACTTTACCTGTATAACTTGTTCTGATACCAATTGTAGGAGCAATTGGTATAAGCAATAATACCTCTATATGTAGCACCTGCTCTGATACCAATTATAGGAGTAATTGGTATGAGCAAAAATACCTTTATAAGGAGCACCTACTTTGATACCAATTGTATGATCGAATTGTAGAGTGCAATACTCTAGGGGGTGAATAGAGTAGGCGGCAGAATTTAGCTAAATATAAATATTAGCAGCAAGACCGCAAAGATATATCACAAGTAAATAAATATAAAGAGTAGAGATCAGAAAGCAAACGCAAACACAAGGATATATATAGGTTTTCCTCTTGTGAGGACTAGTCCAGTCGGAAGAACTCTAGCTTCCAGTTGAATCCACTATTGGAAATACAACAAGTTTTTATCCGAAGTTCTTGCAACTTCTACAATGCGAGCTTTGATCCGAAGTCCTCGACCAACTTTAATTATGAAGTATCTTTCTTCAATCAAGCCTCTGATTACAATCACTCTGAAACTTCTATACCGTACCGCACTGGCAAATTGACTACAGGATTCTAAGTAGCTTAGAATTTGAAAATAAATAGCTCAGAATACTTTGGAAGAACGTATTAAGCTCAGAAAGAAGAGATAAGAAAGTGGATGAGTGAGTTAAAATGATTAAAATTCTGCTCTATTTATAGTTTTTTTAAAGGCAAAATTCTTGCAGAATTCGGATAGAATTCAGGCAAAACTCATTGAGAAAATCTCGGCAAGATCCGTAGCTGCGGGAAGACCAAGTTCAAAATCCAACGGGCACTAACCCAGCTCTGGCCGAATTCAAGCCAAAATCAGGCCGAATTCTGTAGGAGTTCTGTTAGGGTTTTTGTAAATTAGTTTTTGGAATATTTGAAAAGTCAAGCAGTTAGGAAAAAGTTTGGGCTTTTGTAAGTGAGCTTGTCTTCAAAATAAAATGGTATTTTAAAAATATTTCTTAGGTAGCCCATTTGCCCGTACGATGTGTACATCATATTCCTAGACTTAATAAATATAAAAAAATACATTGATAAAATAGAAAAATCAATAGCCATTTGATGACGCCTTTCTTCTAATATTTGAAAAGACTTAAAGATACTTTTTTCCTTGACGATGGTCGTCCAAAGATAAACAGATCTAAAAATACGAATACCTTTCGGTAGCTTCGCCCCCAAACCCATATGAGAGGTACTTCCCCCTCGACCCCAGTTCGCTGACCGGGCAGCGGAACCCTTGATGCGAGGTCCCGAATTGGTCATTGGGCGGTTCAGGGAAATCTTCTTATATATTACTGTCTTTGGCCCATCAATAATTCTTCATTATATATGTTCAGGTTTGATCATGCTTACTACATGTTTGTAAATCCATGTTAGGCAAACAAAATAGTATAATGTATTATGAAACAAACATAGAAATATGATATAGAACATTAGGACAATGCTAGGTTTAAGTAGCAACATGATAGTGATTACATAATTATTAGTGACGTTATTATTTTAAACTTAATTGATTAACCATATTTAAAAACATGATATAATCATTGGGCTAATAGGCACGATCACGTATTCATGAATCCATGGTCGTCCCAGCAGTATGTTGTAGTTTATTTCGTCATCAATGACGTAGCAAGTAACGTTAGTCTGGAGATCGCCTATTTGGCATTTCAGGCAGATCTTGCCCAGTGGTTCACATTTTCCAGCGTTAAAACCGCTGATCGTAGTGTTCGATACGGTTAGTCGATGCATCGGGATCCCCAAAGCTTGGAGTAAACCCCGACGGATGATGCTGAAAGAAGAGTCATGGTCGATGTGGATGCGATCAAACTTAATGGCACCAATGTACCCTATATAGTACAGGGGTCGGTTGTGCCGATTGTTCTTCAATAGCATGTCCTGTTGAGCAAAAGTGATGTTAGGGATCACCTCGACCACACTATGATAATGTGGACATTCAACAGGATTCTCCGTGGACGGTTATACCTGAGTGATTCAGCATTCTGTAAATCTTCGTTGAGGGTGTCTCGAGTCTTTTGGGATAGACAAAGAAGCTCGAAGAGTGATACTCGAGCCGGAGTGTTGGCCAGCTGTACCAGTATGTCAAAATTGTATGACTTGATTAGCCCTACTACCGTGTCTTTTCTCAGAGGCTTGTCAAAGCGAACCTTTTTCTGCTTCTGTTTATCTGCAGCAAACGCTTGAGATAGGCCTTCTTTTGATGTGTTGGGGGCATTGGACACAACGGGCAGAGGTGTTTCTTTCTCTAGAGCTTGGTTATCTTCTAGCTGGTGAGCCGAGCGAGTGGTAACCAAGGTGTCATCAGTTGTCGTAGAGATCATGCGACATGATTTGACCTTCTTTCCTTTGATAGAGCGTGCTGCAGGCATCATCATGTCCGAAGTAAGATCAGGATGGGTCCACATTACTTTGCCTCATGGCATCATAAATGGGATAAGGGTTTGGGCGTTGTCATATGTCGGTGGAAGATTGATTACTTCCATCGTCGCTTTCGGGATGGGGATGACGTCGTCTTGAGCCTCTTTCTCGAAAAACTTTCGAACTAGAGAGTGACCATGTTGGCAGTAACAGTCTTCTCCTCGTAGTCGAGTGAGATAACTTGAGCATCGATGAGGCGCTAGATTTGTCTTTTCAACATGTAATAATTATGCGTCGAATGGTGGACATACTGATGGTAGTGGCAGTATCTTGGATTGTCCACCTTTTCTACTTCGTCGGGATGCTTTAGCGGCGGGAGCTGAAGTTTGCCACTCCTTGCAGACATATCGAAGAGCTCTAGTTGTCTTCATCATTGAAAGAGTTTGTCTCTTTCGGCCTCTGTGCTTCGGTTGGCTTCGGGTTTGCTGATGTCGAACCTTTGGAAATGTTGACGGTCATGGCTTGCTTCCCTTTTTTCATCTTTGTTGTCGGATGAGCGCTTTCCTTTATCTTCGAGGGAGGGAAAGTTCAGACCCAGCAGTTGTGCATCTTGCACTTTTCTTGGGGCTATATCCGCCTCTGTGATGAAAGGCGTCCACTCTACGTATGGAGCACTGTGCCATAACTTGATCGCAGGTAGCAAGTTCTTGCGGCATGAGTCCATAAGCATGGGCTCAGGTATACAAGAAGGTAACCTCAATGTGGCCTAGCGAAAGTAATCAATGTATGCGCGCACCGTCTCTTTCTCCTTCTGAATGATGTCCATAAGAGTCGACATCGTCATTTCCATTCTTCCTTCGTAGAATCGATTGAGGAATAGGTTCTTCAAGTCTTCAAAGGACAAAATGCAGTTGTCTGGAAGGCTGCAAAACAATTCGTAGGCTACCCCCTGTAGGGCTCCTACGAATATGTTGGTGAGGAGGTCATCATCATTTGGTAGATACCCTATTACTGAGGCAAAGTATCTTAAGTATCGACAGGGAGACACCTTTGCATCGAACGACAAGAGCGTATGTGGATTATATTTAGGAGGATAGATCACATTATCCCATTCTATAGGATATGGCTGTCGAATCCCCATTTTTGGAGTTCTGCTCACTTTTCTTTTGCAGCATAGCGAGCGTATAATTCTTTGATGGCCTGCTGTATTTCATTCGACACTGTAGGCCCGGTTGTTGATGGAGTAGATGATGCTGGTGCTGCTTGGCTCACGATGGGTAGCACATTGGTTCTACCGTTAGCCGCTGGGTCTGGAGCAAGAGTGGAGCCAGAGGGGGTCAATCTCTCCTTGATCTCCAAGACAACAGAAGCTAAGAACTTTATAGTAATATTTAATGTGTTTAGGCTCACCTCGAGAACCTCTATACGTTTCTGCTGACTAGAGCCTTCGTTGCTTTCGGCATTGTTGTCACCTTCGGCCATAAAAACGAACTCCATATGCGGGTGGATAGAAGGGACATTAAATCTTTTGCTATCCGATTCAGAGGGCTGAGTCCTATTTTCTTGAGGATAGATCGACAGGTTGCAATCATCCTCTGACTCATTATAATTGTTTCCCTCCGCTTTTTGGCTACCGATGCCTACGAAGGTATCTATGTCATACAATCCTTCATTGGATTGGAATGCGGGATTGTCATGAATAGTGGAGGATTGGCTACCCCCAGCATCTGACGTGGCATTTTTTGCGGTAAGGAGTTAGACTTGGCACGCGTGTGTTAGAACACACCTGTATTGGGCACTTTCGTCTAGCTACTCCTAGGCCGCTTCTTGGATTCGTTGGCCGAGATGAGAGGGTTTTTGGACAGCTACTTGAGAGATGGAGAACCCTGCGTCGCCTTGCATGGAGCAACATAGAGTTCCTCTTCTTCCTCGCTCGACGACCCCAGGTCGAGTCCCTAATATACAGCCGCCATTGTTCGTAGTCTTTGGAAGACGGACTGTCTCCTCGGTAGCAATGTGGCTGCCTGGTGACAGCAACACTTGATGGTCATCTGGGTGCAAGTATGTCTTGGTTTAGGCATACCTAATGTCGCAGGCTCCTCTTCTGCTTTACGCTTGTGGGAAAGCGTTGGGGTCTTTATTCCTGCACTCCTATTGCACGTGCAGGGAAGCTGCATACAGGAGTGAGGATACGAAGATAGCTTCTCTCTTCTTAGTTCCTACGAGCGGGACACGATTATGGTCCTGATCAGAAAGTTGCTGATGAGGTAGACATCTTTCATGCTTACAAAAACACTGTTCGTGCAAGTCTTTCTCTGTGGATGTAACCCCTGGCTCGATTTGTGCACATGAGGGCACGACCGACAGTGGGGTTATACCGATCGAGGCATCAAAGCACTCGAACCGGTTTTGTGTAGCTTTACATTGGCTGCGCACGTTTATACTGTCAACGCGGGCCTTTGGTCTGCTATTGGCATCGCGCGTTGGTCGTATAAGTTGCGTGCGGCCTTGGATTTCTTCCTACTACCCTAAGAAGGTACGTGGTATTCAGAATCCAATAGAGTGGTTGGCATAGAACTTTGGCCACGTAGGGCACGTGCTACGTTGGATCTTTTTAGGTTACCCCGAGGAGGTGTGTAACGTTCAAAGTCCAATGCAGCCTTACCCGATGGATAGGCAATTCTGTCAAAGTCAAATATTCTCACCGGCAATGCTTCTACATTATGCGGTTGAGCCACTTCCTGCTTCCTTCGGCGTTGTTCCCTTGTTAGGCCCGCCACAAGGGAGCCGCACTCTTCGCTGTACTTTTTCGGAGTGGGAATTGAGTGAAGAGACATGGCAGCAGTAGCCAAAATCTTCTTTGGGGCTTCGTCGGTCAGGGGGTTCTAGAGTGCAGTCCCCTCTATCGTGTTGCTCGTCGTAGCAGCCTTCGGCACCCTTGTGCGTCGATTCTTCTTCTGTTTTACGAACGGCTTCATAGGACTCGACTTCTCCTCAGAAAGAAGATGTTCAAAATCTTGTTGGTCAAAACGTACAACCAACGTCTTCTGGAAAGATCCCAACAAGTTATTATCAGATTGTGCCACTACCTTCTCGTTGGAGGAGAAGGAAGTCCCGAGCAGAGTTGCCATCTTGTTTGCCATAATAAAAGGTTATACAAAAATTTTGTATTTTAAACGTAAAAAGTGTACAATCGATTCCTAAATAGGAGATCTAAGTACAAAATTTTTAGAAAAGTATGATAGTGGAGATCGAGCACTACAGTGGCTTCTTTACTTCGTTGACGATCTGATGACGAGTTGAACTTGCTTTGGCTTTCTGGTACTGGTGATTGAAACTCTAGGATTACCAATCAAGAGGATGCTGAAGTTAAAGATTTCGAAGCCACTTTGTCGAAGGAAAACTCCTTCTATTTATAGGGGAGCACATATGCGATGTGCATAAGGATTGTGCAGATATGCTGCACGAAAAGGTATGAAAGAATATTGAGGCGGTCACGTTGAGGCCTACTACTGAGATGACACGTGGCAGGCACGGGGATCCTCTTCTATCGAGATCCTTAGGGATTTATCAACATAACTGAATAAACGACACGTGACGTGTGCTTATTTGTCGATCGGATAAACCTGAGCAGATTCTGTTCCTATCCCCGAAGTTGGATTTTGTCTTATCTTAGAGGACCATTTGTTAAAAAAACCAGTTGGATATGGCCCTCGTCCATAAGAAATACTTCTTCCTTATCTGTGGTTTAAATAAATCGATAAGATATTGCTCTTATCAACAGAATCAAATTCTTTCTTATCTTAAGAGCAGTGGTTTAAACAAACCGATAGGGTGGTATCCTGAAAAGATATACGCACCCATCTGGCCACGTAGAACCATCTCACTTCGTAGGGCTGTGCCGCTATACGAGCAGCGCTTTTGACGGAGCTTTGATGCAACTGTGCTTCTAAGCGAGGAGCGGGCTTATGCTTTAGGCAACAGAGTCACTGTAATTTAGGGCAATGAGTAGACTATGCTTCAGGCGACAGAGTCATTGTTGGCCCATTGAATGTATCATGTTGTTGAATACGGTTAATCAATTAATTTTAGTATTTTATTATCATATATCTTTATACAATTACTATAGCATTTCTACTTGTACTCATACCTTTGGTGATGTGTGCTTATTGTTTTATATATTAGTGATATGTGCTTTTATTAAATCTATCTTAAATTTAATCGAGTTGTCCAATCAAAACTATGTCTTTGATTATGGTCTTTCAATTAAATTTAACATTATGATATCACTAATATTTATACTGTCACTATTGCTCTTTTATTTAAACTCAACATTGTCCTAATGTGCTTTAAACTTGCTACATTGTATATTGCTTTGTTCGTCTAACATATACTTGCAAAAAAGTAATAAGTAAGATCAAACATGGACATATGCATGAAGAAGTCAGGATGGGCCAAAGACGACAATCTCCCATAAGATTTCTCTGAACCACCCGACGATATCTCCGGAGCCACGCACTCGGGTTTTTTGCTGCCCGGTCAGCGGACGGGGGTCGAGGAAGAAGCCATCATCTATCAAGGAAAGAAGCCAAGCCAAGCCAAGCCAAGCCATCATCATTTTAAGCTCTGAAAAAGCCTGCATCTACATAAGTATATCTGGAGTCTGTAATGAGTCTTAGAAATAATTGTATACAAGAAATGGATGGCAAAATCGAAAGCTAGGGTAGAAAATAACCTAGGATAATCTTCGGACATCCTGACGGAAGATCCGACGGATCTCCACGAAAATTCGGCGAAAGATCCGAATGGTCTCACAGAATACCTTTTGTGATCGTTTGGATTATCCGACAGAAATCTGTAGTGATCCGACGAATTTTTTGTCATGTTACCGTTTGCATTCCAATGGTCGAATTTTGTCAAAGATTGATGCAACAGCTATACCTATAGCCGTTGGACTGTGCAGACGGATGATCCGGCGGACATCCGTAAAAATCTGGCAGATCTTTCACTCGTCTGCTGAAAGTTGCATTAAATGATCTATCAAATGCTTTAATTACAAAAAGCCTTGAGCACCTTTATTCAAGGTTGATGCTTTGAGCCTAAAAATTTCCAAACCACCAAAGCATATCCACAAGCAACTCTACAAAGCTTTCATTTGCCATCCACAAATCGTATTAGAGTTATTGAGCTGAAAAGTGAGATCTTCATCCTATTGTAAGGAGATCAAAACCTTTTGTAAAAGGTTGAAGTTGGAGAGTCTTCAGATCCAAACTCTCGGTTTTGAAGTTGGAGAGCCCTTCGGACTAAAGCTCTTGTGTAAGAAGTTGGAGAGGCCTTCCTATGAAAACTCACGTTGTATTATTTGAGATAATAGTGGATTAAAGCTGCAGAGAGAGTTCTGGAACTGAAGTGCCCCTTGGGAGGATACCAGGATACATTCGGTGTCGGTATTATTTTACTTCTTTCTCTTGCACTTATAAATTTAAATTTCCCATTAGCTTGTGCTAAGTGCTTGATTAGTTAGTTTGACCCTATTCACCCCCCTCTAGGGTTCCAACAATTGGTATCAGAGCAAGGACTCTGTTGTTAGGCTTAACATCCTTAGAGTAGATCCTTGTTATTTTTCTATGGCATCCTATTCCTCCTGCTCCGATAAAGAGAGTTTTATTTTTAGTATCATAGTTAATCATGGTTCTTTTAAATGCAAGAAATGCTCTAAGTGGAATGCCATGGCTAAACAATCCTTAGAGATTCTTGATAACCTTCATTGAACAAATGAAGAACTTTCTGAAAAGGTTGTTCATTTAGAAGAAGCTAATGAGTTATCGAGAAATGAAAATAATATTTTATTATCTAGATTTGATTCTCAAAACTCTTCGTGTGTTTCTTTAAAGAGTTTGAATGTGACTTTAATTTTAAAAATCAAATCTCTTTCCTCATCTATAGAAGATCTTAAGAGTCAAACACATGTGTTAACATCTTTGCATTATTCTTCTATTGATTCCTTAAAGAAACAAAATGATGCTTTTATTTCTAGAATTACTTTATTTAAAAAAAGAATAATACTTTAAGTGCTAAATTTGATTCTCTTACATGCATGCATAATGATTTGCTATTAGAACATGATATTCTTAAAACCAAATCTTCTTATGCTCACTCTAGAAATATCCATCATTCAAGTATGTCACATGTTCATAATCATGCTCATTCTGATACATGTGCACACACCAGCATTAGGTACTTATATTGCTCTCACATAGGACACATGAGTTTTATATGTCTTATTCGTAGAATTTTTACAATTAATGCTAGAGAAAATGCTATATGGGTCCCTAAAGCTAACAAATGCATATTCAAGCTTAGTTGGATACCAAAGTCTTCGCCTAATTTTGTAGGTGGAGCTTCTTGTATCTGGACATAGCAACAAGTAGCGTGTTGGTGGTTGCAAAGCTCAAAGGTCATCTTTCAAGCAATTGCACCAACACAAGTGTGGCCACTAGAGCCACTTTGGTAACATGCTAAACGATTCTCTTTAATTGGTTTACATTTGTAGAATCTTGTATGTTTTTTTTGATATCTTGCTACTAGCTCACATTGATATCCTTTAGTTGCTTATTATATAAATCAATATGATATATAATACTAGCATGCTTAGTTAATTTTCTTGTAATTTCTTTTATCTAGCATGACTTGTTACTTAGCTTAAATGATTAGTTCACAGTATGTAGTTTATCACTCATTTTCTATTAGTGTGACACATTTATCTATGCATGTTCTTATTCCTAATATTTATCTATGAAGCATGCATATCACTCTAGTCCATAGGAGCTCGGATTTTGATTTGAGCTAATAGGATTCTAACTCTCCATCTTTAAAGTTTTTGAGATAGTTTCTTCTTGCCGATTTGTATTTAATATGTCATATTTATCTTAATCGGTATTTATGAATATATGTGTTTAGCACAAGCTTCTTATCACTTGACAAGTACACACTTGTACTTCCATTTTAACCTTGTGCTTAAATAATATATTCATTATTGATTCTCATATTTTATTTTGATTAAAATTCTTGTGAATCAATTATGTCTTTGCCTAATAAAGTATATTTATACATGTTTTAAATTTATGATAGTTTTTCAATTACTCATTAAGGATACATGACTTTCTAAATTAAATGCCTATTTATATGATTGTTCATGTATCTCTTATATTGATATATCTTTTTTAAGTGTCTTTATGTGGGCATATGAGTTAAGCTCAAGTTTTATATTGATTTGAAGAGTATTTAATCATGCTTGCTACTTTTAAATTTGTGCTTACCTCATACTTTACCTATTGATTTTTTTGACCTATTTGTGTATCTCTCCTTGAATCAGTTAGCTTCTTCCTTAAAGCTTTCTTTTGATGATATCTTCTTAGCTTTTTGGTTGACTTTATGGATACAAGCTTTTCACTTGATTCTTGAATCCTCTCATGTATGCCTATTTATATATATAGTTTTATCTATATGATTCCTAACTTTTGATATGTATTTGTTTTATACCTTTAAGTTGGGATGTTGAGAGAAAATATTTATTAGTGTCTTATTCATGACTATTTATAGAAGCTCTTTTAAGGATCACATGGTTTTGTTCTTTAGCTTGCTTGTTAAATACATCTCCTTAATTAGTGCACATTTTCTAGTCTATATTTTTATATTTTACTATTATGCACTATGAAAGCTTTTGAAAAATGTAT
Organism: Iris pallida; assembly: GCA_029216955.1. Taxonomy (NCBI): domain Eukaryota; kingdom Viridiplantae; phylum Streptophyta; class Magnoliopsida; order Asparagales; family Iridaceae; genus Iris; species Iris pallida. The sequence continues at coordinate 5,719,130 of JANAVB010009198.1, read as the reverse complement.
CTCTTGATATCTTTAGCTCTTAATTAGCTTTCTTGATCTTAGTGATCTTTCTTTGCTCATTCCTTGGATATACGCTTCTTTTGAATTATTGTTGTCCAATGATATTTTTGTAGCACATGAGAATACATGTAATTGATACATCATATTTCTTATGTCCTTAGCTACTTTGGTTTGAGCTTTTGTGTTGATATTTCTCATTTCTAGAGAATACACTTATTTCATAATGGCTATAATATTTTGTATTCTCTAGATCGATCTATTATCTCATTATCTTAGGTTAATCTCAATACTTGGCAAAGAGATTTGTTTTATTTTGTTTTCATGAACATCTCTTTTGTCCTTTACTTGATGAGAGTCTATTTCATTTACTTGTTATCTTATACTCTTATCCTTACTTAATAAAGAGTCTATAAATTATTTTGATCATTCAAAATGTATTATCCTTATTGTGAACTCTATGATTAAGCAAGTATCTTTAGTGCTAGTGACTTAGAATTTAATGAGTACATTTATCTTGTTAATGGCCTACCTCATTAACTTATTTAGTTATGTGGCTTGCTTACGTATTATTAAAGCTACATAATTCTTCACTTTCACTCATCTAGCTATCTTCTTAAATTTCAATCTATATATGATATGTTAGTTTACATAAGCAAGATTTATGAATATCCTTGATGTAATTTGTAGTCTATTTTAGATATAAATGTTTGTTCTCTAAATTAGTTTAACAAAATTTTGATTTAATCATGTTTCCATTGAGGCTTATGATTCTTTGCTTTGATTTTCTTCTATACTAGTCATTGATAAGCATCTCGTAAGTTTCTCTCATCTTTGAGTCATGATTTCATCATATTATCATATTACATCTCTTTGGATTAAATTTGCAATCATTTAAATGAGATTGACTCATTCCCATATATTTTATTGTTTTATGAGATTTTATTATAAATATGGATTTGGGATTTATTTGATAATATTTGTTGGATCATGTTTAATTTATTTATTTTTATTGATAAAAGATCCTAATGGTTGAGTAGTCCTATATTATCTTATTATGTGATTATGAAGCTAATTTATTCATGCAAAGCAATAAATTGGTTGATCGTTTCTTAATTAGATAATCATGGACATGCGATTTGAGTTTTATTTTTATTTTTATTTTTTTGAGCTATATTTTGACTTTTATCATGATTGATTTAATTGACTTTATTCCTTTTCATGATGACATTTTTCTCAAAAGGTAATTAACATTGATCTATCATATTTAAATATGAGATTCTTCTATATCGGTTAGTGTATGTCATCTTTTCATTATATGTACTAAATTGGAATGTTCTTTTCATTTCCCATCTTTAGTGGCGATTAATTGGATATCTTTTCTTGACTAAAGATGATATTATTTGTTTTATGACGATTTTGTAAGCTTATATGCATTGAGCAAGGGGGAGAAATGCATAGTTGATTTACCCCTAGATCTTTCGGTTATCTATTTTATACTATAAGTACTAAAAAAATAGATATGCATATTTTCAGGGGGAGGAAATTAATTGGTCCAATTCATTTATACCCTTTAATATGTCATATACCTAGTTCATCATTGACCCATATTTTTTTATTTTCATATCTTATTTATTGAGGTCATAATATTTTTATTTTGAAGGGTTTATGAGAGTGTATGCAATTGTCTTTATTATCTTCTCTCTCTCTCTCTCTCTCTCTCTCTCTCTCTTATATGGGTTAAATAGGTCATCTTGCTAACTTTTGTACCTTATCTTGATGACTATTATGCTATCATTGTTTTGTCTTTCCTTGTATGCATAATTGATTGGCTTTCCTTGTTGAGGCGTTACCCAAAATTTAAGATTTTTTATCATATTGGTCATACTTTTAGGAGGAGTTTTTCAAGTCGACTGAATTTCTTCTTCTCAAGTATTTTTCTTCTTTACCTTCATGTTTATCTAAAGGGTATTCATATAGCATAATAAGGTAATTGAGTTCAAATGCATGAACTTGGGTAAGCATATAGATTTTGCAAATAATGGGACTACTTTATATCAATTGCAATATTTTTTATTGATCATGTTTTTATTTTGTTCCACTATTTATTTGTGGACAATTGTGACTGTTAATGGCTTCTTTGATCAATGTTTCAAGTTTACATTTTTTCAATTGGTATCAAGTTTATATATTTTAATATCTCAATTGGTTTATATCTTCATTGGTATCTATTATTTGTAATTATCTTATCCTCATGGCTTTTGATTGAAATCCTCTATTTTTATGCTTTTCCAAAACTAGACTAATATTTCATATCATATTGTGTTTTGGAATTCTTCCTTGGATTTCAAATTGGTAGCCTACTTATTGATTTTCTTCAAATTCTTTTAGTTTTACCAACTTAATTGTGTTTTGACAAGCTATTTTCTTTGGTACTCTACATTTGGTATGTACTTTCTATACTTATCTTTACACACTTCTCCCATTGTTCTTCATTTAGTTTATCTTGATCATGCTTGTCTATGCCTTCCTCATGCTCTGATTTATGTACTTAAGATTGATTTTATTTTATCTCATAGTGGGGGAAGGGGACTATTTTTGATCATGTCAAAGGGGGAGAAGTAAGTTTAAGTACGTGTTTATATTTGTAAAAAGAGGTAGAAGTAATCTAAGTATTATGCTTTTAGTGATATATGCTTATGTATTTTGTATATTAGTGATAAATGCATATATTGTGTATTGTGTTCATACTAAACTTAACCGATTTGCCATAATAAAAAAGGGAGATATTGTTGGCCCAATGAATGTATCATATTTTTGAATATGGTTAATCGATTAAGTTTAGCATTTCATTTTCACTAATCTTCATACAATCACTATAGCATTTCTACTTATACTCATACCTTTGGTGATGTGTGCTTACTGTTTTACATATTAGTGATATGAGCTTTCATTATATCTATCTTAAATTTAATCGAGTTGTCCAAATCAAAACTACGTCTTTGATTATGGTCATTCAATTAAATTTAAAGTTATGATATCACTAATACTTATGCTATTACTATTGCTCTTTTACTTAAACTCAACATTGTCCTAATGTGTTTTAAAGTTGCTATATTATATATTGCTTTGTTCGTCTAACATGTATTTGCAGAAAAGCAATAAGCAAGATCAAACATGGACATATGCATGAAGAAGTCAGGATGGGCCAAAAACGACAGTCTCTTACAAGATTTCTCTGAACCACCCGACAACAACTGCGGAGCCACGCACTCGGGTGTTCCGCTGCCCGGTCTTCGAATGGGGGTCGAGGAAGAAGCCACCATCTATCAAGCAAAGAAGCCAAGACAAGCCATCATCATTTCAAGACTCTGAAGAAGCCTGCACCTGCATAAGTATATCTGGAGTCTGTAACGAGCCTTAGAAATAATTGTAAAGACAAGAAATGGATGGCAAAATCGACAGCTATGGTAGAATATAACCCAAGACAATCTTCGGACATCCTGACGAAAGATCCGACAGATTTCTGCGAAAATCCGACGGAAGATCTGAATGGTCTCACAGAATACCTTCTGTGATCGTTCGGATTATCCGACAAAAATCTGCAGTGATCCGACGGATTTTTCGTCCTGTTACCGTTTGCATTCCAACGGTCGTATTTTGTCTATGATTGATCCCAACGACTATATTTATAGCCGTTAGACTGTGCAGGCAGATGATCCGTCGGACATCCGTGAAAATCCGATAGATCTTCCACTCGTCTACTTAAAGTTGCATTAAATACCCTTTGCAATGCTTTGATTGTAAATATTCTTGAACATCTTCATTCAAGGTTGATGCTTTGTGCCTAAAAATTTTCAAACTACCAAAGCATATCCACAACCAACTCTAAAAAGCTTTCATTTGCCATCCATAAATTGTTTTAGAGTTATTGAGCTGAAAATTGAGATCTTCATCCTATTGTAAGGAGATCAAAACCTCTTGTGAAAGGTTGAAGTTGGAGAGTCTTCGGATGTAAACTCTCTGTTTTCAAGTCGGAGAGCCCTTCAGACTAAAGCTCTTATATAAGAAGTTGGTGAGGCCTTCGTATAAAAATTCACGTTGTACTATTTGCGATAATAGTGGATTAAAGCCGAAGAGAGAGTTCCGGGACTGGAGTACCCCTTGGGAGGATACCAGGATACATCGGATGTCGATATTGTTTTGCTTCTTCTCTTGCACTTATAAATTTAAATTTCCATTAGCTTGTTCTGAGTGCTTGATTAGTTAGTTTGCCCCTATTCACCCCCCTCTAGGGTTCCTACAATGGTATCTTTAAAAGATATACGCACCCATCTGGCCACGTGGAACCATCTCACTTTGTAGGGCTGTGCCGCTATACAAGTTGCGCTTTTGACCGAGCTTTGATGCCACTGTGCTTTTGGGCGACGAGCGGGCTTGCGCTTTAGGCAACAGAATCACTTTGCTTTGTGGTGACGAGTAGACTGTGCTTCAGATGACGGAGTCACTATTCCTTAGGGTGACGAGAAGACTGTGCTTCAGGCGACGGAGTCACTGTACTTTCGGGCGACGAGTAGACTAGGTCTTGAAGATGAAAGAGCCATTGCGCGTCTAAGTTGAAGCGAGGGCACTGTATGGAAGTGAGCTAGATGTGCTTCTGAGAGGAAGCGAGGGCGTAGGGAAGAGATTGCACTTCTGATTCAAAGCGAGAGCACAGTGAGGAGGCTGCGCTTCTAAATCGAAGCAGCTAGTTTCTGTCAAAGTCTTTAAGAGCGATTAATGACTGCTCTTCTTGATGGATGAGTCGGTCGTCCTCTTCTTTAATTGTTGCTATCATTTAAAAAATTCAAGAAGTTTATGGCCTAGGACTCAGAAAAATAAACCTATTAATTGAGGTTCGTTGTGCTAAGTTCTAGGTTCATCCCATTAATTTGGGCATCTTTGAACGACGGCCACGTGGCATGTTGGTTGGACCACACTCGTCCTATATATAAAGGGGAATTTTTCTGAAGAGTTGTCCTCCTCTCTTAACATTCCCAACGCTATGCTCGATCCTGACTTAGCTTCTAAAGGCCATTGGCCTTGCACAAGTCGGTCGTTGGTTGTGGATCCCTTCGTTCAAAGGAATGGTGCCTTTGTAGAAGAATTGCTACTGAGTTTCGAGATACACATGAACGTTTGACATAAGGAGTTCGAACCTGAACAACGTCATGGAGGTTTTTGAGATCCAACCTTTCAGATTTGGATTGGTTGGCAATCTGAAGATCCACAGGTTGTGCTCGACCCTGCTCAAGGGCGGTGGCACGGCCTATGCTATGGACTGAGTCCTCGCCCGAGCCAATAGCTACTTCAGGAAGTGGCTAGCTCTGACAGCACTGCGCGTCTGGGAGGCTGCACGTCTGTGAAGATTAACCCCCTTATATGATATGCTTGTGGAGATTAACCCTCTTGTAGGTCTTTAGATGCCTTAGTTCTTTTCATGATGAATCTGTAATATATCCTCATAGGCAAAGCTCTTTTCTTATAATCATGATGAATCTGTAGCAGATCTTTGTAGGCATGATTTAATAAAGGGCTTTTTATGAACTATGATTTTTGATCTTCTGTACGCGCTTTCGAGTATTTGCGCTTTTATGAAGCTTTGTGTAGAGAGAACACTACCTACGCTTTTGATATGTTTGCGTATTTTTATGCTTCTACAGTCGCAACTTTGGAATATCTCGAGTCGTAGCTTCACTCCAGCTAGTATCGCTTAAGGCTTTTCCTGGTTGGACGGTGGCAGCCAATACCTTGGAGGCTTCGATGACCGAGTGGCAAGCTTATCTTACGGAGCTTCAAGGCCTGGAAGATGACCTCTCGCCTTTGATGCATGAGGAGTTGACCAAGCTAACTACTGAGGTATCCCAATACCAATCCGGTCAGGAAGCTGCTGCACGTGGGGCAGCTGAGATTGGGATGAAGGTAGATGAGCTGGGTACTGCCAAAAATATTTAAGCTTGTCTCCAGGAAACCTTGGCACATCGCTAGAAAAGTTGGCCATCAGAGAGTGTGAAATGTAGAGGGCGACAGACGAGCAGATGTCACTTTGTCGTCAGTCCGAGACCTTGACCAAAGCTGTTGAAAGTGTGATCACCCGTCGGACAGAGCTGGAGGATGTTTGTCGGAGCATATCTCAATTTGAAGAGGAAGCGACGAGGCATCATGAAGCAGAATGCCGAGCTAAAGAGTCTGTCGGTCCAAGAATTACCTTCCTGAAATGTCGGGTCGGCGATCTTGTGCGTCAATAGTCTTAGACAGTAGCTTCAATTTTTGCTTTTTCATTTTGTGCCTCTTTAGAGAGGCTTTTAAGTTGATGTAGTCATGTTTTTTTCCTTTTCGTGATTTTGAAAAGAAACAAAGACTTTTTTCTTGTTTGTTCATTTTTATGAACTTTTGCGGCAGAGAATCCTATCAGAGGTAGCTTTAACATAATAGAGTGGAATTAGCTCTACAGGGGATATTTCGTGGCCCTAGCATCTATAGCATGCCTATAATTTAGGTATAGATGATAATGTGATAATTGACACCGTGGTAATGAGGAGTTGATTTTGCGGGGATGTTTGCTCAGAGGTAATATGGACATGGTAAACATTTGATTTAGTGACATGGTCGACCTTCTCAGCGGTTGTACGAACATAGAATGACATGACTCTGCAGGTACAAAAAAACAATTTAGAGATAATACGAATGAGGATGTCTTTATGTAGGATTTGTTACGACACGAGGGTTGCTTAGGTAAGAACGTTTACTCAGAGGTAAATATGGACATTATAAACATTCGGTTTAGAAATATCTCACTCAGCGGTTCAAACAAACATGGTAAGATATGTCTATAGAGAATGATTCAGAGGTAATATTAATATGATCGCTTTTTGAGGAATTAATTTTAAGAAGTAAATAAATATACGCCAAAAACTAGACATAGTATTTATAAAAAAAATTGTCATTGATCGGCATCATTAACAGATCTCCATTACGTTTGGTGAGTAGATAAGCACCATTAGAGTACCCCGACTCTACTACAAAGGGACCTTCCCACTCAGGCTGGAATTTCCCCGTCATCTTATGAGTCATAAATATCGATCTTCTTACTGATAACACGAGGTCACCGACTTAAAATGTCCTTTCCTTTACCTTTTTATTGAAGGCCTTAGAGATCAGAGATTGATATACCCCAATACGTTGATGAGCTAGAAGATGCTTTTCGTCAAGTACTTCAAACTCTTATAGCCGACGACGTTGATTGTCTTCGTCCGTTAACTGGTTAGTGATAGCTACTTATAGAGATAGAATCTGAATCTCCATGGGGGAGTACCGCTTCACTCTCGTAAACAAAGGAGAATGGAATATTTCCTATTGGTGTCCGAATGGTTGTTTGGTATGCCCAAAGACATTTCCCTAGCTTTTTATTCCAATCACGTTTATTGGATGATACGACATTTTTGTGCAGCTTAGCAATTGTCTTGTTGAAGGCTTCTGCTAGCCCATTTTTTGCTACATTATAGGCTGTCGATGCTACATTTTTTAATCGATTTTAATCACAAAATCGGTGGAAGGCATGGTTCACAAACTGGGGGGCCATTATTATAAAAGATTCTCTAAGGCATTCCGAAGCGGTAGATAACATGGTGCTTAACAAAGTTTATCATGTTCGAGGCTTTCACCTCCACCAGTAGTATTGCCTCCGCCCACTTAGAGAAGTAGTCGGTAATGGAGAGGATGAACCGGTATCCTTTGGAGGACGGAGGGCTGATTGGCCTAATGATATCCTTTCTTTATGCTTCGAATGACCAAGCTGCAATCATTGGGTATAGGAATTCAGAGGATTAATGGATGAAATCATCATGAAGCTGACATGTTCGACATTTCTTAGCGTAATCAACATCATATGCCATCATTGTGGGACAATAGTATCCCATATACCATAATCAGTCCTGTAGCTTAGGACCCGGTTGGTTAGCTCCGCAAGTGCCATCGTGCGCCTACCGGAGCACTGCTTTTGCTTTCGAATTCGATAAGCACCGGAAGAGTCCATCATTAGATCGACAATACAGTATTTTAGTAGCTTTGTCATAGTAGAATCGGAGTAAGCATCTTATAATGGAAGCAACTTCCTTCACATCATCAGGTAGGATCCTATAGACTGCATAATATATAATCAGGAATCGTTAATCTTCAATATTAATAATAGTGTATGTCTATACAGAGTAGCTCAGACACATGCAAAGGTTGTTCCTAGAGAAAACCAACTCTTGGCCAATCACGATGACGGAGGGCTGGGCCCCGACAGGAGATGCTAAGGAAACGACGAGGCCAACGAGTGCGTCAGCTTCCATATTCTGCAACCGAGTTATGTGTTCTATAAAGAACCTTGTAAAGATAGAAATTATGTCGACTGCCGCCTGATGGTAGGGGACCAGATCCTCATGTCAGACCTCGTACTGGCCTCTAACTTGATTTCCTATCAGCTTTGAGTCACCATAGGCCTCTAGGTAATCAACTCCCAACTGTTTAACGATCTGGATTCCGATGATGGGGGCATTGTACTCAGCAACGTTGTTGGTGCATGGTTCCATGAGGGAATATGCACGATAAATGACTAAGCCCTCAGGAGTGACTAGGACCACCCCTACTCCTGCAATAATTTTGCCTTTGGGACCTGTTCTTTAAGCACCGTCGAAGAATATCTGCCAAACGTGCTCTTTCATGACCGTGTTGGACTCCAACACCTTTTCTGGAATACCATCATAAATTCTGGACATTTTTGGGATATTGTGTGTTGCCGACAAATTGGCCAATACTTAACCTCTAATCGCCTTTTATGGGATTTGCCATGTCATAAGACGATAACAGGATTGCCCATGTACCTAATCATGTGTTTAGCGCTCCAAACTTAGTCATGAGGACTCTGAGGGGGTTGACCCTAGAGATGATGTGGATCGTCTGCCCAGCTACATAATGTCAGATTTTTTGAATAGCGAAGACTAGAGCAAGATACTCCTTTTTAACATGATTATACCGATGTTTGGCACCAATCATGGTCCTACTTAGATAGTAGATAGCTTGTTCGTTGCCTACATCATCTTTGTGGGCCAGCAGGGCATCGAGATAGTGGTCCATAGCATGGACATAAAGTAAGTAGGTTCTTCCCATGACTGGGGCGACCAGGACTGGAGGATTGGTGAGATATTTCTCAATGTCATCGAACGCTTACTGGCATTCTTCAATCCATACATAAGAAACTCCCTTTTTCACTAGATTGGTGAAGGGTTCGCATCACCCAGAAATATTTGCTATGAACCTTCGAATGTATGCCAAACATTCTTGTAGGCCACTTAGCTAACTGAGATTCTTCGGGGGAGCCATGTCGAGGATGGCCTTGGTCTTCTCATGGTCAATGTGAATACCTTCGGTTGTAACGATGAGGCCCAAGAACTTGTCACTCGAAACCCCTAAGAAAGATTTTGTTGGATTCATTTTTAATTGATGCACCCACATCAAGTCGAATACTGTCTTTAGATCCTCTAAATGGTCAAAATTCCTCCAGGTCTTAACAGCAAAATCATCAACATAATATTCCACCAATTTTTGTAGGTGTTCGCAGAATATGGTGCTCATAGCCCGCTGATATGTTGCCCCAATATTTTTTAAATCGAAAGGCATCATTGTATAAAATTAGATCCCTTTTGGCATTCAGAATGAAGTGTGCTTTTCATCGTCAGAGAATATTTTGATCTGGTTGTAGCACAAAAACCTGTCCATAAAAGACATACATTTGCAGCCACATGTATTATCGATCATCTTGTCCGTGATTGGAAGAAAAAACTCATCTTTTGGATAAGCTGAGTTGAGATCCCTGAAGTTTATGTAGACCCGAATCTTTTATATTTTTTTGGTAACAGGAACAACACTGGCTACCCAGTCCGGGCGTTGTTCTGCGTGAATGAAACCGCTGGTTTTGAGTTTATTCACCTCGATTTTTATTTCATCCATGTCATCCGAACGAAAATGACGCTACTATTGTTTGACTGGTTAAGCATCTGGCTGAATTTCAAGTTTGTGCATTACGACATGTGGGTCTAGCCTCAGCATATCCTCATAGCTCCAGGAGAAGACATCAATATAATCCTAGATAAGCTGTATCAAAGATTCTCGGTCCCCTCCTGACAAGCTTTTGCTAATAAAGATAGGCTTGGGTGAGGACTCATCCCCTAAGTCGATTTACATGACCTTATCTTCGGTGGAAGGTTCATGTTGTTTAAAACGTTATTCCCACTGAGATCCTAAGCACTTAGCGAAAGGTTCTTCTTTAAAAAATTTAGATGTTTGGTCTTTATCCTCTGTTGGAGGATCTATAGAGATCATATTGACTGACAGTACCTTCTTAAAGGTTTGACCGATATTAGTATGGGAGTCCCAAGTTGAGGATTCTGATGAGTGAGAATGCATCTTGACTTTGGCTTCTAAATTCTTCGAAGTTGTTATGGGCGTCACGTAGCCCAGCCACAGCGAGTACGATGGTAATAATCTTGAGGCTTTCCTTTTGGAGTTGGAAGACGTAAGAAAAGGCATCGGCCTTTACCTTAGTTTAAGCCTTTGCCACTATTCAAGTCGTAACCCATCATTGTATGAGGTATTTGGCTTAAGTAATGTAACGGTAGATTTGCATCTTGTCGTTATCGGGTTTTGGTTCGACAGGGGTAAGCTTTGGAGGACATTCTACCCGGCCAAAAATGATGGGCTTTTGGTCTTTCTTCATTGTCGGGACTACGAAGCAAGAGCCTCGGGATAGGAAAATTCGGTTTGCAATATTAACGACTGTTACTTGTGTTTGTAACGTACCTAAGCATTATCCAGAACATATATAGCATTCCAATGTGCACAAGAGTAGTTCAAAGATAGCCTTTTATTGATAAATTATGAAACCTTATCCCGAGGGATTACATCATCTAAAGAAGGTGCCTCAGTATGGACAGATATGTAGTCCCCTAACTCTTCATCTGTGAGGACCAAAACAGCTATATTAGAAGGGGGTGGGGCTTTACGTTGTAGCTTGGCTGCCAGTGTAGCTGAAGCCAAAGGATCTCATGATCTTGGAGTAGTTTCTGATGTCCTTCTTGGTAACCTCACCCTGATAAGTTCTTGGGCCTTCGCCAACAACTTGACAACCATGGGTGTTGGGGCCCTTTCGTGATGTTTAGCCACGAGTGAAGCTGACGTTTGGGAAGGCTTCCCCTTGAGTTGGACTCTCAATGGTTCTTCATTCGTTGCTTCAATTACTGCTTCATCATCAGCATCATTGTCATTACCGTCCGAGTGAGGTGACTTGTATACAGCAGCATCAATGTAGTACGCATCGAGCCCTTGGAAGGGATCAATATCAGTAAACTCTATTTTGATGACCCTGTTGCTGGCTACGTACTTCATACATTGATGGAGAGTAGAGGGCACGATCATATATTAATGTATCCATAGGCGTTCCAACAAGATGTTGTAGGATTTGTCTACATCGATGACATAACAGGTCATCTCTGTTTGGAGATCACCTATTTGGCACTTCTTGAAGATTTTGCCAAAGGGATTGCTTTTTCTGACATTAAAACTTCCAATTGTGTGTTGGACACAGTCAACCGGTGCATCGGTATCCCCAATATATGGAGTAAACTTTGAGGGATGATGCTAAGAAGAGCCGGGATCGATGTGCATGCGATCGACCTTAATGATGCCAAAAAGCCCTATATAGTACAGAGGTCTATTATGCCTATTATTTTTCAGCAACATGTCTTGCTGAGAAAAGGTGATGTTTGGCATCGTCTCGACCATATTATGGCAATATGGGCAAGTCACGGGATCTTCTTCAGGTTGTTGAACTCGACTGAGAAAAGAGTCAGCATGTTGCAACGCTTCGCTAAGGGCATCTTGTATCTCTTTAGAGCGATGGAGAAGCTCGAAGAGCTATAACCTGGCTGGGATATTGACAAGTTGTGGCAATATATTAAAGTGCTAGGGCTTGATTGCCCACACCGTCGAGTCTTTTCTCAGTGGTTTATCAAAGCGAACCTCCTGCTTCGGTTTATCAGTTGTAGGAGGTTGAGACGGACCTGCTTCTAAAGCTTCGGGTGTTGTTACTGTAGCAGGTGGAGGTACATCTTCCTATGGAACATAATTGCCTTTCCGCTGGTAAGATAGACCAGAGCGGGTGCTTATCAGAGGTTCGTCGATCGTGGCAGAAATCGTGCAACATAATTTGGACTTCTTCTCCTTGATAGGGCACGTCGTTATCTGCATCATGTCCGGAGCAAGATCAAGATAGCCCACATAACTTTGTATCATGGCAATGTAAGTGGGATCAGGCCCTTAGCATTGTCGCGGGGCAAAAGGAGGTTAACGACCTTTCTTATCACCTTGGGGATTGGGACGATGCCGTTTTGGGCCTTCGTCGTCGGGAAGCTACCAAACTGGAGGGTCACCATGTTGGCAGTGACCTTTTGTCCTTATAGTCATATGAAAGGACTTTGGCATCAATTGGCCATTGTATCTGTTTCTTTAACACGTAGCAGTTGTTAGCCTAATGATCACATCGCACCTTTGAATATGGATTATCAATTAAGTTTAATATAATGATGTCACTAATATTCATATACTTACTATCATGTTGCTACTTAAATTTAACATTGTCCTAATTGTTTTATATCATATTGCCATGCTTGTATTGTACTGCAAATATTGTTTTGCATGTCTAACATGTATTTGTAGACATGTTGTAAGCATGATCAAACCAGGACATATGCAATGGAGAATTAATGTTGGGCCAAAGATGGCGTCATATAAGAAGATTTCTTTGAACTGTCTAGCGACCTATCCGAGGCCTCACATCGGGGGTGCTTGATCTGTTTATCTTTGGACGACTGCTGTCAAAAAAAATGCATCTTCAGGTCTACTCAAATATCAGAAGAATTGTGTCATCAAGAGGCTCTTGATTTTTCTACCTCGTACCCAGTCTGTAATCTTTCAATTTATTGAGTCTAGGAACATGTACATTGAGTTGCACTAAGTCATCTCAACCCTAGACTTACTTCTCCAAGCTCTACCATCCAAAAACTAAACAATCCCTGAACCAAACCCAAGCTCCATAGCCTTTTAGAACTTTTGGTCTCTAAGAGACAAAGTTTGGGCCGAACTCTGCCTTAGGAAGAACTCGGGCCGAACTCTACCCCCTAAATTTTAGCACCCTAATTGTTAGGGCCTGTTTGATACAAGCTGTCCAACGTTCAACAATTTGAATTCCTGGGACAGAATTCGGGCCGAACTCTGCCACCCCAGAATAGTATAAATAAAGCTTGAATTCTCTCATTTCAAATCATCTATTACCTTCAAATGTTCATTCCTTCTAAGCTTTACTACTCCAAGCCTCTTTCTTCTATATCTCCTAAGCCACAACTCTCCTTAGCCCAAGGTGCTCAGTGCGATATCAGCTAGGAGTTGTGTGCAAGAGTGAAAGAAAGTTACTTAGAAAATTCCAAGTTTCGCTTTCCCTGAAGTTGAAGTGTTCAAGTGCTTCGATCTAAATGCTCGTATTTTATAAAAATGTTTGCGTGCTCTTCGGACTAAAGGCGCATGGTGTACGCTATTTCGTAAATAGTAGATTTTAACCTGAGCAAAAGTTCTCAGGCCTGGACTAGTCCTCCACGAGGGAAACTAGGTTAAAATTGCTGTGTTTGAGTTTGCTTCTCTGAATTCTTTTATTTTTGTATTATTTATATCTGATCATATATATTATCTTAGTAGTTGTTTCTAGACTTAGCACAGAGTTAGTTTTACTGGTCATTTTTGACACAGACTCTATTCACCCCCTCTAGAGTTGCCTTCACGTTATTTCAGCAGTCATGTGTTGAGTGGTGAATATATCGATGGTAATGGCAGCACTTAGGGTTGTCCACCTTGTCTATTTCATCAGGACCTTTGGGGAGCAGGAGCTAAAGCTTCTCACCCTTCATAAGTACATTAAATAATTCTAAGATGACCTCATTATTAAAGGAGTAATTTTTCTTCGATTTAGGTGCATCAGTCATCTTTTGGCTCACAGATGTTGAACATTCAGAAATGTTGACAGTCAGGGCTCGTTTCCCCTTCTCGTCCTTACTGGTGTTGGAAGGGTTGCTGCCGAACGGACGCTTCCCCTTGTCGTCCAGTATCAGGATGTTCACCTCCAGCAGGCGTGCCTCCTGGTCAGTTCTCTTAGCACTATCGGCACTAATAATGAATGTCGTCCATTCCGTACATTGGGGGGCATTTTGCCAAAGTTTTATTGCGGAGAGCACATTCTTCCGACATGAATCCATAAGCAGTGGCTCGGGGACACCAGGAGGTAATCTTAAGGTGGCCTGGCGGAAGCGCTCGATGTAAGCATGGACCAGCTCTACTTCCTTCGGAGCAATGTCTATGAGAGCAGACTTCGTCATGTCCATCCCCTTCGTAGAATCGGGAAAGAAAAAGTCATATCAAATCATCAAAAGACGAAATATAGTTGTCGGAGAGGCTTCAGAACCACTCGTATGCTACCCCATAATGCCCCAAATAAAGAGATTTGTGAGGAGGGCATCATCCTTGTGCAAATGCCCATCATGGAGGCGAAGTATGTCAGGAATCGATGAGGAGACCCCTTCCTATAAAACGGAGTCAAGAACTGTAGTTTATACTTGGGAGGGTAGACCACATTATTCCACTCAGGAGGTTATAGTTGCTGAATCCCAAGTTTCCTTAGCGTCAAAGCGGGCGTGCAACTTTTTAAAAGCTTCTTGTTTGTTATCTAACACTGGCAGGCCAGATGACCATGGTAGTATACGCTTCTCATCCGTGGTTGGCACCTAAGAGGGTGCATTAGATTCCTCTTTTGTTCCTGGGTCTTGATTTGCGGGAGCAGGGGCTCGGGGTGGCAATCTATCCTTTAGCTCCAGGACCACTTGGGTCAAAACTTGTGTGGATTCGATCAATGTATGCAGACCCGCTTCGAGGGCCTCTATACGATGTTGGTGGTTTGACCCTTCGCTATTTCCAGTGTTGTCACCCCTGTCATATATAAAATGACATTAGGTGATGGAAAGTGGATCTTTCGCTCTCTGGTTTAGACCCATGAGCTTCGCCATCCTGGGGGAAGATTGGCTGGTTGATGTCGTCTTACGAGCCAAAGGAATAACTAACCCCAGCATGTCGATAACACGCTCCCCTGGAGGCATCAGTATCGGCCATATATAAGACCTCGTCTGGTTGAAAGGACAGGTTCTCATGAAGTGTCGAGGGCTTACTACCCCCAGCCCGTACTGTCGATGAAACATCGGCCCCTTTCGAGAAGGACTTGGCTTTGGACCGGGTGTGTTGGAACATACCCGTGTTAGGCACTGCCACTTGCTGCCTCGAGGTCGGCTCTTAGATGCACTAGCCGAGACATGAGGGTTTTTGGAACTCTTCTTAAGGGAGGGCGAGCTCCATGTATCATCGCATAAGGTGACTAGAAGTTCATCCTCAACCTTTTTTGACAAGCTGTCAGACAGGTGTAGATGGTTGCAGTCTTGAAAAATGGACTGCCTTGTTTGTGGAGATGCTGATGTCTGGTTACAGCAGCAATTGGTGACAATGTTAGCACGAGTATGCCCTATAGTAGGCATATTGTGTGTAATAATTGTCTTTCATGTCTTGCGTTTGAAAGTAATCATGTTACGTAAGTCATGTGAAGAGATTCACATTTACGCCCACTCCATGCGCACAGTTGAGCTGGGCGCATGGGTGTAGATGTGATTGATGTACCTCCTAACCCAATTTATGTGCATGAGACATGCTTAGGTAATGGGTGGGGGGTGTTTGTGAGGCAGACCCACTTTGCGTGCGTAGCCGAACTGCTCACATGAGTCTGCCATCGTAATATTCACCCTTTGGCTTGGTTCCTGTGCATGCGCTCAAGTTACAGGGGGACTTTGGGAACTGATTCATTCGGGTCGCAAGAGCACCTGAGTCAGCTCTGTACAACTTGCCGTTAGTTGCATGCATTACTGTCAATGCATGCTTCTGACTTGATGTTGGCGTAGCACGTCGGGCGCGCATAGCAAGTGCTGCCTTGGACTTCTTCGTACTAGCCCTCAAAGGCGCACAGTACTCAGAATCTAAATTTTCTTTACCCTGTGGGCAAGTAATTTTATCGAAGACAGAAGATTTTTCCTGCGCTGCTGGCCCCATGTGCGCGAGAGGTGTCATGCCTTTCCATTTGTGCTGCGTTCCCCAGATCCTTGAGCTGACTTAGGGACAGCAACAGGAGTGCGTATAGGCACGTTGAGTGCGCCTAAGCTCTGGGACACTTGGGGAACCTTTCCTTCAGCGGTGCTGCTTGGCACGATGGTCTTGGGTACCCAGGTACGACGAGTCTTCTTCGACTTTGCTAGCTGCTTCGTAGGACTCGCGCTGCCTTCGGAGAGCATGTTCTCAAAAGATTGCTGATCGAAGCATACGACCAGCATCTTTTTAGAAGACCTGGACATATTGTTGTCAGATTGCATCACTACCTTCTCATCAAAGGAGAAGGAAGTCCCCAGTTGTCGCCATTTTTTTGCCATGGACAAAAAGTTGAGCGAACTTTTGTATTATTAATTAAAAAAAGTACAGAAGAAATCCTACATAGGAAATCTAAGTACAAGTTGATCTGAAAAAGTGTGACAATAGAGATCAAACAATATAGTGGTTCCTTTACTCCGTTGACAATCTGACGACAAGAAGAACTTGCTCTAACTCTCTGAATGTCTGTGTGTGGATAATCCTGGGTCGCCATTCAAGAAGCAGTCGAAGATCCAAATCAAGGAAGACTCTTCTATTTATAAGCTGGTAGAATGAACTACCCATGCTCACATATGCAACGTACGTGTGGGGTTTTTGCACGTAGGATCGCTGTGTGTACGAAGATAGAACTGAATATGTTGTAACAGTACTATTAGACTGTGGATGACCTGACATGTGGCCATTGTTGATATTCGTTTGTTGCTGAGATCTTGGGTGGTTGGCACCCGTCCATAAATATGATTGAGTCAATGACATGAGGAGTGTGTACATTTTTTAAAGATATCATTCTGTTAAAAAACAGATTTGATCGTATCTGAGAGCTATTGCACTTTAGCGGGCCATGTGGCACCTTTTAACAATGGGCTGCGCTTTTGAGCTCTGATGTAGAAGCTATGCTTTGGAGCGATAGAGTGGTTGCACTATTATGCACGTTGAAGGCCATGCCCTGGACTAAATCGACGACGAGTATCTAACAACTGACATATGACATCTGGCTATTGACAGTTGATAACTGATATCTATCTTCTAACATTTGTGTCAGCGTGCCATAAATATTGAAGTAATGGCCTGGGGTTTTGTGCCTGTGAGGCTGCGCCTTTGGGTGCTGCGCTTTTTACTGTTCCAAGGTGCTGTTCTTTTTTTGGAAGCTGCATGTTTGGGACATTAAGGCTCCCATAGATGGCGCTTGTTGAGGCTGTGCTTTTTGGGACATTTGGTTCAAAACTCCTTAATTTCTATTGCTATCTAGGGATTGAAAAGTGATGATTTTGACTAAGGACTTAGTAAAAAAATCTTATAAATGATATTCATTGTCATGAATATGAGGTTCATCCAATTAACTAGGAACCTTAGACCGGCTGGCACTTGGCACGTGGGTTTGGCCACACACAGCCTATAAATATGGGTATTTTTAGGGCACAACACATTCATGCACCCTTCTCCTTGACGACGAGTCTTTTCCTTGACGAGTTTTGCAGAAATTGCACCAATCGTGGGCAGGGATTGCAGAACTCTTTGTTCAAAGAAGTGACAAGTTTGATGAAGAAGTCTTTAAGAAGAACTCAACTGACTATAGACGGAGTTGTCCCTATTCACTCAGTGCGCTAGCTGTACTTTGGCCCAAGACGATACCGAGTGCCAAGATGTTGAATAGAGGGACTTTGATTGATTTCAATTTTGAGCTATGTTCAGTCAGCTATTAAGAGCTGCAGTGAGAAAAGGGCACTTTTCTCGGCCGACATTGTAGGGGCATAAAAAAGGCACATTTCTTGGCATACATTGTAAAATGATGTGCTTTTGTATGCTGTACTTTTATATACTAAGTAGGTAGATAGCTTTATTTATGTAATCATGAACATAAAAAATTTGTAACAGGCTTCGACAGTTTTGTAATCATGATTATTAATAAAGAATCTCCTTTATGTGCTTTTCTAAGTTGTACTGCGCTTTTCTTAATAAAGAATCTCCTTTATGCGCTTTTTTCCACGTTGTACTGTGCTTTTCCAAGTTGTAGTCCGCAATATTTTATGATTGACTTCTTTTGACGGCGTTGTGCTTTGTTTAGCTCATAGTGCATTTTTTGAATTTTTTATACACCACTACAAAAATTGTTAACAATGACACTTTATAGGTGACGTTCATTTCAAAATGTCATTATTGATACTTTTAATGTCAACTCATTTAATGATCGTCATTAATAACTTTACCAATGACAACAAAAAAAATATAATGTCATGATAAGTAGTCTAAGATGACGATTAAAAAAATAAGGTCGTAGTTTTTTTTATGGATGTCATTTTTGTATGAATGATAAATGATGATAAACTATGTAAAACTAAAATTTATACAGTAACAATTTAAATAATATACTGATCAACAAAAAACCATGCATCTCAAAAAAAAAAGATCAACAAACAACCCGACTTCCTCCTCTCCTCCTCCCTTCTTCCTCCTTATTTTTCTCTTCCTCTACCTACATATCCTTTCCAATCCTAAAACCTTATTCCCCGATGTTATCCCCAAACCCTAACCCTAGATCCGTCGGAGCGGTTGGGTTATATGGTATGTGTTGCTGACTTTATACAATTTTTATTATTGAAGTACAAATCTCACGATTTTTATTAATATCTTTATATTTAAAATTTATAATTTCATATGAAGCTCCGCCATCAATTTTCTGTTGTAATCTCCATCGATCGTCCATGGCAGCGTCGGTACTAAGCAAGATCGAGGTGGCCTAGCAAATGTAAGAACCATGCGGAAGCGCTGGCCATGGCAAAGACCGAGGCACAAAAGTTCGCTCTTCACAATAACCACAATTGCTGTTGTGGTTTAAGTCCATTTGAATTATGGGGAGGGGACATTTCAAAAGTCTACATCTCCTAAGTTGTGGAGAATAATTTCAGATATTTATTAACATAGATGCGTGATCATATGTCACCCGTATCTATCATTGTTCATATTTATTTATCACTGTTATTTTCTTTGAAGTGTATGGACAACTACAGTTGATTTTGATTGATACCTTGTTTGTTACCAATTTTTAGCAAATCTTATAAGGTATAATTTTTTGTGCAAGCCTTTTAGTTTCACCAATTGAAATATATTGTCTCAAAATTGTGCATTCTTGAAAGGAGGAACTTGTAATATGGTTTTGGAGATGCAAAGATTTGTTTGACAAATTTTTAGTGAGATTGATTTAGTTAATATTTCTCGAGTTTCTCTGCATTTATGTTTTTAGAGTGACACCAACGAATAATGTTTCCTCATGGGATGTCCCTTTCTCCTATCAAAGACCTATGTTCTACTGTTTTCATTTTGGATATAAAGATAGATTGGTTGCATGTCATACTTTTAATAATGTTCAATGGTTTAGTTTTGTTACAAATTTATGACACGCTATCTCCAGTTTATAATATAAAATGTTCAATCTTTTACAAATTTGTACTTTCCGACAAAATATTGACAAGTGGTTTCTCTGCTCAAATGGTTCTTTAACTGTTCTTGAAATATATATCGAACCAAATACTTGTTGTGTAGTTTTAATCTCTTGATTGCAACATCGTACATGAAAATAGTTGCTTTATTGGTTTAAGTTATAGCAAGATGATGCTGTCAGTTTAATGTGATGCACATCTAAAAGATTTTTAAGTTGCGACTTTATCTGCAAAATATAGCTTAGAGTAGAACTAAAGTTTTATTAAATGAATATGTTAAACACTTGAAAGAAGTAGGGAAGACATCATACCTACCATTATATTTTTTAGCTTAATACATAAGAAATAAGGGAGGAATTATTTTGTCTGGGTGCTTCTTTGGAAAGATTTTGCTTTGCTTAACATTTCTATTATGTACAGATTACTTCTATTCTATGTGATATTAGTTTGGTTGATTAGGGGACAAAATCAGAATATTAAATGCGTTGCCACCTGAAGTGGGCATCTTATGGTGATTATTAATGATCCTTAAACGTGAATTATGATTTGGAAAGATCGAGCAGGACAGAATATCATATTACTCGAGAAGAACAGCATGATGGTTATGAAGTAATGAAAGTTGTCCATGTTAATTATTTCATGAAAACTCACACATCCACGTCAAACACAAAGAAAGCTCAAGTATATTGCAAATGTCAAAAGTTGAACCTGTGATATCTTTGAGACTAATATTCTACAATTATGTCCAATTATGTTGTCATCTAAACCTTATAACCTCTTTCCATGAGCAGTTATAATTCATGAGTTATAATTCATGAGTTTGAGTTTGAAACATTCAAGCATAAGTTACAATTCATGAGCGATGCAGAACAAAAAATAATTCTTCTAAATGAGGAGATCTTGGCTGCAGATTTACTACACAAAAAGGTTGAGGACTAGTACAACTTATTTAGGGAGACCCATGCTTCTGATGGGCTGTGGGTGTTGGTCGAGGAACATATGGCATAAGTGGAGTTCCGTGCTCGATAGATCTGGAGTGTATGGCTGCCTTTGAGCTTGGATATGGGTCAAATCGAGGGTAGTCCTCCTAGTTAATACTGCACCCAATCCCTTACCAAGGGACATGCTAACATCAAAGTGCACCCATGCGCAGGTGCATGCCAACGTTTGAGGGATACAAGAACTTAAAAATGTTTCTACTCTTTTAGGAAAAAGGGGGTCTAGTAAACAAAAGATTCTTTTTAGGGAAACTGTTCATTCTTTATAAATCTATTTATAATATAGCAGTTTGTTTACTCCACAATCCTCTTGTGATAGAAGGTTGCTTTGCGCGATAATAGGGGGCTCACTCTTGCATCCTAGGGGATGACAGTTACTTTGCATTTTTTCTTCCTGTTGTTTAAAATTTATCTGCAATGATTGATGGTTAAATAGTAATGCTTTTGTTTTTCTATGTACGACTCTTTTTTTTATTATGCATCTTCTTAGTATGCTAGTATGGGAATTTATAACATTTTAACGTTTACTTGTACAATGCAGAGATCATAGTTGTATGACAATGCCATAGTTGATCACTCATTTAGAAAGGATGCCATGAAAAAGTAATAGTATCCAACTGAACAGAATACCATAACTTATGTGTTGAGGAATCCAGGTAGCTCGATAACTTTTTCTTTCTCTTTTTGTTACTAAGCATCAGTTTGCTGTTTTTCTTGCCCGAATTGTTCATGATATGTTGGTTTTAAGGCACCTTGGTGTTGTTTAGCAGGGTAAATTTTGAACCTGCCCTTAGTTGTAAATTTGATATCCATATTGGATACAGTAAATTGACTGATCCAAATTCATAAGCTTATATGGTTTGATCCAAATCTGTATTGGTGATAATCGCTAGTGACCTTCTTGAGTTTTGATTGTGTCTCAAGGTGGATGTAATATATCTAAAAAAAATGTAGCTTGACATTTTTTGAACTATTTGCATACTGAACTAGTTCCCAAGACCTGCTATTTTGTTTCTAGGATAGGTTGAGGAACTTACTTAAAGTGAGTCTATATAATGTGTGGACAGAGTAATTACCTACAGATGAAATTTCATGTTATTTCTTTATCTAGCATATGCCATGAAGAAACATGATATGCCTACCCGAAACATATGATTGAGTTCTTTGACAAGAACAGGGAAAACCTTTGGTTGCAATTAAAATATATGCATGTTGATATTTTTCTTATCTAAAATTTACCATGACGTGGTTTGAGCTTATGAACCCAATTACTATATTTGGCCAGATGCTGATGTTGATGGAAACGAAAACTCTATACTATGGAGAATTTGTTGATGTTTCGGTTCACATCTAAAAGATAGGGAATATTGAGCACCTGCACAAAGCCTTTGCTTTCTTTGATCAGAACAAGAGCTGATACATAGAGATTGAGGAGCATCTGAGTAAACTATATGCATTTCTCTTGTTATATGCCCAATTAAATGGTAAATAAAAGTAAATTATACTGGTTTATCTATTGTGCAAGCTATACTAGTTGTATTTATCTCATCATTTCTCTCCATTCAAGAACAACTTTTGATATCTAATAAAGCCCGACATACATCAACACCTTTTAAGATGGCTTGCTTAAAGGTAGATGAACTAGAAAATCCTAACATGGAAGTATGTGAAGGTAAGTTTTAATTTCGGTTTCTTTAATAGAAAATATGGTAAGTTAGTTGTTAAAATGGTTATATATATTAATGTAAATTGGTTGTATTGGTATAATTTAAGGTTATAATAGTTGATTTTATGTTTATTTTTGTAGTTTGCTGGGAGAAAGGATTACTCTGGCTGAGAAATTGATGAATTGAGAAGAGAGCTGGCCAAATTTATCCTGGATACTGTTAGTGAAGACCGTATGTAAAAAATGATGCATTACACAATTTTGGAAGCATTGTTAATTTATGTTGAGAACGTTTGAGCCTGAAATAATATTTTTATAATTCAATGTTGGTACTTTGAATAATTATGAAATGAAAAAAAATTGTGTTAGAGTTTATTTTTCTTCTTCTTTGTTTTTCTTATATGGAATATTGTATGCAAAATACAAATTGTAGAATACGGATGCAAAAATGGGTACTATAAAAATGAAGAAATTTAATGACGCATAAGAGTCATCTTTTGCAAATAAAGATGATGCATAAAAGTCATCTTTTATAAATAAATATGACGAATGATGAGCTGTTATTGATTTCTTACGATAAATGTAGTCTTTTTTAAATAAAGATGATGCATAGAAGTCATCTTTTATACATAAAAATGACGTATAAAAGTCATCTTTTGTAAATAAAGATGATGCATAGTAGTCATCTTTTGTAAGTAAAGAAGACACATAAAAGTCATCTTTTATAAATAAAAATGACGTGTGTTTATATGTCATTAATTTTTCATGATAAAAGTCATCTTTTATAAATAAAGATGACACATAGAAGTCATCTTTTCTAAATAAAGATGACACATAAAAGTCATCTTTTATAAATAAAGATGATGTGTGTTGAGTTATCATTGATTTCTAATAATAAAGATGACCCCTTCATAGATGACGGCTAAACAAATGTGATCAATTAGCATATTTAGCCGTCATTGTTATCCATTTTTGTAGTAGTGATGCTTCTACTGAAAAAAGGGTCTGAACCTGCCCACCTTAAGCCAATATGCCCATCGCTTCGTCGAGCCGATGTGTCCGAACACCTTAACCTCATTGCATGATCATGTCACCGAGCTAACCATACGAGTACTTCGTGCTTCCTCGAACTCATCCACTGATTTAGTCTATCACCTACGTATCGGCTCATTGCCAAGGACTCTGCACGATATCTGTGCAAAAAACCAACTCAATTAATACTTCTTCAAATTGAAATTATACCTCCTCGAATCAAACTCATACCTCATCGCATCAATCGACTCAGCATAATGTACCGTGCGGTACGGGACATTAGAGTCCCGATCCGGAAGGACCGTAAAGTCGTTATTGGACGTGATGTCGTGCAAGCCTAAGTTGTATTTACACAAGGCCATGACTTGTACAATAACAAAATAAACAGAATCAACGATAATGCAGCGGAAAATATTACAGAAAACCAAAGTAAACAATGATATAAGGAACATAATCTCTTTATTTATAGCGTTGAATCCGTTATAAGGCTCTTAATATCTCTCTAATACATGCCATACTCAATTTACATCTCTCTTTTGAACTAAACATAATTACAATAACATCGTTCCATATATTATATTCCTTTATATAGAAAACCATCTTTTTGCATCTTCTTCTTATGATTTTCGGCTCCCGAGGATCTGCTATCGCTTCGAAACATCCATTTGAATATTTAGCAAATGCGATCAAACAGGTGGGGGATCACTACATTGCTGCACTAGTGAAAGACAAAAGCTACACTCTCTGAAACATCACTAAGTACTCATGTGGGAAAAGCATTTCTTATTAATGTACCTGCTATCTTTTACCTACGTTCATTTCATGCGAAATAAAATACGAGTCAATTTACTTCTTATTGAGAATATTTTTTAAAAGCTAGATTTCATATATCATTCAAGCCTACAATAGGGTCATCATGCACGACAACTATTAATTTCTATTAAGACATGCACAACATATTTCACGGGTCATAATCATCACTTTAGGGACATCATCAGCAAAATATCCTTTAGTACTCTTTCTTCTTATAATCAATTAGCAACAATGAAGTAATTCTTCTCATTGAACAATATCTCACGTAAAGCTGATTATTCTAAGGAGTAATTTATGAAAGAAGCATTACGAATATTACTTATACATTGTGACCGTCGATCCATCCATGCAAAAAACATGGATTAGAATAAACCGAGCATGTATAATATGTTTTGTGTTCGTCTCTGCATTGTTAGGCTTGCAATAATCTTTACATATGTACACACTAGTAGCTGCGACTCTCGATTCATCTCTTCACTGATATACACACATAATACTAGTTGTACCTCACAGTTTATCTTTTTACTAATCGATACCTATCTACATAATGGTATACGGGTCACTTCCCATGATTAGCAGTTGGGACGTACAAGCCCATCTCTCAAATAGACATGACACCTTACCTAATCGTAAGGACTTCTAGCTTTAGGATGCTAATCCCTCTGAGGCCGAGCGGCTCTCATGTTGGAGTGGGTGGGGTTCCCAACCTATGTGGAGAAGACCCCGGAGGGGCGACGAGCACCGTCTGTGTGTCAGAAAAGCTCGACGAGGTGACGAGGCCATTCAGAGACGAAGAAGAAGCTCGGGAGCTACCAGAGTACTTTCTGGAACAAGGGAGGCAGAGTTCTGGTCGAACTCTGTACCCTTGGTTCCAAAACTATTTTGTCACAAAAACACAGAGTTTTGGCCGAACTCTGTGTCGACGGACTGAGGCTGATTCCAGGGTATTTTTATACCGTTGGATCGTATCCTACGGTCCAACTTTTGCTGCAGATTAGGGGGTTTATACATGGTTTTTCCTAACCCTAATCACAACACAACATTGAAAAAATAGAGAGAAAAGAGGCAAGAGTGCCATTGTAACTTTGGGAGAGACGAAGGAGGATTGAAGGGCATTTTCGATAGAGGATCGTGTTCGGGTAATCTTTACTCGTCGTCTTTGTTCTTCGTAGCCTTGTAATCAATATTTCTTGCTTCCAAGGGTTATGGAGATCCGTGTTGGATCGGAAGAAGTTTGTAGAGGGTGTACTCCTTTATTTTATTAGTGTAACGCCCCAGTCCCAAAATACATAGGACTAGGAATATAGACATGCCAGCTGTATTCATACGAAGTATGCTCCAATATGTAGAATCCTCGTATATATATATAAGCTGTAAATACAGTAAAACCAAGGCTAACTAATCTCGTCCACAAAACAAAAGAATAAAAGACGTCATATATTCAACTATGAATTGTCATTGATACATGTAGTTGGGCGGAGACAAATCCACTATCAACAATGAAAAGAAATACATAATAAAAGAAAGAGTTGGCGACCGAAGTGAAGGCGATCAAAGTACAATCATCCTCGAAGAAATATAGATGATCATGGCCACGGCTAGAACACCTGCGAAAGACAAGAGCATACACCTTAGGAGATAACCAGGTCCTCAGAGGGAAGTAACACGATACATAATATCATGCCATATAAATCGTAATATATAATAGAAAATAAGGGATGAATGCAATAGGAAACTTAACCGTACTATAGTGAATATGCAATAAAGAACAATCTTTCACATATAGGCACTCGGGCTGTATAGCAGTGGCATCGTCCCTCTCATCGGAAATCAGTACAATCCATCCATAACGTTCGGCGAACGTCAGAGGGAATCAGTAAGAAAACGTCCATAACATTCCATGAACGTCAGAAGGAATCAGTACAATAGGGTGAACCTGCGTCTCCAACGGAGCTTCAAGTACAATGGCAGTATATAAATATGGCCCATACATCAAGGAACTGTTCTTTCCTCCCAATGCCTATTGGAGTCACATCCATGACTCATACGACCATCTTGTAACTGCCAAGTCCACTAGCATGCAATTCTATTGACAGTTACTCCTAACCGTCGTACGTCTTATACGTATCGGTGGCCGACCGACTACGTGAGTACGTGTCCTATATATGACTCATAATACGTGGTAAAGTACATGTCAAGGCCGTACGAGATATACCAATATCTCATCATCAATAGGTGGTCACTAAGCTAAGTCAATGCAAGTAAATAATATAAAGCAAATGAACGACCGATATGGTCGTTTGCACCCAAGTGTGACTCGGACGCACAGTGATATAAAACATAGAACAATATATATATGAAACTGAAAATAAATAGCTGAAAAATAAAGTAAATTGATCACAGAGTAAGGTGGCAAGGTATCTTGTCTGGTTGGACGCCTGGTGTACTGCAATGATCAATGTGGCACAAATATGACTTTGATGTTACAACCACGCAAAACAGTCTCCGTTGATGGCACGGACAGTTTCATCGGGTCTAGGACGGTTGAATTTAGTTAGGGTCGACGTAAGGTATTACGGGTTTGGCGAAGGATTAGGAAGAATGGGGTTGGTCAGGACATGAGGATAACCAAGGAAATTGGATAAAAATAATATATGATTCAGAAAACTATTTATAATCCTCGAAAAACTATGTTTTATTTTTCCAATATATTTTAAAATCATTGTAGGTCAAAAATTATAATTTACTTAGGTAGAAAACATTATAACCATATTTTTAAATACCATAAAAAGTAGTATAAATAAATATATTTTAGGTCAATAGCTTATTTTAAAGTACCACACAAAACTATATTAATACTTTATCCTCTAAGCCGAATACCATATTTTGAAAATATCTAGAAACATAATAATAATAATATTTTAACCTTAATTTGTCAAAGTACCATTTTTAGACTGAAGAGTCATAAATTAATTTGACAAAATGATACAATGATATTATATATACAATATCAATAATATTAGTAGTAATTTGTAAGAATATAAATATATTTATATACTAAAATTTATAATACTAATATTAACCATAAACCTTAGTCAACTGTAAAAATAAACAATAATAATAGTTATGATAATAATAATAATAATATATAAAAGAACACAATAGTCTTAACACAATAATAGAAAAAAATAATAAAATTAAAATTAAATAATATTAACAAATTAAATATCACAACAAGAACAACATACCAACAAACCAGCAATGCTCTCCTTATATTCGAGAAAAGAGAGTACAATCCCTGGTCAAGCAGAAGAGTGAGAAGGAATTGGGGAGCAGGAGAAAGGGGAAGAAGTGGGCGTGGGAGCGGGAGTGAGAGACGTGTGTGAGAAAGAGATACAGAGAGGGCCGGAGAGCGGCGTTGGCTGACGTGGTGACGGCTTCGAATGAGGAGACTGGGAAGGCGCGGGAGGAAGGTCGGTGCCCTCTCCTTAAGGCCGTACGGTGCCTGAGGTGTGGGATCCAGCGGCAAAAAGACTGGGAAGTGGGTTGCTGCGGCGAGTCTGCGTCTCCGGCTCGGTGGCCGCGTACTCCGGATCTAGAGGACACGTCGCGAAGAGAGATGGCCGGGTGGGCACCGGCTGTAGAACTCGACATGGCGGTGGTTCATGGAGGTAAGGGCAGTGGCAGTGTGTGTTGTGTTTACTTTTGGAGAAATTTTAGGTTTTTCGACGGGTGGCCAATTTCTGGTGGTGGTTTCGGGTGGGTCGGCCGGTCACGGTGGAGGTGAAAGGTGAGAAGGAGGAGGTGATGGTGTAGAGGGAGTCGGGGGTCGGGGTTCCGGGGTGTTCAGTTGCAGGTGCTGGCCATAGAGATGGCAGCAATGGATATTTTGGCTCGGCCAGGGTGACAGCCGAGACCTGCTGTAGGTGGTGGTTGGGTGTGGGGTTGTGGCATGGAGTGGTGGCTGATGGTGGTTTCGGGTGGTGGTTGTGATAAGCCGGGGTGTGTGAAGGTTTGGTGGGCAAGGGTTCGGCTAAGGGTGTTGGTGGTCGTGGTTGTATCGCGATGGTGGTTGCACTTGGTTAGGTGGAGGCTGGTGGTAGAGAGTTGGCCGGAGTAGGTACTGCAGGCTTGGGGCGAGGCTTGGGGTCGACGGCCAGGGGAAAGGGTACGGAAAAGTGTGGACACACAAAAAAGAAGAAGAAAACGTTGTCTTTTTTTATTGGCATAAGGCACCACAAATCGAGTGTGCCTGAGAGATCCTGTGCTGAGGATCCCCGAGTACAAAAACGAATTTTAGGGAATGGGGCAATGGAGATCGAGCAACAGTTGCTCCTTTACTCTGTTGACACTCCGATTATAAAAGTGGGAGAAAACCTAAGAAAATTGCTAACTCTCGGCACACTGACAAGAAGTGTAGCAATTTGGCTTTTGAAAATGCTCTCCGTTCTGTGTTTTGAAGAGGGATGAAGCCCCCTTTTATAGTTGTTCTTGAGTTGGAATGATGTTATGCGCCCACATGAGGAAATACGCTGGTTTTTACGTGGGCGCATAGTCCTACTTTTGGCGCATAGGGCGTAGGCGCATATAGGCTGCGAGATCGTGGGTTGGTCGTGGTGTTGACGTGGCTGCATGCTTCCGTGTACGACTGCTCGTGGAGACTGACGTGGCCGTGCGCTTCGGTGCACATTTTGATCATAGCTTTGACTGAGTCAGGCTTGGGCGCATAGCCATTTCTCAGGCTATACGCCCTCCTTTTGGAGGAACCTATCTTGGACGCATGAAACTTCACTAACTGGACTCATGGAGCTTCACTGGCTGGGTGCATGGCGTTCCACTGAATAGGCGCATGGAGTCTCACTGACTGGGCGCATGGAGCTTCACTGACTAGGCGCAAGGAGCTTCACTAGCTTGGGCGCATGGAGCTTTACTGGCTTGGGCCAATGGGACTTCATTTGCTGAAAATTTTTTATGCTTCTACAAGACCCCCTTCAAAGTTTTCGATACTTGAACAAGTTCAAAATAATTTGAAAGAAGCATGGACCGTCTTTTCGTGATGCAATAGGGCATAGCACGACTCTCTCCTTCGGCGCATAGTGTTTGGCCAGCCTGTGAGAGAGAGACGACTGTTGAGATCTTCCTCGAAATCCAAACTGTCAGATTCATCGGAGTAGAATTTGAAGCAGTCCATCCTTCATACGTCGTCCACGTCAGCAAGGGACAGTCGCATAGTGTAAAGGAAGCTGATTCTTCACGTGTGCGCATAGGCCGTTATGGGCGCATACAGTGCAATGGGCGCATGGGCGCATAAAGCAAGTGGGCGCATAGGAAGTGGTCCGTGCCTATAAATAGGCCCTGTAGGAGAGAGAAAGCTCATTATTCTCTCCTTTTTGAATTTTTCAGAAAACTCTTCATCTTATTTCTTTGAGAACCATGTCTTCCAAGGTCGCCAAGAGATCCTCGAAGGACAAGGGGGCTGCGCCGACTAACTCTCCTCCCGCGGCAACGTCTTCGGCAGTCCAGGACCCGATTCTGGGTGAGGGCATGCTTCAAAAACAAAGTCTCGAGCGTTAATTTGTGACGCTCGAACTTTTCTTCTGCCAGGGCGCTTGCGCCTAAGGCAACATACTTCTGTGAGCATTATTATGCGCCCACAGAAATCATGCGCCAACATTGTAGTGTGCTATGCGCCCACATGTTGCCATGTCATGTGCCCTCAAGCTGTGGCATGTTATGCGCCCACGTACTGTTCGTGTGTTATGCGCCCACATATTTTGGGCGTATATCCCTTTGGGCGCATATCCCTTTGGGAGCATAAAAGCTTTCAGAACTTAGTTTTTCCTGCGGATTTCTGAGTCTGACTTTCTTTCTGTCCCTTTTCATGTTCTGTAGGGATCCATCTAGCAAATTTCTCCAGAATCGGTATCGGCGATTCTAGGCATGGTGAAGATGCAACACTTGACACCCACATCAGAGAGCTCAGGACTCTTCGTGTTTTGGAAGGGTTTTCTTCAGATGGTAGGAAGAGCCTTTATATATCGAAGAGTCGGACGGTAGTTGGGCGTCATCGTAAAAGCTCTGTTTTCACAGTTCTCCAAATAGGCAAAAGCAACACTAGAGATGTTATTTTGAAGGTATGGTCTCTTGTAGAAATGGGCCCACGACGTCCGCAATATGGAGGAGAGAAGAACACCATTTGTAGTTGTTTTAGCATGCTATATTTGCCCTCCTCCGTGTAGCTTCTCGAAGGTTCAACAGCCTTGTTTGCTTGCTCAACAGTAAAACATGACCTCTTTCGAGGGCCACAAAACTGCTTTTTGACAAAGCGTGGTGCTGAAAGGCTAACCAAGCTATGTGTTGCTGATGAGTAGCGATTTTTTTCTTTTTTTTGGACATCAATGTAATCTTTTAATCCTTATCCAGATGAAGAGATGAAGAACCTTTTGTTTTGCTCATGAGATGTAGTTCCGTGAATGTAACTGATCTTGAATAAATAGAATGCATTCACTTCATCCTTTGCTTGTGGTATCTGTGGTGCTTGTATTGGAAAGCCAAATATATTATTTGTGCAAAGGGTATCCCGCTGGGGGACCCCCCTCTTTTTTTTGTTTTAACCTATTGCCCCTTTGTGCACCCGAAGATGCGAGCAAATAGATCGGAATGATACTTTCGTGGACCTATTATCCTTTGGCACACCGTTAGTGCGGGTAATAGATTTGAAACAAAATCCAACAGAGGTAACATGGTCGTGATAGGTTTTGTGATTTTGACACCGAGACTTTCATTCTGGGTTGGGTACAGGCGTCAAGTTGGAAGACTATCGATATCAGAGGTAATATGGACGTGACACATGATAATCAGGAGTGGTTTCTAGTGGAAAAGATTTTCTCGTTTTAGCTTCTTGTCAGGTATCCCTTCCTGAAGAGGTGGAAACTCTCCAAGCCTCCTCTCCGATGACCTCCACCGAAGATGAGGAGATGGCCCAGGAAGTTATCAAAGCTTTCTACTCTGTACTGAAAGTGAAGCTTCTTGGAGTCCTAAATCGGAATGTCGCCTTCGGTCCTGTGAGGGCTGTTGTCGAATGTCAAGTGGTGGCCCTTGAGAACATTGCCGGCTATGAAGAGCGGGCCAACGCTCTGAGGAAAGTTCTGTATGACCTGGAGGGTCAGGTGGTCAGGTTCGAGGATGCCAAACAGCGAAGTCCGACGTCACTGTTCTGTACAGAGGACGAGGCTTTGATGATGGCTCTTGTGGAGTACAAGGCTACCTTCCAGGCAAGGAAAGACGCCCTTGTTTGGGAGATCGGTGAGCTGGCTGACCAGTATGGCCAGTTTAATGCTGCAAGTGAGGCACGTGTTACCTCGAAGAATAGGCTGGCTGCAAAAATTACTGAGAAGTACAATCAGATTGCGCAGATCAAGAACGAGATCGCCCAGCTGGAAGCAGACTTGAGGGCGACGACATTTGAACAGAGGATAATTGGTCCCAGGCTACCATGACTGCCACCACTTCTTTCCGTTTAGAAGAACAGCTGGCAAAGTTGGAGGGAGAGCATCAGAGTCTGATCCTCTTTAAAGATGAAGCCGCTCGTCAAGAAGAGGCACGGCGCTGAGCTACTTTAAAAACTAAGGATAAGATTGTGGCTCTAAGGGACATCATCAATCGCCTGTGTTTCCCATAGATTTTGTAACTCTTTTCTCTAGCCGTCACGGCTCTTGTACATTTTTTCTGTCTCATGATAGGCGTTTAAGTTCAAAATAAAGATTCTTTTCAGAAGTGAATGTGGTTTTGCGAAATATCGATGTTAGAGGTAATGTGGACGTAGCAAGGATTTTTTTTGGTGGGTATTCAGCTAGGGAATTGTGATGTGGACCTATTATCCGTTTTATATTTAAGTTATTTGAATATAGATAATAAGTTGAATGAAACTGCTAGTAGAGGTAATATGGACATAATTGCAGAGGATGTTCTATATCTGACTAGAGGTAATATGGACATGGAAAGATATATAACATTTTGCGGGAGTAGATAATTCAGAGGTAATAGGGACGTAATTATCCTCGATGAATACTTTGCTCAGAGGTTATGTGGACGTGGCAAAACATTTAATTATTCAACTGGGAAAATAATTATCAGAAAATAATTCAGAGGTAATAGGGATGTGACTTGTTTTCGTCAAACCGAGTTTGGACGGAGGCAAAAACGGGAATGATTCCATTAGGGAAATATTTAGAGGACCTGTTATCCAGGGCATATTCAAGACTATTAAAATACGGATAATAGTTAGATAGTTTTTTTTAAATCATATAAACATCGCACGGTACATTTACATGACTGAACACATGTGAACTTTATGTAAAAGAGGTTACACATAGTATTTTTTTTAGGAACTTGCCGTTGATAGGCATAATGAGAAAGTCACCATCAGGCTTGGTTAGTCGATACGCACCATTACAATACACTGATTCTATGATGAAAGGACCTTCCCATTTAGGTTGGAATTTTTCTTTTGTTTTGTGCGTCATGACTATTGGTCTTCCCATTGCTAAGACCAGATCGCCGACTTGGAAGATCATTTTCTTCACTTTTTTATTGAAGGCACTGAAAAGGAGTGCTTGGTTGTCACGACCCGCACCCTAGAGTTAGGGCACGAGAACGTAACAACGCCCAGCCTACGCCGCAGTGTCGACGGTAGAACGCTGTCCTAGGTCTCAATGCATCTAACAGTATAAGACTAAACAGTTTATACTCCCCGAATGGGGGTGACATAGCAGATACAATCTCAATCACATCTAAGGTATAGCATGATAAAGATAGATAAAACATGAAATCCAAAAGAAATACAGGAGATAGAAGTCTAAGTGTCTAAGATACAAAAACCCAGAAATACACCTCAAACTTATATACAGTAATCCACAAAGTAAATACAACTCCAAACAATGAAACAACTATCTAAACAACCTCTAATGTGTCTCCTCTAGGCTAGCAGGCAACCTCCAAGCTATCTGTAAAATTTATCAATGGATCCAGTCAGGACTGGAGCGAGTAGAGTACATCTCAACAGATCATAGTAGGTTAGAAAATATAATCATGCAGTAAAGTAAGATACAGGTACTGAAAGAAAGCAGTATGTAAACAGAGAGAGAACTATAATAGAAATATCTACTATACATAGAGAACTAGCAGTGACTAGTGAGTCAGAGTACAATATGAACATGTAAATGGCCTGGGATGATTCTGTGAAGACACTACGGAATGACTCAAAGAAGATACTACTGGTGTATTATTCACATGTCCACTTCTACTCCCCCGTACCCCCAATCAATACACAAGGATCCAGCCAGGTTATGTTATATGATTCCATGCACGGCCCCCGAAGGGTGATACATGGATGTCCCATAAATGGGGATTCTGGGGGTTACCCAACAGTGTAAGATTCAAGAGACTCTATGATCATGAGGGTACATGTCACAAGTAATCAAATGAACCAAGAAGCATAGTGATACGCCATGTAAGTGAAACGCACAGAACACGTAGTACCCGATGCTCCCTAAGGATAACATCTCAAGAAAGGATCCATAAAGTACCAATCCGTGTGACCATCGTGACAGTACAAGTAAAGTAATCTACTACAGGTAATAATTCTAAGCAGGATATAAAATGATCAGAGAATGTACTCGCCTCGATAACCTGAACAGCTGATAAGTATAGGAGGGTCCAACTTAAGCCACAGAGTCCTATTTAAAGCAACACAGGTTACAAGGTGTCTAGCTCCTAATTAGAACAGCACAAGTCACAACATGTCCAGAAGGGTAATATAAAGCACTACAATGCATTCTACATGAATCTAGGTCAAACTAGGCCAAAATCAACCCTTGGTCAACTCTGGTCAACTGTACTAGTCAAACTAGGTCAAACTAGGTCATGTCCTAACCCAGCAAGTCTTACTAGGCCTAACCAAGACTATCCTAGCAAGCACACATCAATACAAGGCTATACAAGCCAACATACACTCAACTCTATATAGCATGCAATTATTCAATACTCAAACAGGCAAGAATTCACATTAGATATACACTAGGTAATCTATTACTTTAAACTATATATGTTTACACATATATACACATGCATATATTGGTATTCAATATTAGGTCTATAATCATGGCATTTCAAATGGTTATATAAACTTATATATTACAACACAATATGCTAACATATATATAATATACATACATAGCTAAGTTAACCGTATTCATAAATACTTATTTAAGAGGCTATATGTGTGTATGTGAACATGGCAAAGGGGCAAGTGAGGGTTAAATGGGCATACATAGTGTATACATATCAAAGAGTGTCAAAGTGTAAGTGAACAATGTGTCAAGTGTGATAGTGTCAACATAGTGTAAGGGGGGTACATGAGGTAATATAGGATTTGTGTTAACATAGAACATTACATCTCATTAACTTGTATATTGCATACATTACATCTATTATTACATTACATTCATGCTTGCATTCATTCATCATTCATTATTCTCTTGCACCACTATATGCACCATACATTACATACTATGGAACCTACATATTCATTACAAGCCATACTTATACATGCTTACATTAGATAGGATACTTATACCTCATACATCATTTATTTAACCATTTACTCATGCTTATATTCTCTATTTAATTACATAATGTATATACATTAACATGGGTTAAAATCAAATAGAATATTATATTACACACAAGGGTGCACAAAATGCATATGCCAAATAGTAACTCCTACTAATAATCAATACTGTACCATCTCAGCATGAATTAAAATTTAGGATTAAAGTATGTTATAGATCTACGTGTTAGCTTTCCGAAACTTCAAACGGATCGCGTTTTCGTTTCCGGAAACTCCCGGAATCGTGAAAACACCGAGAACGCGTTTGTCTTTCATACAGCTGACACTAAAATAATTCTCCAGAAAGTTAAAGAAAGAATTAGGCCTATTATTATATGTTTTTATAAATCTAACTTCAATACGTTTCTTTTAAAAAAAATAAGAGATTAATCCGAGCTTTGAGCTAGAAGTTATGACATTTCTAAGTTAGGACTGAAATTAAAAATGTGGATAAAAATCATGACGGATTTAGGTAGTTGAGACAAAAGAACACAAGTATATAACATAATATATCAAGAACTCACTCTCTACACTAATATATATTTATGAGACACCATAGAACACATCTCCAATACAAAAATATGAGATTAAACATGTAATAATTCATTCATACATAACAACAACACATAGTGTGTCCAAATTTGGGGTTTTCCCACATGGACACAACCACAACACAAAGGACACTCCTATGACCTCCAAATGGACACAAAATGGACACAAATGGAGATACAACCATGGGGGTCATTCCTATGGGTTCAAAATAGACCTATATGCATGAGAAAATAAAAAGGAGAAGGGATTTATACCTCCCGGTAGATCGAATCGAAGAAAAGCCTTCCCGGAGCGACACCGACACGTAGAGATTCCAAAAGGACACGAACGAGCTCCGAATCCTCCCAAACTTGGGTAGCTTCCTCCTTGGCTAGAATGAAGAAGGAAAGAAGAAGATTTGGGGGTGAAATAGAATGATTTGGTAGAGAAATTGCTAGGGATTGCTCTATAGGAATTTGGGGAAGAACAAGAGAGAGAGTGTAGATGAGAATAATAAAATGAACTTGAGCCTATCCTCTCCCAAAGTGGCTGGCCATATGGGGCTATTTGTCCTATTATGGTAAGGTCCAAAATGCCCCCACTAACATATTCTTTGAGTATTAGGAAAGGGCTAATTGGTTGGAGCTAAATTAGTCATTCTAAAGTCTCTAATCACACTAACATTATCCATAATAATTAGTCTAACCTCTAACTAAAATATTTCTATCATGTAGACTAAAATTAATATCATGTGGGCCATGCCTAACTAGTGTGTGGGTCCCACTAGAGTCAAACTACTCCTGGGTCCCCGTTTCAAGTCGGATTGAGTTGAAATTCGAACCCGACTCAAATAACCCCAAAACAATATCATAAATAATAAAATAAATTTTAAAAATATTCAAAAATGTAAAATAACAAAAATACCCCTATTTCTGAAAATTAGGGGTGACAAATCTATCCACCTTAAAAAAAAATTTCGTCCTCGAAATTAAAACAAAGCAATCACAGGAAACACATGCAGAAAACAATCTCATTCAAATACTTTTCAAAAAAAAATCAGCAATAAAAAAATATCTCTTTGAGGCACATCAAACATTTGTAAATAAAAACTGATACGTGTCCGATACGGACACAAAACCATCACAAAATCACACCTATCAAAGGTCAAAATCAACAATCACCAACGCAATAAATATCAAAATAATTCAAAGAGGTCAAATACAAAATATCCTTAGGCCAGAAATGACATTAAAATATCCTAATCACATGGTTAGGCTCTAGGTCAAACAGTCTCTAGGATTTCACTAGCAAAATATCAAAATTACAAGTCATGATTTTAAATAGTTTTAAAATTGATTTAAAAATTACCAAAAATTATATCATGATTTAAATGTCAAATCAATAAATGATTAAAATTATAAAATTTTAAAATTACCCTCATTTTAGAGAACTGGATGTTACAAGTCTACCCACCTTAGAAAAATTTCATCCACAAAATTAAAATGTTCATACTCCTTCTAGGTCAAACCCTCCACAATCAAAGTCTCAGAACTTAAACAATCATATGATTTAAAAGGATTACATACAGGGTCATGGCATACGGTGGTAGTGAAAGTATCATCTAGATATACTAGTCATGCTAAACCCAAACGGTCATATGGTATCAAAACACACAAGCAATCTAGGGTGCTAAACTAGAAAAAATACAGAAATAACAATCATCAAGACTGTAAGGCAGTCTACCATCCTATATGAAAACTGCTACTTATCAAAATAAAATAAAGTTAACTACCATTTATCTAATAAGGGTTACTATTCAAGAAAATTAAAATCAAAAGTTAAAGAATGAAAGCCAATTGCATGGAAATCCAATCACAATATATTTATATATATAGCGTTAGAGAGGGAAAAGCTAGCATTATGTACAAGTTATGTAGTTCGTGTGTGTATGGGTGTATGTGGACATATTCATATGGTTAGATAATAGGCGTGTGTGTATGTGAAATATATATGAAAGTGCATAGGAGGATTTGGGGTTTCAAACAACAGCTATCAAGTTACACTAATCATGGCATTTGGTTAAACAATCTACAATACGCAACTTATTTACTCATAACATGCATGGCTAACCATATACACATATATATAAAGAGGTAGAGATTTAGTTATGTATCTATATACGTTATAACATATATGCATAAACTCTATATATATCCTTATAGATATATAATCATAACATAGAGGGGAAGGGTAAGGTTAAATGACAGTATATACTATGTTAGAGTGTGTGTGTGTCCTTGTACAGGGTTATAGCTTAGTATTGAAAGGTTAAACCCAGTTTTAGTTCAGCATTTACATACAAAATCTGAAAATAAGCTAACATTTAAACCAGTGTAATATTAACATAATGCAGTCTCAGATTTTACAATTTTAACATAGCTTAACCAATTTCTCTAAAAATTAAAATCCTGTAGATATTATACATGTGCAGTTATGTAGACAAACTAATAACATAAAATTTATATTTAAATTACGAATTTAAACTGGAAAAGCAGAAAGCCAGAAACATTGGTTATGAAAATTTAGACATCAACAACATATCAATAGGTATTCAGATAGGTGGAAAATCAAGTGTAGCATGCATACGTATTAGGCAAAGTGTCTGCTATATATATTCATATACATATCCTCATGTCCCAATAAAAAATTAATTCTACGTTAAAACTAACATTTACATTTCTACCAAGATTGCAAGCAGGTGATTGACGAAATCAAGACAGTTTTATTATCATTATTATTTAATACAAGGATAATAGCAAGAAGAAATAACGATAAAATTTGTTTTTGCTTATCTGTCTAAAAGAAAAACCCATTTTGAAACCCAGAGCTAAATTTTCAAATCCAAGATAAAGTCTAGCAAAATCATCGATTCATTGTATTAAGAAGAATTTCATAGTAAGAAGTTACACAAAGTTTATAAAAACAGCTCAAGCTACTCCTAAGTTAAATAAATGAGAAACAAAACAAAACAAACAAATAACAATTCTCTCTTTCTTTCTTTTTTTTTCTTTTTTTTGAAGGACTGAAACAAAAGTAGAGAAACATGTTCAAAAATATTTAAGGTACAATCTTATAATCATATGCGTCTTCTTGAAATTATGTTGTCAGAATTCTACCACGCCAATAAGCATAGCTGCAATAAACGATAGAGTCCATAATAAGGCATACACCCTATAATCATGTTATCTAGAATTCTTACCACGCCACCCGGTATGGCTGCAAGAAAATCTAGATTTCATAACTAAGATAAGTATAGCTATATCAGGCACTACGTCCTCGTCATGTTAGCAAGTATGACTGCAATAAATTCTAAATTCCATAATAAAGTAGACTTTTACCTTTCTCACTGTCCTTATCAAGTATGTGATCAGGTATACCTTAATTCCAAAAAAATGTACATATACATATAAATATAAACTCAAATTCAACAACTAACATCAAGATTCAAAATTCAACAATAATCCATCAAAAATCATAAAAATATAGACTCAAATTCAACCACTAACATCAAGATTCGAAATTGAACAATAATCTATCAAAATCAAGTTCAATAACAGGAAGTAAAGGTAAATCAAATCAGGGAAAAACAGATTTCAAATCGAAGTTAAAATAAGATTCTCAAGGGTCGTCCCAGGAATCTCTCAAGAAATCCTAACCGTGATTGAGTACCTTCAAAATATATCCTATTCCTACTGCAGGCTGTAGTGGTACTCTAATTCGTATACCACTACATAAACTCAACCTGCATGGACCACCACTAAAAATGTGTCACGACCCGCGCCCTAGAGTTAGGGCACGAGAACGTAACAACGCCCAGCCTATGCCGCAGTGTCGGCGGTAGAACGCTGTCCTAAGTCTCAATGCATCTAACAGTATAAGACTAAACAGTTTATACTTCCCGAATGGGGGTGACATAGCAGATACAATCACAATCACATCTAAGGTAGAGCATGATAAAGATAGATAAAACATGAAATCCAAAAAAAGTACAAGAGATAGAAGTCTAAGTGTCTAAGATACAAAAACCCAAAAATATACCTCAAACTTATATACAGTAATCCACAAAGTAAATACAACTCCAAACAATGAAACAACTATCTAAACAACCTCTAATGTGTCTCCTCTAGGCTAGCAGGCAACCTCCAAGCTATCTATAAAATTTATCAACGGGTCCAGTCAGGACTAGAACGAGTACAGTATATCTCAACAGATCATAGCAGGTTAGAAAATATAATCATGCAGTAAAGTAAGATACAGGTACTGAAAGAAAGCAGTATGCAAACAGAGAGAGAACTGTAATAGAAATATCTACTATACATAGAGAACTAGCAGTGACTAGTGAGTCAGAGTACAATATGAACATGTAAATGGCCTGGGATGATTCTGTGAAGACACTACGGAATGACTCAAAGAAGATACTATTGGTGTATTATTCACATGTCCACTTCTACTCCCCCGTACCCCCAATCAATACATAAGGATCCAGCCAGGTTATGTTATATGATTCCATGCACGGCCCCCGAAGGGTGATACATGGATGTCCCATAAATGGGGATTCTGGGAGTTACCCAACAGTGTAAGATTCAAGAGACTCTGTGATCATGAGGGTACATGTCACAAGTAATCAAATGAACCAAGAAGCATAGTGATACGCCATGTAAGTGAAACGCACAAAAATACCCCTGTTTCTGAAAACTGGGGGTGATATTGGTATAGCTCAATGTGCTGCTAAGCTGACAAATGTTTTTCGTCTAGCGCTTCGAGCTCCTGGAGTCGCAGACGGTAGCTTTCATCGATAGTCAACTCGCTGGCTAGGGCTACTCAAAGAGAAAGAATCTGGATTTCTAGGGGAAGAACTGCTTCGCTCCCATAAACCAGAGAAAATGGCATACTACCTGTTGGAGTCCGGACCATTGTATGATAGGACCATAGACATTCACCGAGCATCTCATTCCAATCGCGCTTGTTTGATGACACGAACTTCTTGAGAAGTTTTATGATGGTTTTGTTGAAGGCTTTTGCTAGCCTGTTAGCCGCTGGATTGTAGGCAGTAGAGGCTACGTTCTGAATTCGATTCTTATCACAGAACTGATAGAATGCATGGCTTGTGAACTGTGGACCATTATCATGGATGATCCTACGAGGTAGGTCGAAGCGGTAAATGACGTGATGTTTGATAAAACTGATCACGTTTGACGTCTTCACTTCGGTGAGCGGTATAGCTTCCGTCCATTTGGAGAAGTAATCGGTTATAGCTAGGATGAACTGATGTCCTTTAGAGGATGGTGGGCTGATTGGTCCTATGATGTCCATATCCCAGGCTTCAAACGGCCAAGATGATGCCGTCGGGTGTAGAAACTCCGAAGGTTGATGAATGAAATCGGCATGGAACAGGCAAGCTCTACACTTTTTTGTCTATTTTCTTCTATCATTGCGGGCCAGTAATAACCCATTCGTTTGAGGCAATCTTGTAATTTGGGGTCTGGTTGATGTGTACCACAAACTCCATCGTGAGCCTTCCAGAGTGCATGTTTGGCTTCTATGTCTGATAAGCATCGTAACAGTAGCCCGTCGTAATAGCGTCGGTACAGCATCTTGGTAGCTGTGTCGTAGTAAAATCTGAGGGATCGCCTTTGGATGGATACTGCTTCCTTCGGGCCCTCGGGGAGGATTCCATAGACGGCATAGTCTATGAAGGGAAATCTCCAATCTTTAGCATCGACGCTTGTTTCCGTCATGTTACTGTGATGAATATACAAGGCATCTTTCACACAGAATAGTTTTCGACCAGACACTATGATCGACTGTTGAGTGTTGGTTGGAATGGTCAAGGAAGCAGCGAGACCGGCTTGAGCATCTGCTTCTATATCCTGTAGTCGAGGCACATGCTCGATGAAGAATCCAGCGAAGGTAGACGCCAACTCGATTGTTGCTCTGTGGTAGAGGATAAGATCTTCGTGGCGAACTTCATAATCCCCTCGGACCTGACTAACTATTATCTTGGAATCGCCGTAAGCTTCTAGATAGTCTACTTCCAGTTGCTTCGCCAGTTGTAAGCAGATTAATAGGGCATTATATTCGGCCACGTTGTTGGTGCATGGTTCCACAAGAGAATATGTACGGTGTATAACCAGATGATCAGGTGATACGATCACGACACCTACTCCGGCCATGATATTTCCTTTAGGTCCTGTTCTTGATGCGCCATCAAAGAACATTCGCCAAATGGGGATTTCTTCAGTTGCAGTATTAGATTCTACCACTTCGTCGGGGATTTCGTCATAGAGTTTGGACGATTCCAACACTGGATGAGCTGCTAGGAAGTCAGCTAATGCTTGGCCTTTTACTGTCTTCTGAGGAACAAAGATCATATCGTTTGGAGTCAACAGCATTAGCCATGTAGCACTAGGAACATACACATGCCAGCTGTATACATACAAAGTATGCTCCAATATGTGGAATCCTCGTATGTATACATAAGCTGTAAATGCAGTAAAACCAAGGCTAACTAATCTTATCCACAAAATGAAAGAATAAAAGATGTCATGTAATCAACTATGAATTGTCATTGATACATGTAGTTGGACGGAGACAAATCCACTACCAACTATGAAAAAAAATACATAACAAAAGAAAGTGTTGGCGAGCGAAGTGAAGGCGATCAAAATACAATCATCCTCGAAGAAATAGAGATGATCATGGCCACGGCTAGAACACCTGCGAAAGATAAGAGCATACACCTGGGGAGATAACCAGGTCCTCAGAGGGACGTAACAAGATACATAATATCATGCCATATAAACTGTGATATACAATAGAAAATAAGGGATGCATGCAATAGGGTACTTAACCGTACTATAGTGAATATGCAATAAAGAACAATCCTTCACATATAGGCACTTAGGCTGTATAGCAGTGGCATCGTCCCTCTCATCGAGAATTAGTACAATTCGTCCATAACGTTCGTCGAGCAGAAGGAATCAGTAAGAAAATGTCCATAACGTTCCATGAACGTTACAAGGAATTAGTACAATAGGATAAACCTGCGTCTCTAACGGAGCTTCCGGTACATTAGCAGTATATAAATGTGGCCCATACATCAAGAAACTATTCTTCCCTTCCAATGCCTAATGGAGTCACATCCATGACTCATATGACCATCTAGTAACTGCCAAGTCCACTAGCATGCAATTCTATTGGCAGTTACTCCTAACCGTCGCAAACCTCATACGTATCGGTGGCCGGTCGACTACATGAGTACATGTCCTATATATGACTCATAATTAGTGGGAAAGTACGTGTCAAGTTCGTATAAGATATACCAATATCTCATCATCAATGGATGGTCACTAAGCTAAGTCAATGCAAGTAAATAATATAAAGTAAATGAACGACCGATATGGTCGCTTGCACCCAAGTGTGACTCGGATGCACAGTGATATAAAACATAGAACAATATATATGAAACTGAAAATAAATAACTAAAAAATAAAGTAAACTGATCACAGGGTAAGGTGGCAAGTTATCTTGCCTGGTATGACGCCTGGTGTACTGCAATGATCAATGTGGCATAAATATGACTATGATGTTACAACCACGCAAATCGGTCTCCGTTGATGGCACAGACTGTTTCATTTGGTCTAGGACGGTTGAATTTAGTTAGGGTCGACGTAAGGTATTACGGGTTTGTCGAAGGATTAGGAAGAATGGGTTTGGTCAGGACATGAGGATAACCAAGAAAATTGGATAAAAATATATGATTTAGAAAACTATTTATAATCCTCGAAAAACTATGTTTTATTTTTTGATATATTTTAAAATCATTGTAGGCCAAAAGTTATAATTTACTTAGGTAGAAAACATTATAACCATATTTTTAAATACCATAAAAAGTAGTATAAATAAATATATTTTAGGTCAATAGCTTATTATAAAGTACCGCACAAAATTATATTAATAATTTAGCCTCTAAGCCGAATACCATATTTCAAAAATAGCTAGAAACATAATAATAATAATAATAATAATAATAATAATAATAATAATAATAATAATAATAATAATAATTTTAACCTTAATTTGTCAAAGTACCATTTTTAGACTGAAGAGTCATAAATTAATTTGACAAAATGATACAATAATATTATATATAGAATACCAATAATATTAGTAGTAATTTATAAGAATATAAATATATACTAAAATTTATAATACTAATGTTAACCATAAATCTTACTCAACTGTAAAAATAAACAATAATAATAGTTATGATAATAATAATATATAAAAGAACACAACAGTCTTAACACAATAAAAAAAGAAAAAGAAAATTAAAATAAAATAATAATAACAAATTAATCATCACAACATGAACAACATACCAACAATCCAGCAATGCTCTCCTTATATTCGAGCAAAGAGAGTACAATCCCTGGTCGAGCAGAAGAGTGAGAAGGAATTGGGGAGCAGGATAAAGGGGTAGAAGGGGGCGTGGGAGTGGGAGTGAGAGACGAGCGTGAGAGAGAGAGGGCCGGAGAGCGGCGTTGGCTGACGCGGTGGCGGTTTCGAATGAGGAGACTGGGAAGGCGTGAGAGGAAGGTCAGGGCGCTCTCCTTCATGCCGTGCGGCACAG
The DNA here is from genome assembly GCA_029216955.1 of Iris pallida. Taxonomy (NCBI): domain Eukaryota; kingdom Viridiplantae; phylum Streptophyta; class Magnoliopsida; order Asparagales; family Iridaceae; genus Iris; species Iris pallida. The sequence continues at coordinate 5,674,933 of JANAVB010009198.1, read as the reverse complement.
AAGGTGTGGGATCCCGCGACGGAAAGGCTGGAAAGTGGGTCGCTGAGCGAGGCTACGTCTCCAGCTCGGTGGCCATGTACTCTGGATCTGGAGGACACGTCGCGAGGAGAGATGGCCGGGTTTGCGCCGGCTACAGAACTCAACACGGCGACGGTTCATGGCGGTAAGGGCAGTGGCGGTGTGTGTTTTATTTACTTTTGGAGAAATTTTGGGTTTTCCGGCGGGTGGCCGATTTTTGGTGGTCGTTTCGGGTGGGTCGGCCGGTCGTGGTGGCGGTGAAAGGTGAGAAGAAGGAGGTGATGGTGTAGAAGGAGTAGGGGGTCGGGGTTTCGGGGTGTTCGGTTGCGGGTGCTGGCCATAGAGATGGCAGCAATGGAGATTTTGTCTCGGCTAGGGTGTCGATCGAGACATGCTGTAGGTGGTGGCTGGGTGTGGGGTTGTGGCAAGAAGCGGTGGCTGATGGTGGTTTTGGGTGGTTGTTGTGATAAGCCGGGGTGTACGGACGTTTGGTGGACAAGGGTTCGGCTAAGGGTAGTGGTGGCCGTGGTTGTGTCGTGGTGGTGGTTGCGCTGGGTTAGGTGGAGGCTGGTGGTGGAGAGTTGGCCAGAGTGGGTGCTGCCGGCTTGGGGCAAGGCTTGGGGTCGACGGCCAGAGGAAATGGTACGGGGAAGGTCGAAGCCGGCCGATAGTAGTGATGGAAGAAACGACGGGGGTGAGGGCTGTGTCGTGTCCTGTGAGACACGGGGCAGGGTGTCCGGCATGTCGGACATGGAGAGAATTTCTGTATTTGTATTAAAAATAAAATATAGTGGATGGGAAGGGGATACGGACATGATGCACGGCATTGTTGAGGATGGTGGAAGTTATTTGTGGAGATGATTGTGGAGAAATCATTGAAAAAGAGAATAATGAGCCTCTCCTTATATAGGAGGTGAGAATTTCCAGTTGGATAAGGATTAGGGAGGTTTAAATCGCGATGAATAATTCCATCTTTTTATTTAAATCGATTTAAAATTAATCAATCAAATCCAAATCAATCTAGATAACTTCCTTTAATTTAATAAAAAAATTCCAAATTTAAATTATCAAAATAATTCAAATATTAAATAAAACAAAATCTTAAATATCATTTTCATAGTTAAATAAATATAGTAATAATTAATTTCAAAAATTACGATAAATACTTAAATATTAAATCATAAAATAGCTTTTATAAATAACAAAAATATATTAATAAACAAATTTCCAATTTTGTAAAATATTTGGAATACATTTCATATAAACCACAATTTCTATATCACTACTTATTTTTAAATGACGAATAAAATAACTCTTTTATAAAAATATTTATCACATTTGTTTGAACATGTACTTTTCCATTTAAAATAAAATTTATAATAAAATGTTTTTTCTAAAAATATGTACCTCGACACATATTCGCACTCGTCGAGCAAATACGAAACACAAATCTCGTACGCTACGCAAAAATGCGAACTCGTATGCGACGTGTAGATACGAAGTACAAAATAAATACAAAAAATATTTTTTTTAAAAAAATTGTAGTAGAAATTTAGGAGGTTTACAATTAGTGAAGGCTTCTCAGGGTTGGACTCCAATCGTCCCGTGGTTTTTTCCCGCAAGGGTTTTCCACGTCAAAAATTCTCTGTGTCTGCGTGGATTGTGTTTGATGTTTGGTTCGTGTATTGTATTGCTCGGTTCTCTCGTAGGTACTTTCTAGATTGGAGAAAGGTTTCTACGCTTCTTTTCCAATAAAGTGGTATCAGAGCCAGGTTCTGGAATTCAGAAGGGTATTAGGAGTTGACAGAAAAAACAGAGAAGAGAGATGGACGCGATGCTAGTGTGCATGGTAAACCTGAACGGCACCAACTATCATTATTGGCGAAGCAAGATGAAAGATTTATTGTTTGTCAAGAAGCTGCATCTGCCTGTACTTGCTTTCGAGCGACCTGTTGATAAATTTGAGGAAGACTGGAATTTCGAGCACATATAGGTGTACGAATATATCAGGCAGTTCGTTGACGAGAACATATACAACTACGTTGCCAATATTGAGCACGCAAAGACGTTATGGGATAAGCTAGAATCTTTGTACGCGAAGAAGACCATGGTAAATAAGTTGTTCATGATTCGGACGATAATGGGTCTGCGATACAAAGATGAGGCATCTATTACGGATCACTTGAGTGATTTCTAGGGCATGGTTGACTAGCTATCTTTGATGGGAGTCAAGTTCGATGATGAGGTTCAGGGAATATGGTTGTTGTGTACATTGCCAGAATCGTGGAACACCGTACGAGTATCTATGATCACTTTTGCTCCAGAAGGCATGGTCAGTCTAGAGTTTGCCAAGAGCGGGGTGCTGAATGAAGAGATACGGATATGTTCTCAGGGTACTTCATCCACATCCCAGCACTCAGAGGCACTAGTTTCAGAGAGCCGCGGAAGGGACAAAAACATGGGTCCAGATGGTGGCAGAGACAAGAGCAGAGAGAAGTCCAAGGATCGGTACGAGGACTCAGAATATTACCACTGTAGCAAGAAGGGCCACATCAAGCGGAACTATTTCGCTTGGAAGAGAGAAGAAGGACGATGAGGGAAAGCAAGATGAGAATACTACATCGACGACTTCGATACATGGAGGCGCTGTGATCATCGTAGGTGATAAAGTTATTACAAACCTCGCCTGCGATGACAATTCTTGGCTGGTGGACTCAGGGGCTTCAGCACACGTATCTCACAAAAGGGCATTATTTGCCACTTACATGACAGACGACTGTGGAGTATTGAAGATGGGAAATAGAGATGTGTCAAAGGCGATTGCCATTAGAGATGTACATTTGAGGATGAAGACGGGTGCAGTTCTAGTTCTCAAAGATGTTCGTCATGTTCCAGATATTCGTTTCAACCTGGTACTAGTTGGAAGGTTAGATGACGAGGGATTCTTCGGTCTCTTCGAGAATAGTCAGTGGAAGCTTTTCTGAGGTTCAATGGTGATTGCTAGAGGAAGCAAGAAGTCTGATCTCTACTATATTGAGGGAAGAGCATAAGGGGCACATGAAGTGAATGCGCGTCTACCGAGTTACGGCACAAGCGGCTTGGCCATATTAGCGAAAAGGGGATGAGCTACTTGGTGAACATAAAAGTGATTCCAGGGCTCAAGTCTACAATGTTGGAGAAGTGTACACACTGCTTAGCAGGAAAGCAAAATAGGGTGTCTTTCCAAAGTCACCCAAGTTCAAGGAAGTCGGCGTTGCTCGAGTTGATTCACTCGGATGTCTGCGGTAATATAAAGGTAAAACCTATTGGTGGTTCTTCTTACTTTGTAACTTTTATTGAGGAATGTTCCAGAAAGGTTTGGGTCTGTAGCTCCCCTTCTCGAAAAATTTTAAAATATTATTTTTTTTATTTATTTGATTTAAATGGGGATTTTAAGATTCTTATAAATGATTATTTAGTCAATTATTACGGTAGATGACTCTAGCCATTGTGGAGTTTTGAAGTACTAGACGACTAGGATTTGTGGCACGGGAGATGGAGCAGTGTGCCTTGACTAGTGTACTAGCCATGCCCGGGGAAACCTAGCCATAGGGACGTCGTAACTTGAAAACCTGACCATTATAAATAGTTAATTATTCATTATTAATATTATTTGACGTTTAAATGACCCGGTTGTACCGAACTAGTCAAACTGGACCCAAACTGAATTCAAGTCCATGTAGGCATCTAGTGCGACCAAATACGGCCTTGTAGACTTGTTTGGTAAATGTAATTATTTTAGATATATTTTATGAATTGGCATTTAATTTCTAATAATTGTTATATATACATTATAAGTATTATTATTATTTTATTAGTGTTACAATAAATGTGAGATTTTCTGGAGCCAAATAAATAGGGTGGTTGATAAGTGCACCGCAATATATTATTGGTTTAATTTTAGTGTTAATAGGGTTATTATCATTATTATAATATTGAGGTTATTATTAAATATTATTATTATTTGTTATGTGTTTGTGAATATATATATATATATATGTATATATATAGGATCTTATATATTTGTGTATATAAATATATATATATATATATATATATATATATATATATATATATATATATATATATATATATATATATATATAAGATATATGTATATTGATATACATATGTGAATATATATAATATATATTAAATAGGTATTGATATATATATATGTGATTGTATATGTATATATAAAATATATATATGTAAATGTGTGTATATGTATATATATAAATATATACATGTATGTATACATAAGTGGTTTTATATATATATATAGATATATATATATATATATATATATATATATATATATATATATAAAATATATATATATATATATATATATATATATATATTTTTTTTTATATATATATATATATATATATATATATATATATATATATATATATATATATATATATATATACGTATGAGTGTGAATGTATGTAAGTAAATACATTAGATTTATAAATGAAGCAAATGAATAATAAAGAAATAGTAAATGAAAAAGAAAAACAAAAAGGATTAAATTATGGCCCGGCCCAAGCCATTACAGGCCCGAGCCAACAGTTCCCTCAGCCCCATTGGCCATTCGGCCCAGGCTTGGGCCATGTAAACCGAACTCTTGTTCGGATTTTTTGCAGCAGTATATGTATACGAGTGGAAGGAAAGGAGGAGTTCTCATAAACCCTAAACCAACTCCAACTCCCCGACCTTGGCGCGGCCGACACCACCCTGCGCACCTTCCCCAGGGCGCGTGCGCCGTGCTGTGCCACCGCGCACGGCCGCGCGGGTCGTCGGAGGCGCGGACACGCGCGCGAGGGAAACCGATCAGCAACAGCAGTTGCAAACATCAAGGTACCATCTTCCGTTTCTCCTTCGTCTCTCAACGAAAATTTGATCCGAAACATGTTTTGGAAAGCCCTCATGATGGGCTTCGAGATCCTATATTTAGTTGTAGATTTCTGTCATTTAAATCGGAGTGAAAATCTAATCAAAAGTGGAAAAAAATTAATTAAAAGCCGAAATCCAGAAATTGGTGTCTAAATTGGCAACTTGGAGGCCGTTTTCACATCAAACCGTGCGCCGTCTCGAGAAGTTATCAACATGGAACTTAATAACATATACATGAGAAAAACCTTTCTTTTACTTTGTTTTTATTTGCTGTGATGTAAAAGTTATCGAGCCGACAACTTGAGAGAAAATCTGTTTTCAAAACTTGAAAAATTGATCCACACGACGTGCGTCCAGCCAAAGCGGACGACGTGGTCTCGCACCATAAGTATCGAAAGGTGCGTAACAACTTTGTGGTCGTATGGGCTTTGGCGGAATTCAAATTGGTCGCATGTGCGCGACGAATTTAATGCGTATCCGTCAAAATTCACCGTATCGTGCACTTTGCAAATTTCCTAATTACTTTGTGCACGCTCGTCAGATCGAGACGAAACTTGTGCCAATAGGACCATATCGTTTTTCTGGTCCTGCATGCCAAGTTTGGTCCAATTCTGAGACAGTTGAATCGTATGTCGTTTTGCGGGCCCCACGATCCCACTCAACGGGCAATTTTGTGCACGGCCCGTCGGAATCCAACTTTGGACATACGGTTGGGTTCGTATCAGAAAACTGGATTTGTAGACATATAGTTTGATGACTTTAGAGACCATTGACCTTGGCACGCTTTTCGGTGCAAAGCGGGTCCAACGACGGACATCGTTTTTGCCCAAAATTACCATTTTGCCCCTTTATCCAGAATTGGACTTAAGGACAGGCAATCCTAGCTAATTTGACTATTCTGAGAATGTTGGTAACGTTTATTTCAGCTTTCGAAGACAGTTGTGATGACTTGGACTTTCTGACTTGTTGGTTGGCGATACATTGTTGGTTCTCCGTACAACCTCCAGGTAAGTATACCTTGTCGAACATATACAATATTTACATGGTTTCTCTTTCCTTATTGTAGTCCTTTTTATATTGTCACATGATTCTATATTGTGATTGATTCGTCCTTGATTGCTTTACTTGTTCTACAATACGTGCACGCATAGGATGGTTGACGTTGCTAGAATATTGGTCTCTTTGTGTTACCCTTTTCTCGTGATTGTGTTGTCAGTTTTTTATCTGTCCTTGACCATTCTCGACTAGGAGTATCTTATATTGTACTACAGTTGAGACATACTATAGCTTCGGAGTATCTTACATTGTACTACGACCTATAGCCGATTATTCTACCTTAATATCACTTGATTGACTTGACTTGAGACATGCCATAGATTGGGAGTATCTTACATTGTACTACGACCTATAGCATATATTGATTGATTGATGACTTGACTTGCGACACTATAAATTGGGAGTATCTTGCATTGTACTACGATTTATAGGGGTCTACTTGACTTTGTATCCTTTAGGAGAGGAGATCGATACTAGAATTGGCTAATCTTGACTGGGATTATCTTGTATTGTATTACAGTAAAAATCTACTATAGATTGGGAGTATCTTGCATTGTACTACAAGCTATAGAGGTTAATCGATTGATTGGTAGCCAAGTCTAGTATTACATTTTCTCGCAACTCGTCGTCCTTAGATGTTCTTCTTGCAGTGTTCTTATCCTCCACACCTGTTATTTACTGTCATATTAGTAGGCATGTTTTATGTATCTTTCTAGTCCTCTGAGGACCTGATGATCTCTTCAGGTAGCTGATTGCACGGAGTTAGTTAGCTGAGCATGTGGTAGTTGACTTCACCTGCATGATACAGGTATTTTGCTTGTGATCTTTATTATCTTCTCGTGCTTTATATTCAGTACCATGATATACTCTGCTTATTTATAGACTCATATCATTCTTGGAGTCTAATCGAACAATATGCTAATGGGCTACAGACCATGACCTATACTTGTTCATTCATGTTTTATATGATTCATGTGGATTGAGATATAGTTTAGAATAGACATGATACCCATGACCTTGATAGCTTATACGTACTCGAGTCGGGCCGGAGTCCGTTCGATACGTAGCTGGCTTGCTCACGAGCTCGCATCCGAAAAGCGGGTGCGGGTCGTGACAGGGTCTATGCCTTAAAGACCAAGGATTAGGTGCTTCCTACTTTCAATGATTTTTAGGCCTCTGTCTTAAGAGAGACGTGCAAGAAATTATTGTATGTTCAATCCGACAAAGGCGACGAATACATTGGTCCCTTTGATGCTTATTGCAGAGAGGAAGGGATACGACACCAGAAGACTCCACCTAAGACACCTCAGCTCAATGGTGTAGCAGAGCGTATGAATATGACACTGATGGAGAGGGTGCAGTATTTGCTGTCAGAAGCACATTTGTAAGATAGTTATTGGGGTGAGGCTTTTCTTACAGCTGCTTATGTTATTAATTTATCTCCTAGTTCTCCTTTGCAGGGTAATGTGCCTGACAAAGTATGGTACATCAAAGAGCCGTCATATAATCACCTGTGAGTGTTTAGTTGTGAGGCCTTCGTGCATGTACCGAAGGACGAGAGGTCTAAACTTGAGCCGAAGATGAGGCGGTGCAGCTTCGTCGGCTACAGTCGGGATGAGTTTGGCTATAGACTCTATGACCCAATAGAAAGAAAGCTCTATAGATACAGGGATGTGGTATTCGTCGAGGATCAGACCATGACCAATACTCAGTATTCCGAGAGGCCTTCTGAGGTTGAGGAATTGTCTGAGTTAGAGTCATTTTGCTTTGTACAGTTTCCAGAGGACATCGCAGAGGATCTAGTTATGGGAAGCAAGTACATGGAGTTGCTCCTAACCTTGATCATCAGCCTGCTGATGTTGGTCAGGGTATCCCTCAGGAGGATGAGTATGCCAGGGAGACAGTTTCTGAAGGAGAGGAAGCTGTTGGTATACAGCCAGCACCAGTGGCTCCATTAAGAAGGAGCGACAGAGAGCGTCGACCATCTACGAGATACTCACCGGGTGAGTATGTGATACCGACAGAAACGGGAGAGCCCAAAATCTATACAAAGGCTATGGAAGATGAACAAAGATAGGAGTGGATGCAGGCTATGTAGGAGGAAATGAGTTCCTTACACGCTAATTCTACATATGAGCTGGTGCGGTTGCCAAAAGGCAAGAAGGCTTTGAAGAATCGATAGGTTTTTAGAGTGAAGCAGATGGATGATGCTACTCACCTTCGATACAAAGCGAGGCTGCTAGTTAATGGCTAAGGTCAGTGGAAAGGTATGGATTATGATGAGATCTTTTCGCCAGTCATCAAGCAATCGTCTATTCGCATGGTGCTAGCATTGGCAGCCAGTTTCAACTTGGAGGTCGAGAAGATGGACGTGAAGATTGAATTCCTCCATGGTGATCTTGAGGAGGAGCTATACATGGAGCAGCCAGAGGGATTCTGTAAGAAGGGCAAGTCATATTGGGTCTGCCAGTTGAAAAAAAGCGTGTATAGTCTGAAGCAGGCTCCGAGGCAGTGGTACAGGATGTTTGAGTCATTTATGGGGGAACATGATTATGCACGGATGATGTCGGACCATTATGTATTTGTGAAGTACTTTGCCGAGGATGATTTCATCATATTATTGCTCTATAATGATGACATGCTATTAGTGGGCCAGAATGCCACTAGGATAGCGGAGTTGAAGCGCCAACTGGGCACGACCTTCTCTATGAAGGATTTGGGCACAACAAAGACTATTCTTGGGATGGAGATCAGCCGAGAGAGAGAGTCCAAGCTGTTACACTTGTCCCAAAAAAAGTACATTCATCGGGTACTTCAGCATTTTCGGATGGACGGGTCGAAGAAAGTGAGTTGCCCCATTACGGCTCACTTTAAGCTAACTGAGGAGCAATTTCCATCTATCGGGGACGAAAAAGAAGATATAGGGCAGGTTCCATATGCTTCAGCTGTAGGAAGCCTTATTTATTCTATGGTGTATACGAGGCCAGACATCGCTCATACAGTTGGCACAGTTAGTATATATCTTTCAAATCCTCTAAGGGTACATTGGAGTACGGTTAAGTGGATTCTACAATACCTTCAGGGTACTATCTATTGTAGACTTTTTTTGGTGGTGACGAGCCGAAGCTGGTTGGGTATACCGATGCTAATATGGCTGGAGATGTAGACACGATGCCATCGACTTCGGGCTATATGATGATGTTTGCTGGAGGAGCTATCGCGGCAGTGGCAGGCAGAAGTATATTGCCTTGTCAACGACAGAGACAGAGTACATTACGATGATGGAGGCTTGCAAGGAGTTGCTGTGGATGAAAAAGTTGTCACAGGAAATGGAGCTGAAGTAAGAGCAGTATACTTTGCTTTGCGACAGTGAGAGTATTATTCACCATGTAAAGAATCAGACCTTTCATAGCCGGTCCAAGCACATCGAGACTCGGTATCATTTGATACGGGATGTGGTTGAGAAGAAGGACGTGGAGCTTGAGAAGGTTCATACAGATGATAACAGAGCATATATATTCACCAAAGTTCTCCAAAAGAAAAGTTTGAGTTCTGCAGGCAGATCGTTGGGATGACGACCTCGTCCACATAGTTATGGAAGACAAATTTTAGAGTGGGTGGGGTTCCCAACCTATGTGGATAAGACTCCGAAGTGCGACGAGCGCCGTCTGCGTGTCGGACAAGCTCGGGGAGGTGATGAGGCCATTCGTAGACGAAGAAGAAGCTCGGGAGCTACCAGAGTACTTTCTGGAATAGGGGAGGCAGAGTTATGGCCGAACTCTGCCCCTTTGGTTCCAGAACTATTCTGTCACAAAAATATAGAGTTCTGGCCGAACTTTTTGTCGACGGGCTGAGGCTAATTTCTGGGTATTTTTATACCGTTGGATCGTATCCTATGGTCCAAGGTTTGTTACAGATTAGGGGGTTTATACATGGTTTTTTCTAACCCTAATCATAACACAACATTGAAAAAAATAGAGAGAAAAGAGGCAAGAGTGTCATTGCAACTTTGGGAGAGAAGAAGGAGGATTGAAGACCGTTTTCGAATGCGGATCGTGTTCGGATAATTTTTACTCATCGTCTTTGTTCTTCGTAGCCTTGTAATCAATATTTCTGGTTTCCAAGTGTTGTGGGGATCCGTGTTGGATCGGAAGAAGTTTGTAGAGGGTGTACTCCTTTATTTTTTTAGTGAAGGCTTCTCAGGGTTGGACTTTGATTGTCTCGTAGTATTTTCCTGCAAGGGTTTTCCACGTCAAAAGTTCTCTGTGTCTGCGTTGATTGTGTTTGGTGTTTGGTTAGTGCTTTGTATTGCTCGATTCTCTCGCATGTACTTTCTAGTTTGGGGAAAGGTTTTTGCGCTTCTTTTCCAACATCTCAGTTCCCCAGGAACCGGATGAGAGACTATACCTTGTGTACAAATTGTCCGAGACTAATACATTATATGCATTCTATCATATAGAAACATCTACGATGCAACTTTTATCGATAAGCAACATTTCTATCTTTTCTATTATTTTTAATCATAGAGCCAATAACACTTCTCTTCTCTTCTCGATACGGACAAGTCGTATCTGTAACGCCCCAGTCCCAAAATACGTAGGACTAGGACCGTAGACATGTCAGCCGTATAATAAATATACGTAAGCTATAAAATACAGTAGAACCATGACTAATCTCATCCACACAAAATAAATGAATAAAAGATATCATATAATGACAATAAATTGTCTTGATACAATATGTTGGGTGGAGACAAATCCACTACCAACAAAATAAGGAAAAATACATGGAAAATGAAATAAGTTTGGCGAGCGAAGCGAAGACGATCCAAGTGCAATCATCCTCGAAGAAATAAAGAAGATCACGGCTAGAGCTAGAATACCTGCGAAAGACAAGAGCACACCTGGAGAGATAACCAGGTCCCCAGAGGGACGTAACAAGACACATAATATCATGCCATATAAACTGAATAAGAATTGCTTATATAAATAAGTCAATTGAATTATAACAAGGTCCAATACACATCTATTGAACTAGCTTACTATCTCCCTAACCAGACAAGGACATGAGATGGTAAACTAATTCACGGTGACGTATCTTTCCATGCTATGAATCTAATATTGTATCGGGACCCCAACAAGGTTCAATATCGTCTCGTCGAAGTAGTAAGCTACATCTACAACCAAACATGGATAAGATGTGACGAACTAATCCGCGACGAGTTATTGTACCAAGCCACGGTCAGATACAAGTACCCAAACCAAAAGTACTCATATCTAACGGATAAGGTAGCCTAACCGTTCTAAGTGGATGCAATTTTAAGAACAGTTCATGGTCGCATGACTACCGGGTCAAGTCAAGAAAATACCAATACAGTACAGTACCTCAGTAGCGATTCACAACACCATATACTATTCCTCAGTATCGAGCAAGTCTATAGCATATAGTCTACCTATCGTTCCTCAGTAGCGAGCGAGTCTACGATAGATAGGGTGGTAGTCAACTTCCAATCTTGTTCTCCCCGCCCAATGCCAACGCATAACTGCTAAGTCTTCTAGCATGCAACTCTATTAGCAGTTATTTTCTAACGCACGGCTTATATGTACTGGTGGCCAGCCAATTACGCATGTCCGAGTCCTATATGCGACTCACAGCAACGTTGTATAAATGTGTCAAGGCCTATGAATACAACACACAAGGTGGTCCCTTAAATCTAGATTTAATGTGTAAGAAAAATAATACATAGCAGGAAATATAAATGAACAGCAAGTTCTAACAGGTTATGCCATGTATCACAGTTTATTTTGCATAAAGAAAATAATGAATAATGCATAAAATATGAGCTAAATAAATAAACAGCAAATGGCAAGGTGTCTTGCCTGGTATGACGCCTGGTGTACTGCAATGGTCAATGTGGCACGAACTGCGACTTCGGTACAACAACTATACAAGATGACCTCTGATGGTGGCACGGACAGTTCCATTGGATCTAGAAGGGTCAAATTAGTTAGGTTCGACATAAGGTAGGCTTGAATTTGCGAGGGAATAGGAAGGATGGATTTGGTCTCGGACAGAAGGATAATTAAAGGAATTTGATAAATATTATATATGATTTTAGAAAATATCTACAATATTTGGAAACTAGATTTTATTAGTAAAATAAACTTTTAGGAAAAATACATTGAAAAATCGAAATCATTTTGGCTAAACTCTAAGTTGTCAAAATTGGATATTTAGATATAAAATTATGTCTTTATTAGTAAGAATATGTTTTTAGAATAAAAGAAAAAAAAATCGGTTTAGGCAAAAACGAAATGTAGGTTTGTGAAATAATTTGTTAACAACTATCTATATATATTTTTATTTTACAATTATAAAACTAGAGAATATATATATGCTGTTGCTACAATTCATATTTTGAAAATAGCTTTACATATAATTTTAAAATACTAATAACTATTCTAATAATAATCACAAATCACTGTTTATACTAATAACCATAAAATAAACTATTAACTAATGATAATAATAACATAATAATAATAGCAATAGAAATAAACATAATAATAATAATAATAGCAATAGAAAATAATAATAATAATAAGTAATTATAATTTCTAGTCAATGCTTATTACTTATAAAACACAAATCAAAATAACAAAATTAAATAACTAGAAATAAATAAATAATAAAATAAAATAAATTAGAAACTCGAGAACAGCTTCTCTTCTCTGTTGAAGGAAAAATAACCAGAGAACTCTGTTTTAAGAAGAAAGGAAAATAAGAAAGAGAGAGAGAGAGAGAGGATGCAGAGAGAGAGGGAGCCATGGGTTTTAGAGTGCTGGACGGAGAGGAGGGGTTCGATCGGGCGACTACGAGCAGGATGGAGGCGCGAGAGAGATCGGTGGTCCGGCAGAGAAGTGGGCTGAGCGCGAGGCTTCGGTGGCGTACGAGGGAGCGGCGAAGGGGGATGGCTCGCGCGGTGGCACTCGCGCTGGCCGGCGCCGCGGCCATGGGGGCACGCGGTCGGCTGAGCGCACGAAGAGGGGCGGAGCTCGAGAGGGATGCAGCCAGATAGAAAGAGGAGGGGCGGCGTCGGCTCGCGGAGGGGCGCTCAGGCGGCTAGGGTTAGCGCCGGCTGCGGACTAAGCTCCGCTGGGCAGAGGTAGGCGACCACCGTGGGGCGGCGACAGCTGGGCTCCAGGGGAGGCGCTGCGCTGGCGTGCTCCGGCTCTGCCGGAGAAAGCCCGCGCGCGGCTGCGCGGTTGGGACTCCGGCGGAAGGAGGTAAGCGATAGTGGTGGTCGTTGTTTTGTTTATTAGTTTATTTGGGGATTTTGGGTGGCTGACAGTGGCCGTATTCTGTGGCGGTGGTGGTTGTGATACTGGCGATGGTGGTGGCGGTTTGGTTTGGGTGTATCGGTCGGGGGATGGATATGAACGTTTATGGTGGCGGTGTTGTGCGGCAGAGACGGGGTCGGTTGTGTCAATGGTGGTGACGATGTGGTGGCGTATTCGGAGTCACGACGGTGTACAAGATGGAGACGGGGAGGACAGGGAACGGTGGTGTAGGCGGGTCTCGGTTGGTGCTGTCGGGGCTAAGGTAGATGGTCGGGGTAATGCCGGAGAGGCGGCGGTGTTGGTATTAGTCCATGGTGGTGGCGACGTGGAGGTCGTATTGGGACTGGTGACATGGAGGCTTGCAGGGATGGTCGAGGACGGTGGTCGACTGAGAAAGGCTGGGCTTGGCTAGGATTAGAAATTTGTTGTTGTCGGGGTGTGTCCGACACGAGGAAGGAGATAATGTATATGTAAACTATGAAATAAGATGGACACCGACACGATGCACGATAATTATGGGTGGAGAGAAATTTTTGTGAGAAATTTATGGAGGAGTACCTGCCTATTTATAGGATGTGGGAATTTCCAGTTGGATAAGTATTAGGAATATTTAAAACCCAATTAGACAATTAAATTATTAAATTTAAATCAATACAATCAATCTGAATCCAAATTCAATTCCAATTTAAATCTATAAATTCTACCTCTATACTATTTAAATTAAACCCATAAAATTAAATCGGGATTTAAAATGACCAAAATAATTTCCAAATATATTTTCCAAAAATAAAAATAATAATAATTTTGAAAATAATAAATATTTTTAAATATCTTTTTGAATAATAAAATATTAATATTACTAAATTTTAAAAATTACATTTATTTAAAAAAACTAATAAAATATTTATGAAATATATGTATGCACTAAGAATATTATTTATTATTAATAACTGTTATAAACCAAAGGCTTTTTATAAACAAAATTATAAAATTAAAAATTTTGGTACGATAGCTAAAAATAATTATTACATATATTATTTTTAAACAATAAAAATAGAAAAAATATTTTTTTAAAAATATGTACGCTCGTACATAATCGCACTCGTCGAGCAAATTCGAAAAACGAATTTTTGCGCGTGACGTACAATACAACTACACGACGTATAATACTAAAAAAATAAAAAATAATAATCATTACCAAATTTATAAAAAAAATAATAGAAAATTTAGGTGTTTTATATCATACCAAACTTAAAAGAATTTCGTCCTCGAAATTATGAATTCGTAGGGGGTAAGAAGACACAAGGGAGTATCAGTGGAAAACAATCAATTATTTGGTGAGACAAAGAGATGATGTTCGACATACGATTAGCAAGCCGTGGCTTAAAAGATAATATTTAAAGTTAGTCGTGATAACATGCAAAGGAGTAATATGGTATCAAGAGAATAAATGAGTGGCCTAAAAGATATGTTTTGAAAGTGGGTTGAGAGCGTGATTAGGACGAATTTAAATTCACTCCTATTTAAGTGATTAGGAGGTCGCGGTAGTAAATATAGGGCCGAGGAAAAGAACGAGCAGTTTAGGACGAAGGTATAGCAACTTTGAGTGGTAATGGTCCTAATCGATAGGAAGGCTAGAGGAAATTCTAGTATAACGCCTTCGTCCTTCTAAAATAGGTGAAGGCGAAAGCAATAAGGAGTTCAAAAGACGATATTATCGAATACGAATACGTGGCTCAAAGACGACCGAATAGAATTTCAAAGGAATTGTCAAGACAGTCGTGGATGGGATTCTAAAGGTCAAGTTTAATTATGTTCCATCCACGTACAACGATAGATAAAAGCGAATCAAAGTGCACTCGGTTGATCAGACCATCATGCACCGGTTCTGATTAGACAATATGTTAGTGAGCGGCCGCTCAATATCATATGCCTTGATCAAGCTCGATAATGAATTAACTTGCAAATACTAGGCTATATTAGCATCATTAGTCTAGATAGTAGAACATATGCACGATGGTAGATGAAATAAAAACAAATATGAATAGTCTAAGAGTCATAAGGATCTAAGTCTTGTTTATTCCTATACCATCATTCTACGATTTTATTGATCAAGGCTTGGTTGACCAAATGGGTTAAATTCCTCTAGTCTCTATGGTCTAGATAATACTATTTATATTCCCTTAATGGTCAAGGGTGTGTCAGGTCGTGGGGTATTCTATCCAACTTAAAGAATTAAGTTAAGGGTGTTTAGGACATCTAACTAGTAGGGTCAATCTCTAGCAAGCACGAAGGGAGATAAGAATAATGATAGAAGGAATCAAGCAAGAAGTAGTCGATGAGTCGAACGATAGTTCGAATATGGAATCGAGGAAGGAGGTCAAGTATGTGGGTGAGATCGTAGACTTCTAATCCTATACGCAGGCTTGCTTGGTATAGTAAAGTAACCAAACAATTTATCTTGACCTGCATGGGCCACCACAAAAACATGTAACGCCCCAGTCCCAAAATACGTAGGACTAGGAACGTAGACATGCCAGCCGTATAATAAATATACGTAAGCTGTAAAATACAGTAGAACCATGACTAATCTCATCCACACAAAATAAATGAATAAAAGATATCATATAATGATAATAAATTGTCTTGATACAATATGTTGGGCGAAGATAAATCCACTAACAACAAAATAAGGAAAAATACATGGAAAATGAAATAAGTTCGGCGAGCGAAGCGAAGACGATCCAAGTGCAATCATCCTCGAAGAAATAGAGAGGATCACGGCTAAAGCTAGAATACTTGCGAAAGACAAGAGCACACACCTAGAGAGATGACCAGGTCCTCAGAGGCACATAACAAGACACATAATATCATGCCATATAAATTGAATAAATATTGCTCAAATAAATAAGTCAACTGAATTATAACATGGTCCAATACACACCTATTGAACAAGCTTCCTATCTCCCTAACGAAATAAGGATAGGAGATGGTAAACTAATTCACGGTGCCGTATCTTTCTATGCTATGAATCCAATATGGTATCAGGACCCCAACAAGGATCAATACCTTCTTATCGAAGTAGAAAGCCACGTCTACAACCAAACATGGACAAGATATGACAAACTAATTCGCGACAAGTTATTGTTCTAAGCCACGGTCAAATACAAGTACCCGAACCAAAAGTACTCATATCTAACGGATAAGGTAGCCTAACCGTTCTAAGTGGATGCAATTTTAAGAACAGTTCATTGTCGCATGACTACCGGGTCAAGTCAAGAAAATACCAATACAGTACAGTACCTCAGTAGCGAGTCACAACACCATATACTATTCCTCAGTATCGAGCGAGTCTATAGCATATAGTCTACCTATCGTTCCTCAGTAGCGAGCGAGTCTACGATAGATAGGGTGGTAGTCAACTTCCAATCATGTTCTCTCCGCCCAATGCTAACTCATAACTGCTAAGTCTTCTAGCATGCAACTCTATTAGCAGTTATTTTCTAATGCACGGCTTATACGTACTGGTGGCCAGCCAATCACGCATGTCCGAGTCCTATATGCGACTCACAAAAATGTGGTACAAATGTGTCAAGGCCTATGAATGCAACACACAAGATGGTCCCTTAAATCTAGGCTTAATGTGTAAGAAAAATAATACATAGCAGGAAATATAAATGAACAGCAAGTTCTAACACGTTATGCCCTGTATCACAGTTTATTTTGCATAAATAAAATAATGAATAATGCATAAAATATGAGCTAAATAAATAAACAACAAATGACAAGGTGTCTTGCCTGGTAGGACGCATGGTGTACTGCAATGGTCAATGTGGCACGAACTGCGACTTCGGTGCAACAACTACACAAGGCGACCTCTGATGGTGGCACGGATAGTTCCAATGGATCCAGAAGGGTCAAATTAATTTGGTTCGACATAAAGTAGGCTTGAACTTGCGAGAGAATAGGAAGTATGGGTTTGGTCTCGGACAGAAGAATAATTAAAGGAATTCGATAAATATTATATATGATTTTAGAAAATATCTACAATATTTGGAAACTAGACTTTATTAGTAAAGTAAACTTTTAGGAATAATACATTGAGAAATCAAAATCATTTTGGGCTAAACTCTAAGTTGTCAAAATTGGATATTTAGATATAAAGCTATGTCTTTATTAGTAATAATATGTTTTTAGAAAAAAAGAAAAAAAATCGGTTTAGGCAAAAACAAAATGTAGGTTTGTGAAATAATTTGTTAACAATTACCTATATATATTTTTTATTTTATAATTATAAAACTAGAGAACATATATATTCTGTTCCTACAATTCATATTTTGAAAATAGCTTTACATATAATTTTAAAATACTATTAACTATTCTAATAATAATCACAAATCATTGTTTATACTAATAACCATAAAATAAAATATTAACTAATGATAATAATAACATAATAATAATAGCAATAGAAATAAAATAATAATAATAATAGCAATAGAAAATAATAGTAATAATAATAATAATAAGTAATTATAATTTTTAGTCAATGCTTATTACTATTAAAAAACAAATCAAAATAACAAAATTAAATAACTAGAAATAAATAAATAATAAAATAAAATAAATTAGAAACTCGAGAACAGCTTCTCTTCTCTGTTGAAGAAAAAATACCAGAGAACTCTGTTTTAAGAAGAAATGAAAAATAAGAAAGAGAGAGAGGATGCAGAGAGAGAGGGAGCCATGGGTTTTAGAGAGCTGGACGGAGAGGAGGGGTTAGATCGGGGGGCTGCGAGCGGGATGGAGGCGCGAGAGAGAACGGTGGTCCGGCGGAGGAGTGGGTTGAGAGCGAGGCTTCGGTGGCATGCGAAGGAGCGGCGAAGGAGGGCGGCTCGCGCGGTGGCTCGCCCGGTGGCCGACGCCGCGGCCATGGGGGCACGCGGTCGGCTGAGCACACGAAGAGGGGCGGAGCTCGAGAGGGATGCGGCCAGGAAGAAAGAGGAGGGGCGGCGTCGGCTCGCGGAGGGGCGCTCAGGCGGCTAGGGTTAGCGCCAGCGGCGGACTAAGCTCGGCTGGACGGAGGTAGGCGACCACCGTGGGGCGGCGACCGCTGTGCTCAAGGGGAGGCGCGGCGCTTGCATGCTCCGGCTCCGGCGGAGAAAGTCCGCGCGCGACTGCGCGGTTGGGACGCCGGCAGAAGGAGGTAAGCGGTGGTGGTGGTCGTGGTTTTATTTATTAGTTTATTTGGGGATTTTGGGTGGCTGACGGTGGCCGTATTTTGTGGCGGTGGTGGTTGTGATACTGGCGATGGTGGTGGCGGTGTGGTTTGGGTGTGTCGGTCGGGGGGTGGATATGAACGTTTATGGTGGCGGTGTTGTGCTACGGAGACGGGGTCGGCTGTGTCAGTGGTGGTGACGATGTGGTGGCGTATTCGGAATCACGACGGTGTACAAGATGGAGACGGGGAGTGTAAAACCCCTAAATTTCTACTATATTTTTTTATCGATTTAAATTTTTTGTATTGTACGTCGTGTAGTCGTATTGTACGTTGTGCGCAAACGACGTATATCGTAATTGCTCGTCGAGTACGAATATGGACGAGCGTACATATTTTTAGAAAAATATTTTAATTTTAATTTTTATAGTTCAAAATAATTTATATAATAAATACTTTACAATCATACAAAAATTGTTAAATTTGTTCTTTTCATTTTAAGGGCCCTTCAAATAATAAATAATATTTTTATTGTATACTAGGAAAATATATTTATGTAAATGTTAATTGTGCATACATATATATTTTGTAATTAATTATTAGTTTATTTTTAAATAAGAAAGTAATTTTAGAAATTATTATTAAAAGTATTTTTGGAAAACATATTTTGAAATTATTGTGACAATTTAAATCTTGATTTAAATTTTAGATTTATTTAAATTAATATCTATAATTGAAATTTGATTTATTTGATTTGATTTTAAACTAAAGGGATATAATTTAAATAGGATTTATATTTGGATTTGGATTTGAATTAAATATATTGAATTATCTAATTTGGGTTTAAATCTTTTCCTAATCCTATCCAATTGGGAATTTCCATATCCTATAAATAGGCAGGTACTCCTCCAAATTTCTATCATTCATTATTTTCTCCACAAATTCCTCAACCACAAATATGCGTGCACCGTGTCAGTGTCCACATCTTATTCCATTATTACAAATACATTCATCCGACTTGAAACGGGGACCCGGGGGGTAGTTTGACTCTAGTAGGACCCACACACTAGTTAGGCATGGCCCACATGATATTAATTTTAGTCACATGATATTAATTTTAGTTAGTAGTTAGACAAATTATTTATGGATAGGTTTAGTTTAATTAGAGACTTAAAACTAGACTAAATTAACCTCAACCTTTAATACATTCCTAATTTAAATCAAATAGATTAGTGGAGGGCATTATGGACATTCAAATAGGGGACAACTCACCCTTTTTGGGCATCCACTTATGGGGGGGATAAGGAGTGAGTCACTCCTTCATTAATTTGTTTTCATCCACTTTCTCTCTCTTGTTCTTCCCCAAATTAATTTAGAAATGAACCTCCATTGATTTTATCTCCAAATCAACCCCTTCTTCTATCAAATCTTTTTTATTGCTCTTCTACTCCATGGTTAGAGGGTGCTAGCCAAGTTTGGGAGGATTCGGAGCTCGTTCGTGTCCTTTTGGAATCTCTACGTGTCGGTGTCGTATCAGAAGGCTTTTCCTTTGAATCTTTCTCCCGGAAGGTATAATCTCTCCTCTAATCTATTCCTATATTCATATATAAATATTTTGAACCCATAGGAATGAGCCCCAGGGTTGTATCTCCATTTGTGTCCATTTCGTGTCCATTTGGAGGTCATAGGCGTGTCCTTTGTGTTGTAGTTGTGTCCATGTGGAAAAACCCCAAATTTGGACACACTATGTGTTGTTGTTATGTATGAATAAATTATTACATGTTTAATCTCATATTTTTGTATTGGAGATGTGTTCTATAGTGTCTCATATATATATATATATATATATATATATATTAGTGTAGAGAGTGAGTTCTTGATATATTATGTTATATACTTGTGTTTCTTTTGTCTCAAACTACCTAAATTCGTCATAATTTTTATCCATATTTTTAGTAGCTAGAGCAACTTAGAAATGCCATAACTTTTAGCTCATAACTCCAATTAACCTTCCGTTTTTTTAAAAAAAGCGTATCGAAGTTAGCTTTTCAAATATATATTTTAATATGCCAAATTCGTTTTGAAACTTTCTGTAAAATTATTTGAGTGTCAGTTGTACGAAAGACGAACGTGTTTCGGTATTTTTGCGATTCCGGGAGCTTTCGGACACGAAAATGCGATCCGTTTAAAGTTTCGGAAAGCTAACACAAAGATATATAACATAATTTAATCCTAGAATTTAGTGAATGCCCAATTGGTACAGTATTGGTTTTAAGTAGAAGAGTGACTATATGATATATGTATTTTGTGTAACCTATGAGCCTATGTAGTATGAATATTAAATGAATATAGAGTATGTAATACATGATATGTTAGATGAATAAAATAATATATATATGATATATATTCTTTTTACATTAATTTATATATATGGTTCAATGCAAGCATGTAGGAATACAATTAATATAATGCATATAAGCAAAGCATGAATGAAAGAATGATATACAACGTATGCATGAAAGTATATATGAATGCTAGATATGAATACAAGATATATATGTAATGATAGATATGAATGCATAGTGTATAAATATTGTAATGCAATATATAATGATAACATGTATGGTAATGTAGAGTATATGATGCAAGCATGAATGAATGGAGAAAATACATGTATATAGGTAATATAGAATGTAATATATGAATCCAAGCATGCAAGATAATGTATTGTATCCATATATGATGTATTCAACTTGAAGATAATGTAATATATGAAAGGAATGAATGATAATATATAACATGATATGTAAGGTAATGCAAGGTATGAAATATATGATGTGTACATGTTTGTATGTCTCTATGTTAATGTATGAAATGATATGAATATACAATATATGCATATGTATAAAACATGTAGGTAATGCATAGATGCATGAATGAAATGAATGTTTGCAATATGTTAATATAAATACAAGTATCTAATATGCATGAATATAAGTATAATATAATACAAGTATACATGTATGTATCATATAAATGTAATATACATGATATGTATGTATGCATGTATACAAGGTAAGTATGTATGTATGTATGTATGTATTTCTATAAACTGAGTTAATCTATAACCTTTTACACACATGCATTCATACACCCTTTGACATCATGTATCCCATATCACATACACCTACCTATCACTAAATTTTAGAACATTAACACATATCCTTTCATACACACGCCAAACACACACATACTCACTTACTCTTTTACCTCTCTTTCTCTCTCTCTATATATATATGTATGTGCCTATATATATATAGCTTTCCTATATATATCTATGTATATGAAAATATGAATGTGAATAATATATATATATTATATGACTAAGTTTGTGTGCCTTGTTAGCTTATGGTTTAGTTTTGTGCTTGGTTTAGCAAGTGACTTAGGCTTTGAGTTAGTAGCTATCTTGGATACTTGATTTGCATATACATAGTTTGTTTAGACCTAGAATAACTTGTTTGACCTAATTTAGACTTGTTAGACCTAGTTTGACCATAGTTGAGCTAGGTTTGACTTTCAGGGTTGACCAAGTTGACCAGGAGTTGACTTTGGTCTAGATTGACCTAGAATCATGTAGAATGCATAATAGAACTTCATATTTCCATTTTGGACTTGTTGTGACTTGTGCTATTCTGGTTAGGAGCCAGACACCTCTCCTCGGATATTATATTTACTTTGGACATTCAGACACCAGGCGAGTACATTCTCTGATTATTTTATATCCTGCTTAGAATTATATTCCTGCTTTTGATTACTATACTTGATGCTGTTACGACATTATCACGGATTAGTACTATACGGATCTCTTCATGCAATGTTATCCCCCTCGGGAGCATCGGGTACATTGTGTCATGTGCGTTTCACTTTCATCATGTACTCCTATGCTTTCACCATACATGTACACTCTTGTGAATCTTGTACTCTCATATTCACAGAGCCTTCATGTATACTATCATGTGCACCCTTTTAACGGCCCCATGTGATATCATGTACAATAACATAACCTGCTTAGATCCTTGTGTATTGATTGGGGAAAACGGGGGAGTACGAGTAGTCATGTGAACAATTCCATAGTAGTATAGATCATGTACAACTCTTTAGTATAGATCATGTACAAATCTGTCCTGTTCACATGTGCTATCCTGTACTCTACATCACTAGTCACTGTTAGTTCACAATTTATAGTACATATTTCTATTACAGTTCTCTCTCTGTTTGTATACTGTATTTCTTCAGATCATGTATCTTACTTTACTGCATGATTATATTTTCTAACCTGCTATGATTTGTTGAGATGTATTGTGCTCGCTCCAGTCCTGACTGGACCTGTTGATAAATTTTACAGATAGCCTGGAGGTTGCCTGCTAGCCTAGAGGAGACACATTAGAGGTTGTTTAGATAGTTATTTCATTGTCTGGAGTTGTATTTACTTTATGGATTACTGTATCTGAGTTTTGAGATTTGAGATGTATTTTTGGGTTTGTGTATCTTAGACACTTAGATTTCTCTCTGTTGTACCTCTTTTAGATTTCATGTTTTATCTATCCTTATCATGCTCTACCTTAGATGTGATTGAGTCTGTATCTGCTATGTCACCCCCATTCGGGGAGTATAAACTGCGTAGCATTATATTGTTAAATGTTGTGACCTAGAACAACGTTCTACCGCCGACACTGCGGCGTAGGCTGGGCGTAGTTAAGTTCTCGTACCCTAACAGTGGGTGCGGGTCATGACAGCGTTCGACAATTCTGGACCTCATCATCGTCCTCGTGTACGACACTTGGACACGATCTATAACCCAAACCCTAAACCTAGCTCGACCATCCCCAGCACCACGCTGCCATTCCTCATCTCCCGCTCGTGTCCAGCCATCGACGGTAACAACGCCACCACCACAACACATGTCGGCACCCTGTCCCAAATACAACACCCCTACCAGCCCACCGTCCGACCTCGCCATCTTCGGCCATCTACCGACTGAACCCAGCCATCACCACCACTAGCCTTCCCACAACCCAGCCCAAACAACAGCCACCGCCATAATTATCACCACCCGATCCCGGCACCCTCGCCACCTGCAACCCCGGCCTCTTTTCGTCACCGTCCTTCAACACCACCGCCAACACCACCACAGTGGCACGGCCACCCGAACAACCAAACCACCACCGCCATCACGTCCATCGTCGGACCCCCGAAATTTCCCAAGAAAACCCAAATCAATAAAAACACAAACACAACCCACACACCTTATCTCTGCTGCCATGACCCGACCGACGCCCGGCACCGATCCGTGGACGTCGTTCCTCCGCCGTAGTCGCGAGCCTCCACTGCACGACCTGACCGCTGACCTCCGACCCGTGTTTGCATCCTCCTGGCCGCAGCTAATCGCTCAGCACCGCGTCCGCCCACCGGAAACCCCTGTCTCCCGTTGCTAAGCTCCGGCCACCGAAACCCCGACTCCGTCGCTGGATCCGAGTGTCCACATCCTCGCCACTCCTGCGAGATACCTGGCACGCGCCCTTCCTAAACCCTCGCCGTGCCATCCGCCAACCGACGCAGCCCCGGCTGCGACCATCCTCCGCCGTATCTCCGCGAGCCGCACTCGTCCCGGCGACAGACCCTACGCCGCCGGCGAGCCTCCTGCGAGCGCGCCTAATGGCTGCGGTGCCGGCCACATCGCGAGCCCGACCGCTCCTTCCCCTCTTCTCCGGCTTCCCACTCTCTCTAGCCCCTTCTTCCTCTTCTCCCCGCTCTCTCCGTGCCGCTCGCCGACGAGCTCGGCCGAGCTGCCCTCTTTTCCTTCTTCCTCAGCCCACTTCTCTAAACCCATTTTTGCTCACTCCCTTCTCGCTCTCTTGATTTGTCACCCTGCATAAAATTCTTTCAAAATGGTTTGTTGACTTTGTCTCCCTCTCGTAAAACGAGAAGGGAGAACAGAGTTAACCATTGGTGTTAAATTATATTTTTTACCATTTATTATTATTATTATTGCTAATACAGTAATTAAAGTATAGATAGGTACAGATAATGATATTATTATTTTATTATTTTTATTATTTTGATTTTACTAGTATTTTTAATGCTATTTACTATTTTGTTTTGGGGTTCACATACAAATAACTGTACTACTAGTTTTAAAATATATATACTTGTGATAAGTATCAATATATTGTTTCATGGAAATTTTAAATACAGCTTTGTCGAAAAACTTTATTTAACACAAAATCTATTTTTCAAACCCTAATATATATAATTACATATTCCTATGATAATGAGTACGTTTTAGCCCTAATCCTTTTTTTGATCTAATATTTCTAAAGGTATTTTTACTAATAAAAAGTAGCTACCAACTTATACAATAATTTCTAGTATTTTTCAAATATTTATCAAACTAATGAGATATGGGTTTCTCTACAAAATTTTATTTTGACAAACTTTAGTTGTTCTAAATATTAAAATACATTTCCTAAAATATTATATGTATTATTCCCTCAAATTTCCTCGATCTTCATCACGCCCATGATTAAATTCCCTTTTCTATTCCTTCGCCAATTCAAGTCTACCTTATGACCACCCTAACTAATTTGACCCTTCTGGACCCAATAGAACCGTCTGTACCGACATCAAAGGTCATCTTGTGTAGTTGTAACCCGAAGTCGCAGTTTGTGCCACCTTGATCATCGCAGCACACCAGGCGTCCTACCTGGCAAGACACCTTGCCATTTGGGGTTTATTTATTTTAGCTCATATTTCATGCATTATTTTTTTTATGTAAAATAAACTATGATACATGGCATAACCTGTTAGAACTTACTGTTCATTTATATTTCCTGCTATGTATTATTTTTCTTACATATTAAACCAAGATTTAAGGGACCACCTTTATGTGTTGCATTCATGGCCTTGACACGTTGTACCACAAAGTTGTGTGTCGCATATAGAATACGGAAGTACGTGATTGGCTGGCCACCAGTACGTACAAGCCGTGCGATAGGAATAACCGCTAATAGAGATTACATCCTAGTTTACTTAGCGGTTATAGTGGTTTGTGTTGTGGATACAACACAGTAGGCATTGGGCGGGGAGGACAATTCCTTAGCGTATGGGCTTCGATGCACATCCCTTGTGACCCGGACTCTCCGCTGGAGATACGGGGTTGATGACCCATGATTACTGACGGCCACTAACGATTCTGCGGAATGTCTTGCTTTGTTTGCCATTAAAATCTTTTGATATAATTTCAATACAAACAGAACAGTGTTACAATGTAGGACTTAGACGTAGTCCTAGGAGTACACTTTTGTTTATCTGGGTCCCTTATGCCGATGGAGCAAGTGGTAATACATTGACTCCGTTGATGATCTGACGACGGTTATCGATTCTCTGAAGGTCTGAGTTGCTCTGGATGCTGGAGCTTGCGGATAGGAAGAAGACGTTGAGTGTCTGTATCTGCCTCGATGGTTGTGCGATGTCTCTGTCTGTCTATATATATTCGTGTGTGGAAGAAGGAAATGATCCCCCATTTATAATCTGCAGGCTGGCTGCTCATGCGTGCATATGTAGGATGCGCCTGGAAGCGGGGACGCCACGTGGTGATTGCTGATGGAGGCACATAGACGATGCACCCTGATTGAGGAGTTGAATTCTTCATACTGCTGTTGTGGACTGGCACGTAGCAGGGAAGAATCTTTCTGTTGCTGAGATATTGGGTGAATCGAGTCAAAGGACACGTGTCATAGGCCCATGGCTCGGAGATCTCGGATTTGGTAGAGAATGATCTGGTAGGATGCGCCTGGAATTGGACGCATGAGGAGACTTTGGCTCGTAACCTTTGGGAGTCACGAACCATTCGGGGCGCATGGCTTTTGAGGCGCATGCGAGGTTTTAGTAGTGACTTTACTTCTGTCTTTAGGGATCAGAGAAAAGTCTGAGGCGCATACAGAGCTTTGGGCACATGGCTGCGGAGGCGCATGCGAGATGGTTGGACGGCCACGTGATTGTAACCATAGGAGGGAAGTAATGATGATGCTGACATCGACGATGCTTCATTTTCTGAAAAAGCTATCAATTGCAGTCTTCGGGGGACGTGCTGCCAACTCTGTCAGACTTCAGCATTTAATGTTCTTTGACAGGTGATGGGCTGTTGAGTGGGCGCATCGATCGGCATTCAACTAGGCGCATGGGGCCGCATCGGGGCGTATGCTTGTGAAGTGCTTGGTGCTGAGGGGCACGTCTGTGTGATGCACGGTCTGTTCGGCACATCCGCTCAGCTTAACACGTCTTTTGGTACGACTGTTACGTTCTTCGAGTGCTTTAAATGGCTGTTTTTGACTTGGCTGAATTTGAAGCGTCAGGTTCATCCATTTAATGCAAATTCATTTCACGGGATTCGGAGAGCCAGACACTTGGCGCACGGGTTTGATTTGCCCGGCCTATAAATAGTGGCATGGAGAGGGTTTGCTTCTCGTTCTCTCACGTCCTCCTGAAATAAATTTGTTTACTCGAGCACATTCTGTTGACGAGATGCTCCCGAGGGTGAAGATACGATGCAATGTCTTTATTGATGCACTTGAAGGTGACTGTCACATCCAAAAGTCGGAGTCGAGGGTTTCTGAGGCAGGCGGAAGGTGCCTGTTGCATCTAAAGATCGGGATGCTCGAGCCTCGTCTCTGTTATGCTGGAAGAGCCGCAGATAGGAATTGCGGTGCTACGGCTTTGGGGGCTCTTTCTTCTGTCAGAGTGGGTGTTGCCCATTCTGGTTGTGTTGAAAGCTGCTCCTTTAGCCGCGGTTTTGATTGCGGTCATCCTTGGTCTTTGGAGGCTCTTTCGAAGCCTCCTATGGCTACAGGTTGATTTGCAGTGCTCTTCTCTTCCTCGGTTTGGGGAGCTCATTCTCCAGCTAGAGGGTTGATTGTCGCCCTTGTTCTGTTCAATAAATGCTTCATTAGTCGAAGCATTGGATGGCACATATGCTGACACTTTATGATGCGCCTAGCTGGAAGGGTAGCACATAACTGAACTGCTGAAGGGATGCACATAACTGAGGATGAAGGGATGCACATAACTGACCTGCTGAAAGGATGCGCCCGACCGAGAGCGCATGGTGGGATGCGCCTGACTGAGAGCGCATGGTGAGATGCGCCTGTTCAAGAGCGCATGATGACCGTTGCGCCTGGCTATAGACTTAGGGTCTTTTCTTTTTGTAGAAGTTCTCCTTTGTACAGCCTTTTCTAGACATGTAATAGACTTTTATATACAAATAAAAATCCTCTTTCAATGCCTATACTTTTTGTTTTGCTGTGTCAAGTACTTTGTCTGAGCTCCCTGGTGCATGTAGTGTTTGGCGCATAGGATTTCTGGTCGTGAAATTCCATGCTTCTACAAGACCCCCGTCAAAGTTTTCAAAACTTTTTTGTCAAGTTTTGGAATACTTTGAATAAGAAGCATGGTGGTTGGGGCGCATGACTGTTCGGGCGCATGGATACTCCGCTCATCAATGATGGGGCGCATGCTCCTCTCAGTTAATGCAAATGATGATGCCTCGATAACCAAGAATATTAATGATGATCTTTTAGATTTATCTGCAGTTATCTCTTTACGGAACACGAGGCGGCGGCTGAGGTCACACTTTATCGGTTCACGCATGCGACTGAACCTATAAATAGGCATGTGGTGAAAAGAGAGAGAGTTCTTCCTCTCTTTTGCTTTTATCTTTTAGAGTTCTTCTTCAAAAAACCCTAACTTTTCTCCCCTCAAGGAATGGCTCCCAAGACTCCTCGTGGTGCTGGCAAGGGACGAGGCAAAAGGAAAGAGCCTCTAGAGGCTGCCGCGGCTGATGTTCCCCGTCCGTCTGTCGATGTTTGGCCATAGGTAGTTGATGAGTTTCATTCCTGTACCATACATACGCTGACGCGCATGGACCTTGAGTCCTGATGATGTGCTGTGGTTTTTTCTGCCAACGCGCATGGGTTTAAGCCCCGAAGATGCGCCGAAACTCCACTGTTGACGTGCATGGGTTTAAGCCCTGAAGATGCGTCGAAGCTCCACTGATGACGCGTATGGGTTTAAGCCCTGATGATGCACCGAAGCTCCACTGCTGACGCACATGGGTTTAAGCCCAGATGATGCACCGAAGCTCCACTGCTGACGCGCATGGGTTTAAGTCCTGATGATGCACCGAAGCTCATTTTTAGATGCGCCTAAGCCTGATGCGCTTTTGATGAGAACGAGACTCAGATTCTTTTGTTGTTTGTAACATCCCTGAATCTTTGCCTTCTTTGTTGAACATTAGTGTCGATGACTGTCCCACTCTTGAATGAAGTGCTTCTGGATGCTACCCTCTGCCAGATGGGAGTAGATTACGATGAGGAGGTGATAAACCCTGCTCAAGCTGCTATTATGCTAGATCAGCCTCCCGAAAGAATGACTCAAATTCGGGAACAACCGCATGGGTTCCTCAAACGGATGATGGAGCGTGGCATTTTGAAATCTGCCACTTCTGATAACATGACCTTCCTAAAGCCCGAGTTCCTGTTTGGGGACCGCCTTACTTCTATTGAAGCGAAGGTGTTGAAGGTCAAGGAAGATTAGTTTTTTACAGCAAGAGGAGTGCATATGACTATTAAGCAACTTGAACGTCAATGGCCTTTGACGGCTTTCTGTCATCTTGCTTCCAAGAGGAAGATGTCTTGGGATCTAACCCCATCCCAGGGGGAGCGGTGGCAGGCGTCATCAAGATCGACTCTACCTTCGATCAAAGGGATACTTTGGCCACCGTGCGGTCTGGGCCTTCTTTCACCTGGTGGATTTACGTCCTGGGAGCATTTATAGTGATGTTTCCATCAATACATTTGCTTTCGGCGCTTCGACTTTTGCCAATCGCATGCTGTTGATGGAGCGATCGTACCCGAAAGATGAATTTCAGCTAGAGGGTTGGTATCATTATGTTGCCAAATGGGACAAGCTGACACTCTGGATTCTGTCGCAGTTTCAAACTGAATTCCAAGAGATGGAGCTGACTGTCGCGATCCATGCTACTCAGGCAGGTGTTGACATCAACCGGCATATGTTTCTCGCGCTCCTGGAGATGTTTAACACCCAGACCGGGACTTTCTTTACTCCGGTGGGGGAGTTGGGACTCGTACTTCATGAAATGTACGAAGTGTCAAAGCTCCCTTGGGGGTCAGAACCCTATGAGGAATACTTTCCGACCAATAAGGAGTTCCAAGTCATGGAGGATAAAGCCGAAGAGATGATGGCCATCTTCAAAGAAGTGGCGAGTCATCATTACTATATGCAAAAGAGGGATAAGAGCGGGTCACAGCCTCATGTGACCTCTTGGAGAGATTACATCTTTAAGCAAGGCAAGGAGGATCCTTCTCAGTTTTCTACTCCGCCAGCGCTTTCCCGTAGCGAGGTGCTTTCCGAAATGAGCAGGTTGGGTGAGAAGAATCCTCGAGAAAATGAGGACCGGCAGTCGGATGAACGCTCCTATAGCTGTTTCTGGCACCTTACTCATCGGATGTCGTCGAAAGCAGTGTTAGCTGCGTATCTGATGATTTGGCTTCGGGATTGCGTCTTCTCGGGCGGGTCAGGCTCGGTAGAGAGGGTGACCCGGAACCTAATCATGCCAGCTGTGAAGTTGGTTTTTGGCCGACGCCTAGCTCTACTCCCCGCAATGGTGTGTAACCTGCTGCGAGGTTTGCGAGAACTTGCGGGAAATGTGGTTCATGATCGAG
The DNA here is from genome assembly GCA_029216955.1 of Iris pallida. Classification (NCBI taxonomy): domain Eukaryota; kingdom Viridiplantae; phylum Streptophyta; class Magnoliopsida; order Asparagales; family Iridaceae; genus Iris; species Iris pallida. Next base: position 5,644,565 of record JANAVB010009198.1, on the reverse strand, counting down.
GTAGAAATAACAACTTCCTCCGTGCCGAATTGTCATTTCACTATTTGATGGGGTGGTTGATTTTACACCATCCCAATGTAATGAGTCCGGGCTCGGAAGAAGATCATAGGGCCGGAGATGCATTCCTCCGCCGTTTCCACCAGAGGAGTTGGTTGCATACTGGCATTCCTGTTTGCAGGAAAGTTTTATTCCGCCTTCAGGGTGGGAGATCACCAAAGTAGGTCCTATCTTTTTGGGTTTTGAGGCCAATGAAGACTTGATGGATTCGGGTGAAAATGCCACCACTCTGCCTCCATAGGGATTCCGCTGGTTGCAAAGTATCCGACCGTCCCATCTAGTGTACTGGAATAGAAACCAGTGTTACCTGGAACCGTATTTACCGAGCCATTTTGCACGACAATTTGGCTATGCTCAGTTGATGTTGGATAATCCCAGTATCAACCTGGGGTATACTAGAAGCTTGTTGGATGGTGCACGATCTTGGCATTACTACAATGCCGGATGCACCGGAGCTCGCTTTACGCTGCCTGTCCAGAGTTCGCGGCCGCCGATTCTTTTTTCGGCTACCAAGTTTTACTGTGTTATGGCTGCCAAGCCTCCCGGATATGATAGGGAGACCAGTCTTGTTGTAGGCACCCAGTTAGCGGTAACCGGGAACATATTGGCGAAGGCTCGATCGTACCGTCCGCCAGAGGTGGGTTATCGAGGTGCCACTGCCGTATCCACAGGGGGTCAGGCAGAACCCTCGGTTGATCAGTCGAAAAGACATACAGATACAGAGGCTGGCTCTTCTGCGTCAAAGAGGCAGAAGAAGGCATCGTCACCGACTGTGTCATCGGATTCAGTACCTGCGGAGGTAAGGATGTCCCACATAGTCTGTTTAGGTTCAACATTTATGGTGACCTATGCTTTCTTTTTATAGGAGCCGCTAAAGAGGAGACCCCGTACTCCAAAATCTAGTGGCAGCAGACTAAAGGAAGTGATGGTCTCATCGGAAGAGCGCATTCCGTCGATCGTAATGTTTCCCGAGAAGGAGAGCCCAGATGAAGTCGTTGTTGTGGAGACTCCAGTATCTCCGGATTATGTAGGAAGGGAAGCTAAGGTTAGAGCAGTTCCCAGAGAGGTGCAAGCTGCCGTGGGAGCCTTAGACATTGAGGGCCTAGCAGACAAGGGGCTTCCAGATGAAGAAGTGTAGTGGAGTTCGTCGTCTTCGGATGACATTCCTCCAGAGATGCGTGAGTCTGTTGCTCAGGCAACAGACATGACTACAAAAGAGGAGAGGGTTGATTCCTCTCCTTGTTATGATACGGGGAGGTCGGCTGCAGCGTTGCCGAGCCCTACCCCAAGCTCAGCAATGGAGGCTGAGGAGGCTGCCGACCGGGAGGTGGCGACAGATTTGGTCCCTGTGGAGGGATTCGATGATAAGGGGGAGACTCGTCTGCTGAGCTCGACCCCAGAAGACGTGCCCCGCCAAGAAATGGGAGCTGATCCAGTTAGCTTGCCAAAGGAAGGCTCCGCGTTGGTTACAGATCGTGCCTCAGTGGTGGTGGAGCCAGTTCCGGATGCTGATAGTCCCTTTGATACGGAAAAGGGCAAGGGCTTGCTGATGCAAGAGCCCTCTGTTGCTTTTTCGACTTGGGGGACGATATCGACGCCCCACCCAATTCCTTCTGCCCTCCTGGCATCTGGCGCTGGTAGAGAAATTCAAGTTCCTGGTACGGAGGAGTCTGCTGAGGTCGACGTGCAAACCTCATAGATTGAGATCGGCGGGTCTTTTTCTGGTCCGCCATCCAGGGCAGCTCCTCCAACTCCTGCCATAACACCACAAATGTTGGCAGATGCAGATAAGTACGTGAAATTCATCATTGAGGCAGTGTACAACATATTGCAGAAGGGTGTGTCGATAGTGATGAACACCAATAGGAGTTTCGCGATGGCAAAATCTATGGCCCTTCCGCACATCGGTCTAATATGTCTCCACCAGGGCTATGATCATATGGCCGAGATTCTGGAGGCCTCGGTGACTGAGCTGGATCAGCTGCTTTCCAAGTTTCAGCGTATCTAGCGAAATGATCTTTCCGCCCTGATAGACGCAAAAAAGGAGAAGCTGATTACTGAGATTGAGACCTCTTTTCAGGCCACCGTGGGTGTCTGGGAACGCGAAGTGGCTGAGATTGAAGCTACATTAGAGCGGTTGTCTCAGTCCACGCAGGAGAAGGTGGAGTTGCGAACTGCGTTGGACGCTAGTATCGTGGAGGTTGATGACCAGATTTGCCGCCTTGAGGACCAGCGGGCCCGACTCCTATTAGATGCTGAGTGTGCCCAGGTTGAACATGTAGCCTTTAAGAAGGAGGAAGCAGCTTTCATCCACCGGGCTCTTACCCTGGCTTAGCAGCGGCAACAGTTGGATGAGAAACATGAGGATGACACTTCTCCTGAGGCCATAGAAGCGATGCGTCAAGAAGATGAACGCCGGGTCCTGGCGACTGTGGAGACTCGAGCGACAGACTTGAGGCATCGGATTGAAGAGCTTTCGGCCAACCCCGGGGATGTTTAGGGATCGTAGTCTTTTTTTTGGATTTGCAACTCTTGCTGGTGGGGGTTTAATCCTTTACTCTCTATTTTTTGAAAATAAATAATACAAGTTTTTGTGGTGTGTTCATTTTTGCTGTCATGAACTTGATGATTTGTGTGGACCTATTATCTTTTGCGCACCTTGGTTTTTAGGTACAGATAATAAGTTCGAGAGAACCAACATGTTTGCTCAGAGGTGATGTGGACGTGGCAAATATGGGATTCAAATGACAGAATCTTCCTACTCAGAGGTATTATGGACGTGGTAGGAATGACTCTGGGGAATACGGGGAACTACTCAGAGGTAATGTGGACGTGGAAGTTCTGCGATCAATGTTCGACAACGCAGGGGTTGTCTGTACGGGATGTTTACTCAGAGGTAATGTGGACGTGGTAAACATGATGGGTAGCGTAGTCTTACGGAGTGTAAGATTCCGCTTTGTATGGCGTAGGGGAACAACTCAGAGGTAATGTCGACGTAGTTGTCCTTCTACTGGATGATGCCACGGAACAGCTGGGTTCCAGAAGCGTATGATTTTGTGGAAGGGAATTGTATGTGAGCCCTGATGATTGGGTCCACAGATCTCTTTGTGGAAGTACATGTCTGAAAGATGTCAAGAGTAGTACTTCTTTAGGAACTTGCCGTTGATGGGCATCATGAACAAGTCTCCATTGGGTTTAGCGAGGCGGTAAGCACCATTTGAGTATACCGTCTCTATGATGAAAGGTCCTTCCCACTTGGGCTCGAACTTTCCTGGTGTCTTGTGAGTTAACACCATCGGCCTCCTGACTGCCAGAACCAGGTCGCCTACTTGGAAAGTCGTTTACTTGACCTTCTTGTTGAAAGCCTGTGATATACGGGCTTAGTAGAGTTCAATACGTTGTTGAGCTAGGAGACGCTTTTCGTCAAGTACCTCCAGTTCTCGCAGACGACGACGTTGATTGTCCTCTTCTGTGAGTTAGTTTGTGATTGCTACGCGGAGTGAGGGTATCTGGATCTCGAGAGGTAGTACCGCTTTGCTTCGGTAGACTAGGAAGAATGGTGTGTTTCCTGTCGGAGTCCGTACCGTTGTACGGTAGGCCCAAAGGCATTCGCCGAGCTTTTCGTCCCAGTCGCGTTTGTTGGATGACACGACCTTTTTGAGTAGCCTGACGATAGTCTTGTTGAACGCCTCGGCTAATCCGTTTGCTGCCGAATTGTAGGCGGTTGAGGCCACGTTTTGAATGCAATTCTTGTCACAGAATCTGCTGAAAACATGGCTGATGAACTAAGGACCGTTATCGTAGATAATCCTCCGGGGTACCCCAAAATGGTAGACGACATGGTGCTTGGTGAAGCTGATCTCCCTAGAGCTCTTCACTTCCGCCAGTGGAACTGCTTCTGCCCATTTGGAGAAGTAGTCGGTGATGGCTAGGATGAAGCTGTGTTCCCTCAATAAAGGAGGGGTGATCGGTCTTACAATGTCCATGCCCCAAGCTTCGAAGGACCAAGAGGCGACTATTGGATGTAGTGGTTCTGACGGTGTATGGATGAAGTCTGCGTGAAGCTGGCACGCATGGCACTTTTTAGCATAGTCGAGAGCGTCAGCGGCCATGGTTGGCCAATAGTAGCCCATGCGTCGCAGTCGATCCTGTAACTTAGGGCCAGGTTGATGGGCTTCGCAGGTTCCATCGTGAGCTTTTCGAAGGGCTTCGGCTGCTTCTTCGTTGGACAGACATCGCAGGAGAAGTCCATCATAGGAGCGTCGGTACAGTATTTTAGTAGCTGTATCGTAGTAGAATCGAAGGGAGCGTCTCCTGACTGAGATGGCTTCTTTCGGGTCTTCTGGAAGAATTTCGTAGACAGAAAAGTCGATGAACGGGAACTTCCAGTCTCGGACATTAACACCAGCACTTGTTGACATGACATGGGCCACTTGTGAGCACAGGTTGTTTTTAGGACTGACCAAGTCTCGACCAACTACCGTGACGTAGTGTTGAGTCCCGAGGGGTGCTACTAATGAGGCTGCGAGGCCAGCCAGAGCGTCGCCTCCAAATTATGTAAACGAGGTACATGTTCGATGAAGAACTTGGTGAAGGTTGAAATGATGTTCAATGCAACTTCATGGTAAAGAACCGGATCTTCATGGCGAACTTCGTATTGCCCTCGGACCTGGTTAACAACGAGTTTTGAGTCGCCGTACGCTTCCAGGTGATCCGCCTTCAGCTGTTGCGCCAGCTGGAGTCCCATGATGAGAGCGTTGTACTCGGCAACATTGTTAGAGCACGACTTTGAAAGGGAGTAGGCGCACTGGATGACCAGCTGATCGGGAGAGACCAAGACTACCCCCACACCTGCGATGATTTGGCCTTTGGGGCCAGTTCTTGACGCACCATCGAAAAACACCCGCCAGACGAAGCTTTATTCGGTGACGTTTGATTCTTGGACCTCATCCGGGATGTCTTCATAGAGTCTGGAGGACTCCGGGATGGGGTGTGCAGCTAAAAAGTTGGCCAGAGCCAGACCTTTGACGGCTTTTTGTGGAACGAACACCATATTGTATGGTGTTAGCAGGATCGCCCATGTAGCTAGCCGGGAATTTAATGACCCTGGCTTCGTCATGAGAACTCTGAGTAGATTGACTCAGGAGATGACATGAATTATCTGGCCCGAGACATAATGGCGAGTCTTCTGGATGGCAAATACCAATGCCAAGCACTCCTTTTCAACGGGATTGTACCAGTGTTTGGCCCCGATCAGTGTTCTGCTGAGGTAGTAGATAGCTTGCTCATAGCCTGTGTCGCTGTTCTGAGCAAGCAGAGCGCCGATGGAATGATCCATGGCACGGACATAGAGGAGAAATGGTTTGCCGGCAACGGGTGCCACCAGGACTGGCGGGCTCGTCAAGTAATCCTTGATGTCATCGAAAGCTTTTTGGCATTCCTCTGTCCAGACGTAAGAGACTCCCTTCTTCATGAGCTGGGTGAAGGGTTGGGCGTTCTGTTGTGAACGCGTCTGTACAGGAAGAGCCTCTTCTGCGGAGAAAGAGACCATGCGGCAAGACTTGATCTTCCTGCCTTTGGTTTTGGAGGCAGAGCGTTCCTCCGGTTGAGTAACCTTGGAGACGAGATCAGGGTGAACCCATAAGATCTCTCCCCAAGATGTAGTGAGCGGGGTGAGTCCACTCACGTTGTCACGAGTAGGTGGTAAGTTAACCACCTCCATTGTCGCCTTAGGGACGGGGACGATGCCATCTTCTGCTGTAGTTGGCAGCAAGGTGCCGAACTGGAGTGACACCACGTTGGCCGAAACCGTCTTCTCCTCGTAGTCGACGGAGATAACATCCGCATTAATCATGCGCTGGATATAGTTTTTGAGGACGTAGCAGTCCTTAGTTGGGTGTCCGATAAACCGATGGTAGTGACAGTACCTCGGATTGTCCACTTTCCCAACCTCGTCGGGACGCTTTGGGTCCGGCAATTTTATCTTGTCACCCTGCTTCAGTATCTCGAAGAGTTGCAGGGTGTCTTCATCGTTGAGGGAATAAACCTTCTTTGGCCTTGGTGCAAGTGGAGGCTTTTGAGTGGGTGTTGATGCACCTTTTGAGGCATTGACAGTCAATGACTGTTTCCCCTTCATCTCTCGTCCGGGGTTGTTGGCTGCAGGCCGTTTCCCCTTGTCCTCAAAGGCAGGGAAACTAACTCCACGAAGGCGAGCATTGGACGCCTTCTTTTCTGCTGCATCTGCTTCGATGATCAAGGAACTCCAGTCGGGAGGAGGAGTAGAGTTGAGCCATAGTTTGACTACAGGCAGCATGCTCCTGCTGTAAGAGGAGATGAGTGCATGTTCTGGCATGCCCGGGGGCAATATGAAGCAGGCTTGTCGGAAGCGTTTGATGAATACCCGAACTGTTTCCTTCTCCTTCTGGCGTATCTCTATGAGGGACGCCATTGTCATGTCCTTCCCGCCGTCGTAGAAACGGTCGAGGAAAAGGTGCGTCAAGTCATCGAAGGAAGATATGGAATTATCGGAGAGGCTGCAGTACCAGTCGTACGCCACTCCTTTTAGTGCCCCGACAAATATGGTGGTGAGTAGCGCGTCCTCCTTCGAAAGATGTCCTTTTTGGGACTGGAAGTACATCAGATAGCGACGCAGAGAGTCCTTCCCATCGTATAGCGTCAATATTTGTGGTTTATATTTAGGAGGATAAACCATTTTGTTCCATTCGAGGGGATAAGGTTGGGGGATGCCCATCTTTTGGCGCTCCTCTTGTCTATTTTTGGACTCAAAGCGCTTGCGCAAGTCCCTGATCATCTCCACCACATCTTTCGTGGAGCTGGGAGTTGGGGAAGGGGGTACCGCCTGGAGTTGAGCATTGATGGCTCCAACGTCCGAGGTGCTTCGCGACTGTCACGACCCGCACCCTAGTGTTAGGGCACGAGAACATAACAACGCCCAGCCTACGCCGCAGTGTCGGCGGTAGAACGCTGTCCTAGGTCTAAATGCATCTAACAGTATAAGACTAAATAGTTTATACTCCCCGAATGGGGGTGACATAGCAGAATATAAACTCAATCACATCTAAGGTAGAGCATAAAGGAAGATAGATAAAACATGAAATCGAAAAGAGATACAACAGATAGAAGTCTAAGTGTCTAAGATACAAACTCAGAATACATCTCAAAACTCAAATACAGTAATCCATAAATACAACTCAAGATGACTGAAAATAAACTATAAGCAAAAACCCTAGCTATCTATGCAACCTCTACTGTCTCCTCTAGGCTAGCAGGCAACTTCCAGGCTATCTGTAAAATTTATCAACAGGTCCAGTCAGGACAGGAGCGAGCACATTACATCTCAACAGTTCATAGCAGGTTAGAAAATATAATCATACAGTAAAGTAAGATACAGGTACTGAAAGAAATGATGTATGTAACAGAGAGAGAGAGAGAGCTGTAATAGAAATATCTACTATAAATAGAGAACTAACAGTGACTAGTGAGTCAGAGTAAAATATAAACATGTGAATGGCATAGGAGATTCATGACTACAGCTAAGAGAGTGATTCATGACTACAACTACTTGGATAATATTCACATGTCTATTTCTACTCCCCCATCCCCAATCAATACACAAGGATCTGTTCAAGTTATGTTAAGATTCGTGAAACTTTACATGGCTTATAAAATGAGTGATACATGAAGGTGATTCATGATGGCTCTGTGAACATGAGAGTACATGTGTCACAAGCAATTCGTGAATCAGAAGAAGCATAAAGATACGTGATGATTCGTGAAACGCACAAAACATGTAGTATTCGATGCTCCCGAGGGGGATAACATCTCATGAAAAGATCCATATAGTACCAATCCGTGTGACCAACATGACAGTATCAAGTTTAGTAATTTAAAGCAGGAAAATAATTCTAAACAGGATATAAAATGATCAGAGAATGTACTCGTCTGATATCTAAATGTCCAAGGTAAAGATACTGTCCGAGGAGAGGTATCTGGCTCCTAATTAGAACAGCACAAGTCACAACATGTCCAGAAAGGTAATATAAAGTACTACAATGCATTCTACATGAATCTAGGTCAAACTAGGCCAAAGTCAACCCTTGGTCAACTCTGGTCAACTGCACTAGTCAAACTAGGTCAAACTAGGTCATGTCCTAATCCAGTAAGTCTTACTAGGCCTAACCAAGACTATCCTAGCAGGCACACATCAATACAAGGCTATACAAGCCACCATACACCCAACTCTATATAGCATGCAATTATTCAATACTCAAATAGGCAAGAATTCACATTGGATATACACTAGGTAATCTATTACTTTAAGCTATATATGTCTACACATATATACACATGCATATATTGGTATTCAACATTAGGTCTATAATCATGGCATTTCAAATGGTTATTTAAACTTATATATTACAACACAATATGCTAACATATATAATATACATACATAGCTAAGTTAACTATATTCATTAATACTTATTTAAGAGGCTATGTGTGTGTATGAAAACATGGCAAAGGGGCAAGTGAGGGTTAAATGGGCATACATAGTGTATACATATCAAAGAGTGTCAAAGTGTAAGTGAACAATGTGTCAAGTGTGATAGTGTCAACATAGTGAAAGGGGGTACATGAGGTAATATAGGATTTGTGTTAACATAGAACATTACATCTTATTAACTTGTATATTACATACATTACATCTATTATTATATTACATTCATGCTTGCATTCATTCATCATTCATTTATTCTCTTGCACCACTATATGCACCATACATTACATACTATGGAACCTACATATTCATTACAAGCCATACTTATACATGCTTACATTAGATAGGATACTTACACCTCATACATCATTTATTTAACCATTTACTCATGCTTGTATTCTCTATTTAATTATATAATGTATATACATTAACATGGGTTAAAATCAAATAGAACATAATATTACACACAAGGGTGCACAAAATACATATGCCGAATAGTAACTCCTACTAATAATCAATACTGTACCATCTCAGCATTATTTAAAATCTAGGATTAAAATATGTTATAGATCTATGTGTTAGCTTTCCGAAACTTCAAACGGATCGCGTTTTCGTTTCCAGAAACTCCCGGAATCGCGAAAACACCGAGAACGCGTTTGTCTTTCATACAGCTGACACTCAAATAATTCTCCAAAAAGTTACAGAAAGAATTAGGCCTATTAATGTATGTTTTTCGAAATCTAACTTCAATACGCTTCTTTTAAAAAAATGGAAGATTAAACCGAGCTTTGAGCTAGAAGTTATGACATTTCTAAGTTAGAGCTGAAATTAAAAACATGGATAAAAATCATGACGGATTTAGGTAGTTTGAGACAAAAGAATACAAGTATATAACATAATATATCAAGAACTCACTCTCTACACTAATATATATATATGAGACACTATAGAACACATCTCCAATACAAAAATATGAGATTAAACATGTAATAATTCATTCATACATAACAACAACACATAGTGTGTCCAAATTTGGGATTTTCCTACATGGACACAACCACAACACAAAGGACACTCCTATGACCTCCAAATGGACACAAAATGGGCACAAATGGAGATACAACCATGGGGGTCATTCCTATGGGCTCAAAATAGACCTATATGTAAGAGAAAATGAAAAGGAGAAGGGATTTATACCTCCCGGTAGATCGAATCGAAGAAAAGCCTTTCCGGAGCGACACCGACACGTAGAGATTCCAAAAGGACACGAACGAGCTCCGAATCCTCCCAAACTTGGGTAGCTTCTCCTTGGCTAGAATGGAGAAGGAAAGAAGAAGATTTTGTGGTGAAATGGAAGGATTTGGTGGAGAAATTGCTAGGGATTGCTCTCTAGGAATTTGGGGAAGAACAAGAGAGAGAGTGTAGATGAGAATAATGAAATGAACTTGAGCCTATCCTCTCCCAAAGTGGCTGGCCATATGGGGCTATTTGTCCTATTATGGTAAGGTCCAAAATGCCCCCACTAACCTATTCTATGAGTATTAGGAAAGGGCTAATTGGTTGGGGCTAAATTAGTCATTCTAAAGTCTCTAATCACACTAACCTTATCCATAATAATTAGTCTTACCTCTAACTAAAATATTTCTATCATGTGGACTAAAATTAATATCATGTGGGCCATGCCTAACTAGTGTGTGGGTTCCACTAGAGTCAAACTACCCCCGGGTCCCCGTTTCAAGTCGGATTGAGTTGAAATTCGAACCCGACTCAAATAACCCCAAAACAATATCATCAATAATAAAATAATATCAAAATAATTCAAAGAGGTCAAATGCAAAAATATCCTTAGGCCAAAAATGATATTAAAATATCATAATCACATGGTTAGGCTCTAGGTCAAACAGTCTCTAGGGTTTCACTAGCAAAACGTCAAAACCACAAGTCATTGATTTAAATAATTTTAAAATGATTTAAAATCACCAAAAATCATATCATGAATTAAATATCATTATTAAAATAATTATAAACACGAAATTTCAAAATTACCCTTTTTGGAAAACTGGGTGCTACAACTCTACCCATCTTAGAAAAATTTTGTCCTCGAAATTTAAGATCGATAGTACTCCTTCTAGAGCCTCTAACCTACCCAATATCTAAGGTAACACTTCCTAACACTGGAATAATAAACGGATATCTAAAAAGTGTCAATCTAGGAATACCTCCAATACTGCTCTGCTGTACGGCTACAATGGAACTTCAATAGAATATAGACTGGAACCTATATCCAAGGGACTGGACCTATTTTAAAGTGGTCTTAACTAAGGATAAAAAGGAACTGATCATAGGCTATAGGTATGCTCAAACTATTATCTTCCTATTAACCATCTTTTAATACATTCTATTACCATAGGAACGATGCATTACTAAGACATATAGGCCCCTATCTCTCATGACACATTTATACTCACCAAAAGACTAGTACATCCTATCAAGGATGATACTGTAATCTCTCCTAAATCTTCTAAGATCCGTATCCAAGGATACCCGTTGAAGGGGTACACTTGATTCTTCAATGGCCCCTGGGTCAGGACCAGTAGACGGTGCCCGGGCCAAAGTCGACCGTATCTCAAACACTGCTTGAGTCAGTGTTTGCATGGAGGCAGAGAGGGTTTTGAGTCCTCTCTCTAGGGTATCCATGTGCTGGACGAGGTATGCTGGTGGCGTATCTGACTCAGTGTCACCCCCAGTCATATAGACTGTCATGACGCGGCTGGAGTCGGATGGCACGGTTGAGGCTTCACTTTCGGCCTCACTCTCCTGTAAAGGAGTTGTTGCTCCCGGAGCTTTGTCTTGGCTATCCCCCGCTATGTTCTGGAGGACTTCTTCATCTTCGAGACTCAGATCTGCAGGGGCTAGACTACCCCCAGCTATGTTTTGAAGGACACCATCGTCTTCGGGAGAAGTATCCGTAAGGGCCTGATTACCCCCAGTTCTATCTTGGAGGACATCTTCGTCTTCGAGATGCAGGTTCACAGGGGCCAGACTACCCCCAGCTACGTCCGAGAGGCTGACTTCGTCTCCAGGATGAAGATCCACCCCAGCTGTGCTCTGGAGGACATCTTCGTCTTCGGAAGGAGGATCAACGAGGGCTTGACTACCCCCAGCTTCCTCCAAGATCTTTTTCCTCCCCAGAGGGCCTTCGAACACTCCGGAGGACGAGACGGTTGTCTTGGTTTTCCTCGGCTGGCTCTTGGACGAGGAATTGCCAGTCACCTTTCGGACTGACGAGAAGTTAGAGATTATATTGCATGAAGCAAACTTTAGTTCTGGCTCCTCTTTTGTTGATACCTTCTTCCCGAGGCAACGTCGGAGGGGTATCGATGATTGCAGCCGGTAGAATACCGACTGTTTTGGTGGGACTGCTACCTTGAAACAGCAGTTGATGGTGACTACAGCACAAGTGTGCCCTGTGAGGGGCGTATCGTTGTTTGCCATTGATTGTAAAAGTACAGAACAATTATCGGAGGACTGAACTTAGACTCACAATACAAACTCGCTTGTACAAAGAAAGCCTAGGAACGAAAATCTAGGTACAGCAATCTAAGTACAATTATTTATTTTAGATTCTGGGGGGTGACGATAGAGGCTCGGGAAGGCGACGGCAGCCCTGCCTTACTCCTTGGACGATCGGTATGCAGCCTTGGCTTCTTGTGAAAAGATGGTTGGCGTTGACGAAGAAGTGCTCTTTTTGCTCCCCTGTTGCTCTCCTGGCTTCTCTCTCTCTCTCTCTGTGTATTCTCTCTCTGACTCTGTATATTTTTTATTCTTTTTGTTGCCGGTCCTTTGCAAAAAAAATTATGCTGGCTATTTATAAGAGTGGAGTATGATTATTAGGGTTTGCTAATGATCATCTGTTTGGAATGTCGGCGCTCCTTTAATCCATCTGGACCTTTGATCCTGATTACAATAAATCTAGGCCATTAATGTAGATAGCACCGAATCTCGTGAGCAATTAATGTTGATTGCCTTAAATCTTCATGATTGATTATACCAATGTCCGATTGCTCGCCACGTGTCCCATTAGCTTGATGATAAATGATATGACTTGATCTCAGTAATTATGACGATGATGTCAAATATATTTGTTGAGATTCGGTTAAATCGTTGATTGATCCGATGCCACGTGTTTTGATTGTGGGTCCTGCCAGAGCCGCATAGGATGGGCAACACTTGAACCGCAGGGAGATACTCTTCGTGAGCCACATAGGACAATGCTTCATCGAACCGCAGGGAACGAAGTCTCAATGAACCGCATATGCATAGTCTTTGCTAGCCGCATGAGCTAGTATTGCATTGAGCCGCATGGGCTGAGTTCTCAGTGGGCCGCATAGGACAATGCTTCATCGAACTGCAGGGAACGAACTCTCAATGAGCCGCATATGCATAGTCTTTGCGGGCCGCATGAGCTAGCGTTGTATTCAGCCGCAGGGGCTGAGCTCTCCGTGGGCCGCATGAAGCTATTCTCTATTTAAGTCGCATGAGATTTGCCACGTGGCAACCTAGGATTTCTGACGGATCGGGTCAGAGATCTTTTTCTTTTCCCGAAGAGTCTGTCATTATGGCAGAGCCATTATGACACTTTATGCCAGAGCAGCCACAGTCGTCAAATCTTGTCAGAGCATTAAATGAGGCCACTACTCAAAGGGCCAGCTGTAGGAAAGGATCACAGGGGGACACGTGGCATCGATCGAGCTGCATATTCCTGCTGAACCGCATACACTCTCGAGCCGCATGAGACGGAGAGTCTTTCTTTGAACTGTATAAGACAGCTCCCATATGAGCCGCATGGGCTTCAGATCCGGAGCCGCATGGACCATTATTCTGATATTTTCTATGCTTCTACAGGACCCCCTTCAAAGTTTTCAATTTGCAAAATTGAAACACTTTGAATAAGAAGCATGGTCCCGTTCATGCCGCATAAGTGTCCCAGCCGCGTAGATTCATCTGTCCGCATAGGCTCTTTGCCACGTATCCTGACTACGTGTGCAAATCTTCATTAAATGCTCCTGATTCGTTTTGATTTAATGTCGTCTTTTTTGTAGGAGGATCCCAAGGGTCGGTTATGCCTTGATCGAAGCGTTTTTGCCTTTATTTTTTGAAGCGGTGCGTAATCCGAGGCGTCATCCGAGACGTTTGTTCGTTTTATGGGTCTCTTTCGCCTATAAATAAGAGTCGTTTAGTCTCTTGGGGGTTTCTTTACCTTCTCTCTTTGCTCGAATTCTCTGTCGCCGACTTTGCTCTTCGTCTTCTTCCTTCAATCGATCGACAATGGCTCCCAAGAAGGTCGCTGCTGCTACGGGCAAGAAGGCCGCCTCATCTTCTGCAGCAGCGAAGGGCAAGAAGGCCGCGTCTTCATCGACTGCGGCGGCGAACGTGGCGGCTCCTCCGCCGACTGGCGTGCCTGCTTTTTACCCTGATGTCCACCCGCCTATTGCTGGTAAGGGTCATTTGAAAACCCTAACTGTTGCCATGGCTCTGCTGTATACTTTATGCACAAGCCGTATGTACGAGGCTTATCGATGTGACCGCATAAGCACTTCCCCCATTGGGGTCGCATGAGCTTGTTTATACTCGATCTGAGCCGCATATGCGTTTTCGATTTGGGCCGCAGGAGCTCTTTCAAACTGAGCCGCATAAGCTCACTTAGACTAATCTGTTCAAACCCCCTTTTAAACCGAGCCGCATGAGGCTATACCGAGCCGCATAAGCCTCATGTAGTTTGTGTCTCAGCTATCTTTTTGACTTTGTTTCTTTTGCCTCTTCTTCAGTGAATCTGCCCGTGAATCCTGCGGGGGAACTTATGGTAGGCTCCCGTCAGTTTGCCTCGGGCGTACATCGGGATGACTTAGTTCGTCAAGTGTCCGAACAGCTACTTGTTGACGAACCTTTGGAGCGACTAAATGCTATCAGGGTTCAGTCTTTTCAATTCCTTGGTGATATGATAAGCTCTGGTCAGTCTGATGGAAAGTATCTGAAACCGGTCTTCCTCTTTGGGGATGCGTTGGTCATAGAAAACTCCCGGGTGCTGGATGTTTTCGAGAGATTGGATTTTGACCTGGACGGGGTGCCAATTCACATCCCTATTATGAAGCGCCACTTTCCTTTTGAATGGTTCAATATGATCGTTCTGGATAGGCAAATGCCGGACACCCTCACTCCAACCCGACCGGAGATGTTTGTCGGTAGTATCCGTTATAACAGAGCCACTGGGTCAGTGTGCGCGGTCAAAGATCCGGCCAGTCGGTCCGTGATGGGGTTAGTTCCGGGTACCTTTATCAACACTCCTGGTCCTAACTTTTCATTCTCCCAGGCTGATACCTTCCTGAGTCAGCTTGCTCGCAAAGGGTCCTATCCTGTTGGCAGGTTGGTACTGCCGAGTTGGTTGCACCCCATTCCCCCGTGGGCTAATCTGACCTCATGGATTCTATGGAAGTACGAAGAATTTTTGCGGGGAGCCAACCTTTATGACGTTATCCGGGTACCAGCCACGGGTTGCCCGTTAATAAGCCACTGTTCATGGCCCTTCTGGAGATGTACAATCATCGGACGGGGACCTTTTTCACCCCTGTTGGAGAATTGTGGCTCGCTCTTCACGAAATGTATGCTGTCTCGAAGCTCCCCTGGGGGGATAAACCCTTCGAAGTGTACACCCCGACGAATGAGGAGCTCCAAGATTTGGATCGACGATTCCCCGGTTTCGTCGCCGTGTATCAAAAACTATTATGCCATCATAGCACCTGTCCCCGGACGACTATCCAGAAAAGTGACAGCTCGGAAGGGGACTCTCTCTATACTAAATCTTGGGTCGCGTACCTTTTCAAATTCAGCATGGCTGGTCGGGTTACTTCCCGAGATCGTTTAACTCCTAGGGAAGTAGAGGCCTTGGTGTCGACCGCTAAGAGGTCGAAGTCTAAGAGTGACAGGTTCGGGAGCCAGATTGACTCCTTCAGCTACTTTTGTTATGGTACCCGGCGGTTGTCAGAGAAGGCACTCTTGGCCGGGTTTCTAATGGTATGGCTGCGCAACTGCGTGGTCTCAGGAGGGGCAGGTTCTATTGAGAGGATCAGTCGCCACTTCATTCTTTCTGCCGTGAAGTTGGCCTTTGGGGTCAGGCTGGCTCTTCTTCCTGCCATGGTGTGCAGTATTCAATATGGTCTCCGTGCCTTCTCGTCCAAGGTCATTGCTCGTGACGTGGCAATGGATTTTGAACGTGTAGAATTGCCTTATCATTACTTGCTGGGATGGCTATTGCTGCATTATCAGTCCTTGATGAGGCCTGGGACGGGAGATGGCGTTACAGATAACGACGCATTTCTTTCAAGTATCACCACCAGCCTTGGGAATGTAGTACCATGCCGGCGTGTCGGAGGATGCTGGCGAGGGTGGATGGGTACAATTTCTTCGTGTCCATTCCTCGTTTCACTGATCAAGAGGTGAGGAGTGTTCATGTTGATGGGGTTGGACCTCCTCATTTCTTGCCTGAAAAGATGCGTTTCTGGCTGCGTAATATTCGTCCGGCGCATCTAGTTTATCGGAATCGCAACACTGTGTATTTGGAGCCCTACTTGCCTAGTAGGTTTGCCCGTCAATTTGGGTATAGTCAGCTATTCCTCGGGCGCCCCAGTTCTCACCTGGGATTTGAAGGTAGCATTCTTGACGGTATTAGGGCATGGAGCTACTATGACACCTGTCATACTCGGACTAGCTTCTTGGTTCCTGCCGCAAACGTGATGGGGGAAATCCTGCATATGGCGGCCCTATATCATGTTACGGCAAATCCTTCTCCCCCGGCGAATCCTTCTTCCCTCGATTTTGACTCGAGGACTAGCTTTATTGTGGGCACTCGCCTGGCGGAGAAGGCTACGACGTCGAGGGCCAAGAAGAAAGGGACGAATAGAGTTCCTTCGCCCGATTCCGAGTCCTTCGACACAATTGAGGAGGACAACGAGCGGGATGACGAGGACTTCCTTTCTTCGGATGACGAGCCAATGGCGGGTCAGTCTCCCATCACGGCAGGTGACATGATGACGGATCAACCGTCGGCTGTATTTGATGAAGCAGCGGACCAGTTACCATCTGTGTCGGAGGAGCTACGGGTAGATCTACTGCCCGTCATGCCTGGTCCCTCACGTAAGCAAGGCAGGCATGAGTCTACTGGCGGAGGGGTAACTTTTTCTGTAAAGAGAGCGGCGGTCGGTCCCCGTAGACTGCTTATTACGGAAAAGGGTGAGGATGTAGACGGTATTCCAGAGGTACGTCGGAGCCTTCTCTTTGTTGTAGTTTTCTTCTTTTCCGAAGATATGACTTGATTACTTTTTTTGTAGATGTCTGATGAACCGTCCTTTCCTGAACCGTCTATTTCCCCTGGAGTTGATCCGGCCCTTGCTGCTTTGATTAACGGCGTGTGTACCGCGATCCTTTCTGCGGGTGCTCTCTCGTCGGTGGTTGGAAGCTCTCAGGTTGCTGAAACCTTGGCCCAGGGTGACAAAGGTTTCTTTAGACCCGTCCCCGAAGCCGCTGATCTTCAGCAACGCGACAACCGATCCCGGTGCGCCCCCTCCCAAGGATGCGAGGGCGGAGGAATCTATTGTACCTGACTCG
Organism: Iris pallida; assembly: GCA_029216955.1. Taxonomy (NCBI): domain Eukaryota; kingdom Viridiplantae; phylum Streptophyta; class Magnoliopsida; order Asparagales; family Iridaceae; genus Iris; species Iris pallida. Next base: position 5,627,329 of record JANAVB010009198.1, on the reverse strand, counting down.
GAGGCTGTTGGTGAAGGGGCTGCAGGCGAATCTCGGCCTTCGCCCTCCTCCACTGGTAAGATAAGCCAGATATTGACTAGTGAGGGGGCTTATTTGCTCTATCAACATATTCTCTGGGTCAAATCGATTCATGGTTGCCTTGGCCCTGCAGGTCCTGACCCTTTACTTCCCGCCGTGGATGTTCTTGGGGAAGGCTCGGTCTGCCGTGATATGGAAGGAAGGAGCGTTCCCTCTCTTTTGCCGTCTCACGTCGAGGAGCCCCCTGCCAGCTCTGAGCCGATGGGAATGAGGTTGGCGATGGTCTCCGCCTCATCCTCTGTAGATTATACGGCTCCGGAGACCGACCTCTCGACCTTGCCGAGTATTCAAATTTTGCAGGCTGCCGAAGAGGAGTTGGCCGCTGTTCAAGCATCCTTTCGTACGGAGCTGGTTTTTCTCGTAGCAGGAGCGACGGATTCTGTTGCATCTTCTTCGGTGCTGCCAGCCACGCTCCCATTGACACCGGCCTCCACGGAGACTCTGAACGAGGCGACGCAGGACGTGGTCGACAGCTTCTATCGTCATTTGAACAGGGGCGTAGATGCTGCCATAGGACGGGGGACCCCATTTTATCTATCTCTCCGGTGCGCTCGGGGTCAAATTGCAACCTTGAAGTCCCTTCCTGGCGGGGTGGGATTGGCTGTACTGCTGGAACCTAAGCTGACAGAGGCTGATCAGCTTGTGACCCAACTACTGGCGATACGACAGGCGGGCTTGCCTGCTGCAATCGAGCGGGAGCGTGGCTTCCTCATTGCTGCTTGGGATAGGATTAAGCTAGCCCGAGATACTTCTGGACCATTGTACGGGGGGACCTTGATAAGTTCTCCGCTTCGTACGACCAGCTGGGTCGTAGGAGTCAGGCTTGCCGTACTCGAGAAGAGTCCGCTTCTCGCGGAATTGCTGATACGAAGGAGCGGATTCTTGGGCTCCAGAGGCAATTGGCCTTCTTAGAGTCAGAGCTGGAGGCTGCTTAGGCGGAGCAGGAGTCGATTGTTTGGGAGGCCGAAAAGGTTTCCCGATCTTCCGATAGCCTGGAGCGGGCTTTTAAGAAATTTGAAGATAACTGGCAGGCTCACGCTCATCTGGAGGATGAGGCGGTGCTGACCTACGAGGCAGAGCGTCGAGCCTCCCAGAGGTTTGAGCGGTCGGTTGCTTTGCTGACAGATCGTCTCAGGACGTTATGTGCCCCAGAGCAGTGATCAGCCGTCTGTTTTCTTTTGCTTCTCTTTTTCTCTCTTCTTTTTTTGTAAGGGGTATGATCCCCAAATGATGTAGTACGTTGAATTTTGAATAAATGAGCCTGTTTCAACTCATCATCTCTTTCTTGTACTTGGGTGTTTTGTGGACTGGGACTTGCTGGGGGATTATTTGTGGACCTGTTATCCTAGGCGTACCTTGGTTTTAAGTACGGATAACAAGTTTGGACAGGATGTCCGGAACAGCCGTGGCAAAGTGGTCATGGATGTTCTCGGTGCTTAAAAAAAAAGGAATGCCGTAGAGCAGCTGGGATCCCGGGGCATGGTGGGGTAGTGGATTGGTGCTAAGAAGCTTAGCAAAGGAATATTTGTGGACCTATTATCCTTGGCGTACCCTGGTTCGGGATACAGATAATAGGGTGAAAAGGAAAACCAACATATTTGCTCAGAGGTCATGAGGACATGGCAAGCATGAGGGCTTTACCGTGGAACCTTCCTGCTCAGAAGTAGTGAGGACATGGCAGGGGAGGTTTCACGGAAGATATTAGTGGTCAACAGCGGACATTTGTGGACCTATTATCCTTGTCATACTCCGGTTGTGGGTACAGATAATAGGTCAAAAGAAGACCGACATACTTGCTCAGAGGTAATGTGGACATGGCAAGCATGAAGGGTTCTTCGACGGAGCCTTCCCACTCAGAGGTTATGATGACATGGCAGGAGTGGGCTCAATGAAGAGGCAGCACATAGAACGACTCAGAGGTAGGAGAACGTGGAGGTTCTATGTGAGGGGGGTTTGTTTTTGGTGGAAGTGAAAACGATTCAGAGGTAATGAGGACATGTCCGTTTTGGAAATTTGTGGATCGATTACCCTTTTTGTGCACTGGGAGTGCGGGTATTGGATCATGAGGGAGGATCTCTTCCAGAAGAAAGTTCAGAGGTATAATCATACGTGACTTACTATCTGAAAGAGTGACCGAAATGTGAGTTCAGAGGCACCAGCGGGTACATAACTCGGTAAATTAACATATTGAGAAAGTCGGAGTCCAGCGGCACCAGCGGGTACATGACTCGATAATCTAAAGGGGATGTAGGGGTGAGTTCAGGGGCACCAGCAGGTACATACTCGATGATCTTGAAATGTTGTGGGTGTGAGTTCATGGTACCAGCCGGTACATGACTCGATAATCTGAAATGCTGAGGGTGTGAGTTCAGTGGTACCAGCGGGTACATGACTCGATACCTTGTAGCGAATGTCGTTTAGACATAATATTTCTTCAGGAACTTGCCGTTGACGGGCAGCATGAGCAAGTCTCCGTTTTACTTTGCACGGCGGTAACCGTTGGAGAATACCGTCTCAATGATAAATGGGCCCTCCCACTATGGCTGGAATTTGCCGGCGGTCTTGTGAGTCATGACCATTGGCCTCCGGACTGCCAAGACGAGATCGCCTACCTGGAATGTTCTGATTTTGACCTTCTTGTTGAAGGCTCCTGAGATGCGTGCTGGTATAGCTCGATCCTTTGCTGAGCTAGGAGGCGCTTTTCATCTAAGGCCTCTAACTCTTGCAGTCGACGTCGGTAGTTATCATCGGTTGTCAGTTGGTGTGTGAGGGCGACACGTAGTGAGGGGATCTGTGTCTCCAAGGGGAGGACTGCTCACTTCCGTATACCAGGGAAATGGTGTATTTCCGGTGGCTGTTCGGACCGTGGTGCGATAAGCCCATAAGCACTCGCCGAGCTTCTCGTTCCAGTCGCGCTTATTGGAGGAGACGAACTTCTTGAGCAGTTTGATGATTGTTTTGTTGAATGCCTCTGCTAAGCCATTTGCTGCCGGGTTGTATGGCGTTGAGGCGATATTCTGAATACGGTGCTTATCGCAAAACTAATAGAATGAGTGGCTTATAAACTGTGGACCATTATCATGGATGATCTTTGGGGCAGTCCAAAGCGGTAGATGACGTGGTGTTTAAGGAAGCTGATCATGTTTGAAGTCTTGACTTCTGCGAGTGGGACAGCTTCCGTCCATTTAGAGAAGTAATCCGTGATCGCAAGTATGAAGCGATGTCCTCGGGAGGAAGGCGAGGTGATTGGACCAATGATGTCCATTCCCCATGCTTCGAATGGCCAGGACGCCACCGTCGGATGTAAAAATTCGGATGGTTGGTGGATGAAGTCCGCGTGGACTTGGCAAGCTTTACATTTTCTAGCATAATCTATCGCGTCTGCCACCATTGTGGGCCAATAGTAGTCCATTCGACGAAGGCGATCTTGCGCAATTTCGGGCCGGCTGGTGGGCCCCGCAACACTGTCATGGACTTCTCGTACGGTTTCTTTGGCTTCTGTGTTTGACAGACACCGAAGTAGTAATCCGTCGTAGGAGCGGCGATACAGCATTTTTGTCTCTGTATCGTAGAAGAATCTGAGAGAACACCTTCTGATGGAAATGGCTTCCTTCGGGTTCTCAGGCAGGATGTCGTAGACGACGAAGTCGATGAATAGTTGTCTCCAATCTGGGGCGCCATCGATCGCTGTGTAGAATAACTTACGACGAATTGCACATTGTTTTTGGGGCAGACCAGTTCATGGCCTATCACTTCTACTGATTATCGATCATAATTCGGAACTGCTAGGGAAGCGGCAACCAGCTAGGGCATCGGCTTCAATATTTCGGAGTCTGGGGACGTGCTCGATGAAGAACCCCTCAAATGTCGAGATGATATTAATCGCTATTTGATGATAAGGGATCATGTCTTCATGGCGGACCTCGTACGAACCCCGGATCTGATTGACGATTAGTTGGGAATCACCGTATACTTCAAGGTATTCTACCCCCAGCTCTCTTGCAAGTTAGGCCAATGACCAGAGCATTGTACTCGACCACATTGTTAGAGCAGGGTTCGGTGAGGGAATAAGCACGATTAATCACCAATCCGGAAGGAGAGATTAGTACTACTCTGACTCTGACGACTATATTGCCTTTAGGTCCGTCCTCGAAGCGCCGTCGAAGAACATTCGCCATATATTTTTGTGGGAGATTGTATGCGAGTCGGCGACCTCATCTGGGATCTCTTCGTATATCTTGGAGGACTCCGAGCCTGGGTGGGCTGCCAAGAAATCTGCCAGGGCTTGACCTTTGACTGCCTTTTGGGGGACGAAGATCATATGATAAGGGGACAGCAGTATTGCCCATGTAGCGAGGCGAGAGCTGAGTGCCCCTGGTTTAGTCATGAGGATCCTGAGAGGGTTAACTCGTGAGATCACATGTATCGTTTGTCCGATGACATAGTGCCGCGTTTTCTGAATGGCGAACACCAGAGCGAGGCATTCCTTTTCCACAGCGGTGTATCAGTGCTCTGGTCCAATCATCATTCGGCTGAGGTAATATATGGCCTGTTCATGGCCTGTATCATTATTCTGTGCCAGCAGAGCACCGAGGGAGTGTTCCATTGCTCGTACATAGAGCAGAAATGGTTTTCCCGGGACTGGGGCTACCAAGACCGGAGGATTTGACAGATATTCTTTGATGCTATCGAAAGCACGTTGGCATTCCTCGTCCCATACGAATGAGACCCTTTCTTCATGAGGTGCGTGAATGGTCGGCATCGCCCAGAGGTTGGAAATGAACCTCCTGATGTAAGCTAGCCTTCCTTGAAGGCCTCTGAGTTCGTAGAGATTTCTCGGGGGACCCATCTCCATGATTGTTTTTGTCTTTTTAGGGTCTACATGGATACCATTTACAGTGATGATGAAGCCTAAGAACTTCCCGCTGGATACGCCCAGAAAGGACTTTGTAGGGTTCATTTTTAAATTGTGCATCCATTAGGTCGAATACCGTCCTTAGATCCTGCAGATGGTCTCCTTTGCTACGGCTCTTGACGGCTATATCATCAACATAGCACTCCACCGTCTTGCGTAAGTGGTCTCTGAAGATGATGCTCATTGCTCTTTGGTATGTGGCGCCAGCATTCTTTAAACTAAAAGGCATGACTGTGTAGCAGTACGTGCCAATCGGTGCTCGAAATGACGTATGCTTTTTGTCGTCAGGAGACATTTTGATTTGGTTGTACCCTGAGAAGCCGTCCATGAATGACATGCGTTCGAAGCCGCAGGTGTTGTCGATCATGATGTCTGTGATAGGAAGGGGAAATTCATCTTTGGAGCATGCCTCGTTTAGGTTGCGGAAGTCGATGCAGATTCGAATCATCCCATTCTTCTTGAGGACAGGTACTAATTGGCGACCCATTCAGGATGTTGCTCCTTACGAATGAAACCGCTGGCTATCAATTTGTTGACTTCAGCTTCGATTGCGTCCATGATGCCTGGACGGAAGCGTCGCTGCTATTGCTTGACCGGCTTTGCGTCTGGTCGAATGTTAAGTTTGTGAAGGCGATGTCAGGATTTAACCCTGTCATGTCTTCATAGCTCTACGCGAACGCATCAATGTAATCTCTGACAAGTTCTAACAGCGACTCCCGTTCTTCGTCGGTGAGGCTTTTACTGATAAGATCGGTTTTGGAGAAGATTTGCTGCCGAGATCCACTTGTATGACCTCATCTTCAGTAGGGGGTTCTCTTAGTTCGAACCGCTTTTCCCATTGTGCATCTAATTGCTAGGCCCATGGCTCTAGCTCGAGGATTTCGGAGATGTCTTCGTCTTCTTCGTATGCGTCGGCGAATGCCATGTTGATGACATGACTTGTCTGAATACATCCCCGATGCTGGTATCTGAGTCGGAAGTTGGTGATCCGGTTGAATGTGACTGCCAGTCGCATTCTTCATCTGAACTTTCAGGGGTCGTAGTAGGTGTTACATACCCCAACCCGTATCGAGTTTTGTTATAGTAGTTCCGTGGTTTGCTCGCGGGACTGGCGGCTTCAAAGGTAATCGTCGCCCAGTGCCATAGTTCAATCCTGGCGTAGTCTCCAGATCATACCCCTATTTCTGCATGAGATATTTGGATTGAGGGCTATAGAGATACAGAGGCAGTCTTCCGACATCTGACCCGAGGTCGTCTTCTTCTATGGTGCGGGGATGAGGGTTATTCGTCCGGTCGAAGATGACTGGATGATCTCCTCCCTTGTGTATTCGTAAGCGTCTTTACTGGAGTAAGCTGGATTGCGGTGTACACATTTGTCACCTGTGTGTGTAGGTGAGCGTCTATACCGTGTTCCATAGCATACATCGTACATAGCTTATCGAGCTCGGTATAGTTCAAAGATAATCCTTTATTGATGAAGTAAGGTATCTTTTCTAGGGGGATCACATCATCAGCGGAGGGGACATTAGTGTGGGCGGCCACATACTTGGCTAGCTCCGGTTCCTCTTCGGCTACCCCCTGTGTGAACGAAGACTTAGAGGATGACCTAGGAAGCTTGATCGTCAGTGGTCCAGTTGATGGAGCAGAGCGTGGAGTCGTTGGCAGACTGGCGACCCCCAGTTTGGCATTCGATGTGGAGCGAGGAGTGGCTGGTTCGCTAGAAGTGTCAGACCTTGCATTGTGTTGACAACCCCTCTTGGGAAGGCGTATCGTCATGGGCCTGTCAGAGGGGTTGAGCTTCCCAGCTTGTGGTTGGCTGACTCTTGGTAACCTGATTGTTAGTGGCTCCGTAGTGGGTCCCGGCGCTTGGCCGGACCTTGGCAGCCGGATTATCATCTGCACCTCTTGCGTCGAGAGGCTGATCGCGTCTTTCCGCAGAGTGGCGGTGAGGGGTGCAGACTTGCCCGATTTGCGAGCTTGGAGGTGGATCGTCAGGGGTCCTTCCGATCCCGTGGCTGTCTCAGTATGAGCTTGTGCGTCTCCTTCATCCAGGTGCCTCTTCGACTTTTCGTATAAACAGGAGTCCGAGTAGTAAGATTCGACCCCTTTGAAGGGATCGATATCAGCAAACTCTGTCTTCACGAAGCCGTATTTGTCGACATATTTGAAGCACTGGTGTAGCGTGGAAGGCACGATCATATAATCGTGTATCCATGGGCGCCCCAAGAGGATGTTGTAAGAAGTGTCTACATCTATGACGTAGCAAGTGACCTAGGATTGGAGATCGCCAATCTGACACTTCAGATGAATCTTTCCGATAGGGTAGCTCGTGCCCGAATTGAAACCGCTGATGGCGGTGCTTGTAGGTGTTAGGCGGTGCATTGGGATGCGGAGATGATGTAGCAGACCTTTCGGGATGATGCTTATGGAAGAGCCAGGATCAATGTGCATCCGATCCACCTTTACGTCGCCGATGTATCCCGTGTAGTATAGCGGGCGATCATGTAGGTTGGTTTTGATGAGCATGTCCTGTGGAGTGAAGACGATGTTGGGCATTGCTCCCGTACAGGCACTATCTTGGAGATCCGTGGGTGAGTCCTCCCCAGTGAGGTTAGATTGAGCGAGATAGGCATCGGCATTTTGGAGTGCTTCGCTCAATGCAATACGAACGTCTTTGGAGAGCCTCAGGAGTTCATATAATGACAATTTGGCCGGAGTGTTAGCCAATTGTGCTAAGATGTCAAAGTTGTAGGGCCTCTCTAGCCCTTGGGCTGCGTCCTTTCGGAGAGATTTGTCAAAGCGAGTCTCCTTCGGCCTAAGCTTGTCGGTCGTCGAAGGCTGAGCCGGTCCCAGAGTATCAGTCGCAGTGGGTTGATGATTTTCAGCTGGATTATCAACCACAGGTTGGGATTGCGCTCCGGACCGCGTGACGACGGCTGTAGCTTCCTCGTTGTCTGCTGAAACTGTGCGGCAGGTCTTGATTTTTCCACTCTTTTTGTTGGTGGGAGATGGTGTGGGACGAGTCACTTCTGACACCAAGTCTGGATGGACCCACATGACCTCTCCTCGCCATCGTGTTTGCCATTGATTGTAAAAGTACAGAACAATTCAGAGGACTGAACTTAGACTCACAATACAAACTCGCTTGTAAGAAAGCCTAGGGACGAAAACCTAGGTACAGCAATCTAAGTACAATTGTTTATTTTAGATTCTGGGGGGGACGATAGAGGCTCGGGAAGGCGACGGCAGCCCTGCCTTACTCCTTGGACGATCGGTATGCAGCCTTGGCTCCTTGTGAAAAGATGGTTGGCGTTGACGAAGAAGTGCTCTTTTTGCTCCTCTGTTGCTCTCCTGGCTTCTCTCTCTCTCTCTGTGTATTCTCTCTCTGACTCTGTATATTTTTTATTCTTTTTGTTGCCGGTCCTTTGCAAAGAAAATGATGCTGGCTATTTATAAGAGTGGAGTATGATCATTAGGGTTTGCTAATGATCATCTGTTTGGAATGTCGGCGCTCCTTTAATCCATCTGGACCCTTGATCCTGATTATAATGAATCTAGGCCATTAATGCAGATAGCACCGAATCTCGTGAGCAATTAATGCTGATGTGTACCAATGTTCGATTGCTCGCCACGTGTCCCATTGGCTTGATGATAAATGATATGTCTTGATCTCAGTAATTATGACGATGATGTCAAATATATTTGTTGAGATTCGGTTAAATCGTTGATTGATCCGATGCTACGTGTTTTGATTGTGGGTCCTGCCAGAGCCGCATAGGACGGACAACACTTGAACCGCAGGGAGATACTCTTCGTGAGCCGTATAGGACAATGCTTCATCGAACCGCAGGGAACGAAGTCTCAATGAATCGCATATGCATAGTCTTTGCTAGCCGCATGAGCTAGTATTGCATTGAGCCGCAGGGGCTGAGTTCTCAGTGGGCCGCATAGGACAATGCTTCATCGAACCGCAGGAAACGAACTCTCAATGAGCCGCATATGCATAGTCTTTGCGGGCCGCATGAGCTAGCGTTGTATTGAGCCGCAGGGGCTGAGCCCTCCGTGGGCCGCATGAAGCTGTTCTCTATTTAAGCCGCATGAGATTTGCCACGTGGCAACCTAGGATTTGACGGATCGGGTCAGAGATCTTTTTCTTTTCCCGAAGAGTCTGTCATTATGGCAGAGCCATTATGACACTTTATGCCAGAGCCGCCACAGTCGTCAAATCATGTCAGAGCATTAAATGAGGCCACTACTCAAAGGGCCAGCTGTAGGGAAGGATCACAGGGAGACATGTGGCATCGATCGAGCCGCATATTCCTGTTGAACCGCATACACTCTCGAGCCGCATGAGATGGAGAGTCTTCATTTGAACTGTATAAGACAGCTCCCATATGAGCCGCATGGGCTTCGGATCCGGAGCCCCATGGACCATTATTCTAATATTTTCTATGCATCTACAATCGTACTTGTCATTCAACTCTCCTGACCGGCGTTTGTGAGTGATCACGTTACGCAGGTCGTTGGAGGAGAGTGCCACCTTTGCACCCTATTCAGGCGCATGGCAAGGCCAAGCGCCGGGGTGGTCAAGTGAATGTTGCGCCCCCCGATCCAACACCAAACAGGCGCTCAGATCAGTAATGGGGGAACAACATTTAAAATGACTTGAACGAACCTCAGACGCACGACCAGAGGAGGTGCGGGCGTTCAAGACCACTGGATTCGCCACGCTCGACTTGGTTATGAACGCAACAGACGCGCCCAAGTGAGACAAGGACTTTGAAGGTCAGCTCATTTCTGGTACAGAAGCATCTGAGTCGACCTCATACAGCTTACTATCAGCAGCGCGCATGATTGTGAGCGCAAGCTTCTGGCTTGCTGCTGGCATAGCACGTTCGGGGCGTATGGCCCGTGCTGCCTTGGACTTCTTCGTACTAGGCTGCTGGGCGCGTAGTACTTAGAATCCAAATTCTTCTCGCCACTACAGCGAGTGAGTCTGTCAAAGACAAAGACCTTCTATGGCGCATCAGAGGTGATGCGCGGGGCATTAGCTGTGCCCCTGCTCCGTCAACGCATCTTTCTCGCCTGAGAAAGAGATGGCTGGGGAATGTGGTCAGCCGCACGTTTCCCCGACAGATGTGCTGCACCGGTGGACGTATCTTGGTTGCTGAGGACGTCAGCAGGATGGGAAGGCTGGATCGGTGTATCCCCTTCGGGGGTGATGCCAGAGGCGTCGACCTTGCGCACCCAGATTTGGCGAGTCTTCTTCGGCTTCGGTAGCCGCTTCAAAGGACTCGTACTTCCTTCAGAAATAAACTCTTCATACGCCTGTTGATTGAGGCGTACGACCAGCGTCTTATGGGAGGAGCCCACCTTCACGTCGTCGGATTGCGACACAGCTTTCTCGGTAGAGGAGAAAGAGGTCCCCAGCAAAGTCGCCAGCTTGTTTTCTATTAAAATGTTTTGATGTAAATTTAATACAAACAAAATAGTATTACAATGTAGGACTTAGACGTAGTCCTAGGAGTACACTTTTGTTTATCTGGGTCCCTTGTGCCGACGGAGCGAGTGGTAATACGTTGACTCCGTTGACGATCTGATGACGGTTATCGGTTCTCTAAAGGTCTGAGTTGCTCTGGGTGCTGGAGCTTGCGGAGAGAAAGAAGACATTGAGTGTCTGTATCTGCCTCGGTGGTTGTGCAACTCTGTCTGTCTATGTATGTTCATGTGTGGAAGAAGAAAATGATCCCCCTATTTATATTCTGTAGGCTGGCTGCTCATGCGCGCATATATAGGATGCGCCTGGATGCGGGGATGCCACGTAGTGATTGCTGATGGAGGCGCATGGACGATGCGTCCTGATTAAGGAGTTGAATTCTTCATGCTGCTGCTGTGGGCTGGCACGTAGCAGGGAAGAATCTTTTTGTTGCTGAGATCTTTGGTGAATCGAGTCAAATGACATGTGTCGTAGGCCCATGGCTCGGAGATCTTGGATTTGGTGGAGAATGATCTGGTAGGATGTGCCTGGGATTGGGCGCATACAGAGACTTTGGCTTGTAACCTTTGGGAGTTACAAACCATTCGGGGCGCATGGCTTTTGAGGCGCATGCGAGGCTTCAGTAGTGACTTTACTTCTGTCTTTAGGGATCAGAGAAAAGTCTGAGGCACATGGCTTTTGAGGCGCATACAGAGCTTTGGGCACATGGCTGCGGAGGCACATACGAGATGGTTGGGCGGCCACGTGGTTGTAACCGTCGGAGGGAAGTAATGATGATGCTGACGTCGGTGACGCTTCATTTTCTGAAAAGCTGTCAACTGCAGTCTTCGGGGGACGTACTGCCAACTCTGTCAGACTTCAGCATTTAATGTTCTTTGACAGATGATAGGCTGTTGAGTGGGCGCATCGATCGGCATTCCACTAGGCCCATGGGGCCGCATGGGGCGCATGCTTGTGAAGCGCTTGGTGCTGAGGGGCACGTCTGTGTGATGCACGGTCTGTCCGGCGCATTCGCTCTGCTTGACACGTCTTTTGGTGCAACTGTTACGTTCTTCGAGTGCTTTAAATAGCTATTTTGACTTGGCTGAATTCAATGCGTCAGGTTCATCCATTTAATACAAATTCATTACACGGGATTCGGAGAGCTAGCCACTTGGCGCATGGGTTTGATTTGCCTGGCCTATAAATAGTGGCATAGAGAGGATTTGCTTCTTTTTCTCTCACGTCCTCCCGAAATAAATTTGTTTACTCGAGCACATTCTATTGAAGAGATGCTCCCGAGGGTGAAGATACGACGCAATGTCTTCATTGATGCACTTGAAGGTGACTGTTACATCAAAAAGTCAGATTCGAGGGTTTCTGAGACAGGCGGAAGGTGCCTGTTGCATCCAAAGATTGGGATGCTCGAGCCTCACCTCCGTTATACTGGAAGAGCGCAGATCGGAATTACGGTGCTGTGGCTTTGGTGGCTCTTTCTTCTGTCAGAGTGGGTGTTGCCCATTCTGGTTTTGTTGAAAGCTGCTCCTTTAGCCGCGGTTTCGATTGCGGTCTTCCTTGGTCTTTGAAGGCTCTTTCGAAGCCTCCTCTGGCCACAGGTTGATTTGCAGTTCTCTTTCCTTCCTCGGTTTGGGGAGCTCTTCCTCCAGCTAGAGGGTTGATTGCCGCCCTCGTTCTGTTTAATAAATGCTTTATTAGTCGAAGCATTGGATGGCGCATATGCTGACACTTCATGATACGCCTGGCTGGAAGGGTGGCACATAACTGAGATGCTGAAGGGATGCTCATAACTGAGGATAAAGGGATGCACATAACTGAGGATGCACATAACTGAGCTGCTGAAAGGATGCGCCCGGCTGAGAGCGCATGGTGGGATGCGCCTGACTGAGAGCGCATGGTGAGATGCGCCTGTTCAAGAGCGCATGATGACTGCTGCGCCTGGCTGTAGACTTAGGGTCTTTTCTTTTTGTAGAAGTTCTCCTTTGAACAGCCTTTTCTAGACATGTAATAGACTTTTATACAAATAAAAATCCTCTTTCAATGTCTATACTTTTCGTCTTGCTGTATCAAGTATTTTGTCTGAGCTCCCTAGCGCATGTAGTGTTTTGCGCATAGGATTTCTGGTCGTAAAATTCTATGCATCTACATTACTGATGGGGCCTCTGGTGCCCAAGGGGGGGACTATGCCGATCCTATTCAGCCAGGGTCCATGCGTAGGAAGGATTGTTCTTAACTACATTTCACTTAGACTGGGTAGGTACCTTATCCGTTAGGTACGAGTACTTTTGGTTTGGGTACTTGTATCTGACCGTGGCTTGGAATAATAACTTGTCGCGGATTAGTTCGTCACATCTTGTCCTTGTTTGGTTGTAGGTGTGACTTACTACTTCGTTGAGAAGGTATTGAACCTTGTTGGCGTCCGAATACCATATTGGATTCATAGCATGGAAAGATACGTCACCGTAAATTAGTTTACCATCTCCTGTCCTTGTTTGGTTGGGGGGATGGTACGCTCGTCAAAGGTGTGTATTGGACCATGTTATAATTCAAGTAATTTATTTATTTGAGCAGTATTTATTCAGTTTATATGCCATGATATTATGTGTCTTGTTACGTCCCTCTGAGGACCTGGTTATCCTCCAGGTGTGCTCTTGTCTTCGCAAGTGCTTTAGCTCTAGCCGTGATCATCGCTATTTCTCTATGATTGCACTTGGATCGTCTTCACTTCGATCGCCACTCATTTCATTTTCTATGTACTTTTTCTTTTTTGGGTAGTAGGATTTGTCTCCGCCCCATATTGTATCAAGACAATTCATTATCATTATATGATATCTTTTATTATTTATTTTGTGGATGAAATTAGTATTAGTTCTACTGCATTTTACAGCTGATGTACTCATACGAGGATTCCATATATTGGAGTGTACTTCGTATGAATACAGCTGGAATGTCTACGTTCCTAGTCCTACGTATTTTGGGACTGGAGCGTTACATGTTTTTGTGGTGGCCCATGCAGGTCAAGATAAATTGTTTGGTTACTTTACCGTACCAAGCAAGCCTGCGTATAGGATTAGAAGTCTAGGATCTCATCCACATACTTGACCTCTTTCCTTGATTTTATCTACCGTTTGACTCATCAATTGCATCTTGCTTGCTTGTTTCCATCCCTATTCTTATCTTCCCTTCGTGCTTGCTAGAGATTGACCCTAGTTAGTTGTCCCAAAATACCATTAGTTTAATTCTTTAAGTTGGGTAGAATACCTTATGAACTAGCAACCCCTTTGGCCTAGTGACCTATGTTAGCAAGCTTATTTAGATCCTAAAATCTAGAAGACCTAACCCGTCTAGCCAACCAAGGACTTGGACTAGAAGACTATAGGACGACTATATAAAGACCATCACAGGACATGACTTAGCTCCTTTAGAAGTTCGATTATACTCCCTCTCAAATTTTAAACTCTCGTGCCTATAATGTCACTCTCTTGACAAATATTGCTACTATAACCTAGATTTGCAAGTTCATTGATTTATCGAGCTTGTTCACGACATATGTAATTGGAAGAGCTCCCACTAACGTATCGTCTAATCAGAACCGGTGCATAATAGTCTGATCAAGCAAGTGCACTTTGGTTCGCTTTTATCTATCGTTATACGTGGATGGGGACATAGCTAAACTTGTCCTCTAGAGTCCCATCTGCGACTGCCTTGGCAACTCCTTTTGAAATATTTTTTTTGTCGTTCTTGAATCACGTATTTGTATTCGATAACGCCTCGTTCGAACTCTATATGCTTTCGCCTTCACCTATTTTAGAAAAACGAAAGCGTTGTACTAGAACTTCCTCTAGCCTTCCTATCGATTATGACCATACCGTATTTTTTTTCTATGATTTAAATCGCGATTTCCTACGACATAATTTTGTTATTGATTATTTCCCATCGATACCCCCCTTGTGTCTTCTCCCCCTACTTATTCTTAATTTCGAGGACAAAATTCTTTTAAGTTGGGTAGGATGTAAAATCCCTAAATTTCTACTATATTTTTTTATCGATTTAAAATTTTTGTATTGTACGTCGCATAGTCATATTGTACGTTGTGCGCAAACGACGTATTTCGTAATTGCTCGTCGAGTACGAATATGGACGAGCGTACATATTTTAAGAAAAATATTTTAATTTTAATTTTAATTTTTATAGTTCAAAATAATTTATATAATAAATACTTTGCTATTATACAAAATTGCTAAGTTTGTTCTTTTCATTTTAAGGGCCCTTCAAATAATAAATAATATTTTTATTGTATACTAGGAAAATATATTTATGTAAATGTTAATTGTGCATAAATATATATTTTGTAATTAATTATTAATAGAATTTTTGGAAAACATATTTTGAAATTATTGTGACAATTTAAATCTTGATTTAAATTTTGGATTTATTTAAATTAATATCTATAATTGAAATTTGATTTATTTGATTTGATTTTAAACTAAAGGGATATAATTTAAATAGGATTTGTATTTGGATTTGGATTTGAATTAAATAGGTTGAATTATCTAATTTGGGTTTAAATCTTTTCATAATCCTATCCAATTGGGAATTTCCACATCCTATAAATAGGCAGCTACTCCTCCAAATTTCTATCATTCATTGTTTTCTCTACAAATTCCTCTACCACAAATGTGCGTGCACCGTGTCAGTGTCCACATCTTATTCCATTATTACAAATACATTCATTCCCTTCTTAGCGACCGACAATTTCGGACCTCATCATCGTCCTCGTGTCCGACACTTGGACACGATCCATAACCCAAACCCTAAACCTAGCTCGACCATCCCCAGCACCACGCTGCCATTCCTCGTCCCCTGCTCGTGTCCAGCCACCGACGTAACAACGCCACCACCACAACACATGTCGGCACCCTGTCCCAAATACAACACCCCTACCAGCCCACCGTCCGACCTCGCCATCCCCAGCCATCCACCGACTGAACCCAGCCATCACCACCACCAGCCTTCACACAACCCAGCCCAAACAATAGCCACCTCCACAATTTTCACCACCCGATCCCGGCACCCTCGCCACTTGCAACCCTGGCCTCTTCCCGTCATCGTCCCTCAACACCACCGCCAACGCCACCACAGTGGCACGACCACACGAAAAAACCAAACCACCACCGCCATCACGACCATCGCCGGACCCCCAAAATTTCCCAAGAAAACCCAAATCAACAAAAACACAAACACAACCCATGCACCTTGTCTCGGCTGCCATGACCCGACCGACGCCCGGCGCCGATCCGCGGACGACGTTCCTCCGCCGTAGTCGCGAGCCTCCACCGCAACGACCTGACCGCCGACCTCCGACCCATGTTCGCCTCCTCCTGGCCGTGGTTAACCGCTCAGCATCGTGTCTGCCAACCGGAAACTCCTGTCTCCCGTTGCTAAGCTCCGGCCACCGAAACCCCGACTGCCGCTGCTGGATCCGAGTGTCCGCATCCTCGCCACTCCGGCGAGATCCGCCACACGCGCCCTCCCCAAACCCTCGTCGCACCGCCCGCCGGCCGACGCAGCCCCGGCTGCGACCACCCTCCGCCGTATCCCCGCGAGCCGCACTCGTCCCGGCGACAGACCCTACGCCCCCGGCGAGCCTCTTGCGAGCGCGCCCCATGGCTGCGGTGCCGGCCACCGCGCGAGCCCAACCGCTCCTTCCTCTCTTTCCCGGCTTCCCTCTCTCTATATCCCCTACTTCCTCTTCTCCCCGCTCTCTCCGCGCCGCTCGCCGACGAGCTCGGCCAAGCTTCCCTTTTTTCCTTCTTCCCCAGCCCACTTCTCTGAACCCATTTTCCTCACTCCCTTATCTCTCTCTTGATTTGTCACCCCTGCATAAAATTCTTTCAAAATGGTTTGTTGACTTTGTCTCCCTCTCGTAAAACGAGAAGGGAGAACAGAGTTAACCTTTGGTGTTAAATTATATTTTTTACCATTTATTATTATTATTATTATTATTGCTAATACAGTAATTAAAGTATAGATTGGTACAGATGATGACATTGTTATTTTATCATTTTTATTATTTTGATTTTACTAGTATTTTTAATGCTATTTACTATTTTGTTTTGGGGTTCACATACAAATAACTGTACTACTAATTTTAAAATATATATACGTGTGATAAGTATCAATATATTATTTTATGGAAATTTTAAATACAGCTTTGTCGAAAAACTTTATTTAACAAAATCTAGTTTCCAAACCCTAATATATATAATTACATATTCCTATGATAATGAGTACGTTTTAGCCCTAATCCTTTTTTAGATCTAATATTTCAAAAGGTATTTTTACTAATAAAAAGTAGCTACCAACTTATACAATAATTTCTAGTATTTTTCAAATATTTATCTAACTAATGAGATATGGGTTTCACTACAAAATTTTATTTTGACAAACTTGAGTTGTTCTAAATATTAAAATACATTTCCTAAAATAGTATATGTATTATTCCCTCAAATTTCCTCGATCTTCATCACGCCCATGATTAAATTCTCCTTTCCTATTCCTTCGCAATTCAAGTCTACCTTATGACCACCCTAACTAATTTGACCCTTCTGGACCCAATAGAACCGTCCGTACCGACATCAGAGGTCACATTATGTAGTTGTTACCCGAAGTCGTAGTTTATGCCACCGTGATCATCGCAGCACACCAGGCATCCTACCAGGCAAGACACCTTGCCATTTGTTGTTTATTCATTTTAGCTCATATTTCATGCATTATTTATTTTCTTTATGCAAAATAAACTGTGATACATGGCATAACCTGTTAGAACTTACTGTTCATTTATATTTCCTGCTATGTATTATTTTTCTTATACATTAAACCTAGATTTAAGGGACCACCTTTGTGTGTTGCATTCATGGCCTTGACACGTTGTACCATGAAGTTGTGTCGCATGTAGAACACGAAAGTAGGTGATTGGCTGACCACCAGTACGTACAAGCGGTGCGATAGGAATAACCGCTAATAGAGATTGCATCCTAGTTTGACTTAGCGGTTATAGTGGTTTGTGTTGTGGATACAACACAGTAGGCATTGGACGGGGAGGACAATTCCTTAGCGTATGGGCTTCGATGCACATCCCTTGTGACCCGGACTCTCCGCTGGAGATACGGGATTGATGACCCATGATTACTGACGGCCACTGACGATTCTGCAGAACGTCATGCTCTTACTGATGGGGCCTCTGGTGCCCAAGGGGGGACTATGCCGATCCTATTCAGCCAGGGTCCATGCGTAGGAAGGATTGTTCTTAACTATATTTCACTTAGACTGGGTAGGCACCTTTATCTGTTAGGTACGAATACTTTTGGTTTGGGTACTTGTATCTGATCGTGGCTTAGAACAATAACTTATCGCAGATTAGTTCGTCACATCTTGTCCTTGTTTGGTTGTAGGTGTGACTTACTACTTCGATGACAAGGTATTGAACCTTGTTGGGGTCCGAAAACCATATTGGAT
The DNA here is from genome assembly GCA_029216955.1 of Iris pallida. Classification (NCBI taxonomy): domain Eukaryota; kingdom Viridiplantae; phylum Streptophyta; class Magnoliopsida; order Asparagales; family Iridaceae; genus Iris; species Iris pallida. The sequence goes on along the minus strand of JANAVB010009198.1, from coordinate 5,609,324 downwards.
TCATAGCATGGAAAGATACGTCATCGTGAATTAGTTTACCATCTCCTGTCCTTGTTTGGTTGGGGGGATGGTACGCTCGTTCAATAGGTGTGTATTGGACCATGTTGTAATTCAATTAACTAATTTATTTCAGCAATATTTATTCAGTTTATATGCCATGATATTATGTGTCTTGTTACGTCCCTCTGAGGACCTGGTTATCTCTCCAGGTGTGTGCTCTTGTCTTTCGCAGGTGCTTTAGCTCTAGCCGTGATCATCGCTATTTCTTCGAGGATGATTGCACTTGGATCGTCTTTGCTTCGCTCGCCACTCATTTCATTTTCTATGTACTTTTTCTTATTTTGTTGGTAGTGATTTTGTCTCCGTCCAACATATTGTATCAAGACAAATCACTATCATTATATGATATATTTTATTTATATATTTTGTGTGGATGAGATTAGTATTGGTTCTACTGTATTTTATAGCTTATGTACTCATACGAGAATACCATATATTAGATTGTACTTCGTATGAATACAGCTAGCATGTCTACGTTAGTTCTACGTATTTTGGGACTGGAGCGTTACAGGGTGGACAGGGAACGGTGGTGTAGGCGGGTCTCGGGTGGTGCTGTCGGGGCTTAGTCCATGGTGGTGGCGGCATGGAGGTCGTGTTGGGACTGGTGACATGGAGGCTTGTAGGGGTAATGCCGGAGAGGCGGCGGTGTTGGTATTAGTCCATGGTGGTGGCGGCGTGGAGGTCGTGTTGGGACTGGTGACATAGAGGCTTGCTGGGATGGTCGAGGACGATGGTCGACCGAGAAAGGCTGGACTTGGCTAGGATTAGGAATTTGTTGGTGTGGGGGTGTGTCCGTCACGAGGAAGGAGATAATGTATATATAAACTATGGAATAAGATGGACACCGACACGATGCACGACAATTATAGGTGGAGAGAAATTTTTGTGAGGAATTTATGGAGGAGTACCTGCCTATTTATAGGATGTGGGAATTTCCAGTTGGATAAGTATTAGGAATATTTAAAACCCAATTAGACAATTAAATTAGTAAATTTAAATCAATACAATCAATCTAAATCCAAATTCAATTCCAATTTAAATCTATAAATTCTACCTCTATACTATTTAAATTAAATCCATAGAATTAAATCGAGATTTAAAATGGCCACAATAACTTCCAAATATATTTTCCAAAATTCTAATAATAATAATTTCAAAAATAATAAATATTTTTAAATATCTTTTTGAATAATAAAATATTAATAAATTTCAAAATTATGTTTTTATTTAAAAATAAACTAATAAAATATTTATGAAATATATGTATTCACTAAGAATATTATTTATTATTAATAACTGTTATAAACCAAAGGCTTTTTATAAATAAAATTATAAACTTGAAAATTTTGGTATGATAGCTAAAAATAATTATTACATATATTATTTTGAGACGATAAAAATAGAAAAAATATTTTTATAAAAATATGTACGCTCGCACATAATCGCACTCGTCAAGCAAATTCGTAAAATGAATTTTCGCGCGCGACGTACAATACGACTACGCGACGTACAATACTAAAAAAAATGAAAAAAATATTACCAAATTTATAAAAAAATAGTAAAAAATTTAGGGATTTTACAGTATCATATCTTTTAACATCACAAGTGCCTCCATACAATTCTATCTCTGTAGTATACGATAAGGGAACATAAAAACAATCTTTACTTACGTAAGAATGGTAATAGTTCTAAAATAGTAAGCAAGAAATCTCTCTTGATAGCATACGATTATGGACATGTAAACATCCTTTCTTTCTTCTTATTAAGCATGACAATGGTTCATTTAATTGAAACAACAGTCCACTTTAGCAGGAAATCATCTTATCTTATTTTAGCATAGCAAGGTTTTTTCCATTTCACAACATAATTCAATCTTATGGATTCTTTATTATGCATAAAAGAATCAGAAAGTGCACTCATTTTCCACTCACCCACATCAATCGTTTTCTATTCCCAATAAGAGAGCTTTTCTTAAAGGCTTCCTCTTGAGCCAACAATTTGATTTCTCTGTCTATATAGTGCCTTCACGGAGCGGGGCACTACATAATTATTTATGATATAATGATAGCATATGTTGGAGGTATCAGAAATAGAAGCATGTTTATTCTTCTTCTTTTTCATAAATTTTGGTCTTGGGAGCTAACCGGACGTTCTTATTGCCTTGGTGTCCCTTTACTGGTCCAAATTTCTCTTTCTTTCTACGTGGTTAAGTTTGCTCGTCCGTGGCCTCTATTTTGACTTTGTCAGTTTTCGTGTATGGCATAACATGTATTTGCTTTATGCAACAGAATAAAATTTGTGCTAGTGGGGCATGCCTGATGCTTCATTAGGAGTTCAGTGAACAACATGAGAGAAATCAGTTTGAAAAAATTGGTAAACTTTTATTTTATATTATTCTACATTAGCACTATGTTGGAGGCATGAAATGTTGAGAAGGTATTCTCTATGAGATCCTCCTCACTAAAGTTTTTCTTGTATAATATCAAGATTTACGAGATAAGACAAGTTTTAGAATTGCGCTCATTCACGAATTCAAAATCCTGGAAGCAAAGGTTTTTCCAATCATGCTTTGCCGCCGGAAAGTAGATGAGAATATGATGGTCAACGATCTTCGAGAGTCACCTAGAAAGCCCTTAGATCCTCTTCAACAGGGTATCCATCTGCAATGCATTTGGCATTTGCTTACAGATAAATATCTTGGCAGTTGCCTTCGAGGCTTTATACGCTTTGTTGTTGGGCTCAATGGTATCTCTCAACTTCTTGTAGTGAAATAGAGTTTGACATATTGTACCAAGTTGAGATAATTTCATCCAGAGACTTTCAATGAAGTGAACTCGAGCTTATTCAAGTTCGACACTACATTGGAGGGAAAACCAAGATACGAACTAATTATGTAAAATATTCAATTCACAATATGAGATGATTTGTTATGGTTTAGTGTGAACTTTTGGTTCACTTATGAGTTTAGTTTCAAGGGGAACTTCTGGTACACTTATGAACTTTAGTATCAAGGTGAACTTCAGGTTTAATGAACATCGGGTTCACTTATGAACCTTTAGTTTCAAGGTGAGCTTAAGTTTCAATTAACAAGTTTCTGTATGGAACGAGATTTCTATGAGAATAGTTATTCGGGACTAGTTTGTTAGTGCCGAGGCACAATTTTCGATGGAAAATTCTGAAACTGAAACAATTGTACACACAACGTTTCAAATGCAGCACCTTAAAGAAGTGCAACAGAGATCCTGGAGGATTCTAAATTACGAGGATCTAAAAAGATTCTACGTAATACACAAAAAATCTAAAGAGACTTTGTGCAAACAACTATCGGCAGTAGAGCTTCTAAAAAGAAGTTACTGTAAAAGGCAACAGCAGCGATGACATGCGAGAATAAGATGCTGGGGTGAATGAACCACCGTTGCTCAAAGCTTTATTCGCCCCACACGAGCACGAACAGCTTCCAGGAACCAGCAAGTTCACGAAGAACTTCTGGATCGCTCGTAAGTCAATATTTGAGACTTGAACGGGCTTCCTGGACTTAACAGACTCCCTCAACTCTCTTCTTGGTGCATCTTTCAAAGGAGGCCAAGGGGCTCTATTTATAGAGTGGAGTTGAGACTTCACCTCTTCTCCTATCCGATGTGGGACTAAAATACCAATACTCAAAAATAGAGTTTGATATTTTAGATCATCCCACAATCAGCATAGAAGTGTGCCAGTCCACGCCTACCCCCCGAACACTCCCGTGTATGCACGAGACATCCTGGAGTCCGTGTCCGAGTTCGAGTCCGCACAACAAAAATTAACTTGCATCCTTGTTGGATTTAATCCTTTTTCCTTCTAGGAAAATACTTCCACATGGCACAAACTTGTGCCCTACTACACCTCATGTGCACACCTCGACACAAGCAATGTATTATATTGAGATACTCACCATTTGGTGTAGCCGATGTGGGACTATCTTTTCTAGTCCAAAGGCAAAAACACCAACAATCCCCCACATATCTCAATATATGGGTTGTGCGTTCCCCACAGTGACTGTCCATCATGCATTAGGAGAGATGTCGCTACGACTTGAATCTTCCTACATAGGTTAAATAACAGCATGATACAAGAATGGACTAAGCCTTGAATTCTGTACCATAACTGCAATTCTTCCTACTCACATAATGACATCAACTGTGCTTCTGGCTACACATTGAAGGCCTTGTGCCAGCCTGGTTTCAGTGTATAATTTTGGGCGTCTACAAGTTTACCCTCAAGAGACGGCCTGATATCTCTTTCCATACACTATAGGTGAGTTCTTTATTAAAGAGATATGGCATGAAGCCTTGCGCTTCCTTGCGGTGCTACGCCGCTATGACATGGCCTGAAGCCGAGGCATTACCCCTACCTGGAACCTCATCGTAGTGTCATACTACTGTAGCATGAGGTCACAAGCCTCTTTATAGTGCCAAACTACACAGCATGAAGCCTAAGGCTTCCTTGCGGTGTTACGCCACAACGACATGGCTTACAATGCCGAGGCTTTACCCCTACCTGGGTTCCTCATCGTGGTGTCGTGTCACTGTAACATGGGGCCATCCTCCCCTTTGTAGTGCTGTCTACAACTCTTTAATTACGTCATACAGCATTAGGCTACCTGCCTATTTGCGGTGCTACGCCGCTATGACTTGGCTTGCAAAGCCGAGGCATTACCCCTACCTGGGAACCTCATGGTGGAGTCATCCCACTGTAGCATGGAGTTTCAGTCCTTGTAGTGCTGCTCTACCGTGCTTCCTGTAAAGCACACCAGGCATTCACTCTGCCTGATAACTCATTAAGGCGTTTAAGCCAACCTTCCACAGGATCTGTTTTTTCTGCAGAAAAAATACATAGTAGACAACAGTGGTTATGGGTCCGTATCCCTGACATGTTCTAGAGAACAAGTACCCACTGTTACCTGATAGTTTCCCAGTCAGTGATCCTCCTTTGAACCAAAAGTTAGATGCCTAGTAGATTTCTCTTTGAACTAATAGCATAAAACTTTATGGTAGGATTACAAAGACACACTATCAGAATGCCTTCAAGCCCATTTTAAAAGCTGTGTCATCGACTAACTGGCGCTTGAGGCCCTTTGTGAACGGATCTGCCAGGTTCTCCTGACTCCGAACATCAACCACTGTAATTACACCTCTTTTGAAAAGATCGTGTACTGCCCTGTGCTTCAACCGCACAGTCCTCTTCTTCCTGTTGAAGAGGTCATTTGATGCCACTGCTGCTGCCGCCTGGTTGTCACAGTATATCGGTATTGCCGGTATCTGAGCCCCAACCACCGAAAGATCATACATGAGCTCCCGAAGCCACTCTGCTTCATCTGCAGCAGCATCCAAAGCATAGAATTTAGATTCCATGGAGGAGCGAGATAACATAGTCTGCTTCTTCGACTTCCACGATATAGCAGCTCTGTCCATGGCGAATACGAATCCACCTGTGGAATACTCGCTCTCCATATCTGAACAGCAGCTAGCATCACTGAAGCCTTCCACTACTGACGGGTCTCCGCTGTAGAAAAGTACATATGTCTGAGTTTTCTTGAGATATCTCATAACACGCTTCACAGCTTTCCAGTGCTCAACGCCTGGATTGCTAGTGAACCGACTCAGCATTCCCACTGCAAAAGCTATGTCAGGCCTTGTGGCAGTAGTAGCGTACATCAAGCTTCCGATGACGCTAGCGTACTCCAACTGCCTGACGCTTTCCCTCGAATTTGGCTCCAGCTTCTGATCACTTCCGTACGGTGTATCAATAAAAGGAAGATCTTGATACCCGTAGCGAGTGAGCATCTTCTCAATATAATGAGATTGTGACTGTAGAAGCATGGAAAATATCAGAATAATGATCTATGCGGCTCGGATCAAGAGAACCCCACGCGGCTCATATATGAATGGTCCCATGCGATTCAGAGAGACTCTAAGTCTCATGCGGCTCGTTGCAGGAGAGTGCATACGGCTTACATAGGGACAGTCCTATGCGGTTCAAAGAGCCCCCTAGCGTATGCGGTTCAGAAGTACATACGGCTCACATACGACCAACAGAGATATGCGGCTCGATCAATGCCACGTGTCCCCATGGGACTCCTTCACACAGCTGGCCATCGAGCAATGGCCCTATTTAATGCTCTGCCATGATTTAACAGCTGACGGCTCTGACATGAAGCGTCATAATGGCCCTATCATAATGACAAACTCTTTGGGAACAGGAGAAAATCTTCGACACGATCCGAGATTACCACGTGGCTACTCCCATGCGGCTCACTTGAAGAATAGCCCCATGCGGCTGGTAAGAATCATCTTCCTGCGAAGCTATCCCATGCGGCTCGTGAGTGGTACACTTATGCGGCTCACCAAGAAGTCGTCCCATGCGGCTGGCAAGAATCTTCTTCCTGCGGTTCACCAAGAAGTCATCCCATGCGGCTGGCAAGAATCATCTTCATGCGGTTCACCATAAGCCATCCTATGCGGCTCGTGAGTATTATATCTATGCGGCTCACCAAGAAGCCACCCCATGCGGCTCTTGAGTACTATACTTATGCGGTTCACTGAGACGCTGTCTCATGCGGTTCATGGATATCATACGGTTCTGACAGGATCCGCCATTAAGACATGTGGCATAGATTTAATGGCCCCCATGACTTAACAGCTGGTAGCAAGGATGATTGTGGGATGCAGATCAATCAGAGATTTACCAGATCCTAATGACCATATTTAACGTTATCCTCATAAGTAATGAGATCAGGTCATATCATTCCTGATCAAGCTAATGGGACACGTGGTGAGAGATCCGAGCTTGACACAGCCAATCATGAAGATTTAAAGCAATCGGCATTAATTACTCACAAGATTTAATATTATCCCCATTTATGGCCAGATCCTTCACGCCTTAAACGAATGGTCCAGATTGATTATACATCAGGCCGCCGCCACTTTAAGAAGGGGTAATCATCCAAACCCTAATGATGCCCCCACTATTATAAATAGCAAGGTGCCATTCCCTTGTAAAAATGATACGAAGAAAAAGGAGAGAGAGAAAGGAGAGCTCCCCCTAATAATCAGAGAGAATACACAGAGAAAGAGAGAAGTCAGAAGAGCAACCCGAGGAGAACAAGAAGAGCATTTCTTCATCAACGCCAACCATCTTTTCACAGGAGCCAAGGCTGCATACCGATCGTCCAAGGAGTAAGGCAGGGCTGCCGTCGCCTTCCCGAGCCTCTATCGTCACCCCCCAGAATCTAAAATAAATAATTGTACTTAGATTGCTGTACCTAGGTTTTCGCCCCTAGGCTTTCTTTGTACAAGCGAGTTTGTAATGTGAAGTAAAAGTCTGGTCCTCCGATAATTGTTCTGCTCTTTTATATTTCATGGCAAACACGATGGCGACTCTGCTGGGGATTAACTTCTCCACGGCTGAGGAGTTGGTGACGCAGTCGAATGCAGCCAAACTTGGCTCCACGCAACAAAAGATGGTCGTCCGCTTCGACCAACAGGCGTTTGAAGAGATGCTCTCCGAAGGAAGTGCTGGCCCGGTCCAGAAGCACACCCGCACGACAAAGGCTCGCAGACAGTGGAGGCCAAAATCATTTTATCCTCCCCAAGCCCTCGACGGGATACCCTCTGTTGCTCAAAACGGCGAGAAGGACTCTTCTGCGGCCCCACTTCAGACCGTAGACAACTCTGCTGTCCCCAAGTCCGGCAGAAGAAAACACTATGATGCTGGACTTGCAGGGACAAAGAGGAACTCTACGCGAACCGAGCCGCATAGGGGTGCTAGCCGCATGGAAAAAGCTCATACGGCCACATTCGCTAGCCGCATGAAGAAAAATCATGCGGTCACATCTGTCAGCCGCATGGCTTATGCGGCTACAGTTGCCAATCACATAGATGAAACCCATGTGGCTATGAAAGTCAATCGCTTGCAGAAAACCCATACGGCCACAATTGTCAACCGCATGCGGCCAGCCTGCACGGTCGTGACTCCTAACCGCACAAAAACAACTCATCTAACTGTAGAAGACAACCGCATGCAGACAGCCTGCACGGTACTCAATTCTAGCCGCACAGCGTCCATTCTACGCTCCTCTCGATCAGTCTTCGACCGTCTCTCGTACGGTCCTGACTCTGATGGTTATCTGGATGATAAGCCAGACTCTGTGGTATTCAACTTGGACTCCTCCTATTACGCACCCGTAAGTGCTAAAAGGAGGAAGTCTAGGGCAGCGCGGGCTCACCAAGCCCAGTCAGCTTCCCCAATCTCTGACCATCGGGGTATCCCGCTGATTATCATGCGGGCCTCTGATGGGAAGTTGTACAGAACTACTCGAATCCAGCCCCCGGCGGCGAACGGACAGAGTGGTTCCTCTGACCTGTGTGAGGATATCCTCCACAAGCACAAGAAAAAAGATGGGGCTTCGGTATGCAAAGAGTCCTCGTTTGGACGTTACTGCACCCAAATTATTGTCAACTGCTGTTGCAACAACGCAGCAGTGACGAAAGATCGGCCGTCAGTCTTCCAAAGACTACAGCGTCCGAGCTCAGAAGACGAGGCACCTCCTGTTGTCTCCTGCAATTCCACTCAAAAAGTCCTCGCTGAGGGGAGAGGAAAGGAGGCAAGCGTCTCCACCCCGAAGATCTCAACTACTACAGCTAAGAAACTGTCGTCTAAACGATTGTCCTCCACCGGAGTATTCCAACACACCCGTTCAAAGACGAAATCTACTACAGTGGGAAATTCATCATCCACATCGCTGGGGGTTGAGGGTAGCAGTCCTTCGCACATCCACAACAATCCGGTGTTTCAAGGAGACGAGCCCAGGGAAATAACTCTCCCATCAAGTACAACAGACGCCGATGTCCCCGAGGACATCCATGACTCTCAAGTCGAAGCAAACTCTGAGGCTGGGGGTACTGTTCCCTCCGAGTCCGAACCAGAAGATAATATTCCTACATATCCCGATGACTTCTCGGTACATGGGTACGACTAGGAGGGCACATCCTCCACCGTTCCTTTCATCACTCCTCATGTAAGGACGGTGTTCATGACGGACAGCAATCAAGGTGGTTCCAGTGATCGCCAGCGCATCGACAGTCTCGAAGCCATATTACTTGCTTTGGTCAAGTCTGTAGACGAGATTAAAGCGGCCCTTCCAACTCTGCAAGGAGGGACGCCTGGCCAAACGAGCGCGGGTCCCACGGTCAATGCGGACTCGAATTCGACGGCACCGAACTCAGGCAACAATCCTCCTGAAATAACAGCCCCTACCGCGACAGATGAGGCCCGAGAAGTAAGAAGAGAGGTTCAAGAGCTCCGAGCCATGTTACATGCCCGAGAAAACGCTCAAGACCTCAGAATTCGGCAACCATACCCTGCTGAATGGAGGGATGTTCCATTCCCACCAAAATATAAGCCGTTCAATATCAACCCGTATGATGGCAAGACCTCACCAAGTCGGTACATCACTTACTTCGAGGTCACCACCGACCATCTGCCCCATGACGATGCTATCCTCACTCGATTATTCATTGGGGCACTGGAAGGAGTCGCCTTCGACTGGTATCGCAATCTGCCGGACAACTGCATCCACTCCTTTGCCGGCTTCAAGCGCCTGTTCTTAGAGAGATTCTACGAAGTAGGGCAGGACGTCACCATGTCCACCCTCATGGACGTCGTCCAAGGGGAGAAGGAGTTGACAAGGAACTACATTGAGCGGTTCCGCCAAACCGCCATGAAGCTGTCCTTCGGAAATCCAGATTCCTCTTTGATTAAAATTTGCCAAAAGAGAGTGCTTCCAACAATCAGTCTCTGGATGGGCGAAAGTCAATTCAAAGATTGGAAGACGTTCATCATCAGCGCCACAAGCGCCGAAGAACGACTGAAGAAGGCTCGCCAACTGGGATTGCACATCTCAAAAGGAGAAAACAAGGGCAAGCGTCCCAACAACGATAATGGGGGTAGCCCCTCCAACAATCGGGACATCAAGGGAAAGAAGGCTATGGTGGCCGATACAGCACAAAAACCTGAGCCGAAGCCAGCAGACAAACAATGGCCGCAAATCACTTACTCCTTTGAAGACGGTCACGTTAAGCCCATCTTGGACATGCTCATACAAGGGGACAGGATTCAGCTTCCTCCACCAAGACGGGAACCGCGGCCAACAAAGATGGAGAATCCAAAATACTGCCATTATTATCGCTATGTCCATCATGCTACACATGATTGCTACCAGTTGAAACGATACATACAAAACCTCATCGATTCGAACGCACTGGCCATCGATTTTGAAGAGGTGACCGTGGCGGCCAATATGGTGTCCGTACAATTCAGCAGCTTCCCTCCGACGGAGACTCAAGACGGGGTGGTCCCCGTCCCTCTAGCGACGATGGAAATTACCAATCTTCCACCTCTCCGAGATCAGGCTACCGGTCTAGTACCCCTCACCACATCTCGAGGGGAGGTCATGTGGATCCATCCAGACTTGGTGCCAGAAGTGACTCGGCCTACACCATCTTTCACCGACAAGAAGAAAAATAGAAAGGTCAGGACCTGCCACACAATCTCGGCAGACAACGAGGAAGCTACAGCCGTCGTCACACGGTCCGGAGCACAATCCCAACCTGTGGTTGACAATCCAGCTGAAAACCATCAACCCACTACAACTGATGCTCCGGGACCGGCTCAGCCTTCAACGACCGACAAGCCTAGGCCGAGGGAGACTCGCTTCGACAAATCCCTCCGAAAAGAGGTAACCCAAGGACTGGAGAGGCCCTACAACTTTGACATTTTAGCGCAATTGGCTAACACACCGGCCATGTTATCACTGTACGAACTTCTAAGGCTCTCCAAGGACGTTCGTATTGTATTAAGCGAAGCACTCCAAAATACCGATGTCTATCTGGCACAATCCAACCTCACCGGGGAGGAATCACCTGTGGATCTCCAGGACAGTGCCTGTACGGGAGCAATGCCCAACATCGTCTTCACTCCGCAGGACATGCTCATCAAAACTAATCTGCACGATCGCCCATTATACTACACTGGATACATCGGCAACGTAAAGGTGGATCGGATGCACATTGATCCTGGCTCTTCCATAAGCATTATCCCGAAGGGTCTACTACATCATCTCCGTATCTCAATGCATCGCCTGACGCCTACAAGCACCGCCATAAGTGGGTTCAATTCGGGCAGGAGCTACCCTATTGGAAAGATTCGTCTGAAGTGTCAAATTGGCGACCTCCAATCCGAAGTCACCTGCTACGTCATCGATGCAGACACTTCTTACAACATCCTCCTAGGGCGCCCGTAGATACATGATTATATGATCGTGCCTTCCACGCTGCACCAATGCTTCAAATATGTCGACAAATACGACTTAGTGAAGACGGAATTTGCTGACATCGATCCCTTCAAAGGGGTCGAATCTTACTACTCGGACTCCTGCCTATACGAAAAGTCGAAGAGGCACCTTGATGAAGGAAATGAACAAGCTGATACCGAAACGGCCACGGGATGGGAAGGACCTCTGACGATCCACCTCCAAGCTCACAAACCGGGAAGGTTCGTACCCCTTACCGCCACTCTGCGGAAGGACGCGATCAGCCTCTCGGCGCAGGAAGAACAGATGATAATCCGGCTACCAAGGTCTGGTCAAGTGCCAAGATCCACAACGGGGCTACGAACAATCAGACTGCCGAGAGTCGGTCAGCCCCAAATGGAGAAGCTCAATCCCTCCGACAAACTACTGACGATACGCCTTCCCAAGAAGGGTCGTCATCCCGATACGAGGTCTGACACTTCTAGCGAACCGGCCACTCCCCGCTCCATATCAAATGCCAAACTAGGGGTCGCTAGTCTGCCAACGACTCCGCGCTCTGCTCCATCAACTGAACCACTGACAATCAAGCTTCCCAGGTCGTCCTTTCAGTCTTCATTTACACAGGGGGTAGTCGAAGAGGAACCGAAGCTAGCCAAGTATGTGGCTGCCCACACTGATGTCCCCTCCGCTGATGATGTAATCCCCCTAGAAAAGATACCTTACTTCATCAATAAAGGGTTATCTTTGAACTACACCGAGCTCAATAAGATATGTACAATGTATCCTATGGAACACGGTATAGGTACTCACCTGCACACACAAGTGACAAATGTGTACACCGCGATCCAGTTTACTCCAGTAGAAGACGCTTACCGAATAATTGAGGGAGGGGATCATCCGATCATCTTCGGTCGGACGAACAACCCCCATCCCCTCACCATAGAGGAAGCCGACCTCGGGTCAGACACCGGAAGACTGCCTCTGTATCTCTATAGCCCTCAATCCAAATATCTCATACAGAAACAGGGGTATGATCCGGAGACGACGCCAGGTTTGAACTACGGCACTGGGCGACAATTACCTTTGAAGCCGCCAGTCCCGGCGGGCAAACCACGAGACTACTATAGCAAAACTCGATGCGGGTTGGGGTATGTAACACCTACTACAACCCCTGAGAGTTCAGATAAAGAATGCGAATGGCAGTTACATTCAACCGGGTCACCAACTACGGACTCGGATACCAGCATCGGAGATGTGTTCAGACAAGTCATGACAGTCAATATGGCATTCGCCGACGCTTACGAAGAAGACGAAGACATCCCCGAAATCCTCGGGCTAGAGCAGTGGGCCCAGCAATTGGACGCACAATGGAAAAAAGCGATTCGAACTGAGAGAACCTCCTACTGAAGATGAGGTCACACAAGTGGATCTCGGCAGCGAATCTTCTCCAAAACCAATTTTCGTCAGTAAAAGCCTAACAGACGAAGAACGGGAGTCGCTGCTAGAACTTGTCAGAGAATACATTGATGTGTTCGCCTGGAGCTATGAAGACATGCCAGGGTTAAATCCCGACATCGCTCTTCACAAACTCAACATTCGGCCAAATGCGAAGCCAGTCAAGCAACAACAGCGACGCTTCCGCCCAGGCATCATGGACGTGATCGAAGCCGAAGTCAACAAACAGATAGCCAGCGGCTTCATTCGTGAGAAGCAATATCCCGATTGGGTCGCCAATGTAGTACATTTCCTCAAGAAGAATGGGAAGATTCAAATCTGCATCGACTTCCGCAATCTGAACGAGGCATGCCCCAAAGATGAATTCCCCCTTCCTATCACAGACATCATGATCGACAATACCTGCGGCTTCGAACGTATGTCATTCATAGATGGCTTCTCGGGGTACAACCAAATCAAAATATCTTCTGATGACGAAAAGCATACATCATTCCGAACACCAATTGGCACGTACTGCTACACAGTCATGCCTTTCGGTTTGAAGAATGCCGGTGCCACCTATCAAAGAGCCATGAGCATCATCTTCAGAGACCACTTATGCAAGACAGTGGAGTGCTACGTTGACGATATAGCCGTTAAAAGCCGCTGCAAAGGAGACCATCTGCAGGATCTAAGGACGGTATTCAACCTAATGCGAGCACACAATTTGAAAATGAACCCTACGAAGTCCTTTCTGGGCGTAGCCAGCGAGAAGTTCTTGGGCTTCATCATCACTGCAAAGGGTATCCATGTTGACCTTGAGAAGACAAAAGCAATCATGGAGATGGGTCCCCCGAAAAATCTCCGTGAACTCAGAGGCCTCCAAGGGAGGCTAGCTTACATCAGGAGGTTCATTTCTAACCTCTCCGGGCGATGCCGACTGTTCACGCACCTCATGAAGAAAGGAGTCTCATTCGTATGGGACGAGGAATATCAACATGCTTTCGACAGCATCAAAGAATATTTGTCAAATCCTCCAGTTTTGGTGGCTTCGGTTTCGGGAAAACCATTCCTGCTCTATGTACGAGCAATGGAACACTCTCTCGGGGCTCTGCTGGCACAGAACAATGATGCAGGCCATGAACAGGCCATATATTACTGTAGCCGAATGATGATCGTGCTAGAGCATCGATACACCGCTGTGGAGAAGGAATGCCTCGCCCTGGTGTTCGTCATTCAGAAAATACGACACTATGTCACCGGACAAAGGATACACGTGATCTCATGAATCAACCCTCTCAGGGTCCTTATGACTAAACTAGGGGCACTCAGCTCTCGCCTCGCTACATGGGCAATACTGCTGTCCCCTTATCATATGATCTTCGTCCCCCAAAAGGCAGTCAAAGGTCAACCCCTGGCAGACTTCTTAGCAGCCCACCCAGGCTCGGAGTCCTCCAGGATAGATGAAGAGATCCCAGATGAGGTCGCCAACTCGCATGTAACCTCTCACGAGAATATATGGCGAATGTTCTTCGACGGTGCTTCGAGGACCGGACCTAAAGGCAACATAGTCGTCGGAGTCGGGGTAGTATTGATTTCCCCTTCCGGATTGGTGATTAACTGTGCTTATTCCCTCACAGAGCCCTGCTCTAACAATGTGGCCGAGTACAACGCTCTGGTCATTGGTCTCCAACTCGCAAGAGAGCTGGGGGTAGAATACCTTGAAGCATACGGCGATTCCCAACTAATCGTCAATCAGATCCGGGGCTCATACGAGGTCCGTCACGAAGACATGGTCCCCTATCACCAAATAGCGATTGACATCATCTCGTCATTTGAGGGGTTCTTCATCTAACATGTCCCCAGACTCCGAAATATCGAAGCCGATGCCCTAGCTGGTCTTGCCGCTTCCTTAGCAGTTCTGAACTATGATCGCCAATCAGTGGATGTGATAGGCCACGAACTGATCTATCCCAAGAACAATATGCAATTCGTGGCGAGTTATTCCGCCCAGACCATCGATGATGCCCCAGATTGGAGACAACCATTCATCGACTTCGTCGTCTACGACATCCTGCCCAAGAACCCAAAGGAAGCTACTTCCATCAGACGGCGTTCTCTCAGATTCTTCTACGATACAGAGACGAAAATGCTGTATCGTCGCTCCTACGACGGATTACTGCTTCGGTGTCTGTCAAATACAGAGGCCAAAGAAGCCGTACGAGAAGCTTATGACGGTATCTGCAGGGCCCACCAACCCGACCCAAAGCTGCAAGATCGCCTTCGCCGAATGGGCTACTATTGGCCCACAATGGTGGCAGATGCGATAGACTATGCTAGAAAATACAAAGCCTGCCAAGTCCATGCGGACTTCATTCACCAACCATCTGAGTTTCTACATCCGACAGTGGCGTCCTGGCCATTCGAAGCATTGGGAATGGATATCATTGGTCCAATCACCCCACCTTCCTTCTGAGGATATGGCTTCATACTTACGATCACTGATTACTTCTCCAAATGGGCGGAAGCTGTCCCGCTCACAGAAGTTAAGCCTTCAAACGTAATCATCTTCCTTAAGCATCACGTCATCTACCGCTTTAGACTGTCCCGAAGGATCATCCATGATAATGGTCCACAGTTTGCAAGCCACGCATTCTATCGGTTTTGCGATAAGCACCGTATTCAGAATGTCGCTTCGACACCGTACAACCCGGCAGCGAACGGGTTAGCAGAGGCATTCAACAAAACAATTATCAAACTCCTCAAAAAGTTTGTCTCCTCCAACAAACGCGACTGGAACGAGAAGCTCGGTGAATGCTTATGGGCTTATCGCACCACAGTTCGAACAGCCACCGGAAACACACCATTCTCCTTGGTGTACGGGAGTGAAGCAGTCCTCCCATTGGAGATTCAGATCCCCTAACTACGCGTCGCCCTCACACATCAATTGACAAAAAATGAAAACCACCATCGTCGGCTACAGGAATTGGAGGCACTAGATGAAAAGCGCCTCTTGGCTCAGCAACGAATTGAGCTATACCAAGCACGCATCTCCGGAGCCTTCAACAAGAAGGTCAAAATCAGAACATTCCAGGTGGACGATCTCGTTCTGACAGTACGGAGGCCGATGGTCATGACTCATAAGACCGCCGACAAATTCCAGCCAAAGTGCGAAGGCCCATTCATCATTGAGACAGTATTCTCCAACGGTGCTTACCGCCTCGCAAAACAAAATGAAGACTTGCTCATGTTGCCCGTCAACGGCAAGTTCCTGAAGAAATATTATGTCTAAACAACATTCTCTATAGATCATCGAGTCATGTACCCGCTGGTACCGCTGAACTCACCCCTACATTCCCTTCAGATTATCGAGTCATGTACCCGCTGATGCCGCTGAACTCACACTTTCTCAATATTCTAAATTATCGAGTTATGTACTCGCTGGTGCCTCTGAACTCACATTTCGGTCACTCTTTCAGATAGTAAGTCACATATGATTATACCTCTGAACTTCCTTCCTGGAAGAGACCCTCCCTCATGATCCACTACCCGCACTTCCAGTGCACAAAAAGGGTAACCAATCCACAAATTTCCAAAACGGCCATGTCCTCATTACCTTTGAGTCGTTTTCACGTTCTCCTCGCATAGAACTTCCACGTTCTCCCAGTGCACAAAAAGGGTAACCAATCCACAAATTTCCAAAAACAAACCGCCCCCTCGCATAGAACTTCCACGTTCTCCTACCTCTGAGTCATTCTGTGTACCCCCTCTTCATTGAGCCCACTCCTGCCATGTCCTCATTACCTCTGAGTGGAAAGGCTCCGTCGAAGAAACCTTCATGCTTGCCATGTCCATATTACCTCTGAGCAAGTATGTCGGTTCCCTTTCAACCTATTATCTGTACCCACAACCGGAGTACGATAAGGATAATAGGTCCATAAATGTCCTCTATTGACCACAAATGTCCTCTGTTGACCACAAATGTCCTCTGTTGACCAAAAATGTTAGCTGTTGACCACGAATATCTTCCGTGAAGTCTCCCCTGCCATGTCCTCATTACCTCTTAGCAGGAAGATTCTACGGTAAAACCCTCATGCTTGCCATGTCCTCATAACCTCTGAGCAAATATGTTGGTTTTTCTTTCACCCTATTATTCGTATCCTGAAACAGGGTACGCCAAGGATAATAAGTCCACAAATATCCCTTGCTAAGCTTCTTAGCATAAATCCACCATCTCACCATGCCCCGGGAGTCCAGCTGCTCTACGGCATTCTTTTTTCCAATACCGAGAGCACCCATGACCACTTTGTCATGGCTGTTCCGGACACCCTGACCAAACTTATTATCCGTACCTAAAACCAAGGTACGCCCAGGGTAACAGGTCCACAAATAATCCCCCAGCAAGTCCAGTTCCACGAACACCACAAGTACAAGAAAGAGAAGATGAGTTGAAACATGCTCATTCATTCAAAATTCAAAGTGCTACATCATTTGGGATCACATCCCTTACAAAAAAAAGAGAAGCAAAAGAAAACAGAAAACCGATCACTGCTCCGGGGCACATAACGCCCTGAGACGGTCCGTCAGCAAGGCAACCGACCGCTCAAACCTTTGGGTAGCTTGACCCTCTGCCTCTTGGGTCAGCACCGCCTCGTCCTCCAGTTGAGCATGGGCTTGCCAGTTATCTTCGAATCTCTTAAAGGCCCGCTCCAAGTTAACAGAAGATCGGGAAACCTTCTCGGCCTTCCGAACGATCGACTCCTGTTCCGTCTGAGCAGCCTTTAGCTCTGACTCTAAGAAGGCCAACTCCTTCTGGAGAGCGAGAATCCGCTCCTTCGTGTCAGCAATTCCACGAGAAGCAGACTCTTCCCGGACACGATAAGCCTGACTCCGACGACCGAGCCTGTCATACGACGCGGAGAACTTGTTAAGGTCTCCATGTACAACTGGCCCGGCAGTATCTCGAGCGAGCTTAATCCTATCCCGAGTAGCAATGAGGAAGCTCCGTTCCCGCTCAATCGCAGCAGGCAAGCCCGCCTGCCGTATCGCCAGTAATTGGGTCACCAGCTGATCAGCCTCTGCCAATTTAGGCTCCAGGAGTGCAGCCAACCCCACCCCGCCAGGAAGAGACTTCAAAGTTGCAACCTGACCCCGAGCGCACCGCAGAGACAGAGTAAAAGGGGTCCTCCGTTCCACAGCAGCATCTACGTCCCTCTTTAAATGGCGATAGAAGCTGTCGACTACATCCTGCGTCACCTCGTCCAGAGCCTCCGAGGAAGCCGGTGTCAACGGGAGTGTAGCCGGCAACGCTGAAGAAGACGCAACAGAATCTGCCGCTCCTGCCACAAGAGAAACAAACTCCGTATGGAAGGACGCATGAACAGCGGCCAACTCCTCTTCAGGGGCTCGCAGAACTTGAATGCTCGGCAGGGCCGAGAGGTCAATCTCCGGAGCCGTATGATCAGCAGAGGATGAGGTGGAGACCATCGCCAGCTCCATTCCCATCTGCCCGGGGCTGGCAGAAGGCCCCTCGACATGAGACGGCGAAGGAGAGGAAACGCTCCGTTCTCCCAGATCACGGCAGGCCGAGCCTTTCCTAAGAACATCCGCGGTGGAAAGTAAAGGGTCAGGACCTGTAGGGCCAAGGCAACCATGAACCGATTTGACCCGAAGGATATGTTGATAGAGCAAAAAGCCCCCTCACTAGTCAATATTTAGCTTATCTTACCAGTGGAGGAGTGTGGAGGCTGAAGGTCGCCTACAGCCACCGTAGCCTCTTCACCAACAGTCTTCGTGTCAGGTATAATAGGCTCATCCGCCCCGGCACCCTCGGGAAGGGATGCAACGAGATCGGCGTCGCCCTGTTGAAGTTCAGCAATCTCGAAGACGGGTCCGAGAAAACCCTCATCACCCCGGCCCGAGGCCTCAGCAACCTGGGAGCTTCCAGCCGTCGTTGAGAGAGCTCCCGCAGAAAGGACCGCGGCACACATGTCGCTAATCAAAGCAGCAAGGGCCGGGTCAACGTCAGGGGTAGTAGACGGTTCAGGAGAGCCTGGTTCGTCGGACACCTACAAAGAAAAAAAATTGATCAAGTCATATCTCCAAGAAAAAAGAAAACCACAACAAAGAGATGGCTCCAACTTGGTCTTACCTCCGGAACATCGCCTGCATCCTCACCCCTCTCTGTAATAAGTAGCCTACGGGGTCCGATCGCCGCTCTCTTCACAGAAAAGGCTACTCCTTCGTCAGTAGACTCACGTCTGCCTCGCTTACATGAGGAACCAGGTACGACAGACGGTAGTTCTACCCGCACTACCTCCGGTACAGGTGGCAAGTGGTCTACCACCTCATCTAATACAAACGACGGTTGATCCGTCATCATCTCATCTGCAATGACGGGAGGCTGACCCGCCGTTGCCTCGTCACCAGAAGAGAGAGAGTCCTCGTCATCCCGCTTGTTGTCTTCCTCAGTTGTGTCGAAGGACTCAGAATCGGGCGGGGGAACTCTATTCGCCCCTTTCTTCTTTGCCCTCGACACCATAGCCTTCTCCGTCAGGCGAGTGCCCACGATGAAGCTAGTCCTCGGGTCAAAATTGAGGTAAGGAGGATTTGTCGTAACATGATATAAGGCCGCCATATGTAAGATTTCCCCTATCACATTTGCGGCCAGCACCGAGAAGCTAGTTCGAGTATGACAAGTGTCATAGTAGCTCCATGCCCTATTACCGTCGAGAATGCTACCTTCAAATCCCAGGTGGGAACTGGGACGCCCGTGGAATAGCTGACTATACCCAAATTGATGGGCAAACCTACTGGGCAAGTAGGGCTCTAAGTACACAGTATTACGATTGAGGTAAACTAAATACGCTGGACGAATGTTACGCAGCCAGAAACGCATCTTTTCAGGTAAGAAATGAGGAGGTCCAACACCATCAATATGAACACTCCTCACTTCTTGGTCAGTGAAATGGGGAACGAACACGAAGAAATTATATCCGTCCACCCTCGCCAACATCCTCCGACACGCCGGTATGGTACTATATTCCCAAGGCTGATGGTGATACCTGAAAAGAAAAGCGTCGTCATCCGTGACGCCATCCCCCGTCCCGGGCCTCATCAAAGACTGATAATGCAACAACAGCCATCCCAGCAAATAATGATAAGGCAGTTCTATACGTTCAATGTCCATTGCCACGTCACGAGCAATAACCTTGGACGAGAAGGCACGGAGACCATGCTTAATACTGCACACCATAGTAGGAAGAAGAGCCAGCCTGACCCCAAAGGCCAACTTTACGGCAGGGAGAATGAAGTGGCGACTGATCCTTTCGATAGAACCTGCCCCTCCTGAAACCACACAATTGTGCAGCCACACCATTAAAAACCTCGCCAAGAGTGCCTTCTCTGACAGACGCCGGGTACTATAGTAAAAATAGCTGAAGGAAATCTGGCTCCCAAATTTGTCACTTTTGGACTTCGACCTCCTAGCAGTCGACACCAGGTCCTCTACTTCCCTAGGAGTTTGACGATCCCGGGAAGTAACTCGGCCAGCAGCGCTGAATTTGAAGAGGTATGAGACCCAAGATTTGGTATGGGGAGCATCCCCTTCCGAGCTATCATTTTTCTGGATAGCCGTTCGGTGACAGGTGCTATGATGACACAATAGTTCTTGATACACAGCGACGAAACCTTGGAATCGCCGATCTAAATCCTGGAACTCCTCATTCGTCGGAGTGTACGCTTCGAAGGGCTCGTCCCCCCAGGGGAGCTTGGAGACAGCATACATCTCGTGAAGAGCGAGCCCCAATTCCCCTACAGGGGTAAAGAAAGTCTATGTCCGATGATTGTACATCTCCAGAAGGGCCATGAATAATGGCTTATTAATGGGCAACCCGTGGCTGGTACCCCGGATAGTATCATAAAGATTGACTTCTCGTAAAAATTCCCCGTAGTTCCGAAGAATCCACGAGGTTGGGTTAGCCCACGGGGGAATGGGGTGTAACCAACTCGGCAGTACCAATCTGCCAACAGGATAAGACCCTTTGCGAGCAAACTGGCTCAGGAAGGTGTCAGCCTGAGTGAATGAGAAGTTTGGACCGAGTGTGTTGGTAAAGGTACCCGGAACTAACCCCGTCACGGATCGACTGGCCGGATACTTGATTGCGCGCACCGACCCAGTGGTCTTGTTGTAACGGATGTTACCAACAAACATCCCCGGCCTGGTTGGAGTGAGGGTGTCTGGCATCTGCCTATCCAAAACGATCATGTTGAACCACACAAAAGGGAAGTGGCGCTTCATAATGGGGATGTGAATCGGCATCCCGTCCAAGTCGAAGTCCCAACTTTCGGAAATATCCAGCACTCGGGAGTTTTCTATGATCAACGCATCCCCAAAGAGGAAGACCGGTCTCAGATACTTCCCATCAGATTTCCCGGAGCTCATCATGTCATTAAGGAATTGCAAAGACTGAACCCTGATAGCATTTAGTCGCTCCAAAGGTTCGTTAACAAGGAGCTGCTCGGATACTTGATGAACCAAATTATCCCGATGCACGCCTAAGGCGAACTGACGCGAGCCAACCAGAAGTTCCCCCGCAGGATTTACTGGCAGATTCACTGAAGAAGAAACAAAAGAAACAAAGTCAAAAAGATAGCTGAAACACAAACTATATGATGCTTATGCGGCTTAGTGCAGCATAGCCTCATGCGGTTCAGTTTGAAAAAGTTCATACAGGCCAGTCCGAATGAGCTTATGCGGTTCGGTTAGAAAGGAGCATATGCGATCCAGTTCGGATGAGCCCATGCGGGTCAGTCGGAATGCGCTTATGCGGCTCGGTTCGAAAGGAGCATATGCGGTTCTATGCGGTTCAGTGCGAATGAGCTTATGCGGTTTAGTTCAAATGAGCTTATGCGGTTCAGCCCAAAATAGGCTTATGCGGCTCCGTTTGAAAAAGCTCATGCGGTCCAGTCCAAGTGAGCTTATGCGGCCCTGAAGATGAAGTAGTTATGCGGCTGCAAACAACAACTTTCATGCGGCTCAGACCTAGGTCATATCCCACGCGACTCGAACATGAGTCGGATACGCAGCATACTTGGCAATACAGGCTCACGCATAAAATATGCGGCATAGCCATGACAGTTTATGTTGATGGTCCTACCAGCAATAGGCGGGTAAACGTCGGGGTGAAAAACAGGCACGTCATCCGACGGAGGAGCCGCCACGTTCGCCGCCGTCGATGAAGATGCGGCCTTCTTGCCCTTCGCAGCCACAGACGACGATACGGCCTTCTTGTCCATAGCAGCGGTAGTCTTCTTGGGATCTATTGGCAATCGCTGATGAGAGAAGACGAAGAGGAAGTCGGCAGCAAGGAGTTCGAGCAAAGAGAAGAAGGTAAAGAAACCCTCAAAGAATAAAATCACTCCTATTTATAGGCGAAGGAGACCAGAAAAATCAAAACAAACACCTCAATCCACGTGCCGCCTAAAAAAATAAAAGAAGAACGCTTCGGTCAAAAACAAAACTGACCCTTGGGATCCTCCCCCAAGAGGCGACGAATCAAGGGCATTTAATGCAGAAGATTTACACACGTGGTTGGGACACGTGGCAAAAATTCTATGCGGCCTAACAAAGCTCATGCGGCCAGATAACTCCATGCGGCTGAATCATCTATGCGGTCAACAAAGGCCATGCTTCTTATTCAAAGTATTTCAATTTTGCAAATTAAAAACTTTGAAGGGGGTCTTGTAGATTCATGGAAAATATCAGAATAATGATCTATGCGGCTCGGATCAAGAGAACCCCATACGGCTCATACAGGAATGGCCCCATGCGATTCAAAGAGACTCTTAGTCTCATGCGGCTCGTTGCAGGAGAGTCCATGCGGCTTACATAGGGACAGTCCTTTGCGGTTCAAAGAGCCCCCTAGCCGCATGCGGTTCAGAAGTACATGCAGCTCACATACGACCAACAGAGATATGTGGCTCGATCAACGCCACGTGTCCCCATGGGACTCCTTCACACAGCTGGCCATCGAGCAATGGCCCTATTTAATGCTCTGCCATGATTTAACAGCTGACGGCTCTGACATGAAGCGTCATAATGGCCCTGTCATAATGACAGACTCTTTAGGAACAGGTGAAAATCTTCGACACGATCCGAGATTACCACGTGGCTACTCCCATGCGGCTCACTTGAAGAATAGCCCCATGCGGCTGGTCAGAATCATCTTCCTACGAAGCTATCCCATGCGGTTCGTGAGTACTACACTTATGCGGCTCACCAAGAAGTCGTCCCATGCGGCTGGCAAGAATCATCTTCCTGCGGTTCACCAAGAAGTCATCCCATGCGGCTGGCAAGAATCATCTTCATGCGGTTCACCAAGAAGCCATCCTATGCGGCTCGTGAGTATTATATCTAGGCGGCCTACCAAGAAGCCACCCCATGCGGCTCTTGAGTACTATACTTATGCGGTTCACTGAGACTCTGTCTCATGCCGTTCAGGAATATCATGCGGTTCTGACAGGATCCGCCATTAAGATACGTGGCATAGATTCAATGGCCCCCACGACTTAACAGCTGGTAGCAAGGATGATTGTGGGATGCAGATCAATCAGATATTTACCAAATCTCAATGACCATATTTAACGTTATCCTCATAATTAATGAGATCAGGTCATATCATTCCAGATCAAGCTAATGGGACACGTGGTGAGAGATCCGAGCTTGACACAGCCAATCATGAAGATTTAAAGCAATCAGCATTAATTACTCACAGGATTCAATATTATCCCCATTTATGGCCAGATCCTTCACGCCTTAAACGAATGGTCCAGATTGATTATACATCAGGCCGCCGCCACTTTGAGAAGGGGTAATCATCCAAACCCTAATGATGACCCCACTATTATAAATAGCAAGGTGCCATTCCCTTATAAAGAGGACACGAAGAAAAAGGAGATAGAGAAAGGAGAGCTCTCCCCCTAATAATCAGAGAGAATACACAGAGAAAGAGACAAGTCAGAAGAGCAACCCGAGGAGAACAAGAAGTGCATTTCTTCATCAACGCCAACCATCTTTTCACAGGAGCCAAGGCTGTATACCAATCGTCCAAGGAGTAAGGCAGGGCTGCCGTCGCCTTCCCGAGCCTCTATCGTCACCCCCAGAATATAAAATAAACAATTGTACTTAGATTGCTGTACCTAGGTTTTTGTCCCTAGGCTTTCTTTGTACAAGCGAGTTTGTAACGTGAAGTAAAAGTTCGGTCCTCCGATAATTGTTCTGCTCTTTTATATTTCATGGCAAATAGTGACAACGCTATTCCAGTGCCTGTCCGGATGATCTTGAGCCCCAAGATTACGTCGGCATCCCCCAAGTCCTTCATACTGAACTTGGTCGAGAGGAATTTCTTTGTCTCTGTGATGCAGCTTAAATCCGTACCTAGGATTAGCATGTCGTCCACGTAAAGACATACGATTACTCCTCTTCCGTCAGCAAACTTCATATAGACACACTTGTCTGTTTCACTAACCCTGCAGCCATTTGACCTTATTACCTTGTCAAACTTCTCATGCCACATTTTGGGAGCTTGTTTCAAACCATACAGAGACTTCATCAACTTACAGACTTTGTCTTCCAGACCTCTGACGACAAAACCTTTGGGTTGTTGTATGTAGATCTCTTCGGTCAGCTCGCCATTAAGAAATATCATTTTTATATCCATCTGACGTATCATCAGCTTGTGTATTGCTGCTAGAGCAATTAACAATCTGATGGTTGTCATCCGAGCTACTGGAGCATAATTGTCAAAGTAGTCGATCCCCTACTTCAGAGCAAACCCCTTGGCCACTAGCCTGGCCTAGAACTTGTCAATGGTTCCATCTGCTTTCATCTTCTTCTTGAAGATCCATTTGCATCCGATGGGTCTTGCTCCTTCTGGCAGGTCAACCAATACCCATGTGTTGTTGGAGGTGATTGAGTCAATCTCGTTGTCTATCGTCTCCTTCCAGAATACAGCATCTCTTGTCTTTATCGCCTCATCATAGGTAAGCGGATCTGCTTCCACATGATAGGTGACGAAGTCATCTCCGAAGTCTTTCGGCCTCCTCGTTTGCTTAGTTGACGGCTCAGCGAGTTCTGGTTCAGCTGGTGTCTCCTTGATGATAGCTTCATCTTGGACTACTCGTTCATTAAAGACTTCTGTCTGCTTTGTACCCTCATCATTCTTCGGAAGATCCGCGAGAACAATATTCTTGTGTTTTGTAAACTTGTCTTCAAAGTATTCAGCATTACGAGATTCGATGATATGGTTTGACTCGATATCAAGGAATCTTCGAGCATCACTCTTCTCGGCATACCCCAAGAAGATCGCCTTCGTAGTCCTTGTCCCTAGCTTCTGAATCTTCAAATCCGGGAGCTTCACATAAGCCAGACACCCCCACACTCGAATGACATTCAAGTTAGGTCTGACTTTGAACCAGAGTTCATGAGGAGTTATGTCGGAAGTTGCATATGGCACTCTGTTCAGAATAAACGTTGCCGTTAGTGCAGCTTCTCCCCAGTAACACTTTGGAAGACCCATAGTCAACATTATGGAGTTCATCATCTCTGTCAACGTTCTATTTTTTTTTCGGCTACTCCGTTGGATTGAGGAGAGTATGGAGCCGTTGTCTCATTGATGATTCCATGTTCTTTGCAGAATGATAAGAATTCATGAGACCGATACTCCCCGCCTCGATCACTCCTTAACCTCTTGAGTTGTTGTCCAGTTTGCCGCTCAGTCTCGGCCCTGAACTCCTTGAACTTCTCGAATGCTTCGTCTTTAGACTTGAAAAAGTAGACGAAAGCATACTTTGAGAAGTCATCGATGAAAGTAATGAAATACGTCATCCCGACCTTTGTAGAGAATTGTTTGAAGTCACAGATATCTGAGTGAACCAACTCCAGAAGATCTGTGCTTCGATGGACCCTGTGAAAGGGTTTCCTTGTGATCTTCGTCTGAGCACATACTTCACATTTCTCTACCTTACCCCCATACTTGGAGATAAGTCCTAGACTAGACATTCTGTTAATCCTTTTACAATGAACATGTCCTAGCCTATTAAGCCACAACTCAAGAGAATAATCAGAAAAAGTGATTGCATTTATATTCTTATACTGGGTTACAACAAGATGAATCTTGTACATTCCTTCAGTTTGGAAAGCTTTCCCGAAGAATGAACCATTCTTGGACATCACCAACTGACCAGCATTGATGTCCATCCTCAAGCCTGTGTTACAGAGCAGACTTCTAGAGATCAGGTTCTTAGCAATTACTGGAACATGCTTCACACCTTGAAGCGTCAGAGTGTTCCCCGATGTGAGTTTCAGCTCCACCGTCCCGATCCTCAGTACTTCAGTATGTGCCTGGTTTGCCATTATGACCTTCTCTGAAGTTGGCTCATAAGAGACGAACCAGTCTTTGTCTGAACAGACATGGCAGGTCGTACCAGTGTCTATCTACCAGTCTAAGTCAGCCCCCACAGTTGCAACCTGTGCTATCATGGCAACTAGATTAGTAATCATAGAAACCTTACTAGGCTCACCTTGTTCTTTGGGCTTGGACTTGCATTCAAATTTGTAGTGGCCCTTCTTGCCACAATTAAAGCAAGTCACATGGGACATGGACTTCTGCTGCTTCAAAGCAGGACCCTTCACTTTCAGATTCGTGAAGTCCTTCTTTTTGCGATGAGAAGCAGCCTGCTTCCCCTGGTACTCTCTGGTTTGGACCAGTTCACCAGTTGTTTGGACAGAGTATCCATCTTCTATTGAGAGCGCATCTCGTCCTCAACATGGATCTCTTACAAGAAATCTTTCAAGCTAATTTCCATCTTCTTTCGATGCATCCTTGCATAGAAGTTGCTCCATTCTGTAGGAAGTTTCGCGACGATCCCTCCAACGACAAACTTGTCGACGAGGGGCATGTTCTCGTCTTCTAGTTTCTGACGCAACTTCAGAAACTCCTTCACTTGGGGCAGCATCGCCTTCTCGTCTTCGAAGGTCCACTTGTGGTAATTTTCTACCATGAAGATCTTGGACCGGTTCTCGTCATCTTCATAGAGGTTTCCCAAGGAGTCCCATATCTCTTTGGCAGATGTCTTCTTGGAGTAGGACTCTGCCAGAGAGTCTTCCATGGAATTGAGTATCAGTAGTTTGCATATACTGTTTTCTCTCTTCCACTTCGCTTGCTTGGTCGTAGCAGCGGCCACAGCCGCAGCAGATCCAGTGGTTGGAACGATCGGTTCTTCTTCTGACAGCACGTGATCAACATTCACGAGTTGAAGATTTAAAGTGACCTTTCGTCTCCATATCTGGAAGTGTTCGCCATCGAATTTGATGAGCAAAGCACGAGAATTATCCATCTTCTCAATAAAGCTTTGAGATTGTTGGTGCCGAGGCACAATTTTCGATAGAAAATTCTGAAACTGAAACAATTGTACACACAATGTTTCAAATGCAGCACCTTAAAGAAGATGTGCAACAGAGATCCTGGAGGATTCTGAATTACGAGGATCTAAAAAGATTCTACGTAATACACAAAAAATCTAAAGAGACTTTGTGCAAACAACTATCGACAGTAGAGCTTCTAAAAAGAAGTTACTGTAAAAGGCAACAGCAGCGATGACAGGTGAGAATGAGATGCTGGGGTGAATGAAACACCGTTGCTCAAAGCTTTATTCGCCCCACGCGAGCACGAACAGCTTCCAGGAACCAGCAAGTTCACGAATAACTTCTGGAACGCTCGTAAGTCAATATTTGAGACTTGAACGGGCTTCCTGGACTTAACAGACTCCCTCAACTCTCTTCTTGGTGCATCTTTCAAAGGAGGCCAAGGGGCTCTATTTATAGAGTGGAGTTGAGACTTCACCTCTTCTCCTATCCGATGTGGGACTAAAATACCAATACTCAAAAATAGAGTTTGATATTTTAGATCATCTCACAATCAGCATAGAAGTGTGCCAGTCCACGCCTACCCCCCGAACACTCCCGTGCATGCACGAGGCATCCTGGAGTCCATGTCCGAGTCCGAGTCCGCACAACAAAAATTAACTTGCATCCTTGTTGGATTTAATCCTTTTTCCTTCTAGGAAAATACTTTCACATGGCACAAACTTGTGCCCCACTACACCTCATGTGCACACCTCAACACAAGCAATGCATTATATTGAGATACTCACCATTTGGTGTAGCCAATGTGGGACTATCTTTTCTAGTCCAAAGGCAAAAACACCAACATAGTTTATGTGAGAAAAAATTATGTTAGAATTTTTTTGCAAGAAAATGTATTTCTGCAAAATTAGTTCTTCGGGATTTGTTTCTGCGAGAATTTTTTTCTAGAAACGTTTAAGCTAGGAGAAATTTTTGCAAGAACAAATTTATGCGAAACTAGTTATTCGGGACTAGTTTATGCTAGAAAATTATCTGTTAGAAAAAAAATATCCGCTGAGAATATTGTATAATGAGAAAAAAATTGTCGATAAGATTTACTCTGGTAAAAGTTCTTGTCAGGCTAGTTCCTCGGGACTAGTTTTGAGAAAAATAAATCCTGCTAGAAAGAATTTTGGCGAAAAAAACTTTCTATTGTGAATTATTTTTTTCTGAGAAAGATTTCTGTTAGGGACACTTTCAGTTGAGAAATATTTATGCTAGGAAAATTTTCAAATTTTTGCCATGGTTTCTCCCTTTTCTTTTATCTGTTAATCAAAACAAAGAAAAAAAAAGTTCTTGAAGGAAAACTTTTCAGACCACGCTTCTTTCTGAGCATGATAGAGCGTGATGATAGTGTGTTATAGTACATAATACTAATGGAGTTCTTCAGAAACTTGTAAAGAAGAGAAGGATGCGCAAACATTAATTCGATCCTCTGATCCTCTTCAGGACGTATATATATATATATATATATATATATATATATATAATATATATATATATATATATATATATATATATATATATATATATTTATATTATTTATTATTATTATTTTTAACCAAGCACACCCATTTTATTCACAAAGGCGCAAGATGCCGAAGCCTTTGCAAGTATACCCGAAAGGCACAAAGAAGCCTGTGCAAGTATACCAACCAAAACCAAAAAGTGAGACACAAAGCTAAAACAGGGGGGCCCCAGACACGGTCAGGGGAGAAAAGTCCACTAAAAGCCCGTCTGGCCATGGGAACAGTGGTTACGGATCTTGCAGCACTACCTAATAGTCTCCCAAAGAAGCTGATCGAAAGAGAACTGATGGCCTTCATATCTTGCTTTGTTCTGGTTTTTTCAGAGAACCCACGTGGCGGCTACTGCGACGATCTGGTGACCATGAGAGGCGTTGGCCCAGGATGCCAGAAGATCGTTGAAGCTTCCGTCGACCTGTGCCTGTCTACAACGTTGGGACAGAACTTCCAGACGTTGGTAGAAAGGTCCCCATGAAGGAAGATATGATCTACCGTTTTGGACTGTCGCTCTGAACAGCAAGTGCACGCAGAGATGAGGATGTCGTTAGTGGGCAGTTTCTTGCAGAGAGCTCTCCACAACAGGAAAGACCATTTTTTGGGGATGTAGGACTGCAAGAATGGACCAATGAGGAGGTTAGGGGGCTATGTCCCTGGATGGTTCTTCTGGCGGAGGACATCAAGAATGAGCTGGTAATCACCACCGACCATCGCAGCACGTCTGGCTCAACGCCAATCTTTGGCCCGCTGTCGTAAATTCGATATGCATCTGCGACATCGACCCAATCATAAACTCTGTGCCAGTTTCAATCATCATTATCGGGGTCCCGTAAGTCGCAAATCTTGTTGTTTACCAGCACCGCCGGGAGACTGGGAAGCAAGTCGTCACCGGCCCAACGCTCGTGGAATATCGAGGAATCGCCAGAACCCAGCTGCAGTCGGATCTCAGAATCAGCCAGGGAGTGTCCATGGAGGATGCCACGCCAAGCCGCGGAGGATCTGCAGTCGGAGATAGCGTGCGATGGGTGGAGGTGTTTATAATACTTGGCCTTCATAAATCAAGTCCATACGTTCTGACTGGTGCAAAGCTTCCACTACAGCTTCATCGAGAAGGCGTCTATGATATGTGACAGCTTCAAAAATCCCAGCCCCAAACGACCGTGGGGGTGGCCATGGTATCCCAACTACCGCAATGATGTTTTTCGATACTGCTGCTGTGTCCCCAGAAGAAGTCATTGAATAAGCTTTCAATCAACGAGAGAACATTCTTAGGAGGGGAGCACGCTGCAAGGGTGTAGATGGGAATGGACGACAACACATGATTAATCAGGATTATTTTTCCTTTCGAGGATAAGGTGGCCTTATACCACTCCGCTAATTTGTTCCTGATTTTGTTCACCAACTCGTCGAAGATTCTGGCGTTAGATCTGCCATACACAAGAAGACACCAGAAGTAGTGGATTGGAGGAAATGTGACAGAGAAGGGTGTAATATTTCAGAGTGTACCCGCATGTTCTCTGTTGATTTTGTGATGGGCATAAATAACACTCTTGGCAGGATTAACCTTCTGGCCGGAACACCTAGAATATTTTTGTATCGTGTTATGGACCACTTCTACTGATCCGACATTTCTAGCTGAGAAAATGGGAATATCGTCGCCGTACGCCAGATGAGTAATGATAGGGCTGCCGCTAGCCGTGTGAAAATGATGAAAATTCGGTATGGTGGGCAGCTTATTCAGATTCCTGCTCAAAGCTTCAGCCGTGATGATAAAGATGGTGGAGGATAAGGGGTCTCCCAGCTTGACCCTGCGGTTGGATTTGAAGAAGCCATCGGCTTACCCGTTGATAACTATAGAGAACAAAGAGTTACTGATCGATCTCCACACTATGTTAGTCCAGGTTTTCGAAAGGCCGAAAGCTCGGAAGACCCATATCATGAATTGTCAATCCAGCCTGTCATAGGCTTTCTCCATATCCAATTTGATTGTAATATTTTTGCCCCTGGACGGGGACTTCAGGTAGGTGATCAGTTCGTGAGCCAACGTTATGTTATCTTGGATGTTTCTGCCCTGGACGAATCCACTATGTTCTTCTAAGATAATTTTGGGGAGGATCTCTGTCATATGAGTGGCAATGACTTTGGAGATGATCCTGTGTATGAAGGTGCAGAGGTTGATAGGACAAAAATCCCTGAAAGTCTTCGGATTGTCCTCCTTGGGGATAAGGATGAGGTTAGCACTAAAAATAGCTCTTAGATACCTGGCTCCTTTGAAGAAGGCCATGACTGTGTCCTGGATATCCGACTTGATGATCTCCCAGCAAGAGCAAAAAATACACCCATAAATCCGTCGGGTCCGGGTGCACTATGGGCGTCAAGGGCCAAGACAGCATCTCTTACCTCTTACTCAGAAGGGGGGAGCTCAAGCTTGTTGTTGTCGATGTTGTTAATGAGGTGAAGGATTTCAGCCAGAAAGCCGGGGTCTCTATGCACAGTTTTTTTGGTGAACGGCTGAGAGTAGAAGTTCACAACTGCCAATTGGATGCCACGGTGGTCTTTAATGATGTTTCCTGCCTCATCATCAATCGGATGGAGGTTGAGCTTCTGTCTGCGCCCCTTGACACAGGCGTAGAAGTAGGAAGTGTTCTTGTCGTCGTCGTTGTCCCATTTTAGACTGGCTTTTTGCTTCCAAAATTTGGTTTCGACTTTGAGACAGAATTTAAGAATAGCTTTGGTGAAGTACAGGGCGGTCCTGTTCTTTGATGATCTATCAATTGTGAAGAGGGCTTCCGTATGGGTGACGTCGTCTTCGACAACGCGAACAGCTTGGACGATGTCCCCATATGCCTGTTTACTCCAAGTTATGAGAGCTTTCTTCGTAGCTTTGAGTTTATTGGCTACCCGGGTGAGAGGGTCCGGGGTGTCCATACGAAGCCATACATCCACGACGATACTCTTGAACTGGGGTTGTTCGCTCCAGAAGTCAAGAAATCGAAAGCTTTTTTTGATCTGGTTGGAGTTGCTCTTGGCTTCAACCAGAAGGGGGTTGTGATCTGACTCGGTAGCATTCAAATGGGTGAGGTTGGAGATGATTCCCATGTTTGACCAATTGGCATTAATAAGTGCTTTATCGAGGCGAGAGTATTGTCGACGGTCGCCATCCTGCATGTTGCACCATGTGAAAGCGTTACCAGTGAACTAGAGTTGAGAGAGGTGGGCGCTGAAGATGAAGTTGTTGAAGTCCTGTACGGCCGTCTAGGGAAGTAGACGGCCGCCAATCTTCTCGTCGCTGTAGGTTATAGCATTGAAGTGCCCGATACAAAGCCAAGGGAGGTTGATGAAGTTAAGGTGTATGTCCAGGAGGTCGGTCCATAATTGTTGACGATCAGCGATATCGCAACTGCCATGAACCGTAGATAAAAGGGAACGCATCGAAAGCATAGGATGTTCCACCCAACACATAAGGGCCGGCGTGGAGTATTGTAGAACTTCGATTTTCATGTCCGACGAATAAAGGATCCAGATGTTGTGGCGTCCAGTAACGGCGGAGGGGAAGCCAAGCTGCATCTGAATGGATTTCAGTCTCTTGGAGGGAATTTTTGGTTCTAAAATAATTAAGATGTTAATCTTGTAGATTTTCTTGAGGCTGATAAGTCTTCTCAAAGTCAGTTTGTTCTCCATACCGCGAACATTCCAAATAAGGATGTTAAGCATTTGGATTGGTAGGAAGAGGTTGTTTGGAGTGCTTGAAGGCAGACCTTGTGCGCATGGTCATCGTCTCCTTCGCTCTTGGCTTTCCTGGTTTTTTTGGTAGAGGTGGTTGGCTCTGAATGCTGGGAGAAGGTACTGTCAGGGGTAGGCTCCTCTAGTGAGAGAGAGTGTGATTCGTCAGTGCTCTTGATTAGTTCTCCAGCGGTCAGTAGGGGGAATCCAACAGCGAATGATTGCCGGCCGCGGAGGACCTGCTTAGGGCCCACCATTGCTAGGAAGTCTGCGGTAATGACTTCATTGTCGAAGAAGATGACACACGCGGACGTGTGTTCGCCAGATTGGGGGTCCTACAGAGGCGGTTCAGACGAGCTCGAAGTGGGAGTGCCAAAGATCTCGAACTCCGTAGCCAGACTGAGGTACTCTGGTAGATCGTTGAGGACGACAATCTCCAAAGTGGAGTCGGAAGATTCCGTGTCCAGGGTGCTGAATTGGTTGGCCATGTGGAGAGGTAGGGGATTGTAGGGGACCAAGACGTTGCCGGGGGATTGTGCGATGCATGGCTCATCCTCTCCAGGATCGAATCTGATGTAGGAATTTAGAAGAAGGAGAAGGGGTGATTTTGGGTGAGCTTGTTGTTTTCTTCCCGTGTGAATTGGGAGGCATTATGTGCAGATTTCTTCTTGAGCTCTGGATGTAATAAAAAATAGTGCTCGGTGAGGTGGCCGCGTAAATGACAGTATTTACAGAAGATGATGTTGTTATCGTAGACGATTTGTTGGGAGTGATTTCTGTTCCCAAGGTCAAGGAGGATGTAGTTGAGGGGGTCGTTGGAAAGGTCAAGCTCTACGCAAATTCTGTAATGCACTTTGGTGAGGTTGTTTGTTTCTTCAGCAGTCGCCACATACGTGCCGAAGGAATTGGCGATATGTTTAAGAGCTGCTGGGACAAAACAAATGAGAGGAAGGTTGGAGAGACTGACCCAGGCAGCAACCATAGCTAAGTTTTCTTTGGTTTTGAAGTCCGCAGACCATCTGATGTTTTTTATCTGGTGGGAGTCGACCTTACTCGAGCCCTTGGACCACACGGTCTTGTGATCAATCGCAGATAATAATTGGAGGAGAATATGTTTGGGGTCTAGCGGAGCCAACCGATAGGTCACAGTTAATCTCCAGCTGGCGATGACTTCCTGGACTCTATGAAGCTTTGAGCAGCTATATATATATATATATATATATATAAATATATATATATATATATATATATATATATATATATATATATATTTGGAAAAAGTAATTCATTAAAATTTAGAAATCGTACACTCAATTGGTTCCCCTTGGCGATCTCATATAAGAAACATCGTACTCATGTTGTATACTATCCCTCTAATCGAAGTATATTTACAATCAAAGACACGACCATTTCGCTCTCTCCAAACGTGCCAGACAGCCGCTGCTAGCCTTATTCTGGCCTCTGTGTACCACTCCAATCCTTTTTCTTTCCGTTCATGGTGTAGCCAATCACCTCATCATATCCCATGCTTCTTGGGAATTGTACTCCTAACTTCCTCTCCTGCTCATGCCAAATCTCTCTAGCAACCTCACATTCGAAGAAGAGGTGCCTAGTGGTCTCGTCTTGCTACTAGCAAAGAACAAAACTCGTGTTTGAGTTCAAATTGCAAAACCTGTCAAGTCTGTCCTTAGTGAGCAGTCGTCCCAGTGCCAGCTTGTATAGATACAGTTGTGTCTTACGTGCACTATTTTTGCACCAGATCACGTCAGCAATGTCCTATTTGCCATCTGGTACCCATGCTTGGTCATAAGCGGTGTTTGTGCTGAAATCACCCATGGACGAGTCCTTCCAGATGCACTTGGCCACCTGTAGGGCGGGGTCAATATGGGCATGCTGTATGCACGGCCTCAGCGAACTCGCGTATCGGTGTCCCTCTATTGACCAAGTATCTCGTTCGATGATGCTTGCTACCTTTGTCTTCTTGTATGCTTCTAGGACAACATGATCTCCAACCCACCTTAATAACCATTTGTGCATTAGCCAAGGATCTAGCCACAAATCCATGCTCTAACCGTCTTTTAGAATTTGTACCAGCTTTGAGCTAATTTCCTTTTGAAGTTTCAGTAATGACTTGAAAGGGATCGATTCATTGTTGGTAGACTGATATGTCAAGAAATTTTCCTCATTTAAATAATGATTTTTCAACCATTTCGCCCACATGGAATTATGCTGAATGAATCTTCAAGCTAATTTCCAACCTGCCACCTTACGCATCGTGCGAATGGAACGGAGTCCAACTCCTTCTTCGTCCTTCGGACAGCATAACTCCTGCCAGGATATGCTGTGAATACCTCCTCTCCAGACAAAGTCAGCGCACATATTTTTCAACTTCTCAATGATAGATACCGGCAACAGGGTCAACTGTAACCAGAATCTTGTTAGGGATAGAATAACTGATCTTACCAATTCAATTCTTCCTCCTAAAGACAAATTCTTAGCCTGCCATCCTTTGAGTCACTTTTGTACGTACTCAACTATACTGTTACATTCATCCGCTCTGGCATAATTAACGGACAACAGAACTCCGAGATATCGAACATGTAGCTCCCCCTTATTAACTCCCAGAATGGCCGCCCTCTCATCTTTTTTTGTGCACTGCTTGCTAAAATACGCAGTGCTCTTATTTTTGTTCAGTCGTAACCCCGACAACCTTCCTAAGTCAGCCAAAATATCTGAAAGTGCTTCGAGACCTGGGCTGGTCAGTCTCAAGAAGACTAGCAAGTCATCCACATATGTGAGGTGTGTCACATGAGGTCGAAACTAACTAAACAAGGGAATTAATCTTCCCTGACAGCTAGTCAAATCCATTAAGCACGTGAAATATTCCATAATTATAAAGAATATATATGGAGAGAGTGGACAATCTTAGCAGAGACCCCTGGTAATGGTGATGTACCCGTGTGGCTGATCTTTGACAAGCACAAAGAAAGAGGCCGTCATAATTCATTCACGAACACAGGCGATCCTAGCTCGATCAAATCCTATCATGGACATTAAGTAACGAAGAAATTCTCTATTGACTATGTCATAAGCCTTTCTCAAGTCCAGTTTGATGCAAGCTCTATCTGCTCCCAGTCTATTGAACTCATGAACCAGTTCGTGACCCAACAAACTATGCTCAGCGATCGATCGACATTTTACGAAGGCGGCCAGGTTCTTTAAAGTCAACTCTGGCATCACTGTCTCTATTCTTTTGCACATGAGGTGAGTAATGATCTTGTATAGGAAGTTACAGCATGATATTGGCCAGTAGTCATCCAGTGAAGTGTCCCCCACCTTCTTTGGTATGAGAGTCAGGAATGTATGGTTTATCTCTCGAAGAAGTCTAACATGTTTGAAGAAGTCATTGATCATCTACATCACCGAGTCTCTGAGGACCTGCCAGTATAATTTGTAAAACTTGCTATTGAAGCCATCTTGTCCGGGTGCCTTATTCGGATCAGCTGTATTAATGATTTTTTATACCTCCTTCCCAGACACTGGGACGAGTAGCACCAAATTACCCGTATGCGTGATCAACTTCTTGCATATAATATTATGAAACATACATATATTATCATATTGATTGTATAATGATGAATAAAACCTTACCTCTTCAGACGCTATGTCATGCGTGTTCAATATTTCCTCACTATTGGTGCCTAACAATCTGTGAATGTTGTTCCTTTCCTGGCATGCCAGAACTATGTTGAAGAAGAATTTAGTGCACTTGTCCCCGTCCTTCAACCAGTTACATTTGGCCCTCTGTGCCATCTGGACCTCTTCTATCTTACGCAGTACCCCCACCTCATGGATGAGCTTGCGTTCACGTACGGCGAGTTTATTATTAAGCACATCTGATTGGAGTTTATTCTGGCTCTCTCGCAGCTGCTCCTCCAGTGCCCTAAGATCAACGCCCGTCCTGCGTCTACTCCACTCGCGCAAGGCTACTTTGACGGCTTACTACCTGGAATTGGTCGTTCCCGTAAAATGCCGCCTCTAAGGCTGCCTTCATAGCAGCATCATACCCAGCCATCAAAACCCACGTATTGTTGTATCGGAACAGAGTGTTCTTCCTAGGCAAGTCTTCAACCAACCTAATCTGCAATGGCGTGTGGTCGCTTATCCCAGCAGCGAGACTAGCAACGAGACCTTCAGACACCACTTGCGAGAATAGACCAAACCAGTAGTTATTCCCCAAGGCTCTATTAAGTTGACATGTAACTCAATTGGTCGTAGATTTGTTATTTCAAGTCCTCATGTGCCCGGTTCTCTCAAGCCCGTGCAAGCCTGAGTGCAGAATGCATTTCGCTGAATTTCTTTATTGTCTTGTCTGGGACTCTCTTCCCCCCAACTTTCTTGTAGAGATATAGAACGACATTGAATTTGCCAATAACCAGCATAAGAAGCTTGCCATTGGTTTCGGCAAATTTGCTCAGGATGTGAATATCATGCCAGAGCTGTCTTCTCTGCAATTGATCGTTGTGTCCATAAATAATACAGAGAAGAAAGCGTAAGCCGCCAGCGTTGGTAAGTAGAACAGCAATGACTTATTCAGCCGTATGAACTACTTGGCCCGACCAATTACTTTTTTCCCATTGTATCCAGATTCTGGCTATGGCACACAAGTGGAGGTTGTGTGTCTGCACCCAATTCGCAGGTGTTCTCCTTGTAAGCATTGGATCGGTCTTGATTTTGGTCTCCAGAATAGACGAATAGAATACTGACCCTTACGCATTGTGTCAAAATTTTCCTTCCATCAATAGATCGAACAAGCTCCGCGAACGTTCCAAACAATAAAAGGCATTTATTCTACCGGTTGGTCTCCGCACATATCTCGCTCCTCACGGCCGCCAGGGTGGTTGTAACATGAATTACGACTCGTCTCGACTCTCTGGACCACCCGGGGTCCCTGCTCGAATTAGTGTGAGCCACTCCGGATTGTCTTTGACGAGAGCTTCCCCGTCTACTGGTGGCAAGGTGTTTGGACGCTCGACGTCTTCTCTGGTGTCTTCTACGTGTCATTTGCGGCTGTACATTGGCTTCTGGCTTTGCTTTGGGAAATATTTTTCCTTCAACCGCTTCGTACCTGAGTTGGTTTTCCTCTTGGACACTGTCATGATCGTGCCCGAACTTCCCTCTCCTGCTCTAACGATCGAGACTTCCTGACTCCGCGGGTAAAGGCCTATGCTTCCTGGGATGGTAAGTATCCCTCCCTTCCTAGTGCCTGCAGGCATCATAAACGTGGCTGCTGTATCCTGGCCTTTAGCTCCCGGTGAGTCACCCACCTGTATCATCCTCTCCTCATTACTATGCCTGGGAGAACCAGAGCAGGCTCAAAACCCTTATCATTAGTCAGCTTTTTCATTTTTTTGTCACAGATGTACATCCTGATGTTGTTACTATCACTTCTGCCATCTTCCGTGGCTGGGTTGGTCGAGACTTCTAGTACAGTGTTATCCGCTAGGCCCGAGGCTGTGTCAACTATATCTTGTTGAGTACAATTCTGTGGAAGGTGGCAAAAATAGTTACATGTACGATATATTGGGGGAACCCACTCATACTCGACACGTTGCATACCAATCTCCCCTGACGGGAGTTCAAAGTATAGTATCCTTGGTAGTTCCTTCTTCGCCTCTATTTTGACAAAAACTCATGCGTATTGCAACCTCGATCTTGAGATTGTCGTCCCATCCCCTTTGATCGGTTTATTGATTAGGCTGGTAAGCTTCATGAGCATGGACGAGCTCCAGTATGCTATAGGGAGGCCAGGTAGTCTAGTCCAGATCGGTATTGTGTTAAGCAATTCTTTTTTGCACTTAAATCCGCTATGCCACTCCTTGATTATGATTAGTCGACCATCAACGGTCCAGGGGCCTCCCTGTATGATAAGTCGACGTCTTCTTTAATGCCGAATTTGACGTAGAAGAACCCGTCTTCCCTAGCAAAGAACTCCATGCTTCCCTTTGGTCTCCAGACCCTTGCTGCTTATGCATGTATTTGATCGTAAAAAGGTTTATTCCCTATAACATACAACACAATGGAGTGCTGCCAGAATTCTGTAGTCTTGACAATCTCTTCTGCACTAAATAAGGCCCTCTCTCCTCTCTCCACCTATTTTGGAGCAATATAATTCATCGGGTGATTTGTTGGATCACCTCTGCCTCGACAAAGATCTGCCCAGGATCATCCTGCCGTGGTTCGGTCCAGTCTTTTGTTGGTGACAGCATCGAGCGGACCACTTGGTTTTTCATTAGCCGTATGCGGCGGAGGGCCGGGTCCGATAGAAGTTTGTATAGATGCTCCTATCAGTGGTCCCCTGATTCTCCCATGATCCTGCGTTCCCCCATTGCGATGCGACATGCTCGTCTCTTCACTTGCAAGCCTTTCGAAGGTCTACTGCCGAATATCTCCGCATTTCGGACCCTCGTTGACCCAGCCAGGAACCCCGTGACTCCTTTCAAGATCGGTCACTTTGTACTCCCATCTGCTTTGGATGGCTGTCTCTCTGTATGGCCTCCTCCCTCGCTGCGTTACTGTCATCCACCCTCCATCTGCCTCCTTGATGCTCACGTCATCCTCCCCAGCACCGCTAGCTCTCCTTCCGCGCGCTTGCTCTGCCCTGAGATCCCAACTTTTGTCGGAGCTCTGGTTGTCTTCTTGAGCAGACGGCTGCCCTAACCCTAGCTGCTCTCATGATTCGATTATATATATATATATATATAAGGAATACCTCCTCGTCGCCTCTCCCTGTACGGCCACCCGAAGCTCGCGACGTAGCGGGTCGCTCCCTCTCCCGACACCGCGTACGGCCGTTCTGCTCAGCCCCCCGGTCACCATGCTCGCCCGGCCTCGCCTTCCGCGGTCGAACGCACTTGGCGTTTCGAGCCGTCCGGTGTCGGGGCCCTCCAGTGGCATGCTTTCGTCCATCTTGGGTGCCCCTCCAGCCCCTCCCCATCACCTAGACCTCGCCTGTATGAGCGCCCAGCTGTCCCCGTTTGGCCTCGCACCAACCGGGATCGTGGCCAAGCTCCGGTGGCCTCTCCCTACTCCCGCTCCCCGTTCGTCCTCCGTTCAGCCCCCTACTCCGGGTGTCGCCCTCCCACTCCGGTGGCCGCCCTCCACCAGCGTCTCCATCATGGTGGCTGCCTCGGCTGCATCGGCTTTATCGCCACCCTGCCCCTTTCCGCCTGCAATGGCTTCTTTCGCTGTTTCGAATTCAAATTCGAACTACGCCTTTCCCCCTCGGGAAGCGCAGAGCATGGGGCATACACCCGCTCCCCCTTGCTACAGTGGTTTGCGCCCATGCGTTTGAAGCTTCGCGATAGCACGGCCATGTGCCTGCTGCTATGTCCGATGGGCATGCGCCCTCACTTGTAGGCCTATGCGCCCGGCCTGCTCGATCAGGCTATGCGTCCCTCCTCTTGTCACTAGCGCCCCTTCTGTCGGTCAAGTGCGTGAGGGCCTATGCGCTCGGCCTTCCGGCGCTCATTCTCAGTCTGGCTATGCTGCTCTGTACGAAGGGCATGCGTCCACCCTATTGGGCCTATGCGCCCGGGCTGCTCGGTTAGGCTATACGCCCCACTTCTAGGCGCTAGAGCTCCCCCAGCCGGTCATGTGCCCAGCCCTCCTGGTGCTCGTGCCTACCCGGATCTTGGACACGCCTCCTCCGCTTGCCCGTCCATTGGCTCCGGAGGTAAGTCCCCTTCGGGCGTGCCCCATGCGCATCCCTCCCAGGACGCTGCTCTCTTTCGTGGCCCGTAGTCTTACGCGGGGATCAACGGATGGCCGGTTCTTCCGTTGCCGTCCCTGCAGTCTGGGCCCTCCTCCGCTGTGTCTTCCTCCATTACTCAACCATCTGGGATCTCCCCTTCGGCGCCATCGTTGACTTCCTCGGTGGGCCCTCCTTCCTCGCTTCCTATGCACTTTCCCTTTCCTTCCTCGCTTCGGCGCCGTCGCTGACTTCCTCAGCAGGCCCCTCTTCCTCGCTTCCAAGGCACTTTCCCTCCCCTTCCTCTGCGGGTTTGCGAACCCCCATCCTACCCCATCCTACGGTACGGCTCTCTGGCCGGACAGCGGAAGGTCGCTCACCCCCCCGGGTAGAGGACATCATCCTCCCCGACATGGATTTCCCGAACCCCTCTGATGGCATCCCCATCCTTGTTCCCTTTTCAGCCGTCGAGATTTTCTCCCTCCCCTCTACCTTTGTGAAAATGTTCATGTTCAAATTTTTGTTAGGGTGTCCTAAAATTACCATAGTCAAGGAAGCTATCGCCGGCTGGAGCCTCTCCTTTGTCTACCGGGTCACCTCGTTGGACCCCAAACACATGTTCCTCCACCTCTCTTCGGACTCTGACTGCACTAAAGTGTGGGCAAAAGGCACCATCAGAATCGACACCCAGAACATCAAGATTGTCAAATGGTCCCCTAATTTCAACACCAAGGTCGACTCAATGATCATATCGGCGTGGGTCACCTTCCACAACCTTCCACTGGTCTGCTTCGCGCCTACGGCTCTGAAGAGGATCACCAGCTCCTTCGGTAATCTCGTGGTCATTGTCGAAGAAATTTGGAACCTATCCAAAGGCAACTATGGGAAGATCTGTGTTGAAATCGACCTGGCCCACGACCCCCCCTCCACTCATATCCAGATCGAGTTCGGAGGTCTGACGCACGTACAACAGCTGGTTTATGACAACAATATCATATTTTGTAAATACTGCCAGATGACAGGTCACTCATTGAAATACTATTTCTGAGCACACCGTGAGCTCAAGAAGCCGGCTCCTCGCAAACTGCGAGCTTCGGAGGAAGCACGCCTTTCACCTAAAGCTCCTTCAGACCCCATCCTCAACTCCACCCTCCTTATCAAATGTAATGGCTACTCCCCCAGACCCCGCTCCCGTTTCCCGTCCAGAACAGCCATTGTTCCATACGAACCACCATCCATCCCCCTCAGCAACTCTTTTGAAATCCTCTCCACCCCCTCCCAATCTTCTCTTTGAATGCCCCCTCCCAATAGCGGAAGTGTGCCGTCAGCCGAAGTCCAGTCGGAATCCTCCTGTCCCTCAGCAGTAGCTTACAGCAAGTAGATGTCCAGTCGGACATTGCCTCGCAGTCCGGTGGCAGGGCGATACAGCAGGATTTAATCATCCCTTCAGAGCCAACGATCACAGCTGACTCTCTACTCAACCCTACCAACTCTAGCAAGGCTAATCTGTACTTTATTGACCTAACAGCCACAGAAAGGTTTCGACAGGCCAAGGAGGCAGGTTTTCTAGACCACGACAACCCCCTGTGCGTTCTGGAAGAAATCAAAAATGGAGACACCCCCGCCCCGATGGAGAATATTGGAAACATTTCTCCAGGACCGCTTGGGGCGACGGAGAACCTCACCGGGCCTATCAAGAATACCACCAAAAAACCCAATATTAAGAAGAATAAGAACACCCAAGAGCAGCCCTCGGCAAGGACCACGAGGGCTGCCGTGAAGCTCCACCCAAACTCTCCCCACCAACCCTCAAATGCTGAACATCCTCTCCTGGAATGTAAGTGGGCTGGCCAATAAACGGACATTTAATAGAATCCTCAACCTCAAGAAAACCCGTCAGATCGACATCTTAGTGATCATAGAACCCAAAATTCCACAAAGACGTCCCAAACGCATTCAGCTCCAGCTCAGATTTCGGTCTGCAGTCGCTGGATGCCATGACATTTGGATCTTTTTTACTGCTGAGATCAAGTTTGGTATCGTACAGGATTCGAGACAGGCGCTCTCTTGCTGGGTGGAACACCGTGCGCTCCGGGCCCGGTCCCTCCTCTCCGCAGTTCACGGCAGTTGTGACATCCCAGAGCACAGGCTTTTCTGGGATAACCTGTTGGACACTCACCCCCCTCAACAACCTTCTGTAGCTGTGCTTAGATGAGTTCAATACGATTTCTTATAGATATAAAAAATTTGGGGGTCGTCCGCCCCCTCAACCGGCCATGGACGACTTCAAAAACTTTCTTTTCAACGTCCACTTAACCCACCTCCCATTCTCCGGAAACGCTTTCACCTGGTGCAACATGCAGGAAGGCGCCTGTCGACAATACTCCCGTCTAGACCGTGCCCT
Source organism: Iris pallida (assembly GCA_029216955.1). Lineage (NCBI taxonomy): Eukaryota > Viridiplantae > Streptophyta > Magnoliopsida > Asparagales > Iridaceae > Iris > Iris pallida. Next base: position 5,566,619 of record JANAVB010009198.1, on the reverse strand, counting down.
GGTCAACGACAAATTGTCTGACATGGGCCTGATCTCCAACCTCTTCCACCTTAACACCACAAAATCTGATCATTCCCCCTCCTGATCGAGATTAGCAGCAACTCTAACCGCATCAAAAACCTTTTCATTTTCTGGTCTTCTGGAGACATCATCCACAATTCAAAACCATTGTGGCTTCCGCTTGGAGTTCGACGGATGATCCCGATCCTCTTGCCCGGGTCGCAGCCAAACTCAAAGCTACTATAAATGCTCTCTCGACTTGGAGCAAGTCCGCTTTTGGCAACATCTTCAAGGCGATCAGAACTGCAGAGGACGACGTAACCCGAGCTGAGATCCTGTACGCCACGGATAGATCATAGGAGACCCGTGCTGCGCTCAATCTAGCTAGAGCAATTCTCAATTCCAGGCTGAAGGTTGAGACAGAATTCTGGAAGCAGAAAGCCAGATTAACCTGGGACAACGAGGGGGACCGTAATTCCAGCTTCTTCCACTCATGCGTCAAAGGCCGCAGACAACAGCTTAATTTGCACTGGATTTTCGATGACAACGACATCTTGCTGGATGACCAAAAGAGCATTTCAGAGGCCACCACCAACTTTTACACCAAACTTTTCTCCATAGATACCATCGTCAAGGACGTCGAGTTCTTGTCCGAGGTCCCCAACCTCATCACCAATAGAGGGAATGAGCAGCTTTTGTCCACTCCCTCTAAAGAGGAAGTCAAGTCCGCTGTCTGGACTCTTGACGAACACAGTTCCCCCGGTCCAGACGGTTTCTCCGGGTCCTTCTTTAGATCGTGTTGGGACATCATTGAATCCGACTTCCTAGAAGCTACTATCGCTTTCTTCCAAGGGGCGAATTGCCTGAAATCCATCTCCAGGGCCAAACTCATTTTTATTCCCAAAAACTACAACCCGAAAACCTTCAAAGACTTCCGCCCCATAAGCCTTTGCACCTTTGCCAATAAAATTATCTCGAAAATCATCACAATCCGTATGTCCGATCTCCTTCCCAAGATCATATCCGAAGAGTAAAGCAGCTTTGTTAAGGGGCATAACATCGTTGATAACATCCTTCTCGCTCAAAAGATGGTCACATGCATGAAATTCCCGTCCAGAGGGGGCAACGTCACCATAAAACATGACATGGAGAAAGCTTACGATCGCTGAACTGGCAATTCATGATCTAGATGTTCAAGGCCTTTAGATTATCCGAATCTTGGATTGACATCATCTTCAGATCTGTTAGCAATTCTTGGTTCTCCACCTTCATCAACGGACAAGCCGAGGGGTTCTTCACCTCTAGCCGAGGAGTGCGACAGGAGGACCCTCTATCCGCCACCATCTCCATCATCGCAGTTGAAGCCCTCAGTAGGAACCTCAAAAGCATGGCTAACACTCCTCGTTTCCACCACTTCCATACCACCACTGGCTGTTCCGTTATCACTCACCTCGCGTATGCCGACGACATCCTCATTTTCTCATCTGGCGACATCAGGTTCGTCGAGGTGGTCAACAGAAAGCTGGAAAGACACGCTAGATGCTCCGGCCAACGCGTTAACAACAAAAGCATCATCTACACTCAACACAAAACAGACAGAAACCACTCAGCATTGTTATCCAATCTGACCTCTTTTACTACCACATAACCCCTATTCTCCTATCTTGGGTATCCGCTAGTGTACGGTAAATCTAACTCTGGCATCTTCGAGGATCTGGTGAGCAAAATTAGGAAGAAGATCAAGGGATGGCACAACGCGACCCTATATTCGGGTGGCAAAATGATTCTGATCAAGCATGTCCTCTCCTCCATCCCCGTCCACACCCTGGCCATCTGCTCCCCTCCAAAGAAGGTCCCTTCCTTGCTGGAATCCCTCTTCACCAACTTTTTTTGGGGACACAGTAAAGGCAAGGACAAGCACCACTGGGCCAGCTGGGACACCATGGCCAAACCAACCGCAGAAGGAGGGCTGGGCTTCAGCAGAATAGAGCACATTGTTGACGCCTGCTTCATGAAGTTATGGTAGAACCTGCGCACGGACCACTAGCTATAGACTCATTTCATGAAGGCTAGATACTTCAGATCATCCCACCCCGTGACAGCCACTGTCAACAACAGATCCTCGGCGACTTAGCGATGCATCATCTGCGGCTGTCATCTCGTTGAACCCTTAATTCGCCTTCAGCTGGGCAACGGTCGCTTATCGGCATGCCATAAAAGTTGGCTGGGGGACGAGGTCATCCAGCCCTCCGTGAACACCTCTTACAACTGTGACATCCTAGATCTGTGCGACAGTGACTCTGGTTGGAGGCAGGACAAAGTCAGAGACTGGCTCGGTCAGGAGGCAGCCACCAGTCTCGTCGTCGTAGATTTACATATCTTTAACGATCCGGACGCTCTGCGGTGGAACCTCAATCCTAGTGGTATTTGCTCACTAGCCACCGCCAGGATTATGGCGAGAGGCATCGGAGTGTTTCTCTTCCTTCATCGTACCAAACTGGCAGCCATACATTCCCAACAAATGGTCGATATTGATCTGGAGAGCCCAACGCCGGAAGCTTTCCACCGACAACTCTATCACCTCTTTCGAATTTAGCCTAGCATCGAGATGCCTCTGCTGCACTTCTCATCAAGCAGAAATGACGGGGCATGTCCTTCTTTGCAGAGACCTCGCTTCGTAGATATGGACTAGCCTCAACTCCAAGTGTCGGCAGGATCATCTTACCTGGGGCTTCAACAATCACCTGGCCAGCTGGAGCAGTTCTTATAGGCTTTAGATCGTTGCAGCCATCGGGATATGGGCCTTGTAGAAGAATCGGAACAAATTCAGGTACGAAAGCCACCAATACCTTCCTACCCAACTGAACAGGGAGGTTATCAGACAGATTCATAAAGTTAGAAGGCGCTGCCGGCACTCCTCGAATAGCTTTTGGGAGGCTCTGTCTTAGCCTCGGGTCCCTTTTTGGAGATGTTGTTTATTGGCGCTTTGCGCTTTTTCGTTGTAGTTGTAGTCGTTTGGCGCTTGGTGCTCTTACTTGTATAGGCTGTGGCATTTTGTGCCAAAAATGTATATATAGATGGTCGTTCTATAATACATCCCCTGGAAAATGATGTATCGATACATCCCAAATCTGGACCATTAGATGTTGATCGAATAGTTCGGATTGAATAATAGAGTAGAAACATCATTTAATGCTGATTTTAACTTTTGACCTGTTGGTAACTTGCTTTAGCAGGTCATTCTTCACTTTAATTTTTTCAATGAACACCCTAAATTAACTCATATTTACTCTCTCTTTCGTCCATCCAATTTATTATTTTGTGCATCAACGTATAAATTTCGTAATTTTTTTTGGTTACAGGCCGTGGTGGTGGTGGTGTTGGTGGTGGTGGTTAAAAGAGAAACAGAGATGAATAAGGAAATAAGAATCAGTTCGGATCACGTCGAACGTCGTCGAGCCCTCCTAGAACTATGAGGAGTACCAACGGCGCCGAGAAGAATCGGTCTGGTTCGTGTCGGACGTCGTCGAGACCTCCTCGAACGATGAGAAGTACCAGCGGTGCCGCTCAAACTTTACTGTCCATGCCATTGTCAGAAATTTTATTTTTCATCTAACAATTTAATATTTTCTTAATAAAGCTACATGTCATGGTGGTGGTGATGAACTGAGGAAACCTGCTTCTGAGGTCAGGCAGACCATCTGCTCACATATTTTTTTAAAAAAAATCTGTATTGATCGGATGAAATATTTTTTACTTTTCTAATGATAATATTTTTGAAGATAATATTTTTTTTGGATGGAGAATGGCCATTCTCCTAAATTTTAATACGGAGAATGGCCATTCTCAAGAAGAATGGACATTCTTCGTTCTTTTAAAATAGAGAATGACCATTCTCCTTGCTTTTGAAACGGAGAATGGCCATTCTTCGTTCTTTTAAAATGGAGAATGATCATTCTTTGTTCTTTTAACACATAGAATGGCGCTTCTCCGTGCTTTTAACACGGAGAATGGACACTATGTGCTTTTAACAAAGTATGGCACATTTAGGACTAGAAATGTTCAAGTATCTCATATTTTTTCACCAAATATTTACAGTATTTTTAATATCATTTACCAAAGTATATTCATTTAATATTAAATCATGTTCAAGAAAATCTGAATATCATTATATCATGCTTCTACTGTATGACTGAACTAAATTTCTTGTGAGTATTTGAATATAATTAACCTACTATCCAAAAGAATTTTTCTTACATTACATTTTGCATTACACTGGCATCGAATTCATACTGATGGCATCGATGTACTGATGGCAATAACAAGGGATGAACAGGCAGGATTATAATTTTGCTTCAGCAATAACAAGGGATAAATAGGCAGGATTACATTATGTATTAAACTGGCATCGAATTCATACTGATGGCATCGATGTAATGATTTTTTACAGAAAGCAAAATATATTACAATCAAATAAAGTTTTAGTGATCCCAGGAATGCATCCGTAATGCGGACATCTGTAAACCCTAGGAATGCACCTAGGACTCATGAACTCTATGAAGGGCATCTGCAAATCAAAGGAATACACCAAAAGATCAATATCATATGTGAAGGCCAATGTAAATCAAATAAACGCTTCAACCAAAAAATCATAATCAAATTAAGTATACTTCATTCCAAGTCCAATAAACTGCATAATCAACGTTACAGTAATTTGCCCAATCTATGTTAGTAATTCAACATAGAACCTACATAATTCACAATACAATAATCCAAATAAATATCAGACCTACTCTAAATTCAAGACCATATTACATTTTCTAAACAAATTATGAACTATGCACTTAGTACAAGCGAAAAGTTTAGTCTTACAATATTTCAAACACAAAATTTAGTTTGACCGCCAAGACCAACAAATATTCAGAACCATACTATAATTCAAATATTACTTCCAAATTGAAATAAAAGCTTCAAAACTCAAAAGATAAATCTTCATAGCCATCTCCATCTTCTTCTTCTTATTTCTTCTTTTTTTTCTTCATCTTCCTTAAAATATCCTTCACATACACCTTGAGGGATGGAATAAGAAACATTATAGTCAGTATGGACTCACTGTATATGTAGAAATGACATCCAGAAACATAAATAGAAGTATCAAAGTGAGGGCTAGCATTAAAGTGTCAATGTGTACAGTGTGTATTTTTACATAAGAGTTTGGGCTAGCCCCATTTACCTTCTTCACGAGGGAAGGAAAATCTTATTCTTGGTCAGCAAATTCAACCTCTATCTGGTTAATCTTATCTAGAATCAATTTTTGGTTGTCGAATATAGTCTTCATCTCTTTGAAGACATTCTCAAAGTTTGCAGCAACAAAATTATATAGATCATCAACCCTGTCCTTAGTATTTTTTTATTATATAAGTTGATGGTTTTCCAGATGTTGATGGTTTGCTTGCAGCTGTTACCCATTTTTCAAACATTCGAGTGAAGGTTACTTTTTCCATGGGGCCTTTGTTTAAATATAAACATCCCCTGTTAAGCTTGGGACAGAATGTTTCCTAGCCATCAGCATACAAATCCTCCGAAAGGGATAGCTGTCCTTGCAGTTTGTTTTCCCACGAGATGCATCATTCTACTGAACATGTAGGGACCTATATCCATCCTTTTTTTCTTTCCCATATAATAAAAATTTTTTACTCTCTCGGGATGGATGGAAAACTCATGTCCAGTAGGGTTGAGTGTTTGAGGTACGTAGGCATACAACAATTTATACAAAGTTTTTAATTGATCTTTGTATACATTTTGAGGGGCTTTGGCACCCACTAATACACCTGTAATCTCATGAATTGCATTCCTCGTGGAAATATTATCAATATCTTTCATATTAAACTCAGTAACTGGATCAAATCCATAAAATTTGTTGATGACAGTAGCATTTACCCTAATCAGTTTCCCTCTCAGAAACACCAGTTGTTGATCCTCTTCTTTTTCTTTAATTTCAGCCGAAAGATTTGAGTAAAATTCTCTTACTATTGTTTGGAAGATTTTTTTCAAGACAAAATTTGTTCAGTTTCTCCAATTGATAGAATTTTAATATATCCAGGAAAGCTTCATCTTCGACATCATCCATCTTAATTGATTTTTCAGGCATAACGGCTTTTTTTTTGAAATATTTATTGTAAATCTTCTTAGATTTAGAGTCTTTAAAAAATTTTACCTCCTCTCCATCCTGGGACTTATTTGATGACTGCTCATCCTCTTCATTTTTCTCTTCAGATGAGGATTCAAAATCCTCAGAGTACGCTAATGCTCTGTATCTGTTACAACCTTAGCCTTCGCTTGAGTACGCCTTCGATCTTCATAAGTTGAGTCTTCCGACGACTCTGTATCGAAGATAGATTTTTTAATTTTTTCGAACAATGAGTTTTTTAGCCTTTTTTGTAGGTGGCTTGACTGTCGCCTCCGCTTTCGTCGTCGTTGCCGCCGTCACTGCTTCCGCCTCTGCCCTTTCGGCCTCTACCCTAGCGACCATAATCTTGGCTTTTGCCGCCCTTGCAAGTTCTGCCCTTCGGGCCTGTATCGTATCCCTTTGTGGATTCTTCCTCTTCGGAGATGGTCGTTGTTTCTTCGACAGCATTTTGAGAAGAAGAGGGTTTGGGAGAAGGAAGAGGGTTTGAGAGAAGAAGGGGAAAAATTTGACCGTCTTATATGTAACGACCGTGGTTCGTATTACGTATTTTGGTATACGTATATTGCATATTTCCTGGCATGGTTTATCTTGGTATTTCTCTTGCTTTGTTCGGCTTGGCTTGGTTTGCTTTTGAGTTCATCATGAACCAAAGAAAAAACCCTACCTACCATCATCATTATTTATTAATCCATTCTCTTTTCTCTCTCCTTATTACTTCTCATTTACTCATCTTCTTCCTCACCATTTACTCATCACCTACCTGAGAGAGAGAGAGCTTAGGCAAGTGCAACTTTCTTCATGGAAGAACTCAAGTTTTATTGTTCCATTTTCTTCTTCACAAGATTCTAAGTCACTTTAGTAATTAGCATTTTCGAATTCCATGGCTCATTTCATGTAGATCTAAGTTTTTAGTATTTTGATCTTCTCGGTTTTGATCTTCTAACTTGGTTATTTCTGGATTGGACAATCCCATGTAGCAGGGATTTTGATTTTACGCAAGTTTGGTTTTGGGATGGCCGAATTTTACCAAGTCTTGGCCGAGATGGAGTTCCTCGACTTCTTGAGCTTTTACGCATGCTTGCCCTGGCCAAAGGGAGAAGACGGAGTTTTACGCACACGTTCTAATGTGTTAGCGTAGTGTTTAGCCCTTTTTACGCCCATGCATTGCGTGCCAGCGTATTATTCAGTCTTTTCCTCGTACTCAATTCATTATTGTTGTCCCTGTTATTATCGGTATCTTTATAATTACCTTCAATATTCTCTTATTATATGCTAGTTTTAGTTCCTAAGTAAAGCCTCCTTTGTGGCACTTGCTCTTTCTGGGGTCTGATCCAGCTGGTTTTGTATGGCCATATATTAGAGCAGCTCCAGAGGATCTAACTACCTTTCAGCCAGATGGTGACCACCAGGCGTAACCCTGGCAATGAGTTGGTTTTTTTGTTCTCTCACTCTATTGTAAAAATATTTATTTGAGGCATTTAGCCGACGAGCACGTGTTAGCTCGATCGCACCTTTATTTATTGTCTGCCTACGGGTTGTAACAAGATTGACAAATCCTAGGGTTGATCATGTATGACTGAAACTCTTGCTAGTCTTAACATTTTGTACGACTAGCTTCATGATCATCCGAATATGTAATATATGGGACGCCTTACTATTGTATATTTGGTGCTCTGACATCTTGTAACTATTATTGCTTGCTTGAGATTGAGACAATAGGCTTGTTCATGACCGCAGGAGACTGATGGCTTGTGAAGTTTCTATTCTCAATATTTCCATTTTTCGAATATTTGATTAAATTTTTGAACGTATTTCTTTTGCATTGAGCCGTTCTATACTCGTATTTTTGCCATCCCGAATTTTTCGCGTTTGACGACTTGGTAACAAGACTATGTACTTGAAAAGACTAAAATTGAAACACTCAAAGTTGTCCTCTAGTTTACTTTGTAATCATATTTTAGATGGATTTGACGGCAAGATTGACACTGGCAGCATAATCAATTCTATGACGTCACAAGTCATTGATGGGGATATCGCCGCTGATATATGGATTTGACGTAACAAGATTTGTTAAATAAAAAATAGATAAAATAGTTCGCTTGTAGCCGAAACCAAATTGAGTTAACAAAATATTATATTGCATTAAATCCCAGCTTCGTCGCCAGAACATTCTCCGATGAAGGATACAAGAGGAGGAAAAAAACTGTAAAAACTAAAAAAATAGAAAAATAAGAGGTCCACCCCTCACTAGCCTCACGGAGGATCTTCGCAAAGTCCTGCAGGGTGCGCACACCCGCCCTATGGCATAGGCGGCAAAATCCTTCCCTATTCTCCAGAGAATCTCGTTCCTCCGGAGTGATCGGCAACAGGTCAAAGTTGGGTGCCGGATGAAGAGGTCGAGCGATGACCTCCAGTGATAACCCGTAGGAGTTATGGAAGTCCGTACCCTCTACCAGCCAATCATGGGCTGGAGGCGGCGCAGAGAGTGCTGCATGCGGAGAGGCTCGACGACGACTGGAAGTAGACTCTGGCCATGGTTCCCAACCAGATGATCTTTTTGGAGCTATGTTAAATGTGCAACATACTCAAATGAATGGGGATTACTATATATATATATACCTGTTCCTAACCGACTATTCTTATTCCTTATTGGAAGTTGGGGATATTCAATTTCTTATTCCTTATTGGAAGTTGGGGATATTTAATGACCTCCAGTGACTCTTCTTATTCCAAGCTTAGTTGGTTGTGCTGTTTGGCTTTTACATGGAAGGCATAAGTTCGAGTCTGTTGTGTGGGTTCTGTAGAATTTTTCTATTATGAACATTTTTGGCTGCTATTATATGCTTTTAACTTAGTATGGAACAATTTGGGACGGGTAATGGCCATTCTCCGTTCTTCTAACATAGAGAATGGTACATTTAGGACGGAGAATGGTACATTTGAGACTGTTCTGAAGGGTTATGAATTTTAAATAGTTTGGCTATTTAGTTTTGTTTTGAATCTATATAAACTGGTTTTGAAGGCTGGTGAAGATGAATAGTTTGGTTGTTTGGCTGTATTAATAGATTTTAAAGGGTTGTGAAAAAGAAATCAATTTTTTCATATCTCCTTGTCAAGACCCGCACCCTAGAGTAAGGGCAAGAGAAGTGGGTACGTCCAGCCTACGCCGCAGTGTCGGCGGTAGAACGCTGTCCTAGGTCACAACATCTAACAATATAATACTAAGCAGTTTATGTTGGCCCATTCCATGGTCACACCCGATTTCGATAATCAACATACACTTAAGTCAATACACAAAATATAGAAAATGCTGCTAATCATTTCAGGATACATGAAATCAAATTCAATGGACGATGTACTCATCAAACAAAGCCTCAACATCATCAAATCTTCAGAAGACTCATTTCTTATTTTATTCTGTATTTTATATTTTATTGAGTCTAGGATTTATTTTGTAAAATCAGTTTTGGTAATACTGGCTTAGGGTTAAAACTGTCCACATTCCAAAAGCCTACCTATTTACCATTCATATTTCATTTACAAAACATTTCAAAAACATATTTTGAAAATAGCCTTTACAAATGATTTTACAAATAACCAAAAACATATTTTGAAAACTGTTTTTACAAATGATTTTCAAATATCTCCTAACAGAACTCGTAACCGAGTTTGGCCCGAGTTCGGTCCGAACTCTGACCGAGTTCGGTCAAAAATGATTCAAACTTCTGTTGCCTCCAAATCAGCGAGCAACGTCTCTTTGCGAGATATTTGCATCCGAACTCTGCCCGAACTCTGCCCGAGTTCGGTTTGAGAAAACACCTATAAATAGAGAAGAACTTTTTATTTCAATTCATTAATTCATTCTTCATTCTCCCTTCTCTACTACTCAAGTGTTTTCAAACGATCTAAGACTTTCAAATCATACCTATAGATTTCTTAGCCAAAAGCCAGTACTATCAGAGTTGATTTAGAATCTTTTGGTGTTTCAAGAGTTGTAAAGAGGTCGTTCCAAGTTCAACAACTTTTCCTGTTGTGGAGCTGTTCGTGCGCTCGTCACCAAACACGGTGTGTGTTGTGGAGCTGGTCGTGCGCTCGTCACCAAGCACGGTGTTGTAAGAGATTGCAAGCTCTCAGTTAAAGCTTGTGCCATAGTGGATTAACATCGAGCAAGAGTACTCGAGACTATATTAGTCCTCTCAGAGGGATACCAGTATATATCGCTGTGTCACTGAGTTTGAATTATCTATCTTTATTTACTGTCTCTTATATCTCTGCCATAGTTTAATTTTTAATTGGTGATTATTTTCCGCTGCACACACACACTCTATTCACCCCCCCCTCTAGAGGTGCTCAACGGTCCTACAATTGGTATCAGAGCAGGTTATATTCTTATATAACATACCTTAGAGAGTATATATATGGCAGCCGTGAAATCTATATTCAACGGTGAAGGGCAATCCACAAATAGACCTCCCCTATTTGATGGAACAAATTATACCTACTGGAAAACACGAATGACTTTCTTTCTAAAGTCTCTCGACTTTGATCTTTGGTCAATAGTCATTGATGGTTATAAGAAACCAGCACCAACAGTGGTTGAAGGCCAGCTGGTGGAAAAGACCCATGATAAGTACACTGAAGCTGAAAAGGCTAAAGCTAGCCTAGATGCTCGTGCCATCAATGCACTATTCTGTGCAATTGACAAAACCGAGTTCAACAGAGTTTCAACCTGTAAGACGTCTCACGAAATTTGGAAACTCCTTGAGGTAACCCATGAAGGGACTTCCCAAGTGAAGGAATCCAAAATTAGTAGACTGACACAGGAGTATGAATCTTTTAAGATGAAACCCGGTGAGTCAATTACATAGATGTTTACTCGTTTCCTTGATATAACTAATCCTTTACAATCTCTTGGTAAGGATTACAGCAATCACGAGAAGATCAGAAAAGTGCTGCGGGCTCTAACAAAGAACTGGAATCCAAAAGCCACAGCAATCAATAAAGGAAACGATCTCACCACTATGACTCTGGAAACACTGATGGGCAAACTCATGACCCATGAACTCGACTTGCAAGATTTTGAAGAAGCAACACCAAAGGAGAAATCTATTGCCTTCAAAGCTCAAGCAAGAAAATCAACATACAACGATTCTGATGAAGAATCGTCAAGTGGTGATGAACGAGCCCTACTTGTGAAGAACTTCAAGAAATATCTAAAGTTCACAAGCAAAAAGATAAGAAAGATGTCCAAGAAAGCAACGAAGATGAAACTATATGCTTTGGATGTAAGAAGTCAGGGCATATGAAGAAGGACTGTCCAACCACCAAGAAAAGCAGTCCATACGATAGATCAAGATCAAGCAGAAAAGCAACATCTGGTCGAAAGTATGCCAACACAAGCATCTGGCACAAAAGCGATGCCAGTGATACAGAAGAAGAAGACAGACCCTGCGGCAATGCAAATGTTTGTCTCATGGCATTTGATAAGGTATCATCTAACCCTTTGTTTGATGATTTCACTTTCGATGAATTAGAGAATGCCTTTAGCGAACTACTTGAAGATCACAAAACTGTGCTCGACAATTATAAGCAATCTCGAAAAGAGATTAAGACACACACAACCGAGATAGCTAGACTGTCCAATCTGATTGAAGATATTAAAGAGATATCTACTACCGGTAACACGGAAGAGATAGCCAAACTCAAGGTAGACTATCATGAGGCTATCCTCAATATTGAAAAGAAAGAAAGGGGCTATGTCAAATTACAAAAGCTTTATGACATAGAGAAGAAGATGCACTTAGTAACTGAACAAAGACTCTTAGATATGACTGCTAGATACGAAGAGTCTATTGCGATTTCTAAAAAGTTAGAAATCAAGTTAGGCAAACAGGCAATACCTGTGACCCAGCCTAAGATTAGTCCTAATGCTAAGCATACACCTAAAAGGACTAAACACAAGAAAGTACAGAAGAAACACGAACATCATCATGCTTTCACTTATAGGTTCTCCAAACCAAACAAGCATGTAAACACTGTTGTGACCACATCTGGTTCCAAACTTACTTGCACTTACTGTGGCACGCATGGACACATATCACAGTATTGTCTAGCAAGAAAGCTTGTTGACAATCACACATTAATTTGGAGACCTAAAGCTAATCAGAATGGACCCTTCAGAAAATGGGTACCAAAGGATTCATCTACTTGTCTTGTAGGTGGACCCTCAACCCTCTCATGCTAGAAGCAAATGGATCCTCGATAACGGATGTTCGCGACACATGACTGGTGATGCATCTTTATTCGCTACGCTATCGATGAAGAAAGAAGGATACGTCTCCTTCAGAAATAACTTGAGAGGTGATATAATAGGTAATGGTACTGTAGATATTTCTCCTTATCCAATAATAAAGGATGTTTGTCTAGTAACTGAATTGAAACATAACCTATTGAGCATAAGTCATTTGGCAGATAATGGTTATGGTATCAATTTTGTGAAAGATAAATGTACCATCTATGATATGTCATCTGGTGATCCCGTATATAAAGGGATTAGAGAAGACAACATTTATGTTTTCTTTTTGGAGAATACTAATAATGCAGGAAGGTGCCTAGTAGCCAATAAGATGAAAGCTGGCTATGGCACATGAGACTAGGACATGCAAACATGGATACTATCTCACGTCTAAATACAAAGAAGTTGGTAAGAGGACTCCCTGAAATTCCATTTAAGAGAGATATGGTATGTGCTGACTGTGAAAAGAACAAAGCACATAGGTCTACTTTTAAATCCATCAACGCTGTAAGTACTTTGAGACCTTTGCAGTTAATTCATATGGATTTATTTGGTCCTAGTAGAGTCGCTAGTCTTGGCGGTAAGCTCTACGCTTTTGTTATTGTTGATGATTTCTCTCGATTTACTTGGGTTTATTTCTTATCAAACAAAAGTGATACAATTTTTGAATTTCAGATATTTTGCAAAAAGGTACAAAACGAAAAAGGCTTCATGATTACTCGTATCTGAAGTGATCATGGTGGCGAATTCGAAAATTCTGATTTTAAAAAGTTTTGTGATGATAGTGGATATTACCACGAATTTTCTTGTCCTAGATCTCTCCAACAGAATAGTGTTGTGGAGCGGAAGAATCGTACTCTAAGTGAAATGGCTAGAGTCATGATGAATCAGTATAATCTTCCTAAATATTTTTGGACAGAAGCTGTTAGTACAGCCTGTCTTGTTTTAAATAGGGTGTTAATTCGACCAATCTCGAAGAAAACACCATATGAGCTTTGGTTTGGAAGAATTCCAAATATTTCTTATTTTAAAGTTTTTGGTTGTCACTGTTTTATCCTGAACACCAAGGATAACTTGGGAAAGTTCGACTCCAAAGCAGATGACGGGATATTTCTCGGATATGCTGCTAAGAGTAAGGGATATAGAATTTTCAATAAAAGATCTATGATTGTTGAAGAGACTATTAATGTTACCTTTGATGAGTTAAATAGTCACAGATCTAGCGACAGTGATGATGATGATACACATACAAAGGCTAAGAAGAGTTCTGAGAAAGATCTGACCCAAGAGGCAAGGACTGATAAAAGTTCCGAAGATGCAGGAACTGAGAAGAGCCTTGTGAAAGATATGGCCCAAAGATTTGAATCATTGAGATTCAAGCCAGATCATCCAGAAACTCTCATTATAGGTGATGTATCCAAAGGTGTAAGTACACATTCATCTCTTAAAGATTCTGAATTAGCAGCAAATGTAGCATTTATTTCAAAAATAGAACCTAAGAATATAGATGATGCTTTTACTGATGAGTTTTGGATTTCTGCCATGCAAGAGGAACTTAATCAATTTGAGAGAAACCAAGTTTGGGAACTTGTTCCTAAACCAATTGGTCAATCTATAATTGGTACCAAATGGGTGTTCCGAAATAAACTCAGTGAAGATGGACAAGTTCTACGCAACAAAGCACGTCTAGTGGCACAAGGTTATAATCAAGAAGAAGGAATTGATTATGATGAGACCTATGCTCCTGTTGCTAGACTAGAAGCCATCCGCATGTTTTGTGCATTTACATGTTTTAATGATTTTAAACTTTTTCAAATGGACGTGAAAAGCGCATTTTTAAATGGATTTTTGAAAGAAGAGGTTTTTGTGAAACAACCCCTTGGTTTTGAAGATTTTCAAAAACTTGATCACGTCTTCAAACTTAAGAAAGAACTTTATGGACTCAAACAAGCACCTCGTGCTTGGTATGAACGCCTAAGCGCCTTCTTACTTGATAATAGATTTTCGAAAGGAAAGATTGATACTACTTTATTTATTAAATCCATGAAAGATGATATTCTTCTAGTGCAAATTTATGTAGATGACATTATATTTGGTTCTACTAATGAAAAACTCTGTCAAGATTTTGCCAAGTGTATGCAGAGTGAATTTAAGATGAGTATGATGGGAGAGCTAAACTTCTTCCTAGGACTTCAAATCAAACAGCACTCAAAAGGAACATTCATCAACCAAGCTAAATACACGAAGGACATACTGAAAAAGTACGACTTCGAGAATGTAAAGCCAATCGAGATGCCCATGGCTACATCTACAAAGCTTGATGCTGATGAAAGTGGCAAACCTGTCGATCAGCGTAAGTATCGAGATATAATTGGTAGTTTATTATACTTAACAGCTAGTCGCCCTGATATTATGTTTAGCGTTTGCATTTCTGCACTACACTAATGTTCTTATTTATTGTGACAATACTAATGCTGTAAATCTGACTAAGAACCCTATTTGTTATTCACACACAAAGCACATAGAAATTAGACATCATTTTCTTCGTGATCATCAACAACACGGGGATATCTGCCTAGAATTTATTGACACTGATCATCAACTAGCAGATATATTCACTAAACCATTGGCTGAAGACCGTTTTAACATTTTGAGGCGTGAGATCGGCATTCTTGAATTCTCAGACTCATAATGTATATGGTAATTAAAATTGAATTTATGACTTGATACTTTATTATTTATTTAACAAAAATTATTTTTGGGTACAAACTTAAAAAGGGTATGTCTGTCACCACGACTACGGTCGAAGCGAAGCGGTATTTAAGAGTTCCCCGGTGAACCTCCGTTAGTTGGGACAACCCCTATAGTTAACCCAAAAATAACAGTCGTTATTTAATATTACAGTCAAAGTTATTAAATTCTACTTTTAAACCTACCAGAATGCATTTACTGTCTCGAGAATGCAAGTGGTCGAACTCGGCCCGAACTCTGACCGAGTTCGGACCGAATTCTGACCGAGTTCGGTCGGCGATGTATTAATTCCAGAACCGAACAGCCGGCCATAGTGCCTATAAAACCCATCTTTTCTTCCACTTTCTCCACACAACAACTCATGGAAATCACTCCTTTCTTCCTAGAAGCTTCTCCTCCTCCATCCTAGCAAGGTTCCGAAGAGATCTAGTGGGCGATCATCTTGTTCCTCCTTCCTTTTTCTTCAAAAGGTACTTTCTCTCTATTTTCTCATGGCCCCCAAGCGTCATAGAGGAACCACTTCCCAAGGTGACTCCTCTTCTTCTGAATACACCCCTGCTAGTCTATTCAGTCCAGCACGACCTAGAGATCCCGATGAATATGATTCTACTTTGTTCCCGGACAAAGATTTTTCGGATCTCTGGTTCGACTATTTTTCTGGTCGTCGTATTTGTACCGGAGCTTTTGTAAACTTTACTACTTTCTTTGAGTACGCTACAACTTTTGACCAACTTGGATACCGAGATTTCTTCGAGGTACAATAAAATATTTATGACAATGCCGTCCGTATGTTTTACTGCAACCTGCAAGTAAAACCAAACAAAAATTTCTATTCTTGCGTTGTTGGGCAAGAATTGGAATTTAGTGCCACCGACATCAACGAATTCTTCTATATTTCTGATCTTGGTGATGCCTTGGTTGACATCTATTATATTCAATTCCCTGCTGATGTCACTCTTGCTTCCTTCAGGGAACAAATCTGTCATCCTAACCCTGTTCCCCGTAGAATTTTTGCCAAAAATTTGAACCAAACCTTCTATGAACTTCAACGTATAGTTTTCTCCGTCCTTCTTCCAAAGAAAGGTTCTACTGATGAAGTAACCTTTATGGAACTATCTGCTTTGTATCTTATTCACTTTGGCATCCCATTCTCTATTCCCAAAACTGTGATGTCCTGGATGCTTAACTACAGAAATGCAGGTAGGAATCTAGTATATCCAATGCACTTATCTTCTATCTTTCGACTTTTCGAGATTGATCTTGAGACGTGTGCCATCTCCTCCACTCCTGTCGAGCTGACTAGATTTCGTCGATTTCCTGCTCTACCTCTGCCTCCTGGAGCTCATCCTGCTCTAGCTGCTGATGCTGAGGTCCCTCCTGCTGATGCTCCTCCTGCTCCGGCCCCTGTCCCAGGATTTGATCAGACGTTCTATCAGCGCTTTGATGACTTTGTTGCCGTCTCTATGCAACGTCATCAGGATTTGGAGTTCCGGCGCATTTCTCAGGCCCAGGTGCTGAGGAATGGCATTGCTGACCTCCACTACAGCCTGGCTCATGATCCTGTCCATCCAGTCACCATCTTACCTCACCCTACCTTTTTGGGTCCTCGATTTACTGATGAGGCTTCCTTTCAGTATTTCGACCCGACTACAGCCTACTTTCCTCATGAGGCTCCTGGTGCGGACAACCCCACGATGTGACGTGGATTCAGCTATGGGCTAGTGGACATTTGTTAGATGATGATCAGTTGATGTTTTTTTTATTTCATGTCTAAACTGATTAGTTAGACATTTTCAGTTGTACTTTTGGATTGTTAGTGGAAATTTTCATGACTGTTTCAGTTTATTATGAGCTGCATCTTTCTATATTAGTTGTTTCCATATGTCTTATGTTGTGATTATGTCTTTTTGCTTCACTTTGTCTTGTGTTTGTCTATTGTTGGCTTCACATATTACGGGAGAGCCAAGTCATTTTACTACTTGACAAAGGGGGAGAAAAAGAGTACAATACCAAAAGCAAAGCATATACAAATCCAAAATCAAAACATCTCATTTTTTCAGGTACTTTGTATTTTGTTCTATTTCATATAAATATATTTTGGTATAGACTCAAGTTTGTCAATTATCAAAATGGGGGAGATTGTTGGCCCATTCCATGGTCACACCCGATTTCGATAATCAACATACACTTAAGTCAATAAACAAAATATAGAAAATGCTGCTAATCATTTCAGGATACATGAAATCAAATTCAACGGACGATGTACTGCATCAAACAAAGCGTCAACATCATCAAATCTTCAGAAGACTCATTTCTCATTTTATTCTGTATTTTATATTTTATTGAGTCTAGGATTTATTTTGTAAAATCAGTTTTGGTAATACTGGCTTAGGGTTAAAAATGTCCACATTCCAAAAGCCTACCTATTTACCATTCGTATTTCATTTACAAAACATTTCAAAAACATATTTTGAAAATAGCCTTTACAAATGATTTTACAAATAACCAAAAACATATTTTGAAAACTGTTTTTACAAATGATTTTCAAATATCTCCTGACAGAACTCGTAACCGAGTTCGGCCCGAGTTCGGTCCGAACTCTGACCGAGTTCGGTCAAAAATGATTCAAACTTCTGTTGCCTCCAAATCAGCGAGCAACGTCTCTTTGCGAGATATTTGCCTCCGAACTCTGCCCGAACTCTGCCCGAGTTCGGTTCGAGAAAACACCTATAAATAGAGAAGAACTTTTAATTTCAATTCATTCATTCATTCTCTCTTCTCTACTACTCAAGTGTTTTCAAACGATCTAAGACTTTCAAATCATACCTATACATCTCTTAGCCAAAAGCCAGTACTATCAGAGTTGATTTAGAATCTTTTGGTGTTTCAAGAGTTGTAAAGAGGTCGTTCCAAGTTCAATAACTTTTTCTATTGTGGAGCTGGTCGTGCGCTCGTCACCAAGCACGGTGTGTGTTGTGGAGCTGGTCGTGCGCTCGTCACCAAGCACGGTGTTGTAAGAGACTGGAAGCTCTCAGTTAAAGCTTGTGCCATAGTGGATTAACATCGAGCAAGAGTACTCGAGACTGGATTAGTCCTCTCAGAGGGATACCAGTATATATTGCTGTGTCACTGAGTTTGAATTCTCTATCTTTATTTACTGTCTCTTATATCTCTGCCATAGTTTAATTTTTAATTGGTGATTATTTTCCGCTGCACACACACACTCTATTCACCCCCCTCTAGAGGTGCTCAACGGTCCTACAGTTTATACTCCTCGAATGGGGGTGACATAGCAGAATGTAAACTCAATCACAACTAAGAAAGATGAAGCACGATATGAAATAGAACTCAAAGATATATAGATGATCAGAAGAGTCTAAGATAACATCTCAGCAAACATCCAGAAATACAAGTCTCAACTACTGAATATGAAAGAATATATACAATCTAGATCTCAATGACAGAAATAAAGTCTAACTAAGCTAGTCTCAAGACAACATAAGTAAGATAAAGCCTAACTAAACTAGTCTAGGCAGTAGGGGTATTGTCATCAGCTAGAGCTGGGTCCTCCTGAGAGTCCCGCTCACAAGTGTCGTCTAGGGCTGTCCCATAAAAAGTATCTACATAGGCCTCCTTCTCCTCCTCTGTAATATTTTAAACAGGTCCAGTCAGGACAGGAGCGAGCAAAATACATCTCAACAGATCATAGCAGGTTAGATAATATAATCATGCAGTAAAGTAAGATACATGAACTGAAAGAAATACAGTATCTAAACAGAGAGAGAACTGTAATAGAAATATCTACTATAAATAGAGATATAACAGTGGCTAGTGAGTCAGAGTATAATATAAACATATGAATGGCATAGAAGATTCTGATGCTACACTACGGAAAGATTCTGATGCTACACTACTTGGATATTATTCACATGTCCACTTCTACTCTCCCGTACCCCCAATCAATACACCAGGATCCAGTCAGGTTGTGTTATAATTCCATGCAATGACGCACAGGGGGTGATACATGGTAGGCCCATAAATGGGTGATTCTGGGAATGCCCATAAATGGGAGATTCAAGGAGACTCTGTGATCATGAGAGTACATGTCACAAGTGATCAACGAACCATGAAGCATAGTGATACACAATGTAAGTGAAACGCACAGAACATGTAGTATCTGATGCTCCCTAAGAGGATAACATCTCAAGAAGGGATCCATATAGCACTAATCCGTGTGACCAACGTGACAGTATCAAGTAAAGTAATTTAAAGCAGAAAAATAATTCTAAACAGGATATGAAATGATCAGAGAATGTACTCGCCTGTATCCGGAGTATCTGAAGAATATCTACTGTCCGAGGAGTGGTGTCTGTCTCCTATAGAACAGTACAAGTCACAACATGTCTAAAATAAAAAAATAGACTACTACAATGCATCTACATGATGTTTGGGGTCAATCTAGGCTAAATTCAACCTTGGTCAACTCTAGTCCTCAATACTAGTCAAACTAGGTCAAGCCTAATCCCAGCAAGTCGCACTAAGCCTAACTAGTCTATCCTAGCAAGCACACAACAACACAAGGCTAAACAACCCATCACTTACAACCATCTATATATATATATATATATATATATATATATATATACATCCAAAATAGGTTAAGGCATCTATAGATATTAGGCTATAACAAGGCAATATATATCATACAACAAGTCATGTATTAAGATGCTAAGAGATAGAGTGTGATAGTGTTAAGTGTTAAGTGTCAAGTGTGCATGTGATACATCATGTGAAACTAAATCAGCATTAAGACCAATGTGTAAGTGTTAATACAAGTGTTTGCATTATCTAGATTCACATTTTCAAGAAATGGTTATAGTGTACAAGTGTGTTCAGATTTTACATCAAGTTAAAGGGGTTGCATGGCTTGTCTAATATACATTCATTCATATCCCATGTGCATGCATATTTCAGTTCAAGCATTATATCCATTCACATATCATTAAGTTGCATACATATACTTATTTTTATTACATACATGTCATTCATGCATATTACATACTTACATGTATCTATACATTATATACATTGTATACAACATGTAAAAATAGAAGAGGGAAAAAGGGGGAAAACTGAAAAGGAAAGAGAAGGGAAGAAAAATGTAAGAAAAAGGAAAAAACAGTGGACATATACATGCTTGTATCATATATTCTACATTACCATACATGCTATCATTGTATATTGCATTATATTATTTATATATTATGCATTCATATCTATCATTACATGTATACCTTGCATTCATAGCTAGCATTCATTATATACTTTCATGCATACATTGTATATCATTCTTTCATTCATGTATTTATGCATTGCTTACATACATTATATTAATTGCATTCCTACATGCTTGCATTCAACCATAGATATATACATTAATATAAAAAGGATATTATATATATATATATATATATATATATATATATATATATATATATATATATCATTTCATTCATCTAACATATCATGTATTACATATCTATATTCATTTAATATCCATACTATATATGTTCATAGGTTTACACAAAATGCATATAACGTATATTTACCCTTCTACTTAAAATCAATACTATACTAATTGGGCCTCTACTAAATTCTAGAATTAAAGTATGTTGTAGCCATTCATGTTAGCTTTTCGAAAATTCAAATGGATCGTATTTTCGTGTCCGGAAGCTCCCGAAATCGTGAAAATACCGAAACATGTTCGTCTTTCGTACAGCTGACACTCAAATAATTTTACAGAAAGTTACATAAAGAATTTGGCTTATTAAAATATATATTTGGAAATCTAACTTCGATACGGTTCTTTTAAAAAAATGGAAGATAAATTGGAGTTCTAAGCTAAAAGTTATGACATTTCTAAGTTGCATTTGTTAATAAAAACGTGGATGAATATTATGACGAATTTGAGTTATTTTGGACAAAAGGACACATATAGGCCAAGATACTTGGATACAAACATAGATATCCAAATGAAACTCATTCTAACCATCCTAACAAAGATCAATCCACTCTCTAACCATTCTAAAACTGAATTTAAATATCTATTTAAACTATTATCATATATACATACACATGGGGTGTCCTAATTTGGGATCTATCTAGTATGACACAAGACACATGTCTAAAATCCTCAAGAGACCTCCAAATGGCCTCAAATTTGAATCTAAATGGGACACATGCATGAGGATGGATCCTACGGATTCAAAACTAATTTATATGCAAAGAAAATTGATTTAGAGGATGGATTTTACCTATTGGGAGGGAAATCCCAATAAAATCCTTTAGGACACGGCTCCGATACGAAGATCCCTCAAAGTGGACACTCCTCCTTGCACTCCTCTTCCAATCCTTGGTAGCACCCTTCTCTTGGAGAATGGAAATGATTGAGGAAAGGTTTGGTGAAGGAATGATTTGATTTGGAGATCAAATCAATGGGAAGACTCTCTAAAATTAGGGAAGAACAAAAGGAAAATAAAAGAGGCAAGATTGTAATGAATGAAATGAATCATTCTTCCCTAAAGGTGGCTGCCATAAAGTGTCCATTAGGGCTAATGGAAAATGTCCTAATTGTCCCTCTCTAGTCTCATATGGTTAAGTCTAGACTAGGTTCAAGTTTGGGGTCAAAATGATCTAGTTTTGAGTCTCTAACTTAACCATTCTAACATGATAAAAATTAGTTTAATTAACAAACTTAAATGTTGGATCTTGTGAGCCATGATTAACTTTATATTGGGTCCCATCTAGAGTTTAAGCTACCCGGCTCACAATACAAGTCGGAACGAGACGAAACTCAAACCCGACTAAACAAAATCCAATAAAAACAATATTAAAAATATAAAAAATTTCCAAAATATTAAAATATGAAAAATAAGCAAAATCATAATACATCAATTTAAATATTATTAAAATAATCTAAAATTCACCAATTAATCAAAATCCTAAATAACTTAAAAGTCACAAAATGACCAAAATATCCTTAGCCTAAAAAGTTGTAAATAGTCATTCCAATTACATGGTTAGGTCCCCATGGTCATGGTTAGTCTCTAGGCTCAACATTTCTAGAGTTCACTAGCTAACACATCAAAATTATAATTCACTAATTTTAAATAGTATTATATTAATTAAAAATTCCCATAAATTATAAATCCTATTATTAAATAATAAACTATTACAAAAGTTCAAAATTACCCTCATTTTACAAAAGTGGGTGTTACAAGTCTACCCTCCTTAGAAAATTTCGTCCTCGAAATTAAGATGGTCATACTTCTTCTAGAGTCTCGTCCCCAACAATCAAAGTCTCAGAACTTACCAAAATCATACAATTTAAAATTATGGCATACAGGGTCATGGCATACGGTGGTAGTGAAAGTCTTATCTAGGTATACTAGTCATGTTAAACCAAAACGGTCATTGGGTATCAAAATATACAAGCAATCAGGGGTGTTAAACTGGTAAAGATACAGAAATAATAAATCATCTAAACTGTAAGGCAGTCTACCATTCTATATGAAAACTGGTACTTATCAAAAAATAAAATAAGATAACTACCAATTATCTATAAAGGGGTACTATTCAAAGAAAAATAAAAATCAAAAGTTAAAGAATGAAAGTCAATTGCATTGAAATCCAATCACTATATATATATATATATATATATATATATATATATATATATATATATATATATATATATAGAGAGAGAGAGAGAGAGAGAGCGTTAAAGAGGGAAAAGCTAGCATTATATAAAGGTTATGTGGTTCGTGTGTGTATGGGTGTATGTGGACATGTTCATATGGTTATATAGTAGACACGTGTATAGTGAATATAAGTGTATATGAGGATTTGGGTTTCAAGACAATAGCTATCCAGTTACACTACTCATGGCATATTGGTTAACAATCTACAATGCACAACCTATTTACTCATAGCATGCATGGCTAACCATATATATATATATATATATATATATATATATATATATATATATATATATATATATATATATATATATAAATATATATATAAAGAGGTAGAGATTTAGTTATGTATCTATATACATTATAACATGTATGCATAAACTCTATATATATCTATATAGATCTATGAACATAACATAGAGAGGAAGGGTTAGGTTTATATGGCAGTGTATACTAAGTTAGGGTGTGTGTGTCCTTGTATAGGGTTATAGCTTTAGTATTGAACGGTTAAACCCAGTTTTGGTTCAGCATTTACATACAAAATCTGAAAATAAGCTAACATTTAAACCAGTGTAATATTAACATAATACAGTTTCAGATTTTAGGGTTTAAAACATTACAACCAACTCAATGCTCCCAAAACATCCTAACATGATGGAGATAAAACCCTAACATACTATCCATACATTTAGCTATATGCATACAATTCAATATTATATATTAAATCTGAAATTGAGCTAAACATTTAAAATCAATGTGAAAATGTTAACATGTATTCAGTTTTAGGATTTTGGAGAAATTCGAACATCAAACCAACCCAATGTTTATCACAACCTAACATGTAAGAATATGAAACCTAACATTATATCCCTACATACAACAATGTATATAGCTCAAAATATTACATTTAAAAAAAAACAGCAAATTGAACTAATCATTTAGAATCCAGTATTAAGGGTTAATATGCACACAGTCTCAGATTTGACAAGTTCAAACACAAAACTCAACCCATTTCTTTAAGAATTGAAACCTTGTGTATAAAATACATGTACAGTGATGTAAACAAAACTAATAACATAAAATTTATTTTTAAGTTAGGAATTTAAACTGGAAAAGTAGAGAACCAGTCCCTGATACTGTACTGTATCAGAATATTGGGGTTTTGAGAATTTAAACATCAACAACATATTAATATGCATGTAGATGGGTTGGTTATCAAAGTGTAGCACGCATACGTGTCAGACAAAGTGTATGTATCCACTATATATATTCTCATGTCCCAATATAAAAATCAAATTCTATATCAAGACCAACATTTAGATTCCTACCAAGATTGTAAAGCAGGTGATTGCTGTAATCAAGACAGTTTTATTATTATTATTTAATACAAGAATAATAGCAAGAAGGAAATAATGATAAAATCTGTTCTGCTTATCTGTTTAAAAGAAGGAACCATCTTGAACCAGAGCTATAATATCAAATCCAAGATAAGGTCTAGCAAAATCATCGATTCATTATTTTAAGAAGAGATTCATAGTAAGAAGTTACACAAAGGTTTATAATACAGCTAAAGCTACTCCTACTCCTAAGTTAAATAATGAGAAACAAAACAAACAAAACAATTTTTTTTTGAAAGACTGAACAAAAGTAGAGAAAACTTGTTCAAGAGCATTTAAGGTACAATATGATAATCATATGCGTCTATCCAAAATCATGGTGCTCCAAATCCTCATCATACTAGTAAGCAAGGCTACGATAATCACAGAGTCCTTGACTAAGGTACATACCTCTAGGTTCATGGTATTTAAAATTTCCGCATTGTCGCATGCGACGACAAAAATCTTAAATTTCTACACCCGAGAAATAGGTCCAAAATCTGACTATGTCCTCACTATGCCAGCTAACATGACTATCGAAGATTCTAGATCCTATAACTGAGGTGACCTAGCCCATATGAGTTGTCAAACCCTTGACCAAATTTTATTCTCGCAGTTTTTTTTATTTATTATTTTATCTTATTTATGTCACATATATTTGCTATGATTATTATTAGTTTTGTTTAAAATGCAATAGAGGGACCAAATAGGAAATAGTGAAATTTCAGGGGCCTTGGTGAAATTGTCACCAATTCAAACTTCTTTAAAGAAACAGAACGTACACAGTTGACATCGAGTTCGAAATACTCCCAGGAGCAAATCCAGTTTAAACTTAAATTTGAATTCCCTCTTCTTATCCGAGTTTGATTCAAACTCATAGTCAATCCTATCACCTCCCTTGTATAAATAATCCAATGGTTGGCTATCTGCTGAGAACCCTAGCCGTCTACTTCACTTTTCTCAAGAGAAAAACCTGGAAAGGAACAGGAGAGACTCCAATTCAATCTAGAAGCCATCCAAACCTGTCAACTATATCGAGAGATAATCACCTACCATCTAGATGCCTGTAAATTCTGTCTAGAGCCAGTTTGGGCCAAGAATGATATGTGTTTGATCAAATTCCTGAGAAGAACTGCTACTGCCAGTTTGGTAAATGGCAGGCACAAATACAAATTAGATGTTCATCTTACCGGACCGTTGTCCACTATAATTACGAAAGAACAGTACTGTCTATGATTTCCAAGACAGCAGATGAGATTTTATGTACAGTTATGCCAGCAGCCATCTTTCTTCCTTGTGAATCTCTATTAGAACTTTCCTTGTGGCTCTCTGCTTATACCTTGTTCGATTCCATATTAGGAATAATATTTCAGCTTTTCAATTATTATGTATGTTCAGCCCTATACTAATGTTCCACCTTGTCCTGTCCCACCTACTGATTTCGACCCTGACACCAGTCCTTGTGCCCAGGGGATCCTGATCCTTGGACCTCCTCTGTAACCAGTGGATGCTTACATCCTCTGTATGTGAATGTATCAGTTCACATAGGGCAGTCCCTGCATTGTGGGTTAAGGGTCTAACATCTAGTTCGCTTTGAATGCATGGCCAGTCCCATATACATCCTTGTATCGGTTTACCTATAGTTCATATGCTCTTAGTAAATCAGCCAGGGATTCCATATAATACCAGAGTTTACCTATTATACATATGATACATACTGTAAGCAGGCAATAGGAGTATTAGAGAACAAGGTAGCTTGGTAGTTGCTAGGTGGCTTGAGATAGATAGCAAATTCTATGGATTAGCCTCATGGGATTCCAGGATTAGTTGTATAGGAATATGGTTTGACAATTGTGACAGAGCAGACCATGTTGGCAAATGGCATATGATACCAAACCTGTTAGTGGTTTTAGCTTATGACCAATGCTCTCTTGTCCACGAGACAGGATCACAGAAACCAGGTCCAAGGAGATTTCGCTAGAAGATATCATTGGTAGGCTAGTAGTATATTGGATTTAGTATTTAAGTGAATTTAGTTTAAATGCAGTATATAAGTTTTAACAGAAATCTCTACAGGCATCTGTGGACATGTAAAGAGGACACCAGCCCTACTTATACCAGAGAGTGTCCAGGTATCAGAGCTAGGTGATAGAAGTCCACCAACAACAGGTTCCTGGGCTAGACAAGTAGGATTAGCAAGGAAATTCGGTTCCTATGGATACCATGATGGTATACAGGTATTTAAGTATTAGATATGTGCATGTACCATTCAAATCTAAGAATTGGTGTTACCCCTGTATGTGTTTAAGCAACCAGGAAGCAATACTCAGGTGAGGGAGTCCTTGGACAGGAGAATCTGTAGGTATGGAGCAGACCCCAAGTAGGAGTGGGTGGATAGGAATTATATGTACTATTACATATTGATAGCTCATATAGTGTAGTATCAGTAAATACCTAAATGGTGTAGAGAGAGTATCAAAGCCTTGGGTGTGCCTTTGTGCTTAGAGAACAGAGCATAGAAAGTGAGGAGGCAATGATGATAATCCCTAATAAATCCCTTTATAAGGAAGAGACTCTTTTTCCATTTTCCATTTTCACCTAACAGTAATAGAGCTTGTAATAGGGGTCAAAGGTTAGTAGGGAAGAAATCTCATAGAACCACCTATAGACAGCCTACTTGTATTCAATTGGAATAGGCTTCAAAACCTTAAAAGATTATCCTTGATTCCAACTTATTTATTGACATGATAAATTATTAAACAGGTTAATTGGACTTGGTTCAGCACTTGACCGTACCTGCAGCTCAGGACCTAAGGCAAGTATACCTTGCCTTCCTCTACAGTTTTACTTACATGCATTTCCTTTCGTTTTTCAGTCATTTGATTGTTTATGGACATGTGCTTTCGTGTTATTTTCTGTGGAGTTGTTTTTATTATTTATAGCCATGTTTATATTTTGGCCTTGTGTTTCACATTTGGAGTTCTCGTCAGTTTCTTGCTTGAGTCATATCATAGAACGAGTGCGTGTAGTGAACTGCCATAGCCTTGATTTTCGTTGTACACAACCAGAGAGTCCACACTCGGGACGAGGGTTGTTTGGTGCACCAGAGAGTCCACAATCGGGACGAGGGTGTTTGTCGTGATCAAATGGCACCAGAGAGTCCACACACGGGACGAGGGTTGACCATTTACACCAGAGAGTCCACACACGGGACGAGGGTGTCTTGCCGTGAGCTAGCCAGAGAGTCCACACTCGGGACGAGGGTTAGCGCTTAGTTCAAACCCATGAGTCCACACTCGGGATGAGGATTTGGTTCTTCCTTTGATCTTGTATTTATCGTTCATCCGGCAGTTCAGTTATACGTAGTTGTTCTAGTGTTCGTGTTTCATGATTGTGTTCGTGGTCATTGGTCTTGTTCTTGTTCTTCCTTGTTTATTTCTTGCACATGATAAAACTGCTAGATAGGCATGTATATTATGTATCTTGCTAGACCTGATGATCTCTTCAGGTTAGCCGAGCTTGAGACAGGACAGATGAGTGGATTGAGTTAGCATCAGATCGCGGTGCTTTGCATGTGAGGTCATCTTGATTAGCTATTTGTACTCAGTTAGTTCATTCCTTGTATTTCTCTATTTTTTTCGTCTACTGGTAGTGGATTTGTGTCTACCGGACGTGACATTGATTTTTTTGGATACATTCAGTTTATATTCATTATTACTTAGTTACATGGATATTCATTGGTCTCGTTTGTGTCTTAATTATTCTGTGGATGAGATATAGTTTTCCTGTGATTCTAGATTGCCGTGACTTGAGTATAGACAGCGTACAACCGTCGACACTGCGGCGTAGGCTGGGCTTGGACACGTTTCGTATCCGAAAAGCGGGTGCGGGTCGTGACACCTAGCCCATATGATTTTTTTCTCAAAAGAAAAAAGCAAACATAACACAGGAACAACAGAACAAATTGATCAGTCAACAAGGAACAGATAGAGTCGAATTTCAAGATAGTTATAAGAGCAATTGCGAGAATGGAATAGAGAAGAACAAAACTTACAGTAAGATCTCTAATGGTCTGTGCATCCTCGATTGTCCTGACGATAGCTCGTCCTGCTGGTTTCTCCTGGTCTGCTGAAGATGCTGCATGAACCGCTGCTGCTGAGAGAAATCAAAAATGACGGAAAAAAGTCTCTGTACAGACAGAGGTGCACCTCCAATGTAGCAGAAACGCCAACCTGAGTCGGCACAACAGGAGCTGCGGTCTCGAGGCCCTGATGAACAGGACGAGAGGTGGCCAGCCTCTCGATAGTATTCCCCGGACCGGAGCGATGAGATCGTGTCTTCATAACCATCATGAAGACTGATCAAAACAAGAAGCAATTTCTGAGAATGAAGCGAAAATTCAAAGGGGAACAGTTTATATTCAATGGAAGTCAATATGCAACAATTTAGATAAAGGGATATGATTAAGAGTTTTCCTAGTGTGATTGAGTACCCTCAAAAATATCATAATCCTACTGCAGGCTGTAGTGATACTCTGGTTCGAATACCACTACACTTCTAGTCTCGACTTGCATGGGCCACCGCTAAAAACGTGTCACGACCCGCACCCTAGAGTAAGGGCACGAGAAGTGGGTACGTCCAGCCTATGCCGCAGTGTCGGCAGTAGAACGCTGTCCTAAGTCACAACATCTAACAATATAATGTTAAGCAGTTTTTACTCCCCGAATGGGGGTGACATAGCAGAATGTAAACTCGATCACAACTAAGGAAGATGAAGCATGATACGGTATAGAACTCAAAGAAATATAGATGATCAGAAGAGTCTAAGATAACATCTCAGCAAACATCCAGAAATACAAGTCTCAACTACTGAATATGAAAGAATATATACAATCTAGATCTCAATGACAGAAATAAAGTCTAACTAAGCTAGTCTCAAGACAACATAAGTAAGATAAAGCCTAACTAAACTAGTCTAGGCAGTAGGGGTAATGTCATCAGCTAGAGCTGGGTCCTCTTGAGAGTCCAGCTCACAAGTGTCGTCTAGGGCTGTCCCATAGAAAGTATCCACACAGGCCACCTCCTCGTCCTCTGTAATATTTTTAACTGGTCCAGTCAGGACAGGAGCGAGCACAATACATCTCAACAGATCATAGCAGGTTAGATAATATAATCATACAGTAAAGTAAGATACATGAACTGAAAGAAATATAGTATGTAAACAGAGAGAGAACTATAATAGAAATATCTACTATAAATAGAGATCTAACAGTGGCTAGTGAGTCAGAGTACAATATAAACATGTGAATGGCATAGGAGATTCTGATGCTACACTACGAAAAGATTCTGATGCTACACTACTTGGATATTATTCACATATCTAATTCTACTCTCCCGTACCCCCAATCAATACACAAGGATCCAGCCAGGTTATGTTATGATTCCATGCAATGGCCCACAAGGGATGATACATGGTAGGCCCATAAATGGGTGATTCTGGGAATGCCCATAAATGGGAGATTCAAGGAGACTCTGTGATCATGAGAGTACATGTCACAAGTGATCAATGAACCAAGAAGCATAGTGATACACAATGTAAGTGAAACGCATAGAACATATAGTATCCGATGCTCCTTGAGAGGATAATATCTCAAGAAGGGTTCCATATAGTACTAATCCGTGTGACCAACGTGACAGTATCAAGTAAAGTAATTTAAAGCAGAAAAATAATTCTAAACAGGATATGAAATGATCAAAGAATGTACTCGCCTGTCTCCTGAGTATCTGAAGAATATCTACTATCCGAGGAGTGGTGTCTGTCTCCTATAGAACAGTACAAGTCACAACATGTCTTAAACAAGGAAATAGACTGCTACAATGCATCTACATGATGTTTGGGGTCTATCTAGGCTAAAGTCAACCTTGGTCAACTCTAGTCCTCAATACTAGTCAAACTAGGTCAACTAAGTCAAGCCTAATCCCAGCAAGTCTCACTAAGCCTAGCTAGTCTATCTTAGCAAGCACACAACAACACAAGGCTAAACAAGCCATCACTCACAACCATATATATATATATATATATATATATATATATATATATATATATATATATATATATATATATATATATAAAATATATATATATATATATATATATATATATATATATATATATATATATGTATACATCGAAAATAGGTTAAGGCATCTATAGATATTAGGCTATAACAAGGCAATATATATCATACAACAAGTCATGTATTAAGATGCTAAGAGATAGAGTGTGATAGTGTTAAGTGTCAAGTGTGCATGTGATACATCATGTGAAACTAAATCAGCATTAAGACCAATATGTAAGTGTTAATACAAGTGTTTGCATTATCTAGATTCACATTTTCAAGAAAGGGTTATAGTATACAAGTGTGTTCAGATTTTACATCAAGTTAAAGGGGTTGCATGGCTTGTCTAATATACATTCATTCATATCCCATATGCATGCGTATTTCAGTTCAGGCATTATATCCATTCACATATCATTAAGTTGCATACATATACTTATTTTTATTACATACATGTCATTCATGCATATTACATACTTACATGCATCTATACATTATATACATTGTATACAATATGTAAAAATAGAAGAGGAAAAAAGGGGGGGAAACTGAAAAGGAAAGGGAAGGGAAGGAAAATATAAGTAAAAGGGAAAACTGTGGACATATACATGCTTGCATCATATATTCTACATTACCATACATGCTATCATTGTATATTGCATTATATTATGCATTCATATCTATCATTACATGTATACCTTGCATTCATATCTAGCATTCATTATATACTTTCATGCATACATTGTATATCATTCTTTCATTCATGCATTTATGCATTGATTACATACATTATATTAATTGCATTCCTACATGCTTGCATTCAACCGTATATATATACATTAATGTAAAGAGGGTATATATTATATAAATATCATTTCATTCATCAAACATATCATATATTATATACTCTATATTCATTGAATATCCATACTACATAGGCTCATAGGTTATACAAAATGCATATATTGTATATTTACTCTTCCACTTAAAATCAATACTATACCAATTGGGCCTCTACTAAATTCTAGAAATGTTGTAGCCCTTCGTGTTAGCTTTCTGAAACTTCAAACGGATCGCATTTTCGTGTCCGGAAGCTCCCGAAATCGCGAAAATACCAAAACACGTTCGTCTTTCGTACAGCTGACACTCAAATAATTCTACAGAAAGTTACAGAAATAATTTGGCTTATTAAAATATATATTTGGAACGCTACCTTCGATATGGTTCATTTAAAAAAACGGAAGATAAATCAGATTTCTAAGCTTAAAGTTACAATATTTCCAAGTTCCTTTGGTTAATAAAAACGTGGATGAATATTATGACGAATTTGAGTTGTTTTGGACAAAAGGACACATATAGGCCAAGATACTTGGATACAAACATAGGTATCCAAATGAAACTCATTCTAACTATCCTAACTAAGATCAATCCACTCTCTAACCATTCTAAAACTGAATTTAAATATCTATTTAAACTATTATCATACATACATACATACACATGGGGTGTCCTAATTTGGGATCTATCAAGTAGGACACAAGTCACATATCTAAAGTCCTCAAGAGAGCTCTAAATGGCCTCAAATTTGAATCTAAATGGGACACATGCATGAGGATGGATCCTACGAATTCAAAACTAATTTATATGTAAAGGAAATCGATTTAGAGGATGGGTTTTACCTATTGGGAGTGGAATCCCAATGAAATCCTTTAGGACATGGCTCCGATACGAAGATCCCTCAAAGTGGACCCTCCTCCTTGCACTCCTCTTCCAATCCTTGGTAGCACCCTACCCTTGGAGAATGGAAATGATTGAGGGAAGGTTTGGTGAAGGAATGATTTGATTTGGAGATCAAATCAATGGAAAGGCTCTCTAAAATTAGGGAAGAACAAAAGGAAAATAAAAGAGGCAAGATTGTAATGAATGAAATGAATCATACTCCCCTAACGGTGGCTGCCATAAAGTGCCCATTAGGGCTAATGGGAAATGTCCTAATTGTCCCTTTCTAGTCTCATATGGTTAAGTCTAGACTAGGTTCAAGTTTGGGGTCAAAATGATCTAGTTTTGAGTCTCTAACTTAACCATTCTAACATGATAAAAATTAGTTTAATTAACTAACTTAAATGTTGGATCTTGTGAGCCATGCTTAACTTAATATTGGATCTCATCTAGAGTTTAAGCTACCCGGGTCACAATACAAGTCGGAACGAGACGAAACTCAAATCCGACTAAACAAAATCCAATAAAAACAATATTAAAAATATAAAAAATTTCCAAAATATGAAAAATGACCAAAATCATAATACATCAATTTAAATATTATTAAAATAATCTAAAATTCACCAATTAATGAAAATCGTAAATAATTCAAAAGTCACAAAATGACCAAAATACCCTTAGCCTAAAAAGTTGTAAATTGTCATTCTAATCACATGGTTAGGTCCCCATGGTCATGGTTAGTCTCTAGGCTCAACAGTTCTAGAGTTTACTAGCTAACACATCAAAATTATAATTCACCAATTTTAAATAGTATTATATTAATTAAAAATTCTTATAAATTATAAATTTTATTATTAAATAATAAACTTTTACAAAAGTTCAAAATTACCCTCATTTTAGAAAAGTGGGTGTTACACTCCTCCGGGCCACTCTTCTTGTATAAATGTCTATCGATCACCATTAATTATGGTGAATGGCTCTGATACCACTAATATGAGTGGAATTTGTACCGCCAAAAATTATCTTGAAGAAAGTAAAATCTGTGTTAGAAAATATCGAAATCTCTTAGATATCATTACACAGAGATGTTGTATTAATGTTAAGATAATGATATCATATCTTCCACTATATAATGAGGTTTCAAAACGGCTCAAAATTGTGTCGTCTTAGCCGTCATTATATCACAGTCCATTTTATTTTAAAAAAATTAATCATGTAAAAAATTGTTAAAGAAAGTAAAATTTTGTCAAAATGGATAATCGAACTCAAAAAAATACCTTGCATCTTGCACCTTAACCAAATGAGTTAGAAGCGTATTTAACTATAATTGGATAAAATTCATATTATATATTTTTATATCTATTCTACTATATAATAAGAAAACTTGGTGGTGAAACATTTGAATTTCTAAAATACCTTTGAGTATTTATAAACATGATGTTATTATGTCAACTTGCATGTCATTTATGTTTAGGAGTCAAAGGAATAAAATTTGCATGCTAATTGCATTTTTCCATATAACATTATGTTCTAATGTTAATTAATTTTTATGTCACTACCATTTTCTAAAAGTTATTATTCTTAATAGAAAAAAATTAAAAAAAATTGTACTTCGAATCTCTTGACATATAAATAGTCACCTGAAGAAGACGAAAAGATGACAACTGACTTTATAATATTCTAATTAAAATACGTACAAAGTACGTATATGTAGGCTAGTGAAAAAAGAAGAAAATGCATGCATGCATGCTAATGTCAGAAGAACCATTCACCCCAGGACTGATTGATGAGATCTAAATTACTATACATCTCGTATCCAGGTTCCCCTAGGATTACATCATCAAAGGGTCGTTTAAACGTCTGTATTAAATCACAAATTTTCCTGAGGTCGTCGTCGAAGTGTACTTTGAAGCACCCACGTATGTCGAGCACACGAAGACCCTTACAGTTGCATATGATAGATCGAAGCGTGTCTCCATTGAACATGCCTAATCCCATCTCTAGGTGCTCGAGACGCGGCATCGAATCAGCCACGGCCTTTCTATCTGTCTCGTTCGACGTGTTCAGCATGAATCTGTTCCTGACCATGAAATATGGAGGGGGCATGTTCCTCCTCAGCTTGACCAGACGATGGCAATACTTCTCGACAAAAAATATTCCAGTCGACGTGATATAGAGGCAGTAGCTAATGTCGAGTTCTTCCAGCACCGGAAGAAACTCCAAGTGTCTCATGAAAGTTTCATCACTCACGTCGCACTTCGGAATGCGCAGCACCCTTAGAACTTTTCTACTGTATTATAAACGAGGAAAACATCAATAGAAATTAACAAAGTAGAAAAATAAAGTATTAAAATAAGACCAAATAAAATTTTGCACAGGCCCTAAACATGCAAAAGGGAAGGCTGCTTCGTCGAGCTTGTACGCGGACGACAGTAGATATCCCCTACTGTGAGCCACGAGCTTCCTTACGGTCAAACTAATCTTAGCGGTTTGTTGGGTCCTCCGGCACCACTGTACCAAGTCGACGTTGGACCAATAGTCTAAGGGACCTTTGAGCGCCTTTCACCACGAATGGCAAACTGGGGCCACGTTGTACATTACCTCGTCCGCCGGCATCCCCGACAGTACCAATATCATCGGGAGAATCTCCGTAGGGATGATGGCCCATCTGCTACAGTTGATCTTGCTCTTGCTCCTCTCCATTGCGACTCTTCTTCTTCTCTCATTTATTTCTCTCTAGTCGGATGGGTTCTTTTCTTTGGAAAATGCTATTTAACCCGCTCATTTCGGGGGTGTAACCCGCTCGTAGAGGGGTGTGACCGAACAAAGAAAAGACTATTTGGAAATAACGGTAATACCACTGTATTAATATTAGTTTCAATTATATTGTAAATTTTAAATTAACCGAAATGCCATTGTAGATTTAATATTAATGCTAGTTCCAATAATATTGTAGATTGTAAATAAAAAGAATTGAATTTTAACTTTAACTACTTTTAAGTTGTGAATTTAAATATAAGTTTAAATGTTAAATCAAAAACTAATTTAAATTTTAGTATTAATATTAGTTTCAATATTGGAAGTGGGATTTATAGAGCTAGTATTATCAATGTTGATGGTTACGAAGAAAATAGTGTCTAATCTCAATGTGTTTCGTGCGTGAGTGACAAATCAAATTTATCGTGAGATTTATAGAGATAGTATTATCACATTTAATGGAAGTGCAAGTTCAAACACTAAACATAATATCGGGTTTGCTTGGTATCGTGTATAAATACAAACACTAAACATAATATCGGGTCGGCTACCAGTTAAATAGAGTAAGCTCCTGATCATTGTAACACCCAGATTTTCAGATGAGGGTAATTTTGAAATTTTGTAATTATAATTATTATTATTTTTATTTATTTCACATTATGATTTTTGGTAATTTTTAATCATTTTAAACTATTTAAAAACTCTTTTAAGTCATGACTTATGATTTTGATGTGCTGCTAGTGAAACCCGAGAGACTGTCAGACCTAGAGCCTAACCAAATGATTAGGGATATTTATTTATCATTTTTAGCCTAGGGGTAATTTAGTCATTTTGGCTTTTTAGAATTATTGATTAAAATATTGAATTGGTGAATTCTAGTTTGACTTTGACTTTTGAGACTAGTGGACTAGCCTAGAACCTAACCCTAGCTGTGGTAAACCTAGTCTAACTTGAGTTAACCCATTTAGTCATTAGAGATTAGTTTTAGAATGAGGGAATTTGGTTTAGTGAATTTAAGTCATGACGTATGGTTTTATGATATGGCTTATGACTTCATGACTTAATTAATCATGACTTAAGCCCATGGGCCAATTTAGGAAACCCTAACCCTAATTATTCCACTCATGACCACCCATAGGAGAACCCCTCCCTATTTAATGTCATGTTGAGGAGTTATTGCCTTTTTTAGAGCTTGACCTAGTTATTGAAGAAAATGTATTTTCTCCCCTTCCAAAAATTCTCATAAATTCATTTTAATTCTTTTTTAATCCTAGTCCTTTGCATTAGGATCTAATTTCTGGTTGTTTATTATTTCTGGAGGTTAATCTCAGTTTTTGGTTTATTTGGAGCTTGGGAGTTGCTTTTTGGAATCTTTCCATTGGGGCTTTCTTGGAGGATTGACACTTAATAGGTAAACCAATTAAACCCGTTGCTTTTCCTGTTTTCTTTGCATATAGGGCTAGGTTTAAGGATTCCCTAGCTGTCCCCGAGATTTGGGCACAATTCGTGTCTATTTCTTGTCTTTATCGGACACGTATCATAATACGTGCATAGGTGTTTGTAGAAATGCTTCTTAGGAATTTATTTTTGAATTTTGAAATTCTAATTACATAGATCTGTAGATCTAGGTGTGTGTATGAACTTTTGTGAAGGGTGTTTTGTGTTTCGTGTCAGTTTGTGTCACGTTTTTAGCCTTGGACACGCAACACGAACTCTAGGCCTATGTCCTGCCTATTGGGGTCCATATCTCGTGATACAGGACACTTCGGGACACGAAATTTTGTGTGGAGTGAGGGGCAATGTCTGACATCATGCTCCCAAAATTTGGGAGCAGTTGGTTGAGAACACGTTGAGCAATCATGCCCGCACTGGGCACGCGCTGCGTGCGCACAGTTGTAATCCGTGCGCTGACACGGGCTCCGTGTCGCGTCCTGGAGTCTCGTTGACACAGTGCAGGGTGTCTGTGAGGTGGCCCTACCCTAGACGAACCTAGGTGCACACCCACGTCTTGTGTCATGTCGTGTCCTAGTGTCACGCCCCAGAACCAGAATACTGGAGCGCGGGGGCAGACATAGCCAGCTACGTATATTGAAATGGAAACCACCTCGATATACGGTCACGGCTGTCTAGATATGTGAGGGTTTTCTACAAGCAACAGTCTCTTATGGTCATGAACAAGCCTAGTGTCTCAATCACCACAAGTAAGTAAAGTCGCAAGATGTATGATCATTAAATATACAATAATAAGGCATCCCAAATATTACATATTCAGCTGATCATGAAGCTAGTCGTTACAAAATGTTAGGACTAGCAAGAGTTTAGTCATACATGATCAACCCTAGGATTTGTCAATCATGTTTACAGCCCGTAGGCAGACAGTAAGTAAAAGTGCTTCGAGCTAACAGGTGCTCGTCGGCTAAACGCCTCAAAAGAATAATTTTTACAATAGAGTGAGCGAAACAAAATAGAAAACCCACTCTTGGCCCGGATTCCGTCTAGTGTTCACCATTGGGCTGGAAGCTTGGTAGATCCTCGGAAGCTGCTCCGAAATCTGGCCACACAAAACCAGCTGGGTCAACCCCAGAAAGAGCAAGTGCCACAAGGGGGCCACGAAATAAGAACAAAAGCCAGCAATCAGCACAGAAAATCTAATATTAAAACTAGAATTACTAAAACATGTCAGGATGATATACGACGAGATAACCATGGAACTATTCCGATAGCCAGGTTACAACCCGTAAACCAAACAAGGACCGGGGTTGTAACCCTTCGTCTGAACAGAACTTGGTTTTCCACCATTTATCGGCAAGATAAGTAATGTAAGTAATCAAGACAGGGAGCAATCTTGCTTGGGATCAAGACATGACTAGACTGGTTATACCTCATTCAATCAATCACGGCCAAGCAGATCCTACGGCTTACTACTTTAACTAACTAGGGTTATCACAGGCTTAATTACTAACAAGATGCAGTGAGATTGTTCCACAGCCACAAGCCCTGCAGACCATCCAGGTTACCCAGGACGAAAGATTAGGGTTGAATTCAGGTGGGTACATTGTCCAGGAGACACATGTACCCTTAGGTGACTTAGAGGGTGCAACACGCGACGGTGTGCTGGAAATGTGCCCTACTCGACGGCAGGCTACAGATACCAAGAGCGCCCAGGTAACGGGACTGCCTGTAGCTGTGTCATCTCTTCATAACTACTGTGTTATTCTAGTTATTAACCTTAATCCATTTTAGTAGGTACCCCTGACCGTGGTACTCAGGAGTCCCCCTCCTAGACATGATGCAAGACAGGACAAGTGGATTAATCAAGCAAGCAAGAAGAACTACCCACGGTGTCAAGGCAAGTCAAGTTAATTAGCCGTCGCAACAGCATTAAGATAAATCATGTCAGGGTACTTGTCAGGAGTGCGCCACGACGGGCCACTATCATGTCAGGTTGGTCATGTCAGGAGTGCACCACTACGGGTCACTGTAGTGTTAGGCTAGTTCTTTGTCATACCATGCCATGTACAATAGTCATTCCAAACATATTAAGTAAAGTCAAGTTCATGACAAAAGGTGTAAGGATATAAAATAGGCGTAAAATATCTAATAGAATATCAATATATAGGGCTATAGAAGAGCCAAGCTTAAAGAAATAAAACCAAAACTCCAAGAGCCAATGGTTAAGCAAGGGTCAGGGGAGCAGCGTATGTGCAAAAGCACGCACGCAGGGAAGCTGCGTACGCAAAAAAGCACGCACGCAAGGCTCGCTCAAGTCTGCGTAACAAGGCACACTCAAGTCTGCATACCAAGGCACACTCAAGGGGAGCAGCGTACATGAAAAGTCACGCACGCTCAAGGGGAGCAGCGTTCGTGAAAAGTCACGCACGCCAGAGAGCAGCGTGGGTGAAAAGTCACGCACGCTACAGGGAGCTGCGTGGATGAAAAGTCACGCACGCTGAGAGAGCAGCGTAGGTGAAAAGTCACACACGCTATAGGGAGCAGCGTAGGTGAAAAGTCACGCACGCTGAGAGAGCAGCGTAGGTAAAAAGTCACGCACGCTACAAGGAGCAGCGTAGGTGAAAAGTCACGCACGCTGAGAGAGCAGCGTAGGTGAAAAGTCACGCACGCTCAAGGAGTCACGCTTCCAACAGGAAGCATACTCAAGTCTGCGTACGCAGCGCTAAAGAGCGCGCGTAGCTCAGGGTGCGTAAGCTAAACAGCTCTGCACACACTGCTCACTGTCTTCTCCAGACAGCAAGAACACCATGGCTGAACCCAAAGCTTCAAAAGCTCACAACTTGGCCATCCGAACTCCAAACCCGGATTTCCAAAGCTCCAACTTGGGTGAAACTGAATGCTCTTCCATATGGAAGCAACAAAAATCCATAAAATCCAACTAAAGTAGATCAAACCATACAAAATTCGAAAATAGCTAAACCTTGATCTAGAACAAAGGAAGCTCCAAATCACAAAATAGCAAGTCCTAATGTTTATCACCATGTCCTAATCTAGCAAATGAACCAAGAAAATAGGGCTCTCATGAAGGGGCAAGGTGCACTTGCCTAGGGTTGGGAGTGTTGTGTAGAGGAAGGAGAAGAAGAAGAAGAAAAAAATTAATGGTGGAGGTTATGAGGAGAGAGAGTGGTTGGTGGGGGTTATAAAGAGGGTGAGTTGTGGTGGGTTGAGGGTGTAGCATAGGCTTAAGGTGATCCAATACTCATAAACCAAACCAAACCGAACCAATCCAATAAAACCAAGCCATGCCAAAAACCCAAAATACGAGAAATACTGAAATTCTACAAGTTGAGAAAAATAAAAATACATGCCAAAATCCAGATACGAATATAAATACGAAATACGGGAAATACGAGAAATGAGGGTGACAACTCTACCTACCTTAAAAGAATTCTGTCCTCGAAATTTAATCAAGGAGCTAGAGATTGCCACGACAAGCTACACTAAGCACAGGCAAGCTACACTAAGCAGTTCAATCATGCAATCATACAATGCAAGCAAGGAAGGGAAAACGTAAGGCATAAGAAAGACATTATACCTCACGAGTCAAACAGGTAGGGATATCGTGATCGGATGTCGTCCTCACGCTCCCACGTTGACTCACCCAGAGAGTGATGACCCCAAGCAACACGGACTAATTTAATAGTCTTGTTCTTGAGTATCTTTTCCCTCCGGTCCAAAATAGACACGAGCCTCTCCTCATACGAAAGGTTGGTACCAACAACCAATTCCGAATGGTCTAGGATGTGGCTCGGGTCCGGAATATACCGTCGTAATTGGGACACATGGAATATATCATGTACCTCACTTAGTGACGACGAAAGAGCGAGACGATAGGATACATCTCCTACTCACTCTAGAATATCGAACGGCCCTATATACCTAGGACTAAGCTTTCCTCGTATGCCAAAGCGAATGATGCCGCGGTTAGACGAGATCCTAAGGAATACATGGTCGCCGACAGCAAATTCTAAGGGATGCCGATGAGCATCGGCCCAATGGCGCTGGCGGTCCTGGGTAACTCGGAGGTGATCTCTGACCTTCCTGACCACTTCAACCGTCTGGGAAATCAACTCGGGTCCGAGCATCTGCCTCTCTCCGACATCGTCCCATGCTAGCGGAGATCTGCACTTTCTGCCATAGAGAGCCTCGAAGGGTGCCATCTGGATACTGGCCTGATAACTGTTGTTGTACGAGAATTCCACCAGGTGCAGATGATTCTCCCATTAACCACCGAAGTCAAGGGTACAGGATCTCAACATATCTTCAAGAGTCTGGATTGTGCGCTCTGATTGACCATCCGTC
Organism: Iris pallida; assembly: GCA_029216955.1. NCBI lineage: Eukaryota > Viridiplantae > Streptophyta > Magnoliopsida > Asparagales > Iridaceae > Iris > Iris pallida. The sequence continues at coordinate 5,525,838 of JANAVB010009198.1, read as the reverse complement.
TGTGGGTGATAAGCTGAGCTGAACTGAAGACGAGTCCCCAAACTCTTCTGCAAGTTGCGCCAAAAGTGTGATGTGAATCTTGAATCCCTGTCTGAGGTGATGCTGACTGGCACACCGTGAAGCCTGACAATCTGCCTGAGATACATCTCTGCTAACTGCGCCGTCGACTGTCCAACTTTGAATGGAAGAAAGTGTGCCACCTTGGTAAGCCTGTCCACAATTACCCAAATAGAATCTCTGCCGGCCGGAGATCTGGGCAATCCGGTCACGAAATCCATGGTTATATGTTTCCATTTCCATTCTGGGATCTGTAAGGGTTGAAGAAGTCCAACGGGCCTCTAATGTTCAGCTTTAACCTGTTGGCAAACCAAACACCGAGAGACAAATCGGGCTATCTCCCTCTTCATGTCATTCCAGCAAAAATGCTGACGAATGTCACGGTACATCTTCGTACCACCCGGATGAATAGAATATTACGAACTGTGGGCTTCTGCCATGACTTCCTGTCAGATATCTCCACTGTGTACACAAAGACGAGTATCGTGCCGAAGTGTACCGTCTTCATGGATACATAACTCTGGTCTTCTTCCTTCTTCACACTCTGCTCTGAGTCGCTGGATCTTGGAATCTGTTGACTGTGCCACCCGGATTCTCTCAACTATGCTGGACTGAATCTGTAGACTGGCCATCAAAGCCACACTGGTAGGAAGAACCACTTCAATTCCCATCTTCTGAAGATCTGCCAATAATTCTAGTTGCGCTGTCAGGAAATAAACTCCGGCTCTCCTGCTCAATGCATCTGCTACAACGTTGGCCTTTCCGGGATGATACTGCAAATCCACATCGTAGTCCACCAATAGCTCGAGCCATCTTCTCTGCCGTATATTAAGGTCCTTCTGGATGAAAACATACTTTAGGCTCTTATGATCAGTAAAGATCTCCACTCTATCTCCGTACAAGTAGTGTCTCCACAACTTCAAAGCAAACACTACCGCCGCCAATTCCAAGTCGTGGGTCGGATAATTCTTCTCATGATCACGAAGTTGGCGTGACGCATAAGATATTACCTTCCCATGCTGCATCAAGACACACCCCAATCCTCTGCCTAAAGCGTCACAATAAACTGTGAATCCTTCGGTCCCATCTGGAAGGGTGAGAATGGGAGCCGTTATCAAACCTCGCTTCAACTTCTCAAATGATTCCTGACACTCTGCTGTCCAAACAAACGGCACATCTTTGTGGGTCAACTGGGTCATCGGCGCTGAAATCCTTGCAAAATCTGAAACGAACCGCCGGTAGTAGCCGGCCAATCCAAGGAAGCTGCGAACCTCTGCCACTGAGCTGGGTACCGGCCATGACTCGATATCCACAATCTTCAGGGGATCCACTTCCACTCCTCCTCGGGTAATGATGTGACCCAAGTACGAAATACGATCGAGCCAGAACTCGCATTTACTGAACTTGGCCTACAACTGATGCTCCCTAAGCGTCTGAAGGACGACTCTGAGATGCTGCTCATGCTCTGCTTCACTCTTGCTGTAGACCAGGATGTCATCTAGGAACACGATCACAAATTGGTCCAAGTAAGGCATGAAAATACGATTCATGAGGTCGATGAATACGACCGGCGCATTGGTCGCTCCAAAGGGCATAACAAGGAACTCCCAATGTCCATACCTCGATCTGAATGCTGTCTTCGGGATGTCCTATTCTCTGACTCTGATCTGGTGGTATCCTAACCGCAAGTCGATCTTCGAGAACACTGAAGCCCCTCTGAGTTGATCAAACAAGTCATCTATCCTCGGAAGAGGGTATCTGTTCTTGATTGTCACCGAATTCAAGGTACGATAATCAACACATAGCCTGGACGTACCATCCTTTTTTTTACAAGAAGCATCGGGGCTCCCCAAGGCGATCCACTTGCACGGATGAATCCCTTGGTCCTCAGTTCTTCAATAGTCTTGTACAAAATCGCCAATTCTGAAGGCGCCATCCTGTAGACTCGCTCTGACACTGGTGCTGTCCTGGGAATCAAGTCTATAGTGAACTCAATCTCCCGCTCTGGCGGCATCCCTGGAAGCTCCTCTGGAAAGACATCTGGAAACTCTTCAACTATCCGGGGTAACTGCACTGCTGCTACTGCCATCCGCAATACTGGGGAAGATGGCTCCACTGCGCCTCTGGAAAACAAAAACTCTGGCTCGCCGGGGATACTAAAGACAACTCTGCCAATATGGCAGTCTATCCTAGTATACTGGTTCCTCAACCAATCCATGCCTAGGACTACATCATAGTCTGCCATAGGAAACCCTATGAATCTAGCGGAGAACTTCCTACCGCTAACTACGATCTGACACGAGGAAAACACTCGATCTACTCCCACAAGACCATTACCAGTAAGTATATTGAGCCTCACTGATAATGACTCAGGCTCCAATCCTATCCGTGTCGCGAATCGTGCAGACATGAATGAATGTGATGCACCAGAATCAAACAATACCGAAGCTGGAAAGGAGTTGACGAGAATAGTACCTGCCACTACCTCACCTGGTGCAACTTCTTCTTCCATAGCCATCATCATGGCCTGACCTTGTCCTCTGGCTGCTGGTCTCCTCTGCTGGAAATCTCTCTGCATATTCTAGGTCTGAGCTTGGGCTTGTGCATACTGCTGGAGGTGTTGTTGCTGGAATGCCTGAGACTGAGGCGACAAGGGCCTCGAAGACTGATATTGCTGCTGCTGAACTGGTGCTGGGGCCGGTCCTCTCACCGAAGAGCTAGAAGGGTTGGATGCAGATGAACCACCCCTATTCGGGCAAGCCCCAACCCTATGATCTGCTGCTCCATAAGCCAGGCACAATCCCTGCGCCCTGCGGCAGTCTGCCACCACATGCCCTGGCTTCCCGCAATAAGAATATCCCATCGCGAAAGTCTGCTTCTGCTTCTGCTGCTGCGGGTACGTCGGGGTCGAATGCTAAACCGAAGTTACTGAGGCCGCCCGCCTCGGAGTTCCAATGGTCAATCCCCTAGCTGTCGGGGCTGGAGCTGATGATTGGTGCATCTGACTGTGGGACCGCTTCCTACTTCCGGTCCTATCTACGATCCTCTGGAAGGTGTACTCATGCCTCCTAGCTGCTCTCAAGACTGCATCGAACGTCTGGTGCTCGAACTGCTCAACCGCCAACAAGATCTCCAAATGCAGTCCCTGCTGGAACCGCTGGGCCCTATCAAACTCGGTCGCCACCAAGGTGGGGGCAAACCTACTGAATCTAGAAAACTCCGATGCATAACTGTCGACCGTCCTGCCTCCTTGCTTCAAGTTTGTAAATCTGGTCTGCATGTCGTACCGAGCTACAGCATCAAAGTACTTCGTCTGGAATCTCTCTGTAAACACTGCCCAAGCAATGGGTGCCACTAATCCCATGGCCTGCGCCGCCCACCAATTGCGAGCTAAATCCAACAACTGCAGGCGTACCACCGCCACCTTCTCATTCTCGGGTGTCCTAGCTGCTTCCAGAATCACCTCGGTATCCTGAAGCCATGCATTCGCGGCAATCGCATCCTCGGTGCCGTCGAAGAAATGAGGGTTCAATCGCTTGAAACTGTTGGCCGCTTGGTTCCCTGAATGTCCGCCTCGGGTCAAAGCATCTTGAACTGTCTGGTGCAGGGCGTCGCTCCAACGATCCTGGGAAGTTATCAAGGTTCTGATGAGACCTACCAAGGTGCCATCATCTGGCTCTGCGGGCTGGACGAGCCGAACTGGTGACTTTCCTCCAGTAGGTATCACTCTGGAGGCTACCCCGGAATGCTGGGCTTGATCTCCGGGTTGCTGCTGATCCACGGGAAGTGCTCCACCTCGTCGATCGGTAGGACCAGGTACAGTACCGCTGAAGAAGACGACACAGGGAACAATAAGGAAAGGACCAGGACAGATCAACGATATAAGCACAGGATCAGGGCAAGAATCCAGGAATTCAGAGGATACGAACAGAGATCAAGGACGAGTACTGATTGAGACATCTATCTGGTAAACCCCCACACATCTTAATTTACAAGACCTGTATGGGCCACCACTTAAACCATGTCATGCTCCAGAACCAGAATACTGGAGAGCGGGGGCAGACATAGCCAGCTACGTATATTGAAATGAAAACCACCTCGATATACGGTCACGGCTGTCTAGATATGTGAGGGTTTTCTACAAGCCAACAGTCTCTTATGGTCATGAACAAGCCTAGTGTCTCAATCACCACAAGTAAGTAAAGTCGCAAGATGTATGATCATTAAATATACAATAATAAGGCGTCCCAAATATTACATATTCAGCTGATCATGAAGCTAGTCGTTACAAAATGTTAGGACTAGCAAGAGTTTAGTTATACATGATCAACCCTAGGATTTGTCAATCATGTTTACAGCCCGTAGGCAGACAGTAAGTAAAAGTGCTTCGAGCTAACAGGTGCTCGTCGGCTAAATGCCTCAAAAGAATAATTTTTTCAATAGAGTGAGCGAAACAAAATAGAAAACCCACTCTTGGCCCGGATTCCGTCTAGTGTTCACCATTGGGCTAGAAGCTTGGTAGATCCTCGGGAGCTGCTCCGAAATCTGGCCACACAAAACCAGCTGGGTCAACCCCAGAAAGAGCAAGTGCCACAAGGGGGCCACGAAATAAGAACAAAAGCCAGCAATCAGCACAGAAAATCTAATATTAAAACTAGAATTACTAAAACATGTCAGGATGATATACGACGAGATAACCATGGAACTATTCCGATAGCCAGGTTATAACCCGTAAACCAAACAAGGACCGGGGTTGTAACCCTTCGTCTGAACAGAACTTGGTTTTCCACCATTTATCGGCATGTAATGTAAGTAATCAAGACAGGGAGCAATCTTGCATGGGATCAAGACATGACTAGACTGGTTATACCTCATTCAATCAATTACGGCCAAGCAGATCCTACGGCTTACTACTTTAACTAACTAGGGTTATCACAGGCCCAATTACTAACAAGATGCAGTGAGATTGTTCCACAGCCACAAGCCCTGCAGACAATCCAGGTTATCCAGGACGAAAGATTAGGGTTGAATTCAGGTGGGTACATTGTCCAGGAGACACATGTACGCTTAGGTGACTTAGAGGGTGCAACACGCGACGGTGTGCTGCAAATGTGCCCTACTCGACGGCAGGCTACAGATCCCAAGAGCGCCCAGGTAACGGGACTGCCTGTAGCCGTGTCATCTCTTCATGACTACTGTGTTATTCTAGTTATTAACCTTAATCCATTTTAGTAGGTACTCCTGACCGGGGTACTCAGGAGTCCCCCTCCTAGACATGATGCAAGACAGGACAAGTGGATTAATCAAGCAAGCAAGAAGAACTACCCACGGTGTCAAGGCAAGTCAAGTTAATTAGCCGTCGCAACAGCATTAAGATAAATCATGTCAGGGTACTTGTCAGGAGTGCGCCACGACGGGCCACTATCATGTCAGGTTGGTCATGTCAGGAGTGCACCACTACGGGTCACTGTCGTGTTAGGCTAGTTCCTTGTCATACCATGCCATGTACAATAGTCATTCCAAACATAATAAGTAAAGTCAAGTTCATGACAAAAGGCATAAAATATCTAATAGAATATCAATATATAGGGCTATAGAAGAGCCAAGCTTAAAGAAATAAAACCAAAACTCCAAGAGCCAATGGTTAAGCAAGGGTCAGGGGAGCAGCGTATGTGCAAAAGCACGCACGCAGGAAAGCTGCGTACGCACAAAAGCACGCACGCAAGGCTCGCTCAAGTCTGCGTAACAAGGCACACTCAAGTCTGCGTACCAAGGCACACTCAAGGGGAGCAGCGTACATAAAAAGTCACGTACGCTCAAGGGAAGCAGCGTTCGTGAAAAATCACGCACGCCAGAGAGCAGCGTGGGTGAAAATTTATGCACGCTACAGAGAGCTGCGTGGATGAAAAGTCACGCACGCTGAGAGAGCAGCGTAGGTGAAAAGTCACGCACGCTACAGGGAGCAGCATAGGTGAAAAGTCACGCACGCTGAGAGAGCAGCGTAGGTGAAAAGTCACGCACGCTACAGGGAGCAGCGTAGGTAAAAAGTCACGCACGCTGAGAGAGCAGCGTAGGTGAAAAGTCACGCACGCTACAGGGAGCAGCGTAGGTAAAAAGTCACGCACGCTCAAGGAGTCACGCTTCCAACAGGAAGCGTACTCAAGTCTGCGTACGCAGCGCTAAAGAGCGCGCGTAGCTCAGGGTGCGTAAGCTAAACAGCTCTGCACATACTGCTCACTGTCTTCTCCAGACAGCAAGAACACTATGGCTGAATCCAAAGCTTCAAAAGCTCACAACTTGGCCATCCGAACTCCAAATCCGGATTTCCAAAGCTCCAACTTGGGTGAAACTGAATGCTCTTCTACATGGAAGCATCAAAAATCCATAAAATCCAACTAAAGTAGATCAAACCATGCAAAATCCAAAAATAGCTAAACCTAGATCTAGAACAAAGAAAGCTCCAAATCACAAAATAGCAAGTCCTAATGTTGATCACCATGTCCTAATCTAGCAAATGAACCAAGAAAATAGGGCTCTCATGAAGTGGCAAGGTGCACTTGCCTAGGGTTGGGAGTGTTGTGTAGAGGAAGGAGAAGAAGAAGAAGAAAATTAATGGTGGAAGTTATGAGGAGAGAGAGTGGTAGGTGGGGGTTATAAAGAGGGTGAGTTGTGGTGGGTTGAGGGTGTAGCATAGGCTTAAGGTGATCCAATACTCATAAACCAAACCAAATCGAACCAACCCAATAAAACCAAGCCATGCCAAAAACCCAAAATACGAGAAATACTGAAATTCCACAAGTTGAAAAAAATAAAAATACATGCCAAAATCCAGATACGAATATAAATACGAAATACGGGAAATAAGGGTGCCAACTCTACCCACCTTAAAAGAATTCCGTCCTTGAAATTTAATCAAGGAGCTAGAGATTGCCACGACAAGCTACACTAAGCACAGGCAAGCTACACTAAGCAGTTCAATCATGCAATCATACAATGCAAGCAAGGAAGGGAAAACGTAAGGCATAAGAAAAATATTATACCTCACGAGTCAAACAGGTAGGGATGTCGTGATCGGATGTCGTCCTCACGCTCCCACGTTGACTCACCCAGAGAGTGATGACCCCAAGCAACACGGACTAATTTTATAGTCTTGTTCTTGAGTATCTTTTCCCTCCGGTCCAAAATAGACACGGGCCTCTCCTCATACGAAAGGTTGGTACCAACAACCAATTTCGAATGGTCTAGGATGTGGCTCGGGTCCGGAATATACCGTCGTAATTGGGACACATGGAATACATCACGTACCTCACTTAGCGACGACGGAAGAGCGAGACGATAGGATACATCTCCTACTCGCTCTAGAATATCGAACGGCCCTATATACCTAGGACTAAGCTTTCCTCGCATGCCAAAGCGAATGACGTCGCGGTTAGGCCAGATCCTAAGGAATACATGGTCGCCGACAGCAAATTCTAAGGGATGCCGATGAGCATCGGCCCAATGGCGCTAGCGATCCTGGGCAACTCGGAGGTGATCTCTGACCTTCCTGACCACTTCAACCGTCTGGGAAATCAACTCGGGTTCGAACATCTGTCTCTCTCCGACATCGTCCCATGCTAGCGAGGATCTGCACTTCCTGCCATAGAGAGCCTCGAAGGGTGCCATCTGGATACTGGCCTGATAACTGTTGTTGTACGAGAATTCCACCAGGTGCAGATGATTCTTCCAAGAACCACCGAAGTCAAGGGTACAGGATCTCAACATATCTTCAAGAGTCTGGATTGTGCGCTCTGATTGACCATCGGTCTGTGGGTGATAAGCTGAGCTGAACTGAAGACGAGTCCCCAAACTCTTCTGTAAGCTGTGCCAAAAGTGTGATGTGAATCTTGAATCCCTGTCTGAGGTGATGCTGACTGGCACACCATAAAGCCTGACAATCTTCCTGAGATACATCTCTGCTAACTGCGCCGTCGACTGTCCAACTCTGAATGGAAGAAAGTGTACCACCTTGGTAAGCCTGTCCACAATTACCCAAATAGCATCTCTGCCGGCCGGAGATCTGGGCAATCCGGTCACGAAATCCATGATTATATGTTTCCATTTCCATTTTGGGATCTGGAAGGGTTGAAGAAGTCCAACGGGCCTCTGATGTTCAACTTTAACCTGTTGGCAAACCAAACACCGAGAGACAAATCGGGCTATCTCCCTCTTCATGTCATTCCACCAAAAATGCTGACGAATGTTATGGTACATCTTCGTACCACCCGAATGAATAGAATATTGTGAACTGTGGGCTTCTGCCATGACTTTCTGTCTGATAACTCCACTGGGTACACAAAGACGAGTGTCGTGCCGAAGTGTACCGTCTTCATGGATACACAACTCTGGTCTTCTTCTTTCTTCACACTCTGCTCTAAGTCGCTGGATCTTGGAATCTGTTGAATACGCCACCCGGATTCTCTCAACTATGCTGGACTGAATCTGTAGACTGGCCATCAATGCCACACTGATAGGAAGAACCACTTCAATTCCCATCTTCTGAAGATCTGCCAATAATTTTAGTTGCGCTGTCAGGAAATAAACTCCGGCTCTCCTGCTCAATGCATCTGCTACAACGTTGGCCTTCCCGGGATGATACTGTAAATCCACATCGTAGTCTACCAATAGCTCGAGCCATCTTCTCTGTCGCATATTAAGGTCCTTCTGGGTGAAAACATACTTCAGGCTCTTATGATCAGTAAAGATCTCCACTCTATCTCCGTACAAGTAGTGTCTCCACAACTTCAAAGCAAACACTACCGCCGCTAATTCCAAGTGGTGGGTCAGATAATTCTTCTCATGATCACGAAGTTGGCATGACGCATAAGAAATTACCTTCTCATGCTGCATCAAGACACACCCCAATCCTCTGTCTGAAGCGTTGCAATAAACTGTGAATCCTCTGGTCCCATCTGGAAGGGTGAGAATGGGAGCCGTTATCAAAACTCGCTTCAACTTCTCAAATGATTCCTGACACTCTGCTGTCCAAACAAACGGCACATCTTTGCGGGTCAACTGGGTCATCGGCGCTGAAATCCTTGCAAAATCTGAAACGAACCGCCGGTAGTAGCCGGCCAATCCAAGGAAGCTGCGAACCTCTGCCACTGAGCTGGGTACCGGCCATGACTCGATAGCCACAATCTTCTGGGGATCCACTTCCACTCCTCCTCGGGTAATGATGTGACCCAAGTATAAAATACGATCGAGCCAGAACTCACATTTACTGAACTTGGCATACAACTGATGCTCCCTAAGCGTCTGAAGGACGACTCTGAGATGCTGCTCATGCTCTGCTTCACTCTTGCTGTAGACCAGGATGTCATCTAGGAACACGATCACAAATTGGTCCAAGTAAGGCATGAAAATGCGATTCATGAGGTCCATGAATACGGCCGACGTATTGGTCGCTCCAAAGGGCATAACAAGGAACTCCCAATGTCCATACCTCGATCTGAATGCTATCTTCGGGATATCCTGTTCTCTGACTCTGATCTGGTGGTATCCTAACCGCAAGTCGATCTTCGAGAACACTGAAGCCCCTCTGAGTTGATCAAACAAGTCATCTATCCTCAGAAGAGGGTATCTGTTCTTGATTGTCACCAAATTCAAGGTACGATAATCAACACATAGCCTGGACGTACCATTCTTCTTTTTCACAAGAAGCATCGGGGCTACCCAAGGCGATCCACTTGCACGGATGAATCCCTTGGTCCTCAGTTCTTCAATAATCTTGTACAAAATCTCCAATTCTGAAGGCGCCATCCTGTAAACTAGCTCTGACACTGGTGCTGTCCCGGGAATCAAGTCTATAGTGAACTCAATCTCCCGCTCTGGCTGCATCCCTGGAAGCTCCTCTGGAAAGACATCTGGAAACTCTTCAACTATCCGGGGTAACTGCACTGCTGCTACTGCCATCCGCAATGCTGGAGAAGATGGCTCCACTGCGTCTCTGGAAAACGAAAACTCTGGCTCGCCGGGGATACTAAAGACAACTCTGCCAATATGGTAGTCTATCCTAGCATACTGGTTCCTCAACCAATCCATGCCTAGGACTACATCATAGTCTGCCATAGGAAACTCTATGAATCTAGCGGGGAACTCCCTACCGCTAACTACGATCCGACACGAGGAAAACACTCGATCTACTCCCACAAGACCATTACCAGTAAGTATATTGAGCCTCACTGATAATGACTCAGGCTCCAATCCTATCCGTGTCGCGAATCGTGTAGACATGAATGAATGCGATGCACCAGAATCAAACAATACCGAAGCTGGAAAGGAGTTGACGAGAATAGTACCTGCCACTACCTCATCTGGTGTAACTTCTTCTTCTATAGCCATCATCATGGCCTGACCTTGTCCTCTGGCTGTTGGTCCCCTCTGCTGGAAACCTCTATGCCTATTCTAGGTCTGAGCTTGGGCTTGTGCATACTGCTGGGGGTGTTATTGCTGGAATGCCTGAGACTGAGACGGCAAGGGCCTCGAAGACTGATATTGCTGCTGCTGAACTGGTGCTGGGGCCGGTCCTCTCACCGAAGAGCTAGAAGGGTTGGATGCAGATGAACCACCCCTATTCGGGCAAGCCCCAACCCTATGATCTGCTGCTCCACAAGCCAGGCACAATCCCTGCGCCCTGCGGCAGTCTGCCAACACATGCCCTGGCTTTCCGCAATAAGAACATCCCATCGCGGAAGTCTACTTCTGCTTCTGCTGCTGCGGGTACGTCGGGGTCGAATGCTGAACCGACGTTACTGAGGCCGCCCGCCTCGGAGTTCCAATGGTCAATCCCCTAGCTGTCGGGGCTGGAGCTGATGATTGGTGCATCTGACTGTGGGACCGCTTCCGACTTTCGGTCCTATCCACGATCCTCTGGGAGGTGTACTCATGCCTCCTAGCAGCTCTCAAGACTGCATCGAATGTCTGGTGCTCGAACTGCTCAGCCGCCAACAAGATCTCCAAATACAGTCCCTGCTGGAACCGCTGGGCCCTATCAAACTCGGTCGCCACCAAGGTGGGGGAAACCTACTGAGTCTAGAAAACTCCGATGCATAACTGTCGACCGTCCTGCCTCCTTGCTTCAAGTTGGTAAATCTGGTCTGCAGGTCGTACCGAGCCACAGCATCAAAGTACTTCGTCTGGAATCTCTCTGTAAATACTGCCCAAGCAATGGGTGCCACTAATCCCATGGCCTGCGCCGCCCACCAATTACGAGCTAAAACTAACAACTGCAGGCGTACCACCGCCACCTTCTCATTCTCGGGTGTCCTAGCTGCTTCCAGAATTACCTCGGTATCCTGAAGCCATGCATCCGCGACAATCGCATCCTCGGTGCCGTCGAAGAAAGGAGGATTCAATCGCTTGAAACTGTTGGCCGCTTGGTTCCCTGGATGTCCGCCTCGGGTCAAAGCATCTTGAACTGTCTGGTACAGGGCGTCGCTTCGACGATCCTGGGAAGTTATCAAGGTTCTGATGAGACCTACCAAGGTACCATCATCTGGCTCTGCGGGCTGGAGGGGCCGAACTGGTGACTCTCCTCCAGTAGTTATCACTCTGGAGGCTACCCCGGAATGCTGGGCTTGATCTCCGGGTTGCTGCTGATCCACGGGAAGTGCTCCACCTCGTCGATCGGTAGGACCAGGTACAGTGCCGCTGAAGAAGACGACACAGGGAACAATAAGGAAAGGACCAAGACAGATCAACGATATAAGCACAGGATCAGGGCAAGAATCCAGGAATTCAGAGGATACGAACAGAGATCAAGGACGAGTTCTGATTTAGACATCTATCTGGTAAACCCCCACATATCTTGATTTACAAGACCTGCATGGGCCACCACTTAAACCATGTCACGCCCCAGAACCAGAATACTGGAGAGCGGGGGCAGACATAGCCAGCTACGTATATTGAAATGGAAACCACCTCGATATACGGTCACGGCTGTCTAGATATGTGAGGGTTTTCTACAAGCCAACAGTCTCTTATGGTCATGAACAAGCCTAGTGTCTCAATCACCACAAGTAAGTAAAGTCGCAAGATGTATGATCATTAAATATACAATAATAAGGCGTCCCAAATATTACATATTCAGCTGATCATGAAGCTAGTCGTTACAAAATGTTAGGACTAGCAAGAGTTTAGTCATACATGATCAACCCTAGGATTTGTCAATCATATTTACAGCCCGTAGGCAGATAGTAAGTAAAAGTGCTTCGAGCTAACAGGTGCTCGTCGGCTAAACGCCTCAAAAGAATAATTTTTTCAATAGAGTGAGCGAAACAAAATAGAAAACCCACTCTTGGCCCGGATTCCGTCTAGTGTTCACCATTGGGCTGGAAGCTTGGTAGATCCTCGGGAGCTGCTCCGAAATCTGGCCACACAAAACCAGCTGGGTCAACCCCAGAAAGAGCAAATGCCACAAGGGGGCCACGAAATAAGAACAAAAGCCAGCAATCAGCACAGAAAATCTAATATTAAAACTAGAATTACTAAAACATGTCAGGATGATATACGACGAGATAACCATGGAACTATTCCGATAGCCAGGTTACAACCTGTAAACCAAACAAGGACCGGGGTTGTAACCTTTCGTCTGAACAGAACTTGGTTTCCCACCATTTATCGGCAAGATAAGTAATGTAAGTAATCAAGACAGGGAGCAATCTTGTATGGGATCAAGACATGACTAGACTGGTTATACCTCATTCAATCAATCACGGCCAAGAAGATCCTACGGCTTACTACTTTAACTAACTAGGGTTATCACAGGCCTAATTACTAACAAGATGCAGTGAGATTGTTCCACAGCCGCAAGCCCTGCAGACCATCCAGGTTACCCAGGACGAAAGATTAGGGTTGAATTCAGGTGGGTACATTGTCCAGGAGACACATGTACGCTTAGGTGACTTAGAGGGTGCAACACGCGACGGTGTGCTGGAAATGTGCCCTACTCGACGGCAGGCTACAGATCCCAAGAGCGCCCAGGTAACGGGACTGCCTGTAGCTATGTCATCTCTTCATGACTGCTGTGTTATTCTAGTTATTAACCTTAATCCATTTTAGTAGGTACTCCTGACCGGGGTACTCAGGAGTCCCCCTCCTAGACATGATGCAAGACAGGACAAGTGGATTAATCAAGCAAGCAAGAAGAACTACCCACGGTGTCAAGGCAAGTCAAGTTAATTAGACGTCGCAACAGCATTAAGATAAATCATGTCAGGGTACTTGTCAGGAGTGCGCCACGACGGGCCACTATCATGTCAGGAGTGCACCACTACGGGTCACTGTCGTGTTAGGCTAGTTCCTTGTTATACCATGCCATGTACAATAGTCATTCCAAACATATTAAGTAAAGTCAAGTTCATGACAAAAGGCGTAAAATATCTAATAGAATATCAATATATAGGGCTATAGAAGAGCCAAGCTTAAAGAAATAAAACCAAAACTCCAAGAGCCAATGGTTAAGCAAGGGTCAGGGGAGCAGCGTATGTGCAAAAGCACGCACGCAGGGAAGCTGCGTACGCAAAAAAAACACACACGCAAGGCTCGCTCAAGTCTGCGTAACAAGGCACACTCAAGTCTGCGTACCAAGGCACACTCAAGGGGAGCAGCGTACATGAAAAGTCACGTACGCTCAAGGGGAGCAGCGTTCGTGAAAAAGTCACGCACGCCAGAGAGCAGCGTGGGTGAAAAGTCACGCACGCTACAGAGAGCTGCGTGGGTGAAAAGTCACGCACGCTGAGAGAGCAGCGTAGGTGAAAAGTCACGCACGCTACAGGGAGCAGCGTAGGTGAAAAGTCACACACGCTGAGAGAGCAGCGTAGGTAAAAAGTCACGCACGCTACAGGGAGCAGCGTAGGTGAAAAGTCACGTACGCTGAGAGAGCAGCGTAGGTGAAAAGTCACGCACGCTCAAGGAGTCACGCTTCCAACAGGAAGCGTACTCAAGTCTGCGTACGCAGCGCTAAAGAGCGCGCGTAGCTCAGGGTGCGTAAGCTAAACAGCTCTGCACATACTGCTCACTGTCTTCTCCAGACAGCAAGAACACCATGGCTGAACCCAAAGCTTCAAAAGCTCACAACTTGGCCATCCGAACTCCAAATCCGGATTTCCAAAGCTCCAACTTGGGTGAAACTGAATGCTATTCCACATGGAAGCATCAAAAATCCATAAAATCCAACTAAAGTAGATCAAACCATGCAAAATCCGAAAATAGCTAAACCTAGATTTAGAACAAAGGAAGCTCCAAATCATAAAATAGTAAGTCCTAATATTGATCACCATGTCCTAATCTAGCAAATGAACCAAGAAAATAGGGCTCTCATGAAGTGGCAAGGTGCACTTGCCTAGGGTTGGAAGTGTTGTGTAGAGGAAGGAGAAGAAGAAGAAGAAGAAAATTAATAGTGGAAGTTATGAGGAGAGAGAGTGGTAGGTGGGGGTTATAAAGAGGGTGAGTTGTGGTGGGTTGAGGGTGTAGCATAGGCTTAAGGTGATCCAATACTCATAAACCAAACCAAACCGAACCAACCCAATAAAACCAAGCCATGCCAAAAATCCAAAATATGAGAAATACTGAAATTCCACAAGTTGAGAAAAATAAAAATATATGCCAAAATTCAGATACGAGTATAAATACGAAATACGGGAAATATGGGAAATGAGGGTGACAACTCTACCCACCTTAAAAAAAATTCATCCTCAGAATTTAATCAAGGAGCTAGAGATTGCCACGACAAGCTACACTAAGCACAGGCAAGCTACACTAAGCAGTTCAATCATGCAATCATACAATGCAAGCAAGGAAGGGAAAACGTAAGGCATAAGAAAGACATTATACCTCACGAGTCAAACAGGTAGGGATATCGTGATCGGATGTCGTCCTCACGCTCCCATGTTGACACACCCAGAGAGTGATGACCCCAAGCAACACGGACTAATTTAATAGTCTTGTTCTTGAGTATCTTTTTCCTCCGGTCCAAAATAGACACGGGCCTCTCCTCATACGAAAGGTTGGTACCAACAACCAATTCCGAATGGTCTAGGATGTGGCTCGGGTCCGGAATATACCGTCGTAATTGGGACACATGGAATACATCATGTACCTCACTTAGCGACGACGGAAGATCGAGACGATAGGATACATCTCCTACTCACTCTAGAATATCGAACGGCCCTATATACCTAGGACTAAGCTTTCCCCGCATGCCAAAGCGAATGACGCCGCGGTTAGGCCAGATCCTAAGGAATACATGGTCGCCGACAGCAAATTCTAAGGGATGCCGATGAGCATCGGCCCAATGGCGCTAGCGGTCCTGGGCAACTCGGAGGTGATCTCTGTCCTTCCTGACCACTTCAACCGTCTGGGAAATCAACTCGGGTCCGAGCATCTGCCTCTCTCCGACATCGTCCCATGCTAGCGGGGATCTGCACTTCCTGCCATAGAGAGCCTCGAAGGGTGCCATCTGGATACTGGCCTGATAACTGTTGTTGTACGAGAATTCTACCAGGTGCAGATGATTCTCTCATGAACCACCGAAGTCAAGGGTACAGGATCTCAACATATCTTTAAGAGTCTGGATTGTGCGCTCTGATTGACCATCCGTCTGTGGGTGATAAGCTGAGCTGAACTGAAGACGAGTCCCCAAACTCTTCTGCAAGCTGCACCAAAAGTGTGATGTGAATCTTGAATCCCTGTCTGAGGTGATGCTGACTGGCACACCATGAAGCCTGACAATCTGCCTGAGATACATCTCTGCTAACTGCGCCGTCGACTGTCCAACTCTGAATGGAAGAAAGTGTGCCACCTTGGTAAGCCTGTCCACAATTACCCAAATAGCATCTCTGCCGGCCGGAGATCTGGGCAATCCGGTCACGAAATCCATGGTTTTATGTTCCCATTTCCATTCTGGGATCTGGAAGGGTTGAAGAAGTCCAACGGGCCTCTGATGTTCAGCTTTAACCAGTTGGCAAACCAAACACCGAGAGACAAATCGGGCTATCTCCCTCTTCATGTCATTCCACCAAAAATGCTGACGAATGTCACGGTACATCTTCGTACCACCCGGATGAATAGAATATTGTGAACTGTGGGCTTCTGCCATGACTTTCTGTCTGATATCTCCACTGGGTACACAAAGACGAGTGTCGTGCCGAAGTGTACCGTCTTCATGGATACATAACTCTGGTCTTCTTTCTTTTTCACACTCTGCTCTGAGTCGCTGGATCTTGGAATCTGTTGACTGCGCCACCCGGATTCTCTCAACTATACTGGACTGAATCTGTAGACTGGCCATCAATGCCACACTGGTAGGAAGAACCACTTCAATTCCCATCTTCTGAAGATCTGCCAATAATTTTAGTTGCGCTGTCAGGAAATAAACTCCGGCTCTCCTGCTCAATGCATCTGCTACAACGTTGGCCTTCCCGGGATGATACTGCAAATCCACATCGTAGTCCACCAATAGCTCGAGCCATCTTCTCTGCCGCATATTAAGGTCCTTCTGGGTGAAAACATACTTCAGGCTCTTATGATCAGTAAAGATCTCTACTCTATCTCCATACAAGTAGTGTCTCCACAACTTCAAAGCAAACACTACCGCCGCCAATTCCAAGTCGTGGGTCGGGTAATTCTTCTCATGATCACGAAGTTGGCATGACGTATAAGATATTACCTTCCCATGCTGCATCAAGACACACCCCAATCCTCTGCCTGAAGCGTTGTAATAAACTGTGAATCCTCCGGTCCCATCTGGAAGGGTAAGAATGGGAGCCGTCATCAAACCTCGCTTTAACTTCTCAAATGATTCCTGACACTCTGCTGTCCAAACAAATGGCACATCTTTGCGGGTCAACTGGGTCATCGGTGCTGAAGTCCTTACGAAATCTGAAACGAACCGCCGGTAGTAGCCGGCCAATCCAAGGAAGCTGCGAACCTCTGCCACTGAGCTGGGTACCGGCCATGACTCGATAGCCACAATCTTCTGGGGATCCACTTCTACTCCTCCTCGGGTAATGATGTGACCCAAGTACGAAATACGATCGAGCCAGAACTCGCATTTACTGAACTTGGCGTACAACTTATGCTCCCTAAGCGTCTGAAGGACGACTCTGAGATGCTGCTCATGCTCTGCTTCACTCTTGCTGTAGACCAGGATGTCATCTAGGAACACGATCACAAATTGGTCCAAGTAAGGCATGAAAATGCGATTCATGAGGTCCATGAATACGGCCGGCGCATTGGTCGCTCCAAAGGGCATAACAAGGAACTCCTAATGTCCATACCTCGATCTGAATGCTGTCTTCGGGATGTCCAGTTCTCTGACTCTGATCTGGTGGTATCCTAACCACAAGTCGATCTTTGAGAATACTGAAGCCCCTCTGAGTTGATCAAACAAGTCATCTATCCTCGGAAGAGGGTATCTGTTCTTGATTATCACCGAATTCAAGGTACGATAATCAACACATAGCCTGGACGTACCATCCTTCTTTTTTACAAGAAGCATCGGGGCTCCCCAAGGCGATCCACTTGTACGGATGAATCCCTTGGTCCTCAGTTCTTCAATAATCTTGTAGAAAATCTCCAATTCTGAAGGCGCCATCCTGTAGACTAGCTCTGACACTGGTGCTGTCCCAGGAATCAAGTCTATAGTGAACTCAATCTCCCGCTCTGGCGGCATCCCTAGAAGCTCCTCTGGAAAGACATCTGGAAACTCTTCAACTATCCGGGGTAACTGCACTGCTGCTACTGCCATCTGCAATGCTGGAGAAGATGGCTCCACTACGCCTCTGGAAAACGAAAAATTTGGCTCGTCGGGGATACTAAAGACAACTCTGCCAATATGGCAGTCTATCCTAGCATATTGGTTCCTCAACCAATCCATGCCTAGGACTACATCATAGTCTGTCATAGGAAACTCTATGAATCTAGCGGGGAACTCCCTACCGCTAACTACGATCCGACACGAGAAAAACACTCGATCTACTCCCATAAGACCATTACCAGTAAGTATATTGAGCCTCATTGATAATGACTCAGGCTCCAATCCTATCCGTGTCGTGAATCGTGCAGACATTAATGAATGCGATGCACCAGAATCAAACAATACCGAAGCTGGAAAGGAGTTGACGAGAATAGTACCTGCCACTACCTCACCTGGTGCAACTTCTTCTTCTATAGCCATCATCATGGCCTGACCTTGTCCTCTGGCTGCCGGTCCCCTCTGCTGGAAACCTCTCTGCCTATTCTGGGTCTGAGCTTGGGCTTGTGCATACTGCTGGGGGTGTTGTTGCTGGAATGCCTGAGACTGAGGCGGCAAGGGCCTCGAAGACTGATATTGCTGCTGCTGAACTGGTGTTGGGGCCGGTCCTCTCACCGAAGAGCTAGAAGGGTTGGATACAGATGAACCACCCCTATTCGGGCAAGCCCCAACCGTATGATCTGCTGCTCTACAAGCCAGACACAATCCCTGCGCCCTGCGGCAGTCTGCCACCATATGCCCTGGCTTTTCGCAATAAGAACATCCCATCGCGGAAGTCTGCTTCTGCTGCTGCGGGTATGTCGCGGTCGAATGCTTAACCGATATTACTGAGGCCGCCCGCCTCGGAGTTCCAATGGTCAATCCCCTAGCTGCCGGGGCTGGAGCTGATGATTGGTGTATCTGACTGTGGGACCGCTTCCTACTTTCGGTCCTATCCACGATCCTCTGGGAGGTGTACTCATGCCTCCTAGCTGCTCTCAAGACTGTATCGAACGTCTGGTGCTCGACCTGCTCAACCGCCAACAAGATCTCCAAATGCAGTCCCTGCTGGAACCGCTGGGCCCTATCAAACTCGGTCGCCACCAAGGTGGGGGCAAACCTACTGAGTCTAGAAAACTGCGATGCATAACTATCGACCGTCCTGCCTCCTTGCTTCAAGTTGGTAAATCTGGTCTGCAGGTCGTACCGAGCCACAGCATCAAAGTACTTCGTCTGGAATCTCTCTGTAAACACTGCCCAAGCAATGGGTACCACTAATCCCATGGCCTGCGCCGTCCACCAATTGTGAGCTAAATCCAACAACTGCAGGCGTACCACCGCCACCTTCTCATTCTCGGGTGTCCTAGCTGCTTCCAGAATCACCTCGGTATCCTGAAGCCATGCATCCGCGGCAATTGCATCCTCGGTGCCGTCGAAGAAAGGAGGGTTCAATCGCTTGAAACTGTTGGCCGCTTGGTTCCCTGGATGTCCACCTCGGGTCAAAGTATCTTGAACTGTACGGTGCAGGGCGTCGCTTCGACGATCCTGGGAAGTTATCAAGGTTCTGATGAGACCTACCAAGGTGCCATCATCTGGCTCTGCGGGCTGGACGGACCGAACTGGTGACTCTCCTCCAGTAGGTATCACTCTGGAGGCTACCCCGGAATGCTGGGCTTGATCTCCGGGTTGCTACTGATCCACGGGAAGTGCTCCACCTCGTCGATCGGTAGGACCAGGTACAGTGCCGCTGAAGAAGACGACACAGGAAACAATAAGGAAAGGACCAGGACAGATCAACGATATAAGCACAGGATCAGGGCAAGAATCCAGGAATTCAGAGGATACGAACAGAGATCAAGGACGAGTACTGATTGAGACATCTATCTGGTAAACCCCCACACATCTTGATTTACAAGACCTGCATGGGCCACCACTTAAACCATGTCACGCCCCAGAACCAGAATACTGGAGAGCGGGGGCAGACATAGCCAGCTACGTATATTGAAATAGAAACCACCTCGATATACGGTCACGGCTGTCTAGATATATGAGGGTTTTCTACAAGCCAACAGTCTCTTATGGTCATGAACAAGCCTAGTGTCTCAATCACCACAAGTAAGTAAAGTCGCAAGATGTATGATCATTAAATATACAATAATAAGGCGTCCCAAATATTACATATTCAGCTGATCATGAAGCTAGTCGTTACAAAATGTTAGGACTAGCAAGAGTTTAATCATACATAATCAACCCTAGGATTTGTCAATCATGTTTACAGCCCGTAGGCAGACAGTAAGTAAAAGTACTTCGAGCTAACAGGTGCTCGTCGGCTAAATGCCTAAAAAGAATAATTTTTTCAATAGAGTGAGCGAAACAAAATAGAAAACCCACTCTTGGCTTGGATTCCGTCTAGTGTTCACCATTGGGATGGAAGCTTGGTAGATCCTCGGGAGCTGCTCCGAAATCTGGCCACACAAAACCAGCTGGGTCAACCCCAGAAAGAGCAAGTGCCACAAGGGGGCCACGAAATAAGAACAAAAGCCAGCAATCAGCACAGAAAATCTAATATTAAAACTAGAATTACTAAAACATGTCAGGATGATATACGACGAGATAACCATGGAACTATTCCGATAGCCAGGTTATAACCCGTAAACCAAACAAGGACCGGGGTTGTAACCCTTCGTCTGAACAGAACTTGGTTTTCCACCATTTATCGGCAAGTAATGTAAGTAATCAAGACAGGGAGCAATCTTGCATGGGATCAAGACATGACTAGACTGGTTATACCTCATTCAATCAATCACGGCCAAGCAGATCCTACGGCTTACTACTTTAACTAACTAGGGTTATCACAGGCCTAATTACTAACAAGATGCAGTAAGATTGTTCTACAGCCACAATCCCTGCAGACCATCCAGGTTATCCAGGACAAAAGATTAGGATTGAATTCAGGTGGGTACATTGTCCAGGAGACACATGTACGCTTAGGTGACTTAGAGGGTGCAACACGCGACGGTGTGCTGGAAATGTGCCCTACTCGACGGCAGGCTACAGATCCCAAGAGCGCCCAGGTAACGGGACTGCCTGTAGCTGTGTCATCTCTTCATGACTACGGTGTTATTCTAGTTATTAACCTTAATCCATTTTAGTAGGTACTCCTGACCGGGGTACTCAGGAGTCCCCCTCCTAGACATGATGCAAGACAGGACAAGTGGATTAATCAAGCAAGCAAGAAGAACTACCCACGGTGTCAAGGCAAGTCAAGTTAATTAGCCGTCGCAACAGCATTAAGATAAATCATGTCAGGGTACTTGTCAGGAGTGCGCCACGACGGGCCACTATCATGTCAGGTTGGTCATGTCAGGAGTGCACCACTACGGGTCACTGTCGTGTTAGGCTAGTTCCTTGTCATACCATGCCATGTACAATAGTCATTCCAAACATATTAAGTAAAGTCAAGTTCATGACAAAAGGCGTAAAATATCTAATAGAATATCAATATATAGGGCTATAGAAGAGCCAAGCTTAAAGAAATAAAACCAAAACTCCAAGAGCCAATGGTTAAGCAAGGGTCAGGGGAGCAGCGTATGTGCAAAAGCACGCACGCAGGAAAGCTGCGTACGCACAAAAGTACGCACGCAAGGCTCGCTCAAGTCTGTGTAACAAGGCACACTCAAGTCTTCGTAACAAGGCACACTCAAGGGGAGCAACGTACATGAAAAGTCACGCACGCTCAAGGGGAGCAGCATTCGTGAAAAGTCACGCACGCCAGAGAGCAGCGTGGGTGAAAAGTCACGTACGCTACAGAGAGCTGCATGGGTGAAAAGTCACGCACGCTGAGAGAGCAGCGTAGGTGAAAAGTCACGCACGCTACAGGGAGCAGCATAGGTGAAAAGTCACGCACGCTGAGAGAGCAGCATAGGTGAAAAGTCACGCACGCTGAGTGAGCAGCGTAGGTGAAAAGTCACGCACGCTACAGGAAGCAGCGTAGGTGAAAAGTCACGTACGCTCAAGGAGTCACGCTTTCAACAGGAAGCGTACTCAAGTCTGCGTACGCAGTGCTAAAGAGCGCACGTAGCTCAGAGTGCGTAAGCTAAACAGCTCTGCACACACTGCTCACTGTCTTCTCCAGACAGCAAGAACACCATGGCTGAACCCAAAGCTTCAAAAGCTCACAACTTGGCCATCCGAACTCCAAATCCGGATTTCCAAAGCTCCAACTTGGGTGAAACTGAATGCTCTTCCACATGGAAGCATCAAAAATCCATAAAATCCAACTAAAGTAGATCAAACCATGCAAAATTCAAAAATAGCTAAACCTAGATCTAGAACAAAGGAAGCTCCAAATCATAAAATAGCAAGTCCTAATGTTGATCACCATGTCCTAATCTAGCAAATGAACCAAGAAAATAGGGCTCTCATGAAGTGGCAAGGTGCACTTGCCTAGGGTTGGAAGTGTTGTGTAGAGGAAGGAGAAGAAGAAGAAGAAGAAAATTAATGGTGGAAGTTATGAGGAGAGAGAGTGGTAGGTGGGGGTTATAAAGAGGGTGAATTGTGGTGGGTTGAGGGTGTAGCATAGGCTTAAGGTGATCTAATACTCATAAACCAAACCAAACCAAACCAACCCAATAAAACCAAGCCATGCCAAAAACCCAAAATACGAGAAATACTAAAATTCCACAAGTTAAGAAAAATAAAAATACATGCCAAAATCCAGATACGAGTATAAATACGAAATACGGGAAATATGGGAAATGAGGGTGACACCTAGACACGAGTGCGCGTGTGCACGAGATAGCGTGTCTATGTGTGCACGAGAGTGGTTCATGATGTGTGGACACGCTGTATCAGGCTCTGGGTGACACGAGAGGACTCGAGAGACACCTATACATAGGTGATACTATTAACCAATCTTTAAATTTGCATATTAACATGATTTGTTGATCGAAATTCAAATTTCTCCATGTGGACTGATACATGCTTTCTGTTTTTTAATATTCTGAGATTATTTCCAGTTCAAATTGATTCTTAATGTGTATTTGCCATATTTGAGTTCACCACATGTGTATTAGTCTATTACAAGATTGTTTACAGATTTGGATTTGGTTTTGCATTTCAAAATAAGATTTCGATATTGTTTGGACTGTTAAATGTGTGACTGATACCTATTCACTGAAATTATATTCAGATTTGATTTCCTATTTTAAACTAAGTTGATGATTTAATTTACATATAAATACATGTACGTACACATGTAATAGCTACTGCTAGATTAGATTCTCATGATAGATTAGGTTTTTGCACTTTGTATGGATTTTCGAATTATGGGTTTGGGATATAAAATGTGGACTGATACACAGTCCTAAGAATGCAAATTTTTGAAACTTTCACTCCTAATAAACTGCCACTTGATTCCAGTTTTTAAACAAATTTTGAAATGTTATTGCCATGTTTAAATTCAATTACCTTATGCTAGTTCACTGTTAGATGGATTCAAGTAATAGGGGTTTTTTTGAATTGAATGGGTAATTAGATCCTTGAGTTAACTGTCAACCAAATCTGAGAATTCTTACTATCTTTGATTCCTTTTCCTAAACTCATAATACACACACCACTCCTATTAGCTAACTGTCATGTTGGAACAAAACCTATTGTTGATTGCCTTGACATGTTTTATTCACTGATTTACATGCCACACTCCACCACTGTCATGTGGTAACACATGGACACACCCACACACTTTAATCCTTGACACATTACACTCTCACTGCCACCTTAAACCCTCATACACACAAGTGACACCCTTGCATTCATTCCATGTTAACACTATATCACTCAAACCCTCACATGACACACCATGCCACATGCCACTATGTTAACACTACACACACACCCATGTATTCCCTAATCCCTATCACCCTATGTATATATATATATATGTATATGTACACCTATATGTGATATATATTATCATGTAGACTTTATGTATAAATGTGTGTTAGTATATAAATTGGATATTTTTATTGTATATATATGTGAGAGTAGACTTTATGTAGAAATGTGTGACTAGCCTATATACAAGGTACATAGCCTATGGCTCATTGCCTATGTATATGGCATGAATGCCAGTGAACATGTGTTGTTGGCTTGTATAGCCTAGAAATTGTGTATGCTTGCTAGAATAGGCTAGTTAGGCTTAGTGAGACTTGTTTGGCTTAGGCTTGACCTAGTTGACTAGTCTAGTTGACTAGAGTTGAAGGAGAGTTGACTTTAGTCCAGTTAGACCCCAAACATCATGTAGATGCATTGTAGCAGTCTGATATATTATTTTAGACTTATAGTGACTTGTACTGTTCTATAGGAGATAGACACCACTCCTTGGACAGTAAATTCTCTTCGGATACTCAGGATACAGGCGAGTACATTCTCTCATCATTTCATATCCTACTTAGGAGTATATTTCCTGCTATAGATTACTTTACATGATGCTTACACGTTGGAAATGTAATGCCCCGCTCCGCACGGTGTATTATGCTGAGTCGTTGACTCGAAGAGTTGCGTTGACCCGATTACGTATCGATGCGAATCGATACAAAGTGTGAAGTTGTCCCGAGGAATGCATCGAACTAAGTCGATGCGAAGAGTTGCCTTGTCCCAAAGAATGCATCGAGTGAATCGATGTGAAGCGCCGCGTTGCCTTGAAGGATAAGTGCGTTGAGACGGCTCGAAGATTCTAAGAAATCGAATCGACCAAGGCACAAGTTCGAATCGATGCAAGTATTGATTTTAGTTGGTTTCATGTACAGGCTATACGTTTACGCTGAAATATTAGAGGTCGATCTTTTGCCTTATTCAGTAAGGGGTCCGCGAAATTAAATCGTCGCCTTGCGATGGACGGAAGCGTTGGCACGCTAAGGCAAATCGGACGTACAAACTCAATAAGCACGAAGTGCTCGAATGGCTAAGTCAGGAGAGTGGCCGTGCAACAAAGTTAGGGAATCGAGCCGTATCGGCTCGGCAAAACGACGAAGGCGTATCGACTCAAGGTGGGAGGATTGACTTCTTTTTACTCCTTCATTCGATAAGTCAAATATATTATTGTATGCTGAGTTAACCTATCAACGCCACGGGCGTGGCTCGATAGAGAGTTAAACGTAGTGCGTGTCGAACACTAAGATAGAACAATTGAAATGAATCGTACGGCAAACGTATGAGTCACTATGGAACATTGGATATCGCAAAGGCGAGCGCCTCGGTGCGCAAGCCGCAAGAACATGGGATAACTGTACTCGGCGAGTGCCTTAGTGCACGAACCATACAGTGCCTTCGCGTACGAGTTAGAACGGCTAGAACATTGAACGACAATAGGCGAGCGCCCTAGTGCGCAAACCACGGACATTGAATGCTAAGGCATAGAACATCGAAATACGGTCGGAACGTGCCTACGTGCACGGGATAATAAAATATGGCTTTGTTGCGAAAGAATACAGTTGTGGCATGAATGTGGCAGAACTGTCGGATATGACATAATGCCTCGAAAGGTGTTTGAGACCTTCGGGTCGTTCGGTTGACGAGCATTGAGTTGAGGCATGATGCCATTGAAACATTGAAACGAAGAATAAAACGTAAGAGATAGAAAGTTAACGAAGAAATGCGAGACGAAAATGCGGCATGGTGCCCTTCGAAATGTTCGAGGCCTACGGGCGTTCGTTGAGAACGTTCGGGCGTTGTGCCAATTGAAATAGAGATAAGTGAACTTGCTTGGTTGTATGAAATATAAGATTCGTTTCATGGTCAAATGGACTTAAAGATATAAAAGCCCGTACATGGGTATTCCCTCGAACGTGGCGCGCCAGGACGCTGGGACCGTTCGGCCTAAGAGGGATTCGTTTACGGTATTGTTGGTGCACTTCATTTAGATGGGTAGCGACCGTCTGGTGAATGTGATAAGCCACTTGCTGCGATTATTTCGATGGCCTCTGATGTTGGTTAGCAACCGCACAGAGTTAACATCGTCTTATGTTTCGATTCGATAAATATAAGTCCATTCTAGCCCGAAAAGCTAGTGACCTTCATATAGATAAGGGCGATGGATTTGGAAGTGCAAGGTATGCGTATATCCTGCATGGACGGATTCTGAATAGAGAGCACTTATAACATGACAGGGAAAACATATAGGCGTATTCACCTTGCGTCGGTGCAAGGGCAAGTGCGTCGATATTGCTAAGTTGTGCCACGAATCAAACACGAGAATGCTTGCTTGCCTATTCAATTCGATAACATGCTTGCTATGATAACATGCTTCACGCTTTCGAATATGCCATGAAATTGACCCTAAGGAGAACATAGCAAGATCATAAGCTAAGTTGCATGATTCAACATAAATATTAAAATGTCGGTTTGGAAAGAAGATCTTTGCTTCAGTACATGCGAGAACGAACGTACTGATCCCCCATCAGCTTCATGCAGGGTGCAGGGAATGGATTGCTCACGGCAAAGCGTTGCTTGAACGCGTTGAGGCTTGGAATGTCGAAGCGTATTGAAGCGTGCTATCGCATTGACGCTTGGACTCGCGACAGGAATGATGCGGCCGAGATATAGAAGGCATGTTGTATGGAACGGCGAAATCCTTTGTGGGCAAGAGAGAACCTGAGTGTTGTAGCCAATCTGGCAAATTCTGTTGGGCTATCGAAAGCCTTTGTAATCTGATTTCGAATATCAATAAAAAGAATCGTTTTGTATACTCTATTTTCTTTTCGTTGTGAATGTTCAACTTAAAGATAACCATTTGAGAACTTGTCATCTTGCCTTGCACGAGCGCAACTCCAGGCTCGTGCGGCATCACGCCCCAGCGAGGACGATGATTCGGGTGATTCTGGATCGGGGTGTGACAAATTGGTATCAGAGCTCTACGCTCAATTTCCTCTGGACGCTTGCTTCATTTCAGTCTAAAAGTTGCCCACCACCAATCGAAATCACTCTTGACTCTACTCGATGCCGCACTGGATGTTCCATACAATAAGTCTAATATAAATCATGTAATTTTGTCGCGTGTTGTTTGGAAATTACATGGTGTTAGTTGGAAAAGTCGGAAAAGGTTTGTTGTTGCAAGTGCAACAAGTTGCGAGATATGAATTTGAGAATTTGTTGTCGTAGATACAACATGTCGTAAATTGTGGTTTGAGATATTCGTTGTTTACAACGAACGATATGAGAAATGTTGGTTGCATCGATACAATGATAGTCGTGGAATGTTGCTACAGCAATTGCCACGCGTTGATTGTAAACGATGCGTTGAAAAGAAATGAAAGTTGATATGGAATGTGTCGAACGGATTCACATATCAATTTCGAATGTGCGTTTGCGATGAAAAGCGGTAAGTCAATATCGAATGTGTTAAAACGGATTTGAGCATTGATTTTGAATGTCAAAAAGGAAATGTTGCACGATGTGCAATGCGTATCGAGAATAAATCGAAGCACGCGGTGCAGTAAATATCGGAAATAAATTGTTGCACGATGTGCAATGCGTATTGAGAGTAAAATATTGCACGTGGTACAACGTATGTCAAAAAGTAAAATTATTGCACGTGGTGCAACGCGTATCAAAGTAATCGCTGCACGAAGTACAACGGATTTCGAGAATGAAATTTTGCACAAGATGCAACGGAAGAAAATAAAAGTTATAAATCGAGAAACGAAACCGGTTCGGTTGCGCGCCGAACTTGCGTTGGCAAATGAATGCATTGGTCGAGTTGCGTCGGATTTTGATTAATCAAAGTTACGGTTGTGATTAAGCACGATCACTGCGAAAATCGTGAGTCGAAAGAGATCGTTGGTTCATAAAGAGTACGTTACGACGAAAGTAACTTAATTTCTGGGTGGTATATGGTATACCACCGATGCAATGAAGGGCTCGATTCCGAGTGGTATATGCAATACCACTTCTGCGATAAATTGTATCGATATTTTGTGAGAATTGCGAAAGGTTTGTCTGCAACGGACGGGATAGCACCGAGACTCGAGTGAGAATTTGTACGACGATATGTTGATGCAAGTGTTCTTCGATGATCGGTTAGAATGGTAAGGCGAGATTTGTAACGTTGAATGATACGTCGATTGAAAATTTATGTGTCGGTCGAATGACGAAAACTAGCGAAACGATTATGCCTTGAGGCAACAATCAGATCGACGGGATAGGAAACTCGAAACATTGAAATCAAACCGCACGACTTGCGATCCCGATTGAAATGTTGGGCGAGACGAATCGAATCGTACGACTTACGATTTCGATAAAGAATGTTGGGCGATGCGAATTGTAATCGAATCGCATGATGTGCAATTTCGGTCAGAAAGTTGGTTGACGCGAGTAATCGTGCCTAAGAAATAGTTGGTTACGTTACGGTAAAACTCATTTGAGTACGACTGAAAACACACAAAACTTAGAGGGCGAGATCGTATGACTTGAGGGTTCGATGTTGGATAATCGGTAACTCAGTTACGCGATCGAAGTATAGCGGGATGCGACAAATCGGAGAACGAGTCGATGCGTATGGAAAAGTTTATTGCGAACTTGAATGTATGCGATACGAGTTAAGTTGACGTTGAAACGGATTCAAAGTTGACCATACGTTATCGAAATGGATACGGCGTATCGAGATCGATACGTAAGGAAACGTAAGTGATGTGAGAATACAAAATAGAGTGTGCCTCGTGCTATAAAATTTTGTAAGTAACGATACGAGATTGAAACGAACTGGTTGATCATGAACTTTGTGATTTATCAAAGACGAGACTATAAGTCATCGACGATTGCTCGATGCGTATAGCATCTCGTGTGTCGACCGTGAAATAAGATGGACTCGAACTCGATACGAGTAGATGTTTCGTAAATTGCGGAATAATCGACGGTAATGCATGACTTTACTCAGAGGATAGTTGCGCATCAGTTGCGCCGATAGAAATGGTTTTGTCCGGAATTGGAAAGTCGCGTAGAAATCGTCGGAACGTGATTTGGCTTCGAAATAAGATATAGCATGGTTCGTAGTAAACTGTCCTTCGGTGATGATCCACAATTATCGAGCGTAGCTTCGGGGCAGCTGACCCTAGAAGACTTGACCGCCAAATCAAATTGAATGCTGCAGACAGTAAGATGACCCATGCGATATCGCATATGAGATTGCATCGATAACAAATACAAGGTGGTGCATGTTGACGATAAGTCTAGGCGATCAAAAATTGTTGGAACAACTTTCGATTGAGAATGATATAGTTAGATTTGAGTATTCGTCAGATGAATATTTGAATGGTTATATTGGTCGACGATAGAACTTGAAATTTACCAATGAACTTGGTGATTCGGATAGGCGATTGCGAGATTCGTGCGATGCACGAGAGAGAACGATAAGAGAATGACTTACGAGTCATGTCGTTAGATTCGGATTCACCTTGCAATTGAGCTTGCGTGAATCGAAATTAAGTTCGATGTGGCAGGACGGATAAGTTGGGAATTTGGCTAGTGAATTCCTACTTGTTAGGAAATCGAACGTAAGGCATGTCGTAAAGACCTCGTGTCAAGACGATCGTTGTCTTGAGCACCGTCGCCTTGATGTAAACTGTTGTGTCGGATAGATTGTGGCCTTTGTGCAATGTCAATTTAAACTTGCGTCGGGAGAAGCTGAGCACGGTGTCTAGGTAAGTCACCTAGCGGACGTAGTCCTGAATGTTGATGATTTTGCAAGTCAACTAAAGAGAATCATGTCGAGATAGGATACGAAGTAAAACATCAAAAATCGTTGGATAGTGACGTCGAACGTAAGGCGTTGCGGAGACTCGTTGTGATCGGATGCGCGACGGCTTAACGCGATGCGTCGAATTGATAGTCCCGATGAAACACATAAAGTGAGAAATGCGATTTTTGAATCGTATCGTATGCCTTAACTTTTGTTGGCAAATTGCGTATGTATCAATATGCATGTGTGGTAGAATTGTAAGAACAAGTAATAGAGCCAAGTCCGATCGAGAATACGAGATGGCAAGTAATTGAGAATAAGAGTTACGTGTTTGCATTGTTCTGATATCTTACAACTGAGCTTGGCTAAAATGCATATATTGGTGGGACGCCTAAAATATGTGTATGATTCCAAACTAAGTTGTACGATCCAAACGATAGTGAGACGAGATCGTGGAACGATCTAATGAAACCCTTGGAAATTTAGTATTGGTTTCGGTTCGGGACGAACCTTGTTTTGAGTGGTATATTCTGTAATGCCCCACTCCGCACGGTGCATTATGCTGAGTCATTGACTCGAAGAGTTGCGTTGACCCGATTACGTATCGATACGAATCGATACAAAGTGTTAAGTTGTCCCGAGGAATGCATCGAACTAAGTCGATACGAAGAGTTGCCTTGTCCCAAAGAATGCATCGAGTGAATCGATGTGAAGCGCCACGTTGCCTCGAAGGATAAGTGCGTTGAGACGGCTCGAAGATTCTAAGAAATTGAATTGACCAAGGTGCAAGTCTGAATCGATGCAAGTATTGATTTTAGTTGGTTTCATGTACATGCTATACGTTTACGCTGAAATGTTAGAGGTTGATCTTTTGCCTTATTCAGTAAGGGGTCCGTGAAAGCAAATCGTCACCTTGCGACAGACGGAAGCGTTGGCACGCTAAGGCAAATCGGACGTACAAACTCAATAAGCACGAAGTGCTCGAATGGCTAAGTCAGGAGAGTGGCCGTGCAACAAAGTTAAGGAATCGAGCCGTATCGGCTCGGCGAAACGACGTAGGCGTATCGACTCAAGGTGGGAGGATTTACTTCTTTTTACTTCTTCATTCGATAAGTCAAATATATCATTGTATGCTGAGTTAACCTATCAACGCCACGGGCGTGGCTCGATAGAGAGTTAAACGTAGTGCGTGTCGAACACTAAGATAGAACAATTGAAATAAATCGTACGGCAAACGTACGAGTCGCTATAGAACATTGGATATCGCAAAGGCGAGCTCCTCGGTACGCAAGCCGCAAGAACATGGGATAACTGTACTCGGCGAGTGCCTTAGTGCACGAACCATACCGTGCCTTCGTGCACGAGTTAGAACGGCTAGAACATTGAAAGACAATAGGCGAGCGCCCTAGCGCGCAAGCTACGGACATTGAATGCTAAGGCATAGAACATCAAAATACGGTCGGAACATGCCTACGTGCACGGGATAATAAAATATGGCTTCGTTGCGAAAGAATACAGTTGTGGCATGAATGTGGCGGAACTGTCGGATATGACATAATGCCTCGAAAGGTGTTCGAGACCTTCGGGTCGTTCGGTTGACGAGCATTGAGTTGAGGCATGATGCCATTGAAACATTGAAACGAAGAATGAAACGTAAGAGATAGAAAGTTAACGGAGAAATGCGAAACGATAATGCGGCATGGTGCCCTTCGAAATGTTCGAGGCCTACGGGCGTTCGTTGAGAACATTCGGGCGTTGTGCCAATTGAAATAGAGATAAGCAAACTTGCTTGGTTGTATGAAATATAAGATTCGTTGCATGGTCAAATGGACTTAAAGATATAAAAGCCCGTGCATGGGTATTCCCTCGAACGTGGCGCGCTAGGGCGCTGGGACCGTTCGGCCTAGGAGGGATTCGTTTACGGTATTGTTGGTACACTTCATTTAGATGGGTAGCGACCGTCTGGTGAATGTGATAAGCCACTTGCTGCGATTATTTTGATGGCCTCTGATGTTGGTTAGAAACCGCATAGAGTTAACATCGTCTTATGTTTCGATTCGATAAATATAAGTCCATTCTAGCCCGAAAAGCTAGTGACCTTCATATAGATAAGGGCGATGGGTTTGGAAGTGCACGGCATGCGTATATCCTGCATGGACGGATTCTAAATAGAGAGCAGTTATAACATGACAGGGAAAACATATAGGCGTATTCACCTTGCGTCGGTGCAAGGGCGAGTGCGTCGATATTGCTAAGTTGCGCCGCCACGAATCAAATACGAGAATGCTTGCTTGCCTATTCAATTCGATAACATGCTTGCTATGATAACATGCTTTACGTTTTCGAATATGCCATGAAATTGACCCTAAGGAGAACATAGCAAGATCATAAGCTAAGTTGCATGATTCAACATAAATATTAAAATGTCGGTTTGGAAAGAAGATCTTTGCTTCAGTACATGCGAGGACGAACGTACTGATCCCCCACCAGCTTCATGCAGGGTGCAGGGAATGGATTGCTCGCGGCGGAGCGTTGCTTGAACGTGTTGAGGCTTGGAATGCCGAAGCATATTGAAGCGTGCGATCGTATTGACGCTCAGACTTGCGACAGGATTGATGCGGCCGAGATATAGAAGGCATGATGTATGGAACGGCGAAATCCTTTATGGACAAGAGAGAACCTAAGTGTTGTAGCCAATCAGGCAAATTTTGTTGGGCTATCGAAAGCCTTTGTAATCTGATTTCGAATATCAATAAAGAGAATCGTTTTGTATACTCTGTTTTTCTTTCGTTGTGAATGTTCAACTCAAAGATAACCATTTCAGAACTTGTCATCTTGCCTTGCACGAGCGCAACTCCAGGCTCGTGCGGCATCACGTCCCAGCGAGGACGGTGATTCGGGTGATTCCGGGTCGGGGCGTGACAGGAAACACAGATTAGTACTATATGGACCTTGTCATGCGATGTTATCCCCTTAGCGGATATATCGGGTATTTTATGTTCGTGTACTTTATCATGAGCATCATGTACTCCTTGTATTTGTGCTTTTCGTGTGCAAATCATGTAAAATCGTGTATATTCATGTGTTCACATGATCTTCGTGTATGACTATACTTCGTGTGCAATAACATAACTCGACTAGATCCTTGTGTATTGATTGGGGCGGGGGAGTAGAAGTAGTTATGTATTCAATCCAGTAGATTACTTGTGTGCAACCTCTTTAGATTACTCGTGTGCAACATCGTACCGTTTACATAACAATCTTGTGCTCTGAATCACTAGTCACTGTTAGTTCTCTATATACTGTAGCTATTTACTTACAGTCTCTCTCTTTTATATCATATTGTTCTTTCAGTTCCATGTATCTTACTCTCTAGCATGTTTATATTTCCTAACCTGTTATGATTTATGGAGATGTAATGTACTCGCTCCTGTCATGACTGGACCTGTTGAAAATTTTACAGCGAATGATAAGGCTCTGGTGTCTACCCATTATGGTACAGCTTTGGACAACACTTGTGACTTGGACCCACTTGCAGTCGAGGATCTACTACCAGTGGTTTAGACTGCTAGCTTAGACTCTTACCTTGTCTTCTCATTGATACATTATTGTATATACTGGGAGTTTGTTTTATCTCTGGATTATTTTATCTGTGGATTCATTCTGTTTTTATCTATCTATCTATCCTTTATCATGCTCAACCTTAGATGTGATTGAGACTGTATTTGTTATGTCACCTCCATTCGGAGTGTATATACTGTACAGGTACCTTTATATTGTTAGATGTTTGACCTAGGACAGCGTTCTACCGCCGATACTGCGGCGTAGGCTGGACGTACCCACGTCTCGTGCCCTTATTCTAGGGTGCGGGTCGTGACAATCATACCTCGATACTTACGAATGTCGACCGAGATACCGTCTTCATCATTATCAAGTTTTGTCGTTGTTGCCATAGGAGTCCCCATTGATATGGATGAGTCAACTGTTGGGAACCCTTCGCAAGCATCAAATCTTTGTCCCCAAATAGACTGCGACTGCCATCATCTGTCGGCCTCCCTACCGAAACCAAGTTGTAGCGCAAACTTGGTACATGGTGCAGTGTTTCCATCGCCCATCTTCACACATCTAAACATGCCGCTGACCTACAGTCCTGACACTACAAGAAATTTTGCTTATAGTTACGACAAAGATCAGTCACTAATATATATTAATAGTGACTGAATTTCGTCAGAAATGATATTAGTGACAGACTAATCACATGAGTAACGAAATTAGTGTCAGTCACTACTACGAGCGACACTAATACTACTAGTGACGGACGAATTCCTAAATCTGTCACTATAATTGGACATGCCACGTAGATAAGTATTTATCTTTCAATATAAAAAAGTATTTAATAATTATTACTAACTAATTAGTCAGTTACTATTGTTGGGTCATTAATAATTATTACTAACTAATAAGTCAGTCACTATTGTTTGGTCATTAATAAAATTATTACTAACTAACACGTCAGTCACTAATGTTGGGCCATTAATAATTATTTCTAACTAATAGGTCAGTCACTATTGTTTGGTCATTAGTAAAATAATTTAATAATTAATAGGTCAGTCATTAATGTTGTGTCATTAATAAAATTACAAATTTTTTGAATCACATTCCTGATTGTTTGATATGTCATTAATAATATAATAAATCGGTCATTACAACTTGATCCATAAGTAGAAGCTAATTTCTTTCCACCACATTCTGTTGAAATCACAATTTCTTCATCCAAAATGGTATAAGTGGATTCTTATTAAAAAATTGAAGCAAAAAATAATATATTCATCAGATTAGACAACAACTCAAAAATAAAATATACTCCAAAACAAATTTAAGTCTACTATTAACAAAAAATATATTCTACATGAACACAAATTGGTTCTCTAAACTGTAATGAAGAAACATGATAAAGCACTTGATTTGCGTCACACCAAGCCCTTGACCACGTACTCGATTTCTTGTCTTCGGGCCTATTGCTTGAACATATGCTCTTTGTCGCAATTCCAACGTCTCATGTCAATAAAATGATAGTCACGTTCCTACGCAAATAAATCTAAAAAATTGCAGAAACAAACAAATTAAAGAATATAAAAATAGCATAAATAGGAAAAAATTATGGTTAGGATTTTAAAATTTACTTGAGTCGATGGGATTTTCTCTCTGGAACCGATGGGATCTCCTCCCTGGACGAGAAGCGGTAGAAATGGATTGAACTCCACTGATCTATAGTGGTGGAAGAGAATTGAACTCCGTCGACCTCTCTAGATGAGCACCTTTAAAACAAAACAAAAAATTATTAGAGGAGGAGGAGATGAGTAAATAATGGAAGGGATGAGAGAATTACCAGGAAAAGAAAATCCTCATGATCACCTAGAGAAGGATGAGAGGAGGAGGAGGAGGAGGAGAGGAAGAGAAAATTTTAGAGGAGTAAGTATTTAGAGGAGGAGTGGATCATAAACCCTTTATGATCAAATATTTTGCAAAAGGAAAAAATAATGGAACGGGTGAGAAAAAAGTGGTGTCCAATTTTCCAATCCCGCTAAATCGGTCCCATAAATCTTTAAAATTAGCAGATTATTTTTTTTTGTTAAATTTATTATTTAATATTAAACTATTTTTCTATTAGTGACTGATTTAGAAGTCCCTAATATTTTTCATGAAACATATTTAAATTTTTTACGTCTATCTTCTCATTTAATGATTAAATAAAGTTTAGTGACTGCATAGTCTGTCACCATTAAATATTTATTCCGTCAAAAATAGTATTACTAACGTTTTCCTTAATCCGACACAATTATTTTTTTACTAGTGACTGAATATTCATTCCGTCACTGACTTCCATCACTATAAGCAAAATTTCTTGTAGTGTGACATGTTTACAGTGTTTCCATCGCCCAAGTCATACTTTATATGACGAGCTTTGAGATCGTTGTAGTGCCCCGTCCCTACATCGTGTCCCGTTTCCGTCCAAGGGGTGCGTTAGAAAGGAACATTGTCGCTACCGATTCAGTCGGGACCCATAGGTCGGAATTGGCCGAGTCGATCGAACGAGAACGGTTGAATTAAGATCCATTCCACATTATGGAATGGCTTCTTGGGAACCAAGTCCCATATACATTGGATTGCGTCTCAAGGATTGGTTCTGCGGCTGAGTCGGGAGAGACCTCCGGTTGCTCTGATATTCATGCCGCACTTGACCGCACTTGATTTGGATTTGGCTTTGGTTTTCATGAATACATTTTTCGTGAATGTTTCCGATGGATTTTCGTGACTTGCATGTTTGAGCTTCGCATTCATATCGAAATTCCTTGAATTACTCAGTGTTCTAATCAGTTGCTTATGCGATTTCAGGTGATCGCGTAGGCGACGTCAGTACAGCCAACCAGTCACTCGCTTGAAGCAAGTCTAAGGCGAGTGGCTGACCTCCTTCGCCTCGTCCCTCTACTTCGAAACCAATATGTGAAGTAAATGAATGCTTGTTATAATAGTGTAGAATCTAAGAAAATCATGGTACGATTCTTCATGAAACACTTACTATCAAACTGCCGGTATTGAAAATGGAAAACATGCTTCCTCATGTAATTCTATTTAGCCTATGCAAGACAATGAATGAATCAATTAACCTTTATTACAAAGATATGGCTAAGTGAGTAAATCGACTAAGTTCAAAACAAAGGCTAAGTTTCGTACATAAAAGACAAAAGATAAGGTTCTAGAAAAGAGATAGCATATTTTAAGACTCTGCAAAACGGCCATTGGACAACTTGTCGACAAGGTGTAGTTTCTTCGAACGGTTGCCTAAGCCAAGGGATCGATTCAGCCTGGCAGGAATGAGTATAGCAAGCGCCAACCTTACATCGACGTGGGCTTTTCGGGAATTTTTGCAAAGGCTCGCTATCCGTCGGAAAAGGGTCGCCGTCTAACCTAGCTATAGTCCGTGATGGCTTCATATTGCCAGTGGCCTTCTCACCCTTTCACTGCTTAACAAATGCATGTGACACGGGATGAATATGATAGCTGCTTAATGCTTACAAATTTATATACTTTCCTCGAAACATGTTGACATGCTAATTGATCAGGATGCTTAGAAAGATCACATAAATAGCTAGCTAACATGTTTATAAAACTGCTTGAATCAAATGCAGAGCTTGGATTTTAATTAGTCATTCGCCAGTACATGTGATCATACTGATCCTCGCTCTTGCAGGTCTCGCGAATCATGAAGGACGCGCAAACTAGCTCGACGACGCTCGTGATTTTGAAGCTTCGGCCGTGCATCGAAGACTTGTCCCGTAACTCCACTTTTGAAGACTTTCAATTATCCAAGGAAGATGGCTCAGCGTCCCTCCATTCTAGGTTACTGGAGTACTTTATTGTATATTGAGGGATGTATGCAATGTATGGAACGGCTATCTCAAAGTTTTCTTTCTCTAATGTGTGATGCAATTTGTCTGCTTTCTTTCTTAGATCTCGTGTCTCGGATTACATTGTGACTATGCCTTGTGCGATCGCAAATTAGGTTCGCACGGTATCACGCTCGGGGGACGACTATCAATTCGACGGAATCGGGACGTGACAATCGTGGGACTAAGTGACTTGACAACCGCAGACAACAGGGGACAGTGCTTGCTATGACTTCGATAGTCCAACAAAACTCTTGTCTAACGTGTTCGTGCAACGACTTGACAAGCAAGGGCTTCGTCAAGCCTTGTATCGAAGGAACGTGATGTGCACATGTTCAACTTGAACAATCAAGTTCTTTGGATGCATAGACTTAAGCAACAAGCAGTGAAATATGACTTAAACTACGGGACAAGCGAATGTTAATATTAATTATAGTTCCAATAATATTGTACATTTTAAATAAAAAAGAATGCAATTTTAACTTTAACTAGTTTGAAGTTGTGAATTTAAATCTAAGTTTAAATGTTAAATCAAAAACTATTTTAAATTTTAGTATTAATATTAGTTTCAATAATATTATAAAATTTAAATTAATAGGAATGCCACGGTATTAGAAACCTAACTGATATTACGTTGCTCGGGCTCGGTTAGTGTTCTTCTAAACTCATATATGCGAACTAGTTATTTGTAATAAAAATCAAAAATTAAATTTTAAGTTTAAAATCTAGTCGAGCTCAATCGTCTCTTTTTATTCCATCTCCCACTCTCTCTCACTCTCTCTCTCTCTCTCTCTCGGGTTCTCTCTCATAGATTGTGTTCACTAATACCATATCATTAAAAATAATTACACAACAGTAAACATAGCATTAAATGTTGCTGCATGTATTATCCTACACAATTTAATAATACATGTACCCAGAAGACGAGAAAGTTATGTTGTTGGAAGTTGTTTCTTTAAAATTATACTTGCTTCTAAAGTCACTCAAGCATTTTTATGAGCCAACAGAAGAGGGCCACGTGGCGGAGGTACAAGAAAGACGAAAAGGTTGTGTTGTCGCCTTGTTGGAAGTTGTTTCTTTCAGAATAATGCTATTTGTACCTCCAAATTGTACCTTCAAACTGTCCCTCCTTACGTGGCAGCTGACGTGATATGTTGATCTGGCAGCTGACATGACAAAAAAATTTAAAATAAAAATATAAATTAATATTAAAATTAATGTTAACATTAACATTAACATTAAAATTAATATTATTATTAACATTAACATATTAATATTAACATTAACATTAACATTAACATTAACATTAACATTAATATTAACATTAATATTAATATTAATATTAACATTAATTAATATTAATATTAAATTAACATTAATATTAACGTTAAATTAATATGGATAAAATTGGGTAGTTAACTTTTTGGGTTAAAATTTGCCATGTCATCGGTCATGTCAGATGACACACAATTTTATTTAACATGCCACATCAGATGCCACATAAGGAGGGATATATATTAAAGGGACAATTTGGAGGTATGAAAAACATTACTCTTTCTTTTTGTATTGTTTCTTGTCCTTCATTTCTTCTATTGGTTTCTAACACGCTCTATTTTCTTCAATGGCGACGTCACATGGAGAAACTGATCGTCGTGTGGAAGAATTAGTTGATGAAGAAAGCTTTACTTCAAGAGCAGTGTCAGATGATTTGGATGATGAGCAAAGTTTAGAAGCTGTTAACTTAGGAGACAATAAAGAACAAGATGAAGAAAACAACGGAGGAATACATCATAAGGATGATGACGACATCAACGCAAACAACGAAATGTTATTTCGTATCATCCTTTCTAATGGATTTAAGAAATGCATTATATTTTTACATTTATTTCACATACTTATTTTATTTTATTTTGTTCTTAGGGACGATGGTGAATCTCCATTGGATTTCGATGCAGCGACGATGAAAAAAAAAATTGCAGTCTGCCAACATTAACAAAGCTCCAAGGGATCTCTTACATAAAGATATTGTTGGCTTACTGTTCAACTCTATTGAAGAAGCAGAGACATTCTACCGGATATATTCAAAAGCATTTGGTTTCAGTATTAGAAAGAATAAAGTAATGAAAAACAAATCTGGGATGGTGATGGTCCGTAGTTGGTGTTGTTCGAATGAGGGATTCAGACAGAAGAAATACGATGAAGCTCCTAACAGGGTTCGTGAGCCAAGAAGTGAAAGCAGAAGTGGTTGTAAAGCAATTTTTGTATTGGGTACACCAATTCTACAAAGCTGTGGTTCGTCAAAAAATGTCATGTACATCACAACCATAACCTGGCGAATGATTATGAAACAGTTTTTTTGAGATCTCATCATAAGATAGCACCCGCAGAGTTGGAACAAGCTAAGCTTATGAAGCAATCAGGGATGGGGACTGGAGATATATGGAATTTACTTGTCCACGAGAAAGGTGGCTGGGATAAGGTTGAATGGACGAAAAAAAGATTTATACAACGCTTTTGCTAAAGATAGTAGAGCACTAGATGATGTTGATGCTACGACAACACTTACATTTCTTCAATCTAAAGAGGGCATTGACCCAGATTTCTTCTACGCGTAAAAGGTAGTGGAAGATTCCAGATTGACCCATCTCTTTTGGGCTGATGGTGCATGTCGATTCGATTACGAATTATTTGAAGATTCGCTAGCATTTGATTCTACATATAAAGCAAATATAAGTCAAATGTCGTTGGTGGTTCTAGTGGGTACAAACAATCATGCAATGACTTGTGTGTTTGGGTTTGCAATGATCCATAATGAGACTGCAGAGACATATTCTTGGGTTTTAGAAAAATTTCAGGAGTGTATGAATGGCAAAGTACCAGTGACAGTTCTCACGGGTGGTTGCAGATCCATGAATAAAGCAATTGAGGATTTAATGCCAAGCGTAGTTCATCGAACGTGCTCATGGCATATCCTAAACAATTCAACCAAACATGTACACCGAGAGGGTTTTGCAAATGAATTGAGTCTTCTTATTAAAAGGTACATCGCACACTTGCTACTTTACTTTGAAGTATGTTGTTGTTACAATATTAGAACTTTAGTTACTGTCTATGTTTTCTAAACATGTACTATTCAGTCGAAAAATTTGAAAACCGTTGGCAGCAGATGCTAAGGGATTATAATATAGAAGGCAATTAGTGGACCACTGTATTGTACAGAACGAGGGAGCGATGGACGGACACATTCCTACGTGGAAATTATTTTGGTGGTTCTACTGCAACAAATAGATGTGAATCTATGAACGCATTTCTAAAAAGATTTTTGAATGAGAAGCTGCCACTATAGAAGGCCCTTTAAAATTGTGACCACGGTTTGGCGGCCTTACGTCACGGCCAGATAAGTAAGCATGTCACTGATAAACTCTCAACACCAGCTGTGAAACAAACTAGCATGGCCGAAATAGAAGATAAATTTGCCGCAATTTAAACTAAAATGATATTTATAGAGGTAAGGAAGGAAATCACACGTTCTGATACATATACTGTTATCCACCATCACATCATAAGAGAGGCAGAAGTTTGCACTATCCAAAAGTATATGTCGCCAAACAGTGTCAACCAGAAGGTTACATTTAATCAGGCCGACAACATCATAAACTATGACTGCTTGTGGATGGAGACCGAGGGGATTCCTTGTAGGCATATTTTTTTAGAAATAAAGAGATTGTGTCACGACCCGCATCCTGAGTAGGGACACGAGTATGTGGGTACGTCCAGCGTACACCGCAGAATCAGCGGTAGAATACTGTATAGGTCTACTAGAAGGTATAGCATCTAGACACAAAATAAATGTACCTGTCATCTCCGTACGGAGGTATATAATCTCAACTCAATCACAAGACATCTAGGAAAGATAGGCACGAATATCAAATAGATATGATAGAATTATAAGTACATAAATAGAAGCAAAATCATAACAAA
This sequence comes from Iris pallida, assembly GCA_029216955.1. Taxonomy (NCBI): domain Eukaryota; kingdom Viridiplantae; phylum Streptophyta; class Magnoliopsida; order Asparagales; family Iridaceae; genus Iris; species Iris pallida. Next base: position 5,484,845 of record JANAVB010009198.1, on the reverse strand, counting down.
GTAGAGAGTCGAAAACATAACACAAGTCTCAAAACATAAATATAAAAATAAGTCTCATAAACTAGCTGGCTCGCAATCCAGTCAAACCTATATACTAGTCTAAGAAGGAAGTAAATCCTCTACTGGCACTAAGGGTAATATATCATCAAAATCTCTATCCTGGCCATACCCGTAAAAGGTAGAGCAATCAGCCAACATTTCCGCTGTAAATATCAACGATTATCCGGTCAGGAAAATGAGCAAGTACACCTCCAATAACAGTTCTATAGTATTAACAAATGTTGTAAGAGATAATCACAATAGAATACAAGATCTACATATCAAGATAGAAATATAACTGGATATGTAAAGCAGGAAATTATTCCAGGGTGTATCATGCAGGAAAGTAGAACTGAATAGGAATATATCTATCTGATGTAATAAATGTAAAATATGCCTCGAGTATTATAGCATTATGTGATCGGTATGGGTCAAGATCAGGCTGTTCCATATGACCGGCTACAAATACGAAAACTCGGCCCGGCCAAAATGGAAAGCTATGGAACAAGTAGTAACATATCAGGCTACACCCTACGTGTAATGAGGGTGGAGCTATAAAACAAATAGTAACTCAAGGTGGGTATTGATCACATAACCTATAATACTTCCTATCCCCGAATAGTATACGAATCCAGACATAGCACGTCATGACACAGGATTCCCTAAGAAGGTAGCTACACCCTCGCAGGAATCGGTGTCAATAAAAGTACAAGAATAAGATCGAGCAAGTACCAGTATCCCAAAAAAATCTAGGAATGACATCTCATGACAGGAATTCGATATATACTAGTCCATACACCATCGTGTCGAGAATCAAGTAAAACACTATAACTCAATCGGATACAGAAGATATCAAGACAAAGAACTACTATCAAAGAATGTACTCGTCTGCTGTCCTGAGTTGTCAATTAAGATCGATGCTCAGAATGATCTCACAGACCTAACACTACTAAAATACCCCATATTAGCGACGTTAGAATAAGTCGCTAAATGAGGAAAATCCGTCGCTAAACATAAACTGCGACGGATTTAGCAACGAAAATTTGACATCGCGTAATGGCTTGTCGCAGATGACCAATTCATCGCAGTTCGTCGCTATTTGCGACGTAAGCTAACTTGTCGCTAGACGTCGCAAAATTAGCGACGTCTAGCGACTATAGAGTATGTCACCAGATTGGCGACGTAGGGCGACAACTTAGCGACGCATTGAACTTTAGATATGATGACATGGCATGTCAGCCACGTCAGCACGTTAGCGACGTCTAGCGACAAAGTTATCGACGTCCGCACTTTAGCGACGTCTAGCGACAAAGATATGATGATATCCCACGTCAGCACTTTAGCGACGTATAGCGACATCACATCGCAAGTTAGCGACGTATAGCGACGTTCACTCTCCGTCGCTAGACGTCGCAGAACGTCGCTATACGTCGCAGACTGTATAAAAAAAATTATAAAAAAAATAATTGCTATTTTTGTTATGCTGTGTGTCTGTGTTTACAGTGTGTGTGAAGTGCAGTGTTCGAACCATCGACAGTTTCGCTTACTGTTCTATATTTTATCTTGGATAGAAAGAGCAACAGTTTAGGGTGCACTTCTCAGAGCTTCCTCTTCACGTCCTTCACCTTCTCGGGATCCTTTACGACGTCCCGAGAAAGTGAAGGCCGTGAAAATGAAGCTCTCAGAAGTACACCCTGAACTGTTGCTCTTTCTATCCAAGATAAAACATACAACAGTAATCGAAACTGTCGATGGTTCCGAACACTGTATTTCACATTCACTGTAAACACAGACACACATCCTCACAAAAATACACATTATATTTTTTTAAAAATTTGGGCAGCACCTCCTTTGTATATCAGATCATCGCTTATAACCCAGCGTAGGTATATTCGTCATCCCCGTCGCAGATAAATGGCAAAACAAGTCTACAACCAATAAAAGTTTACAATCAATAAAAGTCTACAAACAATAAAAGTCTAACAAGCAATACAACCAATAAAAGACGATGGAGCAATATCATCACCCAATACAACTAATAAAAGTCTCGCAAGCAGAGAAAGAAGTATCTCAACCAATACAAGTCAACCACAAATAAGAGTCTCACAAACAGAGAAACAAGTGTATCAACAACAAATAATAAAAAAGACATCACAAAGGACCCCGGCTGCGCATCTGGGATAAAATGATGTCGTACTGCTCCTGTATGAGCTGTGCAACGTCCGGAGGCAGTGAAACGTCTGGAGTCGGCGCCATCGATGGACCGGGAGGACGCTGCTCTATCTCTCGCAGTCGCTCAGCATGCACAGCCAGGGCACTCACCATCCTCCGACTACTATCCTCATACGAAGTCTGTACCTGATTGAGTGTGGCAGACATGGCGATCTGCGTCCCCTACAGCTCGACCTGTCTACGCTTTGTGCGCTGCGTAGACTCGGTGAGCGTGTGCAAGTTAGCAGCTGTAGCCTGCTGCAGACTCATCATCTCCTGCATACTGTGCTCGATCGCATCAAATCGTCCGGTGATCGTCGGATCGTCGGATCGTCGCTCTGCCCCAGCTGCCTCAGAAATCTGCTGCTGCAACTCGCGACGCAGCTCCTGGAGCTGACGAGCAATATCATGCGCCTGTGATGACGCCTACGAAGCTGAAGACTGCGCACTGACAAAGGGGGCCCGGGATGACTCTGAAGCCAAATAGGCGCCGTAGGATCCCGTACCGTAGTACGTACCCTTCTGAAGACCACCAACGGCGGTCATCCAGAGGTCGTCCGGCGATGAAGCTGTAGGCGGCTGTTAGGAAGTACCAGGCCCTCCCTCTGCTGGCGCACTAGCAGCAGCAGCCGCCTCCTCTTGTAGCCGAAGAAACTTGGCCTAGAATAATATTTGCTAACGTCTAAGTGTTTGCTAAAGTCTATATTGATATCTATTTTCCTGTTTTCTAAGTTATAGTAAATTAATATAAAGGATAGAACGTACATATGCCTGCGTCGCCCTTTCGTCAATGAACTCCCCAGCCCTCCGATGGGTGACCAGGAAGACGGTCACCATGTTGGGGTCCTCACCCTTTTTTACCTGTTAAAATATATATTTATCTATTATTAGTATTAAACATTCTTTCCAACTATATATAAAATGATGTTCGTCATAGGAAACGTAGCAGACGACGAAAATGCTCCGTCATAGGAATGGAGCCACCACACCACTTACCGGCGCTCGACCGCGCCATCTTGGCCTTCTCAGACCGCTCCCGGTACCCGTCCTCGTCGAATCTAGCCTTCATCGCAGTCCACTGCTCTGGCGTGATCCAACCTTGGATCGGCTTTCCGGCGCGGTCACGATCCTTCTGGTCGCGGATCGCATCACGAATGAGCTTGCCTGCGACGGCAGGAAATAGGCCCTCGATCTTCGCCGCCCGGTGTGGTGGATAGAAGTAGGTCCTCTACGAGAAGTCAAATAGAAAAGTTGTATAATATACAAAAATGATTATTAAAATTTAAAAATAAACAAATTTTTTACCTTGAAGTGGGCCAACCAAAAGGCCTTCCTATCGGCGGGAGCATCTGAGTAGTTAATCCAAGGCCCACCATAGTTCTCCCTCAGAAATCTTCCCAGCGCTTTCTATACTGCAGGAGGCCGATATCTATAAAATAATAAATTTCATGAATATATATGTACATATAATCATTTGAGAAATATATATTGACTAATTAACTTACTTCGTAGGCCCGTCCGTCCAAATCTCCATCCGCGTCTCGCCCGGTGGAGCGCATGGAGGGTCGCTATCACCTCCTGCCTGGTCAGGATCAGTCTCATCCCCGTCCTCTATATGCTGGGTGTCGGCTCTCCCCATGGAGCCGTCGGCAGGAGGAGTGTTGGACGCAGGAGGAATGCTGGACGCCGGAGGAATGCTGGACGACGATGGTGGAATGCTGGACGACGAGGGAAGATCAGTCGCCAACCTGCTGGAACTGCCCTGTCCCGGTAATGGACCGGGAACAGTACTGTACACTGGCGTACTCGGAGATGAGGATGAGGGTACGGAATCTGCCTCCCTATCCCGAGGCACACGGGACTGACTCGTATGATGACGTCCTCCGCGTCGTCCTCCTGCCATACCTGATAATAACATATTTATATGATAGACATCACAGATTTTTGAAAAATATCATAGTCCCAAAAGTGTCACTAAATACATCACAAATTTTTGAAAAATATCATAGTCCCAAAAGTGTCACTAAATACATCACAGATTTTTGAAAAATATCATAGTCCCAAAAGTGTCACTAAATACATCACAGATTTTTGGAAAATATCTGTCACAAAAGTGTCACTAAAGATAACGTCCTCCGCGACGTCCTCCGCATCGTACATATTTAATCCTCTTCTGAAAATTCATCTTGTTCGTTTAGCTCTTCTTCTTCTTCTTCTTCTTCTTCTTCTTCTTCTTCTTCCTCCTCCTCTACATCTTCACTTTCATCTGCATCTTCCTCTTCGGATAATTCTACTTCTTCTACACAATTAGATGTGTAATGAGGAACTTCCGTATTGTCCACTTCTATATTATTTGTTACAAGAGGTAGTTCATCCTCTTGATAAGCTATATCGTCAACCTCAAAGGTATTTCTAGCTTTGGTCTTGCATACTGCCCACCAGTCCGACCTTGTTGTTTCCCGTTTAGGATAACTTGTGAAGTACACGTGCTGAGCCTGACTTGATAGGACAAATGGTTCATAGGCTTGATATCGACGCCGATAGTTTATATCCACAAGACCGTGCTTGTCTACTTTCCAACCTTGACCTTCAATCGGATCGAACCAATCACACCTGAATAACACAATCTTAGCAGGCTCTATTCCATAACTATATGTCAGCTCCACAATCTCCCGTAGGATGCCGTAGAAATCGTTGCCCGCATCAACATCTTTGTAGTTCGAAGATCTGATACACAAACAGCTGTTTTTGGTGGAGTCGAGATCCACAAAGTTGTCTCTGATCGGGCAAGTTGTTGACCTGAACCTGAACCCATTAACACAGTAGCTTGGCCATATTTTTGCAGCATAAATTGGTCCCTTGGCTAGCGTTCTAATAGACTCATTCTCAAGTCTTGCGTATGGACTATCGACCTAAATACCACGAAAAAATAAATTAAGCTCATTCTCAATCAAGTGCATATACTGAAAGGTAATTACAGAGTTCTCAAGTCTTACATATGCACTCAACCATGATGGAAAATAACGCCTTATTTCTTGTTCTAGTTCTTCTTCTGTTATGTGTGGCCTACCTGACCTCACTTCATCATTAAATATGCTGAAAACAACATCGTTCAATTAATGTAATAGTCTAATAATCAACACTATTAAAATAATGTAAACGTATTAATTACTTACCCCTCCAGCTTCTCTACTTCATCCTCATCGCAGTTGAGTAATACATACACCTGAGCAGCCCTTAGCTCATCATCGTTCAGATATCTCTTCTTTATTTTACCCGACGGCTTTCCTGAAGCATTGAATACCTTCAGTATTGTATCATTACATTCATGATCTCCGTCGTCGTTTCTGGAAGCTCTCGTTCTATTAGTTGCAATATGAGGCTTGAAATACATCGAACAAAAGTTTGTAATCTTCTCGAGAACATAGGCTTCACAAATAGAACCCTCGACCCGTGCCTTATTTTTCACCTTTCTTTTTAGGTGATTCAAATGTCGCTCGAACGGGTACATCCATCGATATTCGACGGGTCCACCAACATGTGCCTCATAGGATAGATGAATCGGCAAATGCTCCATAGAGTCGAAGAATCCAGGAGGGAACACCCTCTCTAGCTTGCACAGTGTTACCGCAATGTCCTTCTCTTGCTTTTCTAGACGATCAACGAGCAATTTCTTAGAACAAAGGTCCCTGAAGAATATGCTAAGCTCCGTCAATGGAGCGAGTCGCCGGGGGCGGGGGGAGAGAGTCGCCGGGGGGGAGAGTCGTGGGGGGGGGGGGAGAGAGTCGCCGGGGGGGGAGAGTCGCGGGGGGGGGAGGGATTCTGAAAATTTTGGAAATTTTCGAGTGAGGGGGAAAAGGAAACAGCGAGCCCTAAGTAAAACATTTAGCGACGTCAACTAAAGACGTCGCTAAACGTCACAAAATTTTATTATATGGCGACATATATTAATACTCTGCCGCTGAACGTCGCTGTTCTGCGACGTAATTTATGTAATGTCGCTGAACGTCGCTAGTTAGCGACGATTTGCGACGTCACATGACGGGAGTCGCTATATTACATATATAGCGACGTTATTTTCTTACGTCGCTAAAACACATCGCTAATATAGCATATTTTAGTAGTGTAAAGATGAGATATTGTAAGTTAATTAGGTTTAAACAGAGTTAAGCATGATTTTCTAATGTATAATATGCAATCTAGGTCAATCTCAGTCCAACTAAGTCAAACTAGGTCACATCAAGTCAAATTAGGTCAAACTGAGTCACACTAGGTCACAAGAAATCAAACCAAGTCAAACTAGGTCAAACTGGGTCAAAGATTGACTTACAGTTGACTTTTGGTCAACTAGTCAACTCTGGTCCACTTTGGGTCAAACTAGGAGTCAAGGTCAAGCTTCTAAGATTTTGGTCAAACTTAGATTAGTGGTCAACTTCTATGATACTTAGGATATATTAATATATATACATACCACATATATCCTTACCCATATAGTACCACCCTAACACATACATATAGATATCATATATCAAGTATATACATATCATCATTATTAACCATAACCTATATCTATATATTCTCATAATATATGTAGATACTATATAACCCAAAAACATATATAACTATCTATATAACCCTTCCACAATCTAACATCACCTTGGTCATATCGGTATTCCAATACCAATACCTTGGTTGGAATCCAAAACCTTATCTTAGGTAAACCTATTTCTTACCTTGATATCTTGATACCTTACCTTGGAATCTTAATACCATACTTCGGTCATAAGGAAAACTAATCATTTACCTTGAAGGTAAAGGTAATTCATATTTACATTAAGATACTAACTTGGTATCATGAGATACCAAGATACCCCTCAAATATCTAATTAACTAACTATCTTTTGTACTAACATAACATCTTAACTAATATCAAACATATAACCTATAGAGACTAACTTGCTAACATACCAATATCTAGAACTAACATAACCTACTAACATATCAATATCTAACATACTAGATATCTAACATCAAACTATCTAAAAATATATCAAATATCTAACAAAATACTAATCACTACTATCTAACTAACACTCATACTAACAAATATAATTTACACTAACATATAACAAACTCTAACATATCTAACCCTCTACTAACCAACATCTAACAAACATACTAACATATATAACTTAACAATATATATATATATATATATATATATATATATATATATATATATATATATATATATATATATATAAAATATATATATATATATAAAAAAAAAAATATATATATATATATATATATATATATATATATATATATATATATATATATATATATATATATATATGTATGTATGTGTACTAAAAATATATATATATATATATATATATATATATGTATGTGTACTATATCATACATATACTCGACAACCTATGATACCTACATTCACTTAATATCCATACTACATAGGCTCATAGGTTACACAAAATGTCTATGTCGTATAGTCACTTTTCTACTTAAAATCAATACTGTACCAATTGGACCTTTACTAAATCCAAGAATTAAATTATGTCATAGACTTTCATGTTAGCTTTCCGAAACTTCAAACGGATCGCATTTTCGTGTCCGGAAGCTCCCGAAATCGCGAAAACACCGAAACGCATTTGTCTTTCGGACAGCTGACACTTAAATAGAATATAAATATATATATATATATATATATATATATATATATATATATATATATATATATATATGTATGTGTACTATATCATACATATACTCGACAACCTATGATACCTACATTCACTTAATATCCATACTACATAGGCTCATAGGTTACACAAAATGTCTATGTCGTATAGTCACTCTTTTACTTAAAATCAATACTGTACCAATTGGACCTTTACTAAATTCAAGAATTAAATTATGTCTTAGCCTTTCATGTTAGCTTTTCGAAACTTCAAACGGATCACATTTTCGTGTCCGGAAGCTCCCGAAATCGCGAAAACACCGAAACGTGTTTGTCTTTCGGAAAACTGACACTCAAATAGTTTTACAAAAAGTTCTAAAAAGATTTTGGCTTATTAAAATTTATACATGGAAAGCTAACTTCGATACGGTTCTTTTAGAAAAAACGAAAGATTAATTGGAGTTCTGAGCTAAAAGTTATGGCATTTCTAAGTTGCCATAGTTACTAAAAATGTGGATGAATATTATGACGAATTTGGGTTGTTTTGGACAAAAGAAACACATGTAGGCCAAGATACTTGGATACCAACATAGGTATCCAAATGAAACTCATTCTAACCATCCTAACTAAAATCAATCCACTCTCTAACCATTCTAAAATTGAATTTAAAACACAATTAATCCTATTAGACAATAAACCAAACACATGGGGTATCCTAATTTGGGATCTATCAAGTAGGACGCAAAACACATATCTAAAATCCTCAAGAAAGCTCCAAATGGCCTCAAACTTGAATCTAAAGGGGATACATGCATGGAGGTTGACCATATAGCTTCAAAACTAACTAGTATGCATAGAAAATCAATTTAGAGGGTTGGTTTTACCTATTGGGAGTGGAATTCCAATGATACTCTCAAGAACACGGCTCTGACACGAAGATCTTCCAAAAAGGACATTCCTCCTTGCACTTTGCTCCAGATCTTTGCTAGCACCCTCCCTTGGTAGTATGAGAAGGTTGGATGGAAGTTTTGGTGGAGGGATGTAAGAATTTGGATATCAAATCAAAGGGGGGAGCTCTCAATTTGGGGAAGAACACTTGTAAAAGAAAATGGAGGCTTGATGGAATAAAATGAAAGGAAGGGCAACCCTCCTATATGTGGCTGCCATCTAACTTGTTTGGGCCTTGGAGAAAGTCCAATAAGGCCCCTACTAATCTTCCTTAGTTAATTTTAAGTTAGGTTCAAGTTTGGGATCAAAAGGGTTAAGTTTAAGCCTCTAACTTAACCAATCTAACAAGTGGGATTAGTCTAAACTTATTAACTTAATTAGTGGGATTTGTGAGCCATGACTAGCTAATCTTGGGGTCCCTCTAGAGACTAAGCTACCCGGGTCACTAACACAAGTCAGAACGAGACGAAACTCAAATATGACTAAACAAATCCCGAAAAATTAATATTAAATATATAAAATTTCCAAAATATTAAAATATAAAAAATGACCAAAATGCCTTTAGCCTAAGAAGTCGTAATTAGCTTATCTAATCACATAGGATAGGTCTCCGTGGTCATGGTTAGTCTCTAGGCTAAGCAGGTCTAAGGTTACACTATTGAAAATGCCCAAATCACAACACACCAAATTAATTAGTATTAAATCAATTAAAATTCACCATAAATCATTATTATTAATATTTAAAACTAAAAGTTCACAAAAATTCAAAATTACACTCATTTTAGAAAAGTGGTGGTTACAGATTGTAAATTGGAGATATTCCAAAGAACTTGATAAAAACTCGTTGGCTCAAGGATTGTAAAGAGAGTTATCTCTCAGGACCTGGCATAGAAAGAAGATTCGTCCATCCAGACAGTATTGAGAGCAAAAGCTATGGTAGTATTAGTGAACAAGTTAATCTGTTTACGTATTATTGTAAAAAATTAGACAAAATTCAAGAGAAGGGAACGGAGTTGATGTCGTCTGTTCTGATGGAGTTGAAAAAAAATGGTGAATGATATTGGTGAAGAAGAAAAAAAAAAGGTAGCTGATGCAGTTCATGGAGTGCATGAATCGTTTAAGGAGCCAAATCCGGTAGCAACAAAAGAAAGGCCTTCTCAAGAAAAATCAAGTCAGACTAAAGTAAGTCAGACTATCCCGAAGCCTAGAATTTGTAGAGTTTATAGAAAATCGGATCACAATTTTCACAATTGTAAAGTATGGAAGCGAAATAGCGACAAAGAGCAAATGGAATCAAATGAAACGTTATTGACTTAAGAGCATCTCCAACCCTATTGTCTTGTTTTGTGTTGTGAATCCTATGTGGCATGAGACATAAGACAATATCTTTCCTATGTGGCAAGATGTCATTCACACAAAACAATGAGATAAAAATATGTTCTCCAATGCAAAAGTTTGAAAAGAAAATAAAACAACTTTTTTTCAACTTCCAAGACAACTTTTTTACTTCTTCTTTTTATATATATAAAAGTCATTTTGAAGGGGCAGATGCCCACAATAGGGTTGGAGATGCTCTAATAATCAACTTTTTTTTTACAATTCTCAGTCAATTGGGCGCATCAGTACACAGAGAATAGTGTTGACTTGGCAGAATTTGAAGGGGCAGATTCATTGGTATTAATGGCACATAAATGGTAGTAGTTGGGAGAGTTTGTTCTCGTCTTACTTAGCTTTACTAGAGAAGGGGCAGATGCATTGGTATTAATGCAAATTAATTGAATTGAATTCGAAGTGACTGCCACTTGGCGCATGAGTTCGAGTTGTCCTTGCCTATAAATGGCAGTAGTGTAGGGAGAGTTTGTTCTCGTCTCACTTAGCTTTTCTTGTGGAGATGGACTCTACCGATCCCCCGCCTTGGCAAGACGCTTTCCCGTTGGTTGTCGATGTCCTCGTTCGAAGAAGCTTTGGTGGTGAAGTCCTTCAGAAAACTGAGATCTGCCTAGTGGACTATCCGTGTTTGTGCACTTCATCGACTGTGTGCCATGATGTTGGTTACTGAAAGAGCCCCAGGGTTTGGGTTAATTGTCAACCCACACTCTGTCGAAGCGCCCGCACGTTGATTCGCTCTGACTATGCACGGTGTTCCGTCTACGCACGTTGACGATGAAGTGATTTGCTCTGACGATGCACGGTGTTCCGACTTTCATATGTAAATAAAAGTTTAAACTTTTATATGTAAATAAAATTCAAACTTTTCGTGGTTTGCCTTAAGGAGTTCCTTTGCTCTAACGATGCACGATGAAGTAATCTGCCTCAAGGTGTTCCTCAAGGAGTTTCTTTGCCTCAAGGAGTTCCTTTGCTCTGACGATGCACGATGAAGTGATTTGCTCTGACGATGCCCACACGCTGCTCACATTCAATTTTTTTTGTAGTAGGATTTTATGTAGTAGTTTAGACTTTTATATGTATATAAAAGTCAAACTTTCCGTGGTTTTAACAATATAAATGTATTTCAGAAATAATTTTATTATAAAAGACAGAGCAGACCAAACGTTATAAAAGACAGAAGTTCCTTGCCCAATTACATTGTTGTTTTGCAATGTCACTGCTAAGTTGGTAGTGTTACATATTCGCTTGAAAGCAACTTCTTAGCCCTTCCCAACCTCATCATTGTAATCTTCTGGTGAGTGTCATCGTCATTTCCTCTCGATATTTTGAAGGAAGTAGTCATCAACCTCTTCATATAATACGTCGTGTATAAGAGGCAGTTGGGTGCCTGTTGTTGTGGGCATCGTGGAGAACAATTTAGCACTGTGCTCTCATACTCCATCTTCGTCGGGCATCTCTCCCTCATCATATCAACTTTCCTCCTAACGATAGGCTCTAAGATCTTCTTCATTAATTCTGTATCCACTTTGCCATTTTTGTATGTTGTTTTACCTCAAGGAGTTGTAGTATGTCCCGTCGTAGGAGATAAAGTTGAATGTGAGCAGCGTATAGTGTTTGATGGATACATGAAAGAGTGAGATGAATAGCAACTCTATGTTGTCCTCTAAACCCATGACAAAGTTTTCTACATCTGTTTTGAAAGTGTCAAGGGCGCTGGCTTTTGCTTCTGGTTCAATAGCACGTTCAACGATGTTCTGTTTTCTAAAAATAAAATACAATATCATGAGTAATTTTTATGTCATTTTTTATCGGTGTACACATGCATATAGATTTTTCTGTTTGGATTCTTACCAATGTGTGGGGCATCAAGAATGTAGACCACTTATGTTGCACGTCCTTTGAACTTGATTGAGTAAACCTTCTTGTAATGTCTTGAATTTTCCAGTTTCCTTATTATTAGGTTGAGTATGCCAACCTCCATGTCTTCATAGTTGAGTATGTCTTGCATGTCTATTGCCGACAACTGGATTGCAACTTCATTTTCACCCTCTTTCGGCAAACTCAAGTATACAATATCACTGTACATAAATTTAGTTTAGATTAAATTAATAGAGATTCTCATGACATAATTTTAAAAAAAGTCTAGAAAAAAAAGGAAAAAGGTCATTCATCGTCCAACAGACACGGAGAATTATAATTCGCCGTCCAACTGACACGGAGAATGTAATTCGCCATCCAATTGACACGGAGAATGGTTATTCTCCGTTAAGAATTGGACGAAGATTGGTTGAGTTCATAATACATACTTTGGACTCATCTTTCTGGGGATTACGATGTCGATTTAATGCTTCTTCAGCTCTTCATCCATATCTTTCCAAAGTACGAGTTCATCGCATTCCCTTAGTATGACACCCTTCCTCTTTAGTTCAGCCATTTTGGCGTCTTCTCTGAATTTCGGAGCGGCATTCATCTTCCGCTTTTTATTAGCCTCTCTAACTGTATTCTTTTCCAAGGGAGTAACATCTTCATCGGCTAATACCGCTGATGGTTTTCTGGACATCTTTTCTCCCGATCCTCCTCTTCTTTTGGCTTCTTTTGGAGCAACAAGTTCAGCAGCTGCTTGAGCCTCCTCATGCTGCAATGCTACAACAATGGCTTGGAGATCAGCGATTTTTGCATCCTTTTCAATGGCTTCAATATTCAACGATTCAATATTATTTTGAAGCTCCATTTTCTCATTAACGAGTCTTTTATTTGTTTCTCTGAGATGCTTGGTTATTTGCACTGAAATAACACAAACAACAATGAAATGTATGATGTGAATCTAACAGGAAGAATGACCATTCTCCGTGACCTTAACACGGAGAATGGCCATTCTCCTGCATTCTAAAACGGGGAATGTCCATTCTCCCTCTTATTAACAGCCGAACGACCATTCTCCTTCCATTTAACACAGAAAAAGAGAAAATTTACCTTGTGCATGTAGCTCCTTAACCTTTTCACTAAGCTTTCCATTCTCAGCAAGAATCTCAGATTTCTTTCTTCGCAAGGAGTCCAATTTCTGCGCCAACATCTCCATCGACGTGTTCTTTTGAATTTGTTGGACACCTTATTCCTCTAGCTCTTTAAGCTTCTTATGAAGATTATCGTTCTCAGCAAGAATCTCAGATTTGTCTCTTCGCAAGGAGTCCAATTCCTACGCCAACATCTCCATCGAGGTGTTACTTTGAATTTGTTGGGCTCCTTGTTCCTCTAGCTCTTTAAGCTTCTTATGAAGATTCTCGTTCTCAGCTAGAATCTTAGATTTGTCTCTTCGTAAGGAGTCCAATTCCTGTGCCAACATCTCCATCGAGGTGTTCCTTTGAATCTGTTAGGCTCCTTGTTCCTCTAGCTCTTTAAGCTTCATATGGAGATTCTCGTTCTCAGCAAGAATCTCATATTTCTTTCTTCGTAACTCCTCCAATTCATGCACCGAGCCCTCCATCACAACATTGACTGCACGTTGTTGGGCTTCTTGTGCTTCTAGCTCTCTAAGCTTTTCATTGAGTTTTTCATTCTTAGTAAGAACCTGAGAATGCTATCTTCTCAACTGCTCCAATTCTTGCACCGACCCCTCCATCACGATGTTCATTCCAAGTTGTTGGGGTCTCTCTTGTTCAGCATTCTCATCCCCACCAGTTTGGTGTTGTGCCTCTCCTTCAAATGCATCTTTTTCTCGTATCTCTACGTCCTCTTCTTGGTGGCATTCCTCTTTCCCGACAGCTATAACCAAATCTTTGAATATTTGTTTCGATCTAAATTTAATGTGATATTCGCATTTGAGGAAGACCGAGATTTCGTACCCATTCCATGTGTAAAATCTCGGATATTCATGTATTGGTGTGGACTTCCTTTCCATAAGCGTACTATGTTCTGCAAAACAATAAAGAAAGTATATTGTGCAACCTTCCATTTTGGAGTATGCATCGGAGTAATCCCCTCCTTAGTTTTACTTGTAGTCCTCTTGATGCTCTCCATGACATACTCCAAGATTAACTTTGGCCACCATATTCTGTTGACAACTTCTATGTTGTCTACCAAGGCCAAGAATCAGTACGACAAATTTGAACCGCTGGATTTTGTGAAGAATATTGTTTGGCACAAGAGGAAGATAATTAGCTTGGCCAAATCATCTAGATTAACATAGTTATCTTCGCCACGAAGTAGTTGTAACAATTCAAAGAACTTCTCCCTCACTTCCTTATTCGTGACTTCTGAGTGTTTGTCCTTAGAATTAGCCAGCAATCTTGTGAATTGATCTCTACACAGGCTCAATGATGCTGGTAGTGTGGGCTACTGTTGTTTTTCCATTATCAATCTTCTGTAATTTTCATCATCCTTCAGCGGTAGACCGAAAATGGCTGCCATATTGCCCATACTCGACGCTATTTTAACAGTAGTGCTCAGTTGAAAGTATCTGATACCATATTTGTCTTCCATATATGTTCCTATCAAATTCTCAAGACCTTCTGAAACCTTGGCCAATTCTTGAGTGCGAACTTTGTTTTTGTAGAATACCTCGACAAAATTGTAGAAACCGGTATTCTTCAAAGAATCGATAACTGGCTCGGGCAAACGGCCGCTATCTTCTTTGATATCATCCATAAGAGTTTGCATCGTCTTGAAAAAAGAACGAAAAACTCTTGAATCTTTATTTTTGACAATTTTTTCCCTACAAAAAAGATAGAAAATTAGGTTTCTGTCAAATGTTCTCCGTCAATCTAACACGAAGAATGGCGATTTCCCGTGACTTTAACACGGATAATGGTCATTCTCCTACATTTTAACACGAGATGGTCATTCTCCGTGATATTTGCACGGAGAATGACCGTTCTCCTACATTTTAACACGAGATGGCCATTCTCCGTGATATTTGCACGGAGAATGACCATTCTCCGACATTTTAACACTTATAGTTATACCTTCTTTTTGCCCTCCTTCTTGATTACTAGCCTCTGGCTCATGTGCCACCTTTTTAAATCTCTTCACAACAGCTCTCTCTTCTTGCATATCTATATCTTCTCCCACTTCTCTAACTGGGGTTCCATTTGACGCTGATGTTTGCAACATAGTGTAAAGATTACGAATGGTGAGTCACTGACGGATTTTTGAAATAGGGTTTGAAGATTTTGGAGGATGAAACCTAGAAACGAAAAGGAGCAGCGTGTGGAAGAAAAGGAAGAATATAAACTTTTTGGATTTGAAGAGTCTGTTTTGTGAGTGTTTTTAAAAAATTAGAAGGGCAATAAGGTCATGCCGCACTTTTTATATATTTTTAGCTAATTCTGGGCATGAGATGAAATGTTATTTTGCGGTGGATTTTTTCATAAACTTTTGCGGTTTTTGGACATTTTATAAATTTTCTCTTGTCAATAACTTGAGAATTTTTCTCGATACATAGGTTCAGAGGCATAAATAACTTTAGCACGAAGAGAGGGTATACCCATATGGTCAGAGGCACAGGTTAGAAAATTTTAGGATTATATGGCAGCAAGATTATGAAACAAATGAACATTTTGATATCATTTTTATCCCATATTTTAAGAACATTATAACTCAACAAAACAAATAACATAATACATTAGATATAAAAAAAGAAGAAAAAATTATCGTCTTCCATATTCAATCATTTCAGTTTGGACTCCTTTCTGCTTAATTATATTATATATTGAACTTGGATAGTACTTCATTATGCTCTGAAGTTGTAATCTTTTCAGCAGCTTTGCGTCTTTCCATTCCCGCATCAAACTACATATAACAAATATAACATTAAAAATATTGCTCTAAAAAGTATAAGTTTTTGACGACATATTTTCAGACTTACATTGAGAGAACGGTAGTCCAGACTACATCGGTTTTCATGAATGTAATTACAAAAATCCCACAATCAAGTAAATTTCTTGGCGGAGAACATAAGGACGACATTTTATGGCAAAAGTAGAAAAGCTGAACCTAGCATCTCTCAACTTCAAAATCTCTTTTTTAAGAAAGAGATCCAAATTTGAAAGCTACAATTACCAAAATACAATATGTATTAGTATGCCACGGATCTTGTACGCAATTTATAAAAATTGATGAATATGAGCTTACTATTTCTTTTATGACTGATTTGTTTTGAATCAGATCATCTTTAGATGCAAGTGTGTCCCAAATTTCAACAGTCCTTGTGTTTAACCATAACTCTTGTAAGAGTATAGTGTCCGTCAAAAAGAATGGGTATGTATATCTGAATCAGAATTAATTAGGTAAAACAAATTAGTAAATTTTTAAAAATTTAGGATTAATATTTAAACAGAAATACATTAATACCTCGTTACAAATGCTTAAAGATCCCATATAATCCTAGAAATATCTGCACTTCTTCCATATTTTATGAAGCTTCTTGTCAGATGGAGGTAACATTGCTTTCTACATACACATCAATTAATACATTACGAAGGACAAACAAACTAGAAAATTGTTAATGCATATGCATTGAAGAATAAAATGCTTACTCACCGTTATCCTTATTAGTAAAAACCATACATTAGCTTTATTGGAGGTTCTTTTCCGTTCCTCCGCGGTGGGAAGAGCAGAGACAAGGGTTACAATCTGAATAAATCATTAAAAATATCAGCGATGGAATCGAAGTAAACATAAATGGCATCTAAGAAGAAATATACTATCTATACATACCCCATCTTTAATTCTCGTTAAAGGAGCTAAGGACTTCATCTCAGCACAAGACACATAGATTTTGTTGCAAGATGATATTATTTCTCTAAGAAAAGAAACGAATAAATTAGGAGAAAAAACTGTTGAAATTAAATCAAAACTCATATTACTTACTCTTCAGGTCTATCATCCGCAAAAATATAGTCATAATAACTCGAAGAACCACTAGTACACTTGCTAGGCTTCGAGGTTGAAGTTTTTGTTAAACTTTTCAATGGTGTGACCGGATCTAAATTTCCACGCATTCTTTTCGAAGAACTGTTAAAGTCAGTTTCTTTTGTAGGACACAATGCGAGAATTCGGTCCATTACTTTATCACGATTCTGTAGCAGCATGTCCTCCTCATTGGAAGATGCAACGAAAACCTCCTCTACATTATTAAATACTCCAGATGAAGATGCCTTCTTCAAAGCTGGAGATTCTTCAATCTTATCCAAACGTCGAGATATATTCATTTGTTTAATTTCTATTGAACCAAGCTTAAAATTGATCGATACAATTTGAGCTGAAATCGTCGACAGTTGTTTTTCAATCCTGCGCAACATACGCGGAATAAAAGTTTCATTTGGAGCTGGCAACCAATCTTCTACGTCTTCTATATTTCCCACCACACGAGTAGACATTTTCTCCAGTACTACAAAATGAAATAAGAAAAATTATTCTACGTATTTCAGATTAAATAATAGTTGAAACAAGAAAACTATTGTATATGTAGCAAGAGAAAAGTACAAAAAGTGAGGAAGGTGGAAAGACAAATAAATTTTGAAACTAGCAAAGAATCTACTAGCCGTTTGATTGAGGAGGGCTCGAGAAAATTTGTACTAGCCATTTGAAAAGTACAAAGGTTATCATGATTAACAATTTGAGGAAATCTATAAGAGGTTTAATTCCGCTGGTACTCCTCGTTGTTCGGGGAGGGCTCGACGAAGTCCGCCGCGAACCAGAACTTTTTCTTCTTTCCTTCTTCATCTATGTTTCTCCTTCCACCACCACCACCATGGCCTGTAGCTTTATAACCAAAATATTAAATTGTTAGATGAAACAAAAAAAAAATTACGGAAAGATTACTAAATCAAAATCAAATATAACACATATTCATAGAAAATATGAGATTAAAGATGAAAATGTTACAGAAGTAACACCACAATTTTACAACAACTAAGAAGACTCTGCTAAGCAATAAGTAAAATTAGGGATTGTGTCCTCCTTGGATTTAATTTACACAAAGAAGAGATTTGAGAGAACGAACTTTTATCGGCTTCCTACCACTCTTCTTCCTCTGAATTCTTCCCTTACTATTATCCAGATTGGCTACAGGAACTTCGTCCATGTCGTCATCGGTGTCATCATCTTGATCGCCAGCAGCGGTGGTGTCGTCATCTACATCACCTACAGACCTGGACACACTGTGTCCTTCCTTTCCGGCCGACACACAATTATTGTTATATATACGTAGTTGCACAAAATATTAAATTATATGGACGAAAGAGAAAGCAAATATGAGTTAATTTAGGGTGTTCATTAAAAAAATTGTATTGAAGAATGACCTGCTATAGCAAATTCACAAGAGGTCAAAAGTCAAAAACAGTATTAAATGATGGCTCCTGCATTATTTAATCTGAATTTAATCTGAACCGTTGGATGAACATCCAACGGTTCAGATTTGCGATGTATCGATACATCCCAAAAGGGTGGATGTATTGTAGAATTTTTCAGATATATATATATATATATATATATATATATATATATATATATGTATATATATATATATATATATATATATATATATATATAAGGAAAAAAAAAATATATATATATATATATATATAAGGAATAATATATACCTCCGTGAAAAAATTACATTTATTATCAAAACAAATGTATTTGTAGAACATTAACAATGGTGAGGCATGCGACTCAAGTGGTTAGGAGTTCGATTCCCAGTTGGGAGAGTTCGACACAATTATCAATTATATATATATATATATATATATATATATATATATATATATATATATATATATATATATATAATACTGTTTGGATTATTTTATTTTTTTGGACCAGGGCCGGCCCTGAGCTGTTGGGGGCCCGAGGCGAAACTTCGAAAATGGCCCTCCCATATATAAAGTAAAAAAATATATAATTAAAACAAAATTTTGTTGTAGTAAAGATTTGAACCAATAACCTCTTAAATATAAGTTTAGCATTATAACTACTACACCAAAATAATTTTTTTTTAAAAGGTACATGATACATACTAGTTCTTTTATAAACAGTTTCATGTTAGTGCCCCTTTCATCGGAGGCCCTGGACCGTCGTCCGGCCTGTACTGGGCCAGGGCCGCCCCTGTTTTTAACTGCCTAGATCTAGGCGAGCAATATATATATATATATATATATATATATATATATATATATATATATATATATATATATATATATATAAGTTTAGTTGGTAATATAGTAAGTGTTTGTAGGTTTTAAACAAATTGGACTTTTTTTTTATAATGTAATACCTTTTTTTCCCATCCCCAAGCCAGTTTTGTAGTTATATTGCGAGTCCCCCTAACTAATTTTTTTTGGGATCCGCTCCGGCTGCCTGGCCTTATCCTTCTTTTAGGTACTGTTTGGGAATGGTGGAAAATAGGAGGAAGGAAAAAGTTGAGGGGAAAGTGAGAGAAAAATTTTAAATGATGGTATTTGGAAAGGGGGAGAGAACATAGAAGAGGAAAATTTGAGAGAAAAAAGTAGGTGGGTCCCACCAAAAATTTTCCTCCCAAATGTGGGAGGAAAATGGAGAGAGATGAGAGGAATTTGAGTGAATTTACCCCACCACCCCTCAAAAAGTTAATATTAAATCATCATTTAAGAATACCAAGGAGAAAATAGTAATTAAATATATATCCATAAACAAATAAAAAATTGTTTTTAAACTTTTTCTTCCCTTACTTTTTGTCCATCCAAACAAAGTAAGGAAAAATTAACTTTCCTTTCATTTTACTCTCCTCCATTTTCCTTCCCCTCAAATTTTTCTCTCCCTCCCCACAAATGTTCCCAAACACAGTGTTATGAAACATGCCAACAAATCGAAGCTCTTTTAAACGGGGATAAAAGTTAACTATAAGTTTCTTGTATAATGTACAACAAAATGTTGTTTGGCTTCCAATTTGGTGATATCATCTTCTATTATGTGACATATGACATGGTTGCTGACATGGCAGCTGGCATGACAAAATTTAACATTAAAATTAATATTAATATTAATATTAATATTAATATTAAAATTAAATTAATATGATAATTAACATTAAGATTAACCTTAATATTAAAATTAACCTTAACAATAAAATTAGCATTAATATTAACATTAAAATTAATATTAACATTAACAATAAAATTAATATTAATATTAACATTAATATTAACATTAACATTAATATTAACATTAACTTTAATATTAATTTTTTTGGATAATTAATGATTTGGGTTAAAATTTGCCATATCAGCTGTTATGTCAGCTGCCATGTCAGATGTCACATAATAGGAGATGACATCATCCAAATATTTTGGAAGCCAAATAGCATAATTGAATGTACAATATAAGGCTGTTAATGTTAGGCAAGCGCGTCGTTGAACTCTTCAATGCAAGGTTATATTTAGTTGCCATGAGAACCAGGGGGAAGGATAGAAAAAGAAAACATGATGTCATATTTTCATATTTTCCTCGTTGAATATCAATGCCTATGAAAAATAACATTCGTCGTATGAGCAGCCAAGTGTTTCATACTTTTGGCGCACGGAGAACAAGTCTAAACTTAGAGAGGGATGAAAAGTCGACGAATAGAAAATGACAGTTATTGGTATCAAATAAGAGGCGCAAAACTAAAAAAGGGAGGAAAATGCAGCTTTCAGGAGCCATTTGTGAACTCAAAATTACAACTTCTGCCAAGAATATATGGCCGATTAAGTCGACGCTAACATAAGCTTGCAAAACTAAGGAAGATAGAAAAGACAAGAGCATGCACTACTTTCTGGACGTACGTGTGCCATGCATTTTCTGACAAGTGGACCAAAAGCACAATCATATATATATATAGGATTTCCGCTGGTCGCTGTCTGCAATTCTATTCTTGGTTATGTAGCGGACATTTATAGTCAGGGAAGGGTCGCTTTCGGACGATTGGGCATCGTTCGTGAATCCATCGCACAATGGACAAAAAAGGCCAGCCGAAAGCGGTGCGAAGATAGGGATCAGATAAGTTCTTAGTCCAACTCTTTCCCCCTCAATGAGCCCATCACTCTTCTTCTTCTGTCCCGGTCCCCATTATTAGACTTGGCATTGCCTTTCTAGTTGGGGAAGCTATGTTTGAAACATATTGCAGGAGTTGGTTACCACTAGAATGTTTGTGAGCATTTTAATGCCACGAAGCTTCCGCTTAAACAGGATCCAGAGCGGGTCAAGTTGTACACAAAGCTCCCGCTTACGTAGGGTCCAGGGAGAATGAAAATGTATGCAATTTTATCTTACTATATATGAAGAGGTGGTTTTCGTTATTCAAACATATATACTCCCGGATGCAAGCAACAAGTTGTACCATCACATATCATGTTATATATATATATATATATATATATATATATATATATATATATATATTTTCGTATTAGCAGACGACGTTGGATCTGTCTTTTTGGACAATACATATTACTTTCTTAATTATCCAACTTTTTGCCAAATTTTGAACAAGGATTAGAATATACTGTTCTACTAAACAATCATTAGCAATGATGACTATGACGGTCACATGTAAAGGCACCAATAAGGATTATTCATGGTATTATGTTGTGGGTAACAATATAGGCAGCTTGCCCCACTGAAGACGTTGTAATCCTCGTACTTAAATCTAGCCCGCAACATATATTCCTCCTAAGCCGATGTGGTTGTATAGTCTCGGATACCATTCGAAAATCAATCATTGTGCACAAATTGTCCATGACAATGCATATGCATCTATATACAAATATTAATGCATAATAATGAAACAACACATAATAAAAACCACACAATTTCTATTCATATTCCATATATATCGAGCCACCGCTTGTAAATTACATTCCTTGAGCCAGGACTCATATACCTACCACATTTTATTTCCAACATTTGAGGCTCATAACATTTCTACTCACTTCATGCATTAACATTCCTTTCCAAACAACAAGTGAAGCATCAATTCATTGAATTGTACCAACAGTTTGTAATTCTAACATTTCCAAGTAACAAGACTTGCAACATATACAATTACTTTCTTTTATCTTGATTCTTTTGTTATGCATCATTAATCATTAATGACTAATTGTAGGGATATATTAAAGGAACATAAGGGAAATTCTTTTATTAAGAAGTGGAGGTGAAGGCAAAAAGGATTAAAGCCACTCACTGATTAAAGAATTGCAGAGAGAGAGAGAGAGAGAGAGAGAGAGAGAGAGAGAGAGAGAGAGGAGGGAGAGGGATTCGAATAGCAGTCGTTGGATATATTTTTTGGTAGTGTTACATATTAGTTCCTTAACTACTCAATTTCTTGTGTGATTTTGAACCATGATTAGAATATATTGTCCTGCAAAAAATCATTAGCAATACAACCTGACTATATGAAAGTTACTAGTGAAGGCAGTAATAAGGACTATCCAAGGTATTACAACATTCTTTTCGGTGCAGATAAAAAGTCTCACTGAGGGCCTCGTAATCCCTGGGATCACATATAGCACAAAACACATATATTCCTTTTATGCCGAAATGGTCCTGTAGTCTGGAATACCATTTACTGAATCAAAACTTGGTCACAAGTTGTCCATGACCATGCATATGTTGAAGCATCCGGATACCAGGCATTCGAATATTCGGTGCCCGTTTTGGCCGCACTTGTCACACTATACTCTGTGATAGGGACCACGATTCTCGAATGTGTTTCCACATTTCTGCACTCCTTATCCTTCGACGTCGTTAGGACGTTTATTGAAATTATTACGGAGGACTGCCAGTGCTCGTTGCGACATACGGTCGAAGATCCGCTCGTTATCAAGAGCGGCATCATTGGACTCACGATAGGTTTGGCACCGTTGGCTCATGACGTCCCCACGAAGCTCGTCGTTTGGACCTTGTAGAAAGCGTTCATACCAGGTTTCTTTGTTGGGCAGGAAGGCGCCCACAAATTTTGCCAGTCTCCAAAAGTTTGAGTCATAATCGTCAATTGACATATTCTCTTGTTTCAACATCATGAACTCATCTTCTTTTTATCGACGGACGGCACGAGAAATATACTGCTCAAGAAAGGCTTTCTTGAACATTTTCAGGAAATCTTGGTCGAGGTTGGCTTCATAGATTTCATGTTTTTTTTACGCCCATCATTCGTAGGCCCTTATTTGCAGCTGTAACGCCGCACATGCTACTTTCTTGGACCCTTTAATGCTGAGAAGATTAAACAAGTCTTCGATTTCTGCTAGCCATCCTACGATCACATCGAGCTCCGCTCGACCGTTGAACTTAGGTAGGTTCATTTTACGGAACTCCGTTGCTTTGAACAAGGAGGAAAAGTTCATCGTTGGTGGTTGGACTTCTTTCCTATCTTCAAGTGCCACGATCATTGCGTTGGTGTTGGCCGCTAATTACGTTGGTGTTGGCCGCCATAGTGCTCACGATCCGTGTCAAGGCATCCATTTGCTTCTGTTGTACACCAAATTGGGCTTGGATCTGTGCTAGAAGTTGCTGCTGTTGCACAACCATCAGGTAAAATATTCTCTCAATTGTAGTTTCGCTAGGGCCAATGCCCTCCGAACTAGCCGAACTAATCGCATTGGTGTTTGTTGCGGCATGATTATTTTTCTTAGTCATCTTTACAACACAGAGTAAACCTGTTAGTTTTTCTCAAAATATCTACGGACGTACTTGTATGGAATTATTATTTCATGCAACATTATAACGAAAGCATTCAATCAAGTAATCGTAACCCACAACCAAAAGAAATATTTTTTAGAATTTAAGGAATTGAACCATACTCTGATACCAATTTTCCACGTCCCGATTCGACAAACCATTCGTTCTCTCATCGATTTCTGCCAAATTGATCGTCCTTACTGGGACGTGATACCGTAAGAGTCTGGAGTTATACTCGTACAAGGCAAAAACATTACATTTGATTATTCATTTAAAACATCAAGTTAAAACTTCACAAATTGCAGAGAATTGAACACACATTATAAGAAGATAGAAATATGCTTTTCATTAATAACTTGCAACGAAGTGCAAATCGTAATTACATTGGATATGTCGTTGTACTACATTTGATTGAAACAAAAGAAAACATATGACAAGCTACCTGAACTAATACTTGTCTTTCCATACATTCACATCCTTTTATATATTTCAAGCCTTAAGATGAATTGGCTTCAAAATGCTTTAAAATAGGAAGAGCTTCAAAATGCCACCCCGAAGTTCAGCTTTGGCCTAACACCATGCACCCCCAGAGTTCTCGTCACCTGTGGGGTTGGGGGATTAGTATACTTGGGAATGCACTAGTGAGCGGGATGAACCCACCCGTCTAAACCGACTCTGATTATTAAGGTAGGCATGCATTGAAAGTTGTCTTACTATTTAGAACTAGAATTTACTTCATATTGGTAGCATTTTCGAACAATAAAACCATACAGTAAACATAGAAGTTTTTACCACGGCTGTGCTCATCCCTACATGAAGCAGAGATAATACTTACCACTTGCATAAGACAATAGGTGAGCATGCTACTATCTTATATGCGGTCATTCGTGTTACGACACCAAGAAGGACTATTCTGAATGGCATTACGACGTACCCTATCAGTCCAGGTTGCAAGCCTAACTAGAGTTCTCGCAATGCCTCGTGCCAAGCACGAACGCTCAAATTCTCCCTAGGTGGATTCGATTTTCGATACCCAGAATACCGTTTTGAGGAAGCAACCTTGTGCATAAGTTGTCTATGATAATGCAAGTGTGTGAACAGTTTACTTTGTAAAACAGATGTATGGTACGAAATATAATAAAGCAGTTTATCTTTTTTTCCAACTCATGAAATAATTCATTTTCCTCAAAGCCATACTTTCTGATTTGGTATCCTGTAGGCACTAAATATCATGAGGTACCATAACGCAATTGACATTCGTTTTTCATTTGCATTCCTTGAAATAGTTTTTCTCTTTTCTAGAACCTTAACTTTTTTCCTTTGATGTATAAAATTTATAGTTTATAGTGAAACTACTCTAAATTGCTACAACTATTCCAAGTCTTGAACTTAGTTATTTGGCATACATTTAACTTGGGATCGTCGATTTAAATAAGTTTGAGGCAACAAAAATTTTATTTACGGTTAGGAGCAGAAAAGAAGGGGTCGAACCACCCACCAAATATTCGAATATGCCGAGAGTCAGAGCACTTCACATCGTTCAAGTTTCAGTTACGCGAGCTCCTACAATGGCACCAACATTTTATCAGAATTCCTTCTTTAATCCTTTATTTTGAAATTCTTAGAATGAAGGAATAAATTGAAGCGAAAACACATTCATCAAAACCAAGCAGCAAAAACTTCAAGAAAACCATACAGCAGCCCGTTCCTTTCGAAGGGACTCTTATATAGAGCTCACTCGCCGAGACGCAGTCTGCTGCATCTAGGACTTATTCTAACAGAAGTCGTTTCCTTAGTTGGATCGATTCTCGTAACATTCGTCCAAATTAATTTATTTGACGCCATAAATTATTATCATATACCAAGCTCAGCGACTGAGTCATTCTAGCCATCTAAGTTTTCGACCAAGTCTGACTCGCCACAAGCATATTATGTAGTCAACCGCCTATCGGAAATGGGGTATTAAAGTCACGAGGTCTTAGATTTCAATGTGTAAGACATGGTAGCTCAAGTGCCTAGAGTGGAGACATAAGACCCGAGAGTACAGTATTTGAACCCCGATGAGAGTGATCATGACAAAAAATTACCTTCTTCATATATATATATATATATATATATATATATATATTATGGAACGGCAAGATTCATTAAAAGAAGCGAAAGATGGCGCCAGAAGATAGCCCGAGCGACCTACAAAAGCTCCTACGTCGAGAGGATGCCCTGTCGGAAGAAACAAAGGAAAGTACAAATAGCTGGTGCCAGGAGAAAATTTGCACCACCGAAACCAATAGCCAAACCGGGGTTAACCCGGAGGTCTCAAAAAGGGAGAGAGAAAAGTGGTTCGGCCAGGCTCGAAACTGGAGTCCAGTCGGTACCGATAGGCGGGCTGGAGAGAGCACCAGACCCTCTCCACGAGACTAAAGCAACGGGAGTCTCTGACAGTTGGCCGGTGGATTCTTGCACCGACCACGGTTGGAGCATAAGTATCGTGGCATCGCTGACACTGATGCTTTCTTGAGTTTGGATGCTAGGTAAGCCTCTTGGTTGGAATGCTCTTTTTTCTGTATGCCTTGAGCAGCATCGATAGCCTGTTCAACCTCTAACATTCTGGTCGGTATCGTTGTTATGTAGTCTGGTTGCTCGACTAGGGCTCTAATGATGGCACACTCCTTGACAGCCTCCTCCGGAGAGCTATACGCAGCAATCTGATCGAAATAATCCCGAAGGTAAGGCGGAGAATCCTATATCACAGCTAATGCAGCCCAGTACGATTTGTATCTGATGTTATTACAGGAGAGCTGCCAAAGGGGGATGTGTTATCAACGAATGGACCTCCCTCTACGTCTTCGTTATCAACTTTTTCATCTTCCTCTTCGGGATCTACGTCCTCTGCTACCAGCATGGCCTCTGGTTTTGCCACCACTAGTACCTGTGACTGTAGAAGCATGAAAATTTTCAACAAATATTGCTCCATGCGCCCAAGTCAAAGCAGCTTCATGCGCCCAGTCAGTACGACTCCATGTGCCCACTAAATGAAGCTCCATGCGCCCAGTCCAAGTATAACTCCATGCACCCAAGACTAGCTTCTCCGAAAGGAGGGCGCATAGCTTGAGACATGACTATGTGCCTAAGCCTGACTTAGTCAAAGCCATGATCAGAACGTGCACCGAAGCGCATGGCCACGTCATTCTCCACGAGCAGTCATGCACCGAAGCATGCGGCCACGTCAACACCACGACCAATCTACGATCTTGCAGCCTGTATGCGCCTACACCCTATGCGCCCAAAGCAGGACCATACGCCTACGTGAGAACCAGCGTGTCTCTTCATGTGGGAACATAACATCATTCCAGCCTAAGAACGACTATAAAAGGGGAGGCTTCTTCCCTCTTCAACGGACAGAATGGAGAGCATTTTTAAGAGCCAAATTGCTGCACTTCTTGCCAGTGTGCCGAGAGTTAGCAATTTTTTTAGGTTTTCTCCTACTTTTGTAATCGGAGTGTCAACGGAGTAAAGGAGCAACTGCCGCTCGATCTCCATCGTCCTATTCCCCATAATTTTTCTTTTTGTACTCGAGAATCCTCAGCATAGGATCTCTCAGGCGTACTCGATTTGTGGTGCCTTGCGCCAATAAAAATAAAAGATAATATTTTCTTCTTCTTCTTTTTGTGTGTCCACAAAAATGGCGACTCTGCTAGGGACTACCTTTTCCTCGGATGAGAAGGTGGTGACGCAATCCGATACCGACAAAGTGGAGAGTACTCAGAAGATGCTGATCGTAAAATTTGATCAGCAGGCGTTTGAAGAAATGCTCCCGAGGGACCGCTCTACTTCCTCAAAATCAGCAAAGTCAAACAAGTCTCGCAAGACTTGGCTTCCGAAGGCTCACTGTGCATATCCTGCTGGTGTCATAGCGGATATGCAACTGGAGGACTTTGTCACCTGGGCGTAGGACTCTGCTACAGAAGTCCCCAAATAGAGAAGGCTCACACCGTTCCGGGCTCTACTAGCCCAGTGACTTCTTCCCTCCACAACCAACAATATAGTGTTCAACACTCGAGGCTTGGCAGAGAAAAGTACTACGATGCCAGGGATCGGGGTGTGCGGCACTCTGGCCAGACCCGACAAGGCTCATGAACGAAGGAGGCGAAACTGGAAGAAACTGCTCCACCAAGCATGCGCCCAAAGCCATGCACCTAAGGGAGTGTTTGGGTGCATAGCCCCAACCAGAACACTTCTGTCTTCAACAGGCGAGGCACTCAGAGTCATGCGCCCAAGGCTATACGCCCGGGCTCTCTGGATCTATACTATGCGCCCATATTAAGGCAACTCAAACATGCTGCCAAGAAGATTGTGCCCAAGCCCAGTCTCCAAGGCCTATGCGCCCACATCAAAAGGACAGGTCCCAACGCGTATAGCACGGGGCTATTTTTAAGGACATCCCAGAACTTAGGTGTAGGGGTTGCCCCTGCACATGAACTAAGTCTGATGCGCCTACTCTCCTTATGAACCTGCATGTAACTCAGCGATGCATGCTGTCATGCCCCGATCCCGCAGAGTTCTTTCATCCTCGCTTTGGACTCTGTGAGACCGTTCATCCTCGCTAAGGCGTGATGTCGTGCAAGCCTAAGTTGTGCTTGCACAAGGCCAAGACCTGAAACAAGACAAGATAGACAAGATTGACAATATGCAGCAAAACGTATTACAGATAATTGAAGCAGCAGCGGACATATTTCAGAATACATGCATTGAACAAAATGGTAACAAGAAACAATTCTCTTTATTGATTTCATTTGAACAGATTACAAGCTCACGATTCTCTCTGATACAATGTTACATTCTCTCAGAACTTTACAGATTACAATGATTCTGTACCCATACATTACATCCCTTTATATACAAAACCAACTCTTGCTACAGATGTCATCTCTTGGCATCACTTCTAATTTCTGGCTCCTGAGGATGAGGCTCGGGCTATCGCTTCGGACTATCCTTCTCGAAGCATTATGCACCAGCATGCAGACTGATGGTGGGTTACTATATCAGCATACTGGTGATTATGAACAAAGAGCTACATTTATCTGAAATAATCACTGTTCATTTAGTGAGAAAATATTTCTTGTAATGTGATCTTGCTACTTTTTACCTATGTACATTCCGTGCATACAGAGTCAGTTTACATTCTTTTGAAAACATCTTTTGAAAAGCTAACATTTGTCTCATTTCAATTCAAGCATATAAGGGACTGTTTTGATCCATCTTAGCCGCTGTACCTTCCGTGGGTTCACCTCGTAGCTAACCGCTATGACTTGCATGGGTTCAGCTCGTCGCTATCCATTGTGACTCTCTTGGGTTCAGCTCGTCGCTAACCGCTGTGACTCGCATGGGTTCAGCTCGTCGCTAGCCGCTGTGACTGGCAAGGGTTCAGCTCGTCGCTAAGTGGACACTCTTTGCACCGAGGCAATAGCTTCTCTGTTTTCTTTTCAAGGCCATATGTGGATTCTCTTATAAGCATACTCAAAGTCTAGCATCTTATTATTAGCAACAACATTCATTCAAAAGCTCAGATTCTTATTAGGCGTAAGCGTATCATAAAATGAGACTTTGTCCACTCATCCAGATCAATCGTCTTCTGTTGCAAAACCAGCAATCCAATATTTCTGTCTATCTAGTGCCTTCGCGGAGCGGGGCACTACATAATTACCCATCGAAAAGAAGTTTTGTCTTTGAAACTTAAGGAGAAACTTATGATATCTATAGCAACGATAGTCCTCATCCTTCGCCATCATCAATCCATGAAATCACAATTCAGATCATATCAAAACTCTTCTTTAATGAGGCATTTCAATCTCAATCAATCAAATCGATAAAACATATGCCAGCATCATAAAAATATTTACAAACTTATTGTAGGGAACGTTCATCTCATTGATGATATCAAGAAGGCAAGAAAATTTTGATCAGAAGACATAAACAAATTCAATTGAATCAAAATTCGCCAGAGGATCATGCTGCTTTGATACCACTTTGTCATGCCCCGATCCCGCAGAGTTCCTTTGTCCTCGCTTCGGACTCTGTGAGACCGTTCGTCCTCACTAAGGCGTGATACCGTGCAAGCCTAAGTTGTGCTTGCACAAGGCCAAGACCTGAAGAAAGACAAGATTGACAATATGCAGCGGAACGTATCGTTGATAATTGAAGTAGTAGCGGACATATTTCATAATACATGCATTGAACAAAATGGTAACAATAAATAATTCCCTTTATTGATTTCATTTGATCAGATTACAAGCTCTTGATTCTCTCTGATACAATGTTACATTCTTTCAAAAATTTACAGATTACAATGATCCCGTTCCCATACATTACATCCCTTTATATACAAAACCAACTCTTGCTACAGATGTCATGTCTTGGCATCTCTTTTGATTTCTGGCTCCTGAGGATGAGGCTCGGGCTATCACTTTGGACTATCCTTCTCGAAGCATAGTGCACCTGCATGCAGACTGATGGTGGGTCAGTATATCAGTATACTGGTGATTGTGAACAAAGAGCTACATTTGTCTGAAATGATCACTGTTCATTTAGTAAGAAAACGTTTCGTGTGATGTGATCTTGCTAATTTTTACCTTTGTACATTCCATCCATACAGAGTCAGTTTACATTCATTTGAAAATATCTTTTGAAAAGCCAACATTTGTCTCATTTCAATTCAAGGATATAAGGGACTATTTTGATCCATCTTAGCCGCTTTGCCTTTCTTGGGTTTAGCTCGTTGCTAACCGCTGTGACTCGCATGGGTTCAGCTCGTCGCTAGCTGCTGTGGCTCTCTTGGGTTCAGCTCGTCGCTAATCGCTGTGACTCGTATGGGTTCAGCTCATCGCTAGCCGCTGTGACTCGCAAGGGTTCAGCTCGTCGCTAAGTGGACACTCTTTGCACCGAGGCAATAGCTTCTCTGTTTTCTTTTCAAGGCCACATGTAGATTCTCTTATAAGCATACTCAAAGTCTAGCATCTTGTTATTAGTAACAACATTCATTCAAAAGCTCAGATTCTTATTATGTGCAAGCGAATTATAAAATGAGACTTTGTCCACTCACTCAGATCAATCGTCTTTGTAAAGCCAGCAATCCGTTCTTTCTGTCTATCTAGTGCCTTCGTAGAGCGGGGCACTACACATGCAACATGGGTTGTAAGACAAAACTCTCTTCCGCTGACTTGTGCGACATGATAAATCATAAGCGTAAAGCTAGGAAGAACATAACAATTCATAGTGCACTTCCGTGTGCTAATATTGTTCAACTGTTGTTGCTCGAAAGTAACAAGAGTGCCTTAGAGAAAGTCCGTCTTTCGACGGCTACACTTCTCTGACGACGAGAAGCCACTATGTGTCTCATCTAGCATGGCTTCATTGGGTCCCCCTTACGGAAGCCCCAATCAAAGACGGTGGACTACCAACCCAACCTTCTCTCTCAGTTCCACGAGAAGGAGAAGACAAAGTCTATCAACTGATGGCCAACGGACTGTCACATTTGAAGGAGTCTATATAGGCACTCGATCAAAGGCAAAATTTCGTATAAATGACGAAGATTCCCAAGCCGGGGGTCGCATTCCCTCAGAATCTAAAGCAGATGACCCCCACACTGGGGGTAACCTTCCAGAGGACGATGATCCCTCCGAATCCGATGGTGACTATTTACCTCCTCTACCTGAAGATCAAGGACTTATCCACTCGAAGACAGACAGTATCAGCACCAGTTGCACTGCTTCCTCTGTTCATCCTCGCATGCTATATACGTACATGACGGACGTAGAAAGACATGAAGAAGCCAGTGATCAGACTAGTAAATGGCTAGAGGGCCTCGAAACAGCATTCACCAAGATCACTGATATGCTCACCAGTATCATGGCAGTCTAAGCTGCTGGAGCTATTCCTCCACCTCAGCAAAATGCCTCAGCCTACGCTAGTCCGGCTCACAGCAACAACCCTCCTGCCCTAAAAAAGGAGTATCATTCTGTTATACCTCCTCCAAATCTTGCAAATACTGGGGGTGGTCCTTCACAGACAACACCTAACAACCGCTCAGCGGCTGTTTTCCAACACCTGCTCAATCAACAGAATGCCATTGATTCCCTGGTTGCTCGCCTCGACACCATCTCACACAAAGACGATCTGCAGAAGATGGGAATATCTCAATCGTATCCCCCTGAGTGGGAGAATGCTACCTACCCTCCTAACTATAAGCCGCTGACGCTGATCTCATTCGACGGCTTGACTTCTCCTCGTCAGCACATGACGTACTTCAACACATAAACTCTGCACTTGTCCCGAGACGATCCATTCCTGTCAAAGCTGTTTATTAGCACCATGTAGGGGGTAGCCTTCGAATGGTTCTGCAGTCTGCCTGACGGGTGTATCAGTTCATTCAAGGACTTGGAGAGGTTATTCCTCAACAGGTTTTACGAGAGTGGCATGCATGTTAGTATGTCCGCTCTCATCGAGACCAAGCAAAGGAAGACTGAATCTGTCATTGCCCTCATTGAACGCTTCAGACGACTATTACTGAAGATGCCCTTCGTCATGCCAGACTCAGAACTTATGGATACTTGTCGACATAACTTACTTCCTACAGTATAGTTTTGTCTAGGTATACATAAGTATGATACATGGCCCGCTTTTATTGGGGCCGCTGATGCTGCTAAAAATGATGTTCCTAACTTGGAACTACTAGGGCTGAAGTCACCCAAATCTGAGGACAAAGGCAAGCACCCTCAGACTATCCCTGTTCGTAGGGGTAAAGGGAAAGAAGTCCTGAAGGTCGACACGTCCAAAGGAGCTTCCAATTCTCAAGGCACCTCCGATAAACCTAAGGAGACCTTCTCCTTCGATGAAGACGATGTCATCACCATCTTCCACACATTGACGAAGGGTAATAAGCTAACATTATCCCCACTATGACGTCCTATAGAGGCGAGCCAACTCAATGATCCCAAGTATTGTCCTTACCATCAGTACGTGCATCACTCCACCAAGGACTGCATCATCCTGAAGAAGAAGATACAACAGCTTGTCGACAGCCAAGTGATCAATCTCGAAGCTGAAGACAAGGTCGTATCTGCTAACATAATCTCCCTTCAGTTTGGTGACTTTCCTTCTACAGAAGTCTCAAACGGCATGGTCCCGATCCCCAAGGCAATGATGGAAGTCGTCAACCTACCACCAGCTTGCAACTCGACCTTTGTCCCACTCACAACTGGACGTGGTAAGATCATGTGGGTCCATCCAGACCTTATCCAAGAAGTGACGCAGGGGGTAGCACCTCCCAAAGCAAGAAGGGGCAAGAAATTTAAGCCATGTCACATGGTATCCTCCTCCATCTACGAGGTTCTATCTGGCGAGACGCGATCGGGGAAGACTTATCTTTGGACGTACGATTCCGCACAAGAAGAAGCACTGCCTTCTCAAGCTCCTGCTGCCCCTACAAGCTCAGAAGCCGGCCCGTCCAAGCCTCAAACCCCATCCAAGCAGAAGGAGACGCAGTTTGACAAGTCTCTAAAGGCGCCAGCTCCAGAAGGCATGGATTGATCCTACAACTTTGACATACTGGCTCAGCTAGCCAATACACCCGCCAAGTTATCTCTGTTCGATCTATTGCGACTCTCCAAAGAAACACGAAAGGCCTTAAGTGAGGCATTGCTACATGTCGACTCTTACCCCGCTGAGGTTAAAGCTTCCGCTGAAGATCCTGTCTTTTGCCCCCACTGTCACAATACTATGGAAGTAGTGCCCAATATTACATTCTCACAGAAGGACATGCTACTAAAAAATAATCATCATGATAGACCCCTGTACTATACAGGGTATATCGGGACAATCAAGGTGGACCGCATGCACATCGATCCAAGATCCTCCCTCAGCATCATTCTTAGAAGCTTGCTTCAAATCTTAGGAATTCCTCTGCACAAGCTATCCGCAACCAACACAACTATCATGGCTTTCAATGCTGGTCGAATCCATCCGCTGGGCAAGATCGGTCTCAAATGCTAGATCGGTGATCTCCGAACAGAGGTCTCCTGCTATGTGATTGATGCCAATGTATCCTACAATGTCTTGCTAGGACGTCCATGGATACATGAGAACATGATCGTCCCTTCCATACTTTACCAGTGCTTCAAGTACGTCAACAGCGACAGTGTCGTGAAGACAGAGTATGCTGACGTCGATCCCTTCAAGGGCATCGAAGCTTACTATAGAGATTTGGTACTTTACCAATCTCAACCCCCCAAGGATGATGGCAATAAAGCTGACAATGAAGCTGAAGCACCTCCATCCCCCAACGGTGGTCCCCTGATTGTCCGAGTCAAAGGACGTACTACTCCAAAAAGTACCCTGAAGCCTCTCATAATCTGGGTGAGGAAAAAAACTATACAAAGTCAAACCATTGACCATCACTCTCAACAAAACACCCAAGGGGGAACCTACTGATGTCCATCCTCCCAATCCTGAAGAATTACCTTATATGGTGAACTCGGCCAAGACTGTGGCTCCTCTTCCAGATGATGACCCTCTCATTGAGTATATCAATACTCAAAATAATGTACCTTCAGCGGATGATGTTATCCCTGAAGAAGAACTTGCGTATTTCCTGGGTAAAGGTTTATCTTTGAATTACTCTGATGTCTATCAATCTGTTAACTATTACATATATACGATATACGCCCTAGAGAACGGCATAGGACCACACCTCTGCATGCCGGTCATGATGCCTCACCTACGAGAAAAATTCTACTCAGAAGATATCCAATACTTCATCATTCCAGCCAGAAAGAAAGATGAAGAGCTAATCATCTTCGATCGTATAATTGGCGAGAGAAAGTTCGTTCTAGACTCTACTCCTCCCAAGTACAACACAGAAGCTGACTGTGACTCTGGAAAAATATAACTTTTTTGGTATAGTTGGCAGGCCAAGAATATCACCCAGAATATAGGATATGACATCAAAAGC
Source organism: Iris pallida (assembly GCA_029216955.1). Classification (NCBI taxonomy): domain Eukaryota; kingdom Viridiplantae; phylum Streptophyta; class Magnoliopsida; order Asparagales; family Iridaceae; genus Iris; species Iris pallida. The sequence continues at coordinate 5,449,860 of JANAVB010009198.1, read as the reverse complement.
GACGAAGGGCTAAATTGCGGCCGAGGACGATGGTTGCCAATTTGACACTTTGTGCCTCCCGGCAAACCCGAGAAATACTACCAATGAAACGGTGTTGGTTTGGGCTATGTCTCTCCTCCAACAACTCCCAAAAGATCAAATGATAAAGTAGATCGTTGTTCTCACTCTTCTGATTCCTCCCTCTGGGACTCAGACTTTAGCATCGACGACATATTCAAAGCAACTTTGTCCATCCATATAGTTTCCGTCGACCATGTTACAGACGATGTCCAATCAATCGAACTCGAACAATAGGCTCAAAAGATGGATCCCAGGTGGGCGCTGCATTTTGAACAACATAAACTACCTACCAAAGACGAAGTCGTCCAAGTCAATCTAGGAGATGAAGCATCCTTCAAACCAATCTTCATCAGCAAAACCTTATCTGACGATGAACGCCAGTCTCTTATACAGCTTATAAGAGAATACATCGACATCTTTGCATGGAGATATGAAGACATGCCAGGCTTGGACCCTAAAGTCGTCGTGCACCGCCTGAATATTTCGTCTAAAGCTAAGGCAGTAAAACAGCAACAATGGCAATTTCGACCAGACGTTATGGAAGCCATCGAGAATGAAGTCAAAAAGCTCATCACCAGTGGATTCATTCGCGAGGAACAACATTCCGACTGGTTTGCCAATATCGTTCCAGTTATAAAAAAGAACAGTAAAGTTCGAGTCTGTGTCGACTATCGTGATTTAAACTCTGCATGTCCGAAAGACGAGTTCCTTCTACCGATCACCGACGTAATGATCGACAACACTTGCAGCTTCGAACGGATGTCTTTTATGGATGGGTTCTTAGGCTACAACCAAATCAAGATGTTCTCCGATGATGAAAAGCACACATCTTTTCAAACAGCGTTGGGGGTATACTGCTAGACGGTGATGCCCTTCGGATTGAAGAATACGGGGGCAACATACCAGCGAGTCAATAACATAATTTTTGCGATCATTTGCGTAAAACTGTGGAGTGCTACATAGATGATATTGCAGTCAAAAGTTGTCTCAAGGGCAACCACCTCCAAGACTTGAGAACAGTGTTCGAACTAATGCGTGCACACCAACTCAAGATGAATCCAATAAAGTCTTTTCTGGGAGTCTCCAGCGGCAAGTTCCTTGGTTTCGTCATCACTTCAAAGGGTATACATATGGACCCGGAGAAAGTGAAGGCTATTCTCGACATGCATCCTCCAAGAAACCTCAAAGAGCTACGCAGACTACAAGGAAGGCTAGCTTACATCAGACGATTTATTTTGAACCTCTCTGGAAGGTGTCAACCATCCACTCCTCCCTAATGCTATATATCTTTCCACGAAGTGGTGGAGTCTAACACTGCAACTGAAGAGATCCCTATTTGGCAAATGTTCTTTGATGACACATCAAGAACAGGGCCCAAAGGGAACATCGTGGTTGGAGTAGGCATTGTGCTTGTGTCACCTGATCATCTAGTCATACACCATGCATATTCTCTCGTAGAACCATGCACCAACAATGTAGCCGAATATAATATCCTAATAATTGGCCTACAACTGACAAAGCAACTGGGAGTTGACTATCTAGAGGCTTACGGCGATCCCAAGCTAATAGTTAGTCAGGTCCGAGGGAATTACAAAGATCGCCACGAAGATCTCATCCCCTACCACCGAGCAACAATCGAGCTGGCATATACTTTTGCTGGATTCTTCATCGAGCACGTGCCTCGACTACAGAATATAGAAGCAGATGCTCTAGCCGGTCTTGCTGCTTCCTTGACCGTTCTTACCAATACTCAATAGTCGATCACAGTGTCTAGTCGAAAATTATTCTGTGTGAAAGATGCCTTGCATATTCATCACAGTTACGCAGCAGAAACATACGTTGATGCTAAAGACTGGAGGTTTTCTTTCATAGACTACGCTGTCTATGGAATCCTTCCCGAGGATCCGAAGGATGCAGTATCCATCCAAAGGCGATCCCTCAAATTTTACTATGACACAGCTACCAAGATGCTTTACCAACGCTCTTTATGATGGGCTACTGTTACGATGCTTATCAGACGTAAAAGCCAAGCATGTACTCCGGGAGGCTTACGATGAAGTTTGTGGTGCACATCAACCAGGCACTAAATTACAAGATCGTCTCAAACGAATGGGTTATTACTGGCCCACAATGATAGCGGATGCTGTTGAATATGCAAAGAAGTGTAGAGCTTGCCAGTTCTACGCTGATTTCATTCACCAACCTTCGGAGTTTTTATACCCGACGACAGCATCTTAGCCATTTGAAGCCTTGGGCATAGACGTGATAGGACCAATCAGTCCGCCATCCTCCAAAGGACATCGGTTTATCCTAGCTATAACCGATTACTTCTCTAAATGGGCGGAAGCTATACCGCTCACTGAAGTTAAGACATCAAACGTTATCAGTTTTATCAAACATCACGTCATTTACCGTTTCGGCCTACCTCGTAGGATTATCCATGATAATGGTCCACAGTTCGCAAGCCATGTGTTCTATCGGTTCTGTGATAAGAATCAAATCCAGAACATAGCCTCTACTGCCTACAATCCAGCGGCTAACGGGCTAGCAGAAGCCTTTAACAAAACCATTATAAAATTTCTTAAGAAATTCGTGTCTTCAAACAAGCACGATTAGAACTAGAAATTCGGTGAATGTCTATGGGCCTATCGCACAACGGTCCGGACTCCAGCAGTCAGTATGCCATTCTTTCTTGTTTATGGGAGCGAAGAAGTTCTTCCCCTAAAAATCCAGATTCCTTCCCTTTGGGTAGCTTTAGCCAGCGAGCTAGCTACTGAAGAGATCTACCATCTGCGACTCCAAGAGCTCGAAGCGCTAGACGAAAATTGCCTCTTATCTCAACAGCGTATTGAGCTATACCAAGCACGCCTTTCCAGAGCTTTCAAAAAAAAAGTGAAGGAAAGGATTTTACAAGTCGACGATCTGGTCCTAGCAGTAAGAAGACCGATGGTTATGACACACAAAACAAAAGGGAAATTCCAGCCTAAATGGGAAGGTCCCTTCGTCATAGAATCAGTGTATTCTAACGGTGCGTACCGGCTGACCAAGCCTGACGGTGACTCGCTTACGATGCCTATCAACGGCAAGTTCCTTAAGAGATACTATGTGTAACCTCTTTTACATAATGTTCACATACGTTCAGTCATGTAAATATACAGTACGATGTTTATATGATTCAAAAAAAACTATCTAACTATTATTCGTATTTCAAGAGTCTTGAATACGCCCTGGAAAATAGGTCCTCTAAATATTTCCCCAGTGGAATCATTTTCGTTTTTTGACTCCGTTCAAATTCGGTTTGACGAAAACAAATCACGTCCCTATTACCTTTGAATTATTTTCCGATAATTATTTCTCGAGCGGAATGATCAGATGTTTTGCCACGTCCACATATCCTCTGAGCAAAGCATTCATGAAAGATAGTCATGTCCACACTACCTCTGAACTATCCACTCCTCCCTAATGCTATATATCTTTTTACGTCCATATTACCTCTGGTCAGATATAGAACATCCTCAGCTATTACGTCCATATTACCTCTACTAGCAGCTTCATTTCAACTTATTAGCTATATTCGAATCATTTGAATATAAAACGGATAATAGGTCCACATCAAAAATTCCCCAGCGGAATACCCACCTAAAATATCCTCGCTACGTCCGTATTACCTCTAGCATCGATATTTCACAAAACCACTTCTGATTATCATGTGTCACGTCTATATTATCTCTGATACCGGTAATCTTCCGACTCGACACTTATATCCAATCCCGGATAAAAGACATGGTGTAAAGACCATAAAACCTATCACATCCATATTACCTTCGTTGGGTTTTTATTTCAAATCTATTACCCGTACCACCAGCGTACAGAAGGGCGATGGGTTCAAGAAAACAAAATGGAGGGAGGGAGCTCCCCCAGTGGGATATCCTTTACACAAATATTGTATTATTGGCTCTCTAATACAAGCACCACAGATACCACAAGAAAAAAGTTGAGCGAATGTATTCTATTTATTCAAAATCAGTTACATTCATAGGACTACACCTCATGAGCAAAACAAAAAGTTTTTCATCTCTTTCGCTCAGTCAAAAGTAGAAGATTACATTTGATGCCCAAAAAGAAGGGAAAATCTGCTACTCCTCAGCAACACATAGCTTGATCAGCCTGGCAGCACCACGCTTCCGTCGAAAAGTGGTCTTGTAACCCGCGAAGGAGGTCAAATTTTACTGCTGAGCAAGCAAACAAGGCTGTTGAACCTTCAAGAACCGACATAGAGAAGGGCAAATATAGCATGCTAAAATATCTACAAATGATGTTCTCCTCTCCACCATATGGCGGACGTTGTAGGCCCACTTCTTCAAGGGACCATACCTTCAAAATAACATCCCTAGTATTGCTCTTACCAACTTGAAGGACCATGAAATCAGAACTTTCACGGTAATGCCCGACTACCATCCGACTCTTCGATGTATAAAGGTTCTTCCTACCATCTGAGGAAAATCCTTCCAAAACATAAAGAGTCCTGAGCTCTCTGATGTGGGTGTCAAATGTCGCATCTTTACCATACCCAGAATCGCCGTACCAGTCCTGGAGAAATTTGCTAGCCAGATCCCTACAGAATATGAAAAAGGGACAGAAAGACAGTCAGACTTAGAAAAATCACAGGAAAAACTAAGTTCTGAAGGATTTTTATGTACCCAAATGGCTATGCGCCCAAAGGATAGGCGCCCAATACAAAGACATGTGGGGGCATAACACATGGACGGTTAAACGGGCGCATAACGTACCACAGCTTAAAGGACGCATAACATGGCAACACGTGGGTGCATAACACACCTCAGTGTTGGCACATGACCTTTGTGGGCGCATAGTAATGCTCATAGAAGTATGTTGTCCTAGGTGTAAGCGCCCCGGCAGAAGAGAAGTCTGAGCGTCCACTACACCAAAAAAGGCCTTTAGGAACAATTTTTGTATGTTCCTAATATTTTTAGGAACATATCATAACCGTTCCTAAAAGTGGCGTTGCAATATTTGGAACAGTTAGACTATGTTCCTAAATTTGGTTTGGAACAGTTATACAGCGTTCCATATGTAGATTTTGGAACATATGTGATGTGTTTCTAAATGATTTTTGAAACATCTTTGAAATGTTTCTAAATATCAATTTGGAACACGTTCTGCTCGTTTCTAAATATAAATTGTAACACTTTTTTCATCATTCTTGTGGAAAATTTTGCAACATTTTGTAAGCGTACCTATTTATTTGTTAATTTCATTTTGTAAGCGTATCTATTATTCTATTCTAAATCATACAAAAATAAGTAATAGCTTAAACACAAATCAATGAGTGAACATTTGAGCAATTTGAACATTTGATTCATTGTACATCACATTACTAGGTTCGAGAAGCTCCTTGGCTTACAGTGTACATAATAGAGGCAGTCAAACACACACAAGAGAAAAGCCACATTGAATGCCAAAACGAGGAAGAGCAAAACTGGGACACTATCTCATACACTATTATGATAGAAAAAGAAACTACAAGTAGTTTTATAACTTTAAAAAAATTTGACATCAATGCTCAAGTAAACAAAAGTTAAACAGATACCAAAAATAACAAGCGAGTTTTCGAGCATCAACTATAGTTACTAACAGCTCCTCAAAATTTTTTTGTTTCCTTCAGTTGAATCCACTTGAAATTATTTGAAACATGGCCTAATGCTTGTCTTTCTAAAAATCAACAGCAATCTTCCTTCGTGCGCACAAAAAGTCGAGGCAAATCTTCAGTGAAAAGTTTTCTCAGGAACCTATTCAGAACAAAAGAAAATAATTCAATAAAATTTATAGAGCTAAGACAAGTATGTCAAGAACTAATCAAATTATATCGAAGTAATAAAAGAATGAAGCGGATTATTGTACTAGCAGAATTATAATGAAGAGAAAATAGGACTTACTATGGCTCCATGTATTTGACGAAGGACTTGTTGCACACAAGAAAATCACCGAGGGCAACTTCTCCATTTTTTTCGATTCTGGATTTTTATCAGCCTTGTAAATCTTTGCGGAGAACATCTTTCGTGTAACCATGCTCACCTTTAATTCATCAGGTTCCAAGACATAGCCATGTCATATACCCCGATGGATTGGATCTACTACCTCCTTCGCAATTGCAAGACAGTTTTCGTCCCAGTCAAGCAGCTCGCACAATCTTGCAACTTCAGTAGGTTGATTGCATGCCACGTTAGTAGGTTGATTGCATGCCACTTTAGTAGGTTGATTGCATGCCAGTTCAGTCGGTTGATTGTATGCCACTTCAGTAGGCTCATTGTCTGCCACTTCAACAGCATTACGTGCAGATGTCATCGAGCCTCCTTCAGCTAAGGAATGTCTTTTCCTTGTTAGATTCATGTTCATCATCTTTGCAGGCGGCGAAGACCCAACAATTGTTTCTGCTTCTATTTGTGAGAAGTTTTTCTTGAGTACATAACAGCAATTAATTAATGCACAAATATGATTTTACACAATCAAGATTATATTTTAGGGCTTTTATAAAGTAATGTTAGGTACTCACCGAACACATGTTCAAACATAAATCAACTTTTGACTCCAACCTTTCAAAATTCTTTTCTGTAATCTTTCTTTCCGCTCGTTCGTTCAATAGCATTATATGGCAAGGAAGACAATCCTCATACTGTCTTCTAGAAACATGGCTACCAACACCCGGAAGACTGCCATTTGAGTTCTTACCTAGAACTTGAGTCAAAGGATGAGAATCAATTGATAACGGGTGAATGTCGCTATTGTTTTCACTATTTTTAGCTTCTTCGACCTTTTCTTTAATTTTCTCCTGTAATATGATGTTGAACATAACAAAATAAATAAAAAAAATATTTATGTATATGCATTAAACTTTACTAATGTCATTTATCTCACCATCAACTCCACAGCACTCGGCAATATGCTTTTATCCTTTCTAGTATGAGTTTCTATCCACATTACAGTTCGTGAAATTGGAATAGTAGGATCTGCTTGTTTTTGAATCGGTACCATAAATGGTTATTATTATATCATTTTAACCATTGAACTATAACAAAGGTGCACCAGAATACATACCATTTCCTCCTCAACCATTGCAGCACTCTTACGTCCTCTAGTATGGCCACATCTACTACGCTTCTTATTTTCAGCATTTTTCACTCTACATTCTTTTGTTTTTTCCCCACACTCATTTTCACAGAATTGCTCCCAATCCTCTTTTTTTGTTCTAGGAAGAATATTCAATTTTTGTGCCTCTATATTTGGATACTTGTCCAAAAAATTCTTCCACAAAGTATTTTTATGCTTCCTAAACACACTCGCCATTGAACCCTGAAGATGACTTTTGATGTAGGTTGGTACTTCAAATTCTTTCTGCAATAAACATATGTTAAGGGGAATAAAACATATATTAATGTACTATTTTCTAAATAAAAAACCTATTAAAATTTAATGAAGAAATGTGGAAAATGTCTATCTCACCAATATGCCATTCCAAATTTCATCCTTCTGGTGATCAGGAACCAACCTCCAGTCAGTATACTTGATGGACGCATGTGATTTCACAATCTCGCCAACACGGTGCATAAAGTGAGGCGCTCTCTTTTCAATTGCTTTTCCATGTCGGTTGAAGTCAATTTTCTTCCGAGGTTTGTTGCTATCTTGTGATACTAGATTTTCTTGAGTGAAATTGCTGCCCATATGTTCTGACATTGTGCTTATCAAGAAAACCTTTAGTATCAACAAAAAATGAAATGATTAATGGCTTACAGGTCTAAATTTTGACATGTATATATTACAACTGTTAGGACTAGGACCAAGTAATATTTGACAGGTATATATTGCATCAATCAAGGAATTCCAATATGTTGTTCAACTGTGGAAAAGTAAGTGTTGTCTCTAAACCAAGTAATATTTGACAGGTATATGTTGCATCAATCAAGGACCCAACCTCTTGGTCGTGATATACAAGATATAATTTACAGTAATAGACAAGTAAATATGAGAGCTGGATGAATTTAAAAGGGTTATAAGAGGGGTATTGTTGCATTGCTTATGCAACGATTTAGTTTTTGGCATGTATAATCCAACTTTGACTAGGTTATACCAATTCGGCAATTCTAAAACAGTACACCTGAATGAATGATTCTTGACCTTGACCTTGGCATCTCTTTCTATTGTTTGATCAATACACCTGAATGAATGATTCCCTCCCCCTCCCCGTTTAAAAATGCAAGCAATATACACAAACAAAGACCTTAACCCAAATTTTCAAGAATTGTATACTAGAAATAAATCATCGACCATATTCCATCACAAAGAGCTAACAACAGTTATTTGAACAAGAATAATACTTACTGGTTTTTGTTCCGCGATAGGATCGTTAAAGACTTCAGATTTGACAGTCCTTCCCAGCTAATCCTCTCATCTGAGATGTCATTTGCATCCAGGAACAGTTTCTACACAATAGAGAAACCAAGATATCAATTTGCATCCAGGAACAGTCATTTGCATCCAGGAACCACTAATCTCAGTACTAGTTTTTTGCTCAGCAAACCAAGATATCAATTACTACCTGATAGCATAGACAGCATGTCGGTGGTATCCGAGAGTAGCCAAAAGTATCAGGATAAACCATAAGTCTAAATTTTGACAGGTATATATTGCATCAATTAGGACTAGGACCAAGTAATATTTGACAGGTATATATTTTCCTGAATTTAAGCGTTCACAACATTTGTAGAATCTCAACAAACCAATCCATTGTTGTTGTATCAACTATTTGTAGAATTCACAACAGCAAGCAGAAATGGTGGCTTCCCCCACCACAAATATTTGAGAAGATAAAAAGAAGGGTGAGTACCTTTTTGCTCAGCAAACTTCTTTTGGGCTAGGTTCCTGCTGATGCTATTATATGGCATTTCTTGTATGTGGATGATTTTCTAGCTTTGTTTGGCAATATTTCTGTGTAGCTACTCCAAATCTTTCGAGACAACCGGATTTTGACAGCTACTGCTCATGCTACTTCCAAGACTAAAAGGTGACCATTCTTGACCAGAAAAAATATGGTTCATGCTACAGATAGGTATTCTTGAGCATAAGAAAGATGATGATAAAAATTCCAGAACCTTACATAATTATCAACTCAGAATGAACTTCTAAAGACAAACTGAAAGATAATTGCTCTCTTTTAGCCATTAATATTGGTGCCTCCAAAGTTTGAGTCGTGACATGCTACTTCCTAGCCAGATCGGCATTCCAAATAGCAAGAGCAATAAAAAGTTGCTCTAGCACTCCTAATAATCCAGCAAACTCAATGTGTGGTCAAATATGTGAAATAAAAAAGACAGATGATGGGATATGGAAATATCATTCTACAGTGACATAATCTGGATAAATTGTAATTAGGACAGACTAAAATTAACATGTTGAATTAGAAGGAAAAAAATATGACAAAAATAATACTAGATTACCTGTTCATATGATACATCGATCAAATTAAGTGCTTATGTCATCTGAATCATCTTCTATTCACTCACTCAAGATAAGGGCTACAAGTGAATGCCACATGTTCTATTTGCATCAGTAGTTCAAGCTAATCTTCTATCCTCTTCTAAACTGGACCAACAAATACTTAGCTAACCCTATAATGAACTAATGTGTCATGGCAGTGGATAATGTGTCAGTAGTGTCAAGTAGATAAATGTGTCATGGCAGTGGATAATGTGTCAATAGTGTCAGGATAAACCACAGGTCTAAATTTTGACAGGTATATATTGCATCAGTTAGGACTAGGACCAAGTTAGGTCACTGCATTAGGAAAACAATGTCAGTAACAAGATTACGATAATTTGTTTGAATAAAAAGGTATATATTGCATCAGTAACAAGTTTACATTAGGAAAACAATATCAGGTATATATTGCATATCAGAGCACTACATGTTCCATCCGGACCAGGAGACGTACTCCTATTATGGACCACTGAACCTGATGACTTGGAGTGTCGGGTATCACAATGAGCACCATGATTTCCTAAGAATCCTAGGGAACAGGCTGCACACGGTGAAGGAAATGGCACCAGAGTACTACGAGGGCATTGAGTCCTACAGGTCATGGAGCCAGGTGATCTATATGTATATCATGGACAGGACCATAGGGCCTTTTAGCCGAATGAAGAGGAGGGATGTATCGAAAACCGGAAAACATAAGGGACAAGCAATCAGAATGTAGGACAACATAAGGGAAGATGGCACAGATCATAGCATTTGAATCTCTATTCCTTTTTTTGCATCAGTAGTTCAAGCTAATCAGAATTTCCTTCCCTGATAAGCAATCAGAATGCAGGACAACATATTCTTATATGTACAGAGAATACAGGACAACATATTCTTATATGTACAGAAAATGCAGGACAACATATTCTTATATGGACAGGACAAGCAATCAGAATGCTGGACAACATATGTACAGAGAATTTTCTCTCCTGATACCCAACCTGCTCTGGTGCAGGCAACACTATTTGCATCAGTAGTTCAAGCTAATTTTCTATCCTCTTCTAAACTGGACCAACAAATACTTAGCTAACCCTATAATGAACTAAGGATTAGAGTATCCTAATCCTGATACATCCTCAGATATCCATCCGTAAGCCTGTTGTATAATATTGAAATATTCTCTTAAATTGTCTTGCAGCTTCATGTTCAACGTCAATGCCAATGTCAAGGTCCAGATCACAGTCAAGACCACCGCTGAAATATTGTTCCTGTAGCCCAAACTTGAAGCCAAAGCATTCGTTCTCAGGGAACACTCAATTGGAAAGACTGATAGTTAAGATACGTAAGACTAAAATTCGTCTTAAATCTCTATTCCTTTTTTTAGTAATTCATATCCAATGTTCCATGATACTTTCTTCGCAAAGCTTGATATCTTGCACAATTTCTGCAAGTAGGAGGTAAGCTATGAGAATCAGTTCTGTACTGTGACATGTTATTAGTGTACATGTTGGTTCCTAGTGAGGACCAAGAGCAAAGGGTAATGGTGGACTAAGTTTTTGTGAAACAAATAAAAAATTATGCATTTGATAGGTTCTAAACTTATTTGCATTTTTACACTTGTTTAATAATTTCTTTATTACAGGAAGGTTTACTCATGTTAGACCAATTTACCTATCCTTTCTACCTTCATTATTGAAATAATACTTAGCTAACCCTATAGTGAACTAATATGTCATGGTAGTGGATAATGTGTCAATAGTGTCAAGTGGATAAATGTGTCATTAGCCTCTTCTAAAATGGACCAACAAATACTTAGCTAACCCTATAATGAACTAATGTGTCATGGCAGTGGATAATGTGTCAATAGTGTCAAGTGGATAAATGTGTCATGGCAGTGGATAATGTGTCAATAGTGTCAGGATAAACCACAGGTCTAAATTTTGATAGGTATATATTGCATCAGTTAGGACTAGGACCAAGTTAGGTCACTACATTAGGAAAACAATATCAGTAACAAGTTTATGATAATTTGTTTGAATAAAGAGGTATATATTGCATCAGTCACAAGTTTACATTAGGAAAACAATGTCAGGTATATATTGTATATCAGAGCACTATGTGTTCCATCCGGACCAGGAGACGTACTCCTACTATGGACCACTGAACCTGATGACTTGGAGTGTCGGGTATCACAATGAGCACCATGATTTCCCAAGAATCCCAGGGAGCAGGCTACACAAGGGAAAGAAAATGGCACCAGAGTACTACGAGGGCGTTGAGTCCTACAGGTCATGGAGCCAGGTGATCTATACGTATATCATAGACAGGACCATATGGCCTTTTAGCCGAATGAAGAGGAGGGATGTATCGAAAACCGGAAAACATAAGGGGCAAGCAATCAGAATGAAGGACAACATAAGGGAAGATGGCACAGATCAAAGCATTTGAATCTCTATTCCTTTTTTTGCATCAGTAGTTCAAGCTAATCCGAATTTCCTCCCCTGATAAGCAATCAGAATACAGGATAACATATTCTTATATGTATAGAGAATACATGACAACATATTCTTATATGTACAGAGAATGTAGGACAACATATACTTATATGGACAGGACAAGCAACCAGAATGCAGGACAACATATTCTTATATGTACAGAGAATTTCCTCCCTTGATTCCCAACCTGCTCTGGTGCAGGCAATACTATTTGCATCAGTAGTTCAAGCTAATCTTCTATCCTCTTCTAAACTGGACCAACAAATACTTAGCTAACCCTATAATGAACTAAGGATTAGAGTATCCTAATCCTGATACATCCTCAGATATTCATCCGTAAGCCTGTTGTATAATATTAAAATATTCTCTTAAACCGTCTTGCAGCTTCATGTTCAACGTCAATGCCAATATCAAGGTCCAGATCACAGTCAAGACCACCGATGAAATATTGTTCCTGTAGCCCAAACTTGAAGCCAAAGCATTCGTTCTCAGGGAACACTCAATTGGAAAGACTGATAGTTAAGATACGTAAGACTAAAATTCGTCTTAAATCTCTATTCCTTTTTTTAGTAATTCATATCCAATGTTCCATGATACTTTCTTCGCAAAGCTTGATATCTTGCACAATTTTTGCAAGTAGGAGGTAAGCTATGAGAATCAGTTCTGTACTGTGACATGTTATTAGTATACATGTTGGTTCCTAGTGAGGACCAAGAGCAAAAGGTAATGGTGGACTAAGTTTTTGTGGAACAAATAAAAAATTATGCATTTGATAGGTTCTAAACTTATTTGCATTTTTACACTTGTTTAATGATTTCTTTGTTACAGGAAGGTTTATTCATGTTAGACCAATTTACCTATCCTTTCTACCTTCATTATTGAGTTTAGAAGACTGCATTTGCAGTATAGTTGGTAAGGGAAACTTATATTTGGTAATAATAAGTTGGTAACTGCATCTTCATTTTATTTGGTTTCAAGCCTTCAAATAAGTAATTTAAATACTTAAAGAGGGTCAAAAATATCTGATCAATTAACTTTTGTGTACAGCAAAGATTTGGTGATCTTTCCAAGATCATATGGTAGACATTTTTGATACAAGGCTTCCAGATGCCAATTTCTGTAAGCCTGTTCAAGTGGGAGTTCAAATAGGACAAATGGCCATGGTAGTTATACCCACTTATCATGACATTGACATTGCCACTGGAAATAATTAACTACCAAGTGTCAATGTCAATGCAAGAGAGTTTCCAGTGGCAAATGAAGAGTGTCCAATGTGTCATGGCAGTGGATAATGTGTCAATAGTGTCAAGTGAACTAATGTACAACAGTAAATCAAAGTACAGTGTCAATGTCAGAATATGTGTCAAATGGTGTCATGGCAAAGTTAATGCAGTGAATCAAAGTGTCAAATGGGTGTGCAAGATATGTCAGAATGTGTCAAGTGACTGTTGTGTCAAAAACAAGTGTGTCCAGTGTGCAATGCAATAGAACATGTGCAGCAGTGGTGTGTGCGTGTCCCCAACTGCACAGAACCAAATCTGTGGGTCGAACCACCGTTCAAAAACAACTCCATGAGAAGCCCTACTACCTAGGTTAGATGTCAATCACTTCCCCTACTCGAAACAGTCACGAGGAAGTGAAGACGTGTCGTGTCAAGTTTATACAAGATTGCTAAGCATCATTCACGAGCACTTTTTAAAAAGGAATTCACTTTTTAACTGTTTGATTGCACTTGTGAGGAAAATAATTAGTTTATCAACAATTTTTTTAACTGTTGGGCAACACTTTTTAACTATTAGATTTGAGTATCCAGGACCTTCAATCCAGAGAGAGAAAAGTTCAATCAAATAAATAAATAAATGAGTAAGGTGAATAACAATTTATGATAAGCTGATTAAAGGACAACCTTTTGGAGTACAAACTAAGGAATTCTATAGAAAGTGAGACCATACAATTTTCCAATGAAGCAATGCACTATAATATGTTCATTCATCAAAATTGAACAAATTTTGAAGGTTAGGGTTGTCATTCAAAATCGATTGATAGTCGGTAGGGATGCTTATCATGTCAACTTGTTTAGTTAGCCTCTTGGGCGTATGTAAAACCACGTGCCACCCATCTTCCTTTTGATCTTTTGAATAGAATACTCCACTGGCTTCTCGAGGTAAAATGAATGGATCCTCCTCCAATTTTTCTTTGTTCTTGAGCTTCTTCAAATTTACCATCACAAGGTTCCAAATAGGATCAACCTTACATCCATTTTTTTAATCCTCCACCTTGACCCAATCACAATAAAATACAGTCTCCTTAAAATCTATGTAGTCCAACTCCAATATATCTCTAATTATTCCATAGTAAGTCATCATTCCTTCCTTTATATTTTTGTCTTTTCGACCAGCAACAAAAGTAGTATAAGCCTTCATAGATACACCACTATCCTGAGTCACCAAATTTGTATCGGAAGAACTTGACGAAAAGACAAAACCATTGACACAATATTTGTTGTATCTTGTTGCCTTATACATTGGACCATTGGCTAATCTCCATAAGGTTGTATTAGTTTCCCCGGCCTTCTGTAACTGTATTGCAAAAGATTTTACTAGTCAAAAAACTTGAAAAGTGACACACAAACTATTAAGAAAATGATACTTAGTTTAGGTAAATTACCTCATCACACAGCCAAGGAATGAATTCCTTGATTGATGTGCTCGTCGTAGTAGCCCAATCTTTTCGAATCTGGACAGTCTCCTTCGAAAATATTCTGCATACTTACTGCATAAATTCACAACAATCAAAATAACTCATACTCTTAACAAATATAATAGTCATTTAACTAAATATATGGATAAAACCTACTCTTCCCAATCGCCCAAGTCTTCAAGTCAGTTGAGTACCCACTTTCGTGCTTGTTCAAATTGTACATTGTTTAGCTCAATGACTTTTCCAACATCTAAAGGTTTCTCATCTGTAAAGTCAACATCCTCATCCAACCAATCTTCTCGAGTTGACTTATGAGTAACAATGCTTGTATTTGGCATATATTCCATACAATACATCACAGATTCATCTACAAGATAAGACTATGCTATAGAGCCTTCTATGTATCTTTTATTGAGGGCATACTCTTTATACCGCTTCATTAATCTGCCATGACATAATTAAAAAGTTATATTAAATAGAATAAGTGAAATTGCATTAAATGCAAAACATATTTTCTTAAAAAAGTAAGATAGTATACCTTTCAAATGGGTACATCCATCTGAATCTAACTGGGCCACATGCCAAAGCCTCATCTGCTAAATGAGTCATACAATGCACACTTATGACAAAAAAGGAGGGAGGAAGTTTCTTTTCAAGAATACACATTGCTTCTACCAATGCCCTCTTTGCTTTACGGAGTTCCTCCTTATTTACCACTTTAGCACATAAGATATTAAAGAATAAACTGATTATGTGAATAGCAATTCTCAAGTCCTTCTCCTTTTTAAAAGCATGTTTAAGCAAAACTGGAAGCAAGTGTTGCATATTCACGTGATAGTCATGTGATTTAAGCCCCCTTAATTCTAGAGGTTGGACAGTCACCAAATTACTTAAGTTGGAGGAAAATCTCGTAGGTAATTTTAAATCTTTCAAGCAACGACAAAGTTCTTCCTTCTCCTCCTTAGTTAAGGTGTATGACGATTTTGGCATTGAAGTTTTTTCGGTGTCTTTTTCTTCTACTAACCACAATTTCTTATTGATGCCCAGTTTCTTCAAATCTTTTCGTGCCTTCAACCCATCTTTTGTTTTTTGGTGACATTCATCAATATGCTTAATAAGTGACCAGTGACATTCTTTTCCGTATGCATGACGTCGATGTTATGACGAATCTCAAGGAACTTCCAGTATGGCAAATCAAACAAAATTGACCTTCTCGACCATGGAGGTGCAATAGTGGAATTAACATCCATATTGACATCTTCATCTACCACAACCTTGCATTTTTTACCAACGTTCTTACTCTTTCTTCTTTTGTCGGTGGCTCTACTAACCCCTTGCATATCATTACTATTAAGAATTTTATAAATTCTTTGTTCCACTTCATCACCAGATAATCGTCGTGGAGTTGGTCGATGATCTACATTCTTGTTGAATCTTTTATCATTTCTGAACTTGTGGTCGGGCCTTAAAAATCGATGATAGCCTCGATAACTTATTTTATTTGAGTCTTCAAGATGCTCAGAGTCTACATCATCGGCACATGAATATTGCAGCCAGATAGTGTTCCATATGCACGTAAATCATGGACCCCCCATATCAACATTGCTTTCATTGTAAAAGAGGTTTTAGTAAATGCATCCCACGTCGGCACACCATTTACCTATAGCTCTTTCAATTCATCTACAAGTGGTTCTAGAAACACATAGATGTGTTTGCCTGGTGATTTGGGCCCTGATATTAATAAAGTCAACAATGAGAACTCCTTTTTCATGCAAAAAGGTGGTGGAAGATTTAAAGGTGCTACAATCACCGGCCAACAACTATAAGTGCTGCTTTGAGTTCCATGTGGGTTAAAACCATCAATTGATATTGCAAGTCGTAAATTTCTAGCCTCAGCGACAAAATCTGGCCAATTAACATTAATTGAATCCCATTGACCTGAGTCGCATGGATGTCTCATTAGATTTCCATCAGTTTTTGCCTTCTTATGCCAAGTCATTGCATTTGCGATCCAAGGAATGCTAAAGAATCTCTTTAGCCTTGGAATCAATGGAAAATATTTCACAAATTTTGCTGGCTCTTTTTTGACACCTTTTTTTACCTCAGAGTCATGCTCAAAGACAAGCTTATACCTGCTGACTCCACATTTGGGACACATATGATGTTGCTTGTATTCCTTCCAATATAGGATGCAACCATTTCTGCATGCAAGTATGGTTTCACATTCCATTCCCAAGTCCTTAATCATGTTCTTCATTTGTGGGTAATTTTTGGAAAGATTGCAGTTTTCTACAAATAAAGACTTTACCCAATCCAATATAGCAGTCACGCTATTTCCAGTCAAACTGTATCGTGTTTTCAAATTTTGTAGCTCGATAATGGAAGACAACATTGTCTTACCCTTAGGACAACCATTATACAGAGGTTGTGTTGCCATCTCCCTGTATTTTTTCTATTTTCTACTCTCATTCATCTCGGTCTCAGAACCAATAGTTTGATCGCCTCCTACTCCACCTTCAAGTGTAATATTCATGTCTTCTAACTCGTGCTCATTCCCCCAATTATTCATATTGAAAAAAATCATCAACAAGTTCTTCCATCATAGGTTGATCAGCTTTTTAATTGGGTCGAGTTGTATTGTTGTAGACTTATGGCCCATCAATTTTTCTCCATGTTGATCCCCTAGCACATAGCTCTGATCAATACCATTTGACAACAAATGAAAGCTGATTAAATCAAGCTCTATGTGTCCCATCGAGTTTATGCATCGAACACATGGGCATAAAAATGGTCTTCTCCGTTAGCATTCTCCTTGACAAAATTCACAAATTGTTTGACACCTTCAATATATTCTAAGTTCCCCCGTTTACTCATCCATGACTTGTCCAAAGGCATTTTCTATACCAAAAAATTTCTTTTTATAAGATAGATCTGTAGAAAATAAAAACAAATAAAGTAAATACTCAATAAATTTATAGGAATATATTTCAATTATATTAAGGATCTTCAAGATGTATGATGTCAAATAAATTAAATTATTTGAAGACTTATAGATTAATATATTTCCTACTAAAACACCCTGAACTATCACCAGACATTTGAAAGTAATATATTTCCTACTAAAAGTGTGCATGCTAACCAAGAATCCATATTGATCAATTGTAATGAGCTACGCTTGTTTACCATAACACCTGAATAAAAATATTACATTTGTATGATGGACTATCCGAGAACTATGTTGCAGTTAAATGTATATGATACGAAACGTCCCTAAGGCACAAGCCTAGTGGTAGTGCGGGAGGCCGCCCAAGCATAGGTCTCGGGTTCGAATCCTCCTCCGAGCTACTGGGTGGCTTTGGGCCATGGCTCGGCTTGGAGAAAGGACACCTCAAAAGAAAAAGAAAAAAAAGTATATTATACGAAACTGTACGAACACGAACGGCATACCCTGGTGTATTCTGGAGTGTCTGTATCGTGTTTGATACACATCCAACATGTACATGATATGGTTCGGCACCAATTTCAGACTATCCCTGCTTCCTAGTAGGAGTGTCATTGCTTGTAATGATTGATAAATGGTATATTATCTGCATATGTTAGAACCATAGTCCTATTTTTAAAGCATATGCCCTACGGAACCCTACTGTGGTAATGTGTTATGTTGAGAACCTACACATTTTGGAAGACATGATCACTTAATGTCAAATAGAGCATCTGGAGTGATTTTTCTATGGTACAAGATTGAAGCCAAAGGAAAGTCATTAAGAGAATCATTTGGAGCAATTTTTAGTAGATTTCTTCTAGAAATTGTCATTGATGTCGTATAACTGATTTACTTGTCAAGTGAATTGCATGGTTCTACTTGTGTATATAACCATATATATAAAACTATATTGCACGAACACAGGAAAGTGTTGGCTGTATCGTATCCGTACCCTTATCCGTCTCTGTACTCATACAACGTATACTGTATCATGTATCATACATCATGTATCAGTATCGTGTCCTTATCCGTATCCATGTCCTTATTTGGGCAACATAGATATAAAATCTGCTCCCGAATCATAGATTTTTACAGAATTAAAGCAGACTGTAACATTCAAGGTCTTTTTAAAACAAGAATGTCAATACAGAAGTGTAGTTTACCTATAAAGCAAGCTCAGATTGAAAGAAAAATCATCAAATCTAATAGCTCCAATCTACATTGGAACAGTTAGAGTAGGAGGGAGCTTTAGTGGATGATATGCATTTTTGAATTCAGAAGGTTGTTTGGGAAGAGTAAAACAAGATCAACAAAGGTGGAGAAGGAGAGGGAAGCTTATCACAGAAAAATGTAAAAGTTTGGATCTTTTATGAGTCTGTGAAGTAAATAACCTATTTAGACTTGATACGAGGAAATTTCTGAAGCTTATTACTCGATCTTGAGCATTTAGTCACAGTTTTGTGAAACTAATAGGTAAAGGTTTCATGAAATCAATGAAAGTCGACTTGAGTCGTGCAGATGAGCTTGGGTCGTGCAGATGAGCTTGCTTTGTTCATGTTTGATTACACTCGTCACTTTGGTCTTCTGTTATGTTGCACGGGTACTGCAAAATGGTGTCCATATTTGTATCTCGCAGTAGGAGTAAATCCAAATGTCAATAATCCCAAGATCTTATATAATCAAAACAGCACATGTTCCAAAAAACTTTAGATAGGCTGAAGTAATATGAACAAGAAGTTACACTGACAGTAGAAAATATAATTAATGTCAAGAGTATCGAGATATAAATCACTTTGTGCTCTATGGGCCTTATCATTCCAATTTCACCGATACAATTTCTGGAGACCAAATTATACAGGTCAAAGAGGGATTAGTTCTTGAGCTACATTATATTAGATGTCATCTAGTTTCAATAGTAATGTAGAGAGGTTAAGAGCAACTGTACCGGTAGATTATATACTTTCTAGGTGATATGGATATATAGGGTTCTGGCTCAAGTTTACACTTAACACTATTACTTTCGCTTTCATGTTTAATTATGTCTATATTCATGTAATTTGTAAATTGATCAATGTACAGCTCAAGGATACTCAGAATGAAATTCATATAAGAAACTTGAAGGACTCTTCAATGCAAACAAGTTACATCATGAAATACTTATCAATTGTGTATCCCAGTCCCGGTCCCAATTTTTAAATCCCCAAATTCGCTCCCGTCCGAAAATAAATCGGGTCCCGTAGGGTTTGAAGAAAATTGACATCCATATCCATAAGGAGTTATTATTCCTTTTTCTTATGAGAAAATTTTCCTTTGGTGTATAATTTTCTAGGATCTGTGCACATAGAGAGAATAAAAGTAACTTGTGTAAATTGGGGAAATAAGAAAAAAAAATACAGTACTTAAATATGTGGAAAAAATATGCATACTAACATACGGAGATAGAGAGGCATGGTGAAATAGAAAAATTAAAGAAAAAAATAGAGGAAATAGAAACGCTAGGTATTTTTCAAGATTGCAAGTCAATATTGTTATTAGAAACACTAGGTATTGGGATGAAATGTTAGGAGATTGGGATGAAATAGAAACGCTAGGTATTGGGTTGAAACTTGTGTAATTTTTCTTTGGTGTATAATTTTCTAGGATCTGTGCACATAGAGAGAATCAAAGTAACTTGTGTAAATTGGGGAAATAAGTAAAAAAAATACAGTACTTAAATATGTGGAAAAAATATGCATACTAACATACGGAGATAGAGAGGCATGGTGAAATAGAAAAATTAAAGAAAAAAATAGAGGAAATAGAAAGAGTAAACCTTTCTCGATGGATGACGGCAAGCCCTTCAAACCCTTTTCTCCTGAGATGCAACTCTTCCTCGATGGCAATCGTACGCTTAAGGCGAACCCTTCCTCCTTGATGGCGATCGGTTCGAAGATCCTTCCTCTGGCGATCGGTTCGAAGATCGACCTTCCTCTGGCGATCGGTTCGCCTCTGGCGGTCGGTTCGAAGATCCTTCCTCTGGCGATCGGTTCGAAGATCCTTCCTCTGGCAATCGGCGGCGATCGGACAAGAAAATAGAGGGAGGTGAAATATTAATTTGGAGGGAGATTTATATGTTCTGGAGGGAGGAGAAAATTTTAAGAGAGGGAAAAAAATCCGCAAGTTTTGGAACGTTTAGGTTTTTCTCTACATATAAGGAGAAAAATATTCGTTCGTTTCGGAGTATGCTTTATTTAGTAATTACTTAATATGCACATGGTATTATCTCAATTTGGAACATATTAAGAACACTAAAAAAGCGTATCTAAATAAATATTTTTCTAAAAAATAAAATAAAATATATTAGGAACATTTTTTTGCTCCGGAACATATTTAATATGTTCCAAAACCTAGGAACAAAAAATAAGTGTTTCAGATTGAAAAATACCTCGCGTTTCTAATTTGCCAATTTGGTGTAGTAGTCGCAAATAAACGCTCGAGACTTCGTTTTTTGAAGCACGCCCTCACCCAAAATCGGGTCCTGGACTGCTGATGACTCCGCCGCAGGAGAAGAGCTACTCGACGCAGCCCCCTTGCCCTTCGCAGATCTCTTGGCGGCCTTGGGAGACATGATTCTCGAAGGAAGAAGACGAAGGGTTTTCTGAAAATTTTAAAGAGAAAAAGAATAATGAACTTTCTCTCTCCTCCAGGGTCTATTTATAGGCACGGGCCACTTCCTATGCGCCTACTTCCTATGTGCCCACTATGGTGTATGCGTCCACTGTAGCCTATGCGCCCACGTGAAGGACCATCTCTCTGCATACTATGAGACTGTCTCTTGCTGATGTGGACGGCGTATAAAGGATGGACCGCTTCAAATTCTGTTCCGATGAATCTGTCAGTTCGAATTTCGAGGCAAATCTCAACAGTTATATCTCCTTGACAGGCTGGCCAAAATAATATGCGCCTAAGGGAAGAGCCGTACTATGCGCCCATTGCCCGGCGAGAAGACGATCCATGCTTCTTTCAATGTATTTTGAACTTGCTCAAGTGTCGAAAACTTTGAAGGGGGTCCTGTAGAAGCATAAATTTTTTTAGCAAACATAGCTCCATGCGCCCAAGTCAAAGCAGCTCCATACGCCCAGTCAGTACGACTCCATGTGCCCACTAATTGAAGCTCCATGCGTCCAGTCTAAGTATAACTCTATGCGCCCAAGACTAGCTCCCCCGAATGGAGGGCGCATAGCCTGAGACATGGCTATGCGCCCAAGCCTGACTCAGTCAAAGCCACGATCAGAACGTGCATCGAAGCGCATGGCCACGTCAGTCTCCAAGAGCAGTCATGCACCGAAGCATGCGGCCACATCAACACCACGACCAACCTACGATCTCACAGTCTGTATGCGCCTACACCATAGGCGCCCAAAGCAGGACCATGCGCCCACGTGAGAACCAGCGTGTCTCTTCATGTGGGTGCATAACATCATTCCAGCCCATGAACGACTATAAAATGGGAGCTTCTTCCCTCTTCAACGGACACCATTTTCAAGAGCCAAATTGTTGTACTTCTTGCTAGTGAGCCGAGCGTTAGCAATTTTCTTAGGTTTTCTTCCACTTTTGTAATTGGAGTGTCAACGGAGTAAATGAGCAACTGCCGCTCGATCTCCATCGTCCCATTCTCCAAAATTCTTATTTTTGTACTCGGGGATTCTCACCGGAGGATCTCTCAGGCGTACTCAATTTGTGGTGCCTTGCGCCAATGAAAAGAAAACATAGCATTTTCTTCTTCTTCTTCTTTTTTGTGTGTGTCCATAGTGACATCAGTTGCGAGTCAACGACAATTACGAGTTCTTCTTTCAGTTCCGAAACATCTGCCCCCACAATCGGTGGGGCCACAGACTCGATAATGAGATCCTCCTGGGGGTCATTAAGGGCGGTGGAGACCATAGCGAGAGTGTCAAATTTATTGGAAAGGTTTAGTGTTGGGGTATCGTCTGGTACGACGGCCCTTCTCCGTGGTGCAAGTTCTTGACTGTGGGATTTTCCAACCCTATCATCAAACCTGATGTGAGAGTTAGGCATTTGTAGTAGTGGTAGAAGATGGCTAGAAGATTGATTGCTATTTCGATTCATTTGGGTGGGTATGACCTTCCGAGTCTCTTTTATCTTTAGCTCTGGATGAGCACAGAAGCAGTACACGGTGGAGTAGCCTCTCATGTGGCAGTGTTTATAGAATATGATGTTATTGTCGTATATAATCTGTTGTGTGTGCGTCTTGTCGCATGATCTAGATTTAGTTGGGGAGTTCCTTCGACACATCATCTTCGATACACATATTAGCGTAATTGGCTTTGGTGAGATTGCGGGTTTCGTCGATCAAAGCCACGAAAGTCCTGAATGCGTTGGCTATTCTTTTCATGGCCGCAGGAACAAAGTAGCGTATCAATCCTGATCGAGCTTTTAGACCAGATGATCTTGTGGTCAGTCTCCAAGGAGAGAGCAAAGAGAAGGTATTTAGGGTCCAAGGGGGCAGCCCTGTAAGCGGAGGTGAGACCCCATGTAGCAATGACTTCGAGCACGCAGGGAAGCTTCGGACACCCTAAGGAAAATTTGAGAGTAAAGGTGTGATCAAATCGCTCTGAAAGATATCCTATTTCCTTGGATGAGAATGGGACATTAATGTCTTGTGCTTCAAATGAGTGAGGAGATTCCACTTTTGGGAGATCGACGTCCGAAATAATCAGGAAGTTCTTTGTGGGGGCACTGTCATGTCTCACCTAGTCGCAAAAAGATGGGGCCAACTAGGGTTGGTGGCCGATCGAGACGCACGCCACACCAGCCGGCACGGGGAGGAGTCAAATGAAGGGGAAGGCACGAAGGGTAGGACGGATGGGGCACGGTTGGCGTAACATGGAAATGGCCTGCACCAAATAAGTCCTCTGCGCTACCGGGGGTTTCGCAGAGGTCGGATAGGTGGCGCTCAAAAGTTGGTTACCAAAGTAGGAATGGTGGCATCCAGGGGGGCTGTAACGCCCCAGAACCAGAATACTGGAGAGTAGGGGCGTACATAGCCATCTACGTATATCGAAGTGCAACCCACCTCGCTATACGGTCACGGCTATCTAAATACATGGGGGTTTAACTACAAGCCAACAATCTCCTATGGTTGTGAACAAGCCTATTGTCTCAATCTCAAGCAAGCAATAATAGTTACAAGATGTCAGAGCACCAAATATATAATAGCAAGGCGTCCCATATATTACATATTGGATGATCATGAAGCTAGTCATACAAAATATCAAGACTAGCAAGAGTTCAGTCGTACATGATCAACCCTAGGATCTGTTAATCATGTTACAGTCCGTACGCAGACAGTAAGTAAAGGTGCAATACGAGCTAACACGTACTCGCCGGCTAAACGCCTCAAAAGAATAATTTTTTTACAATAAAGTGGGAGGACAAAAAGAAACTCACTCATTGCCAGGGTTACGCCTGGTGGTCACCATCTGGCTGGAAGACATGTGGATCCTCTGGTGCTGCTCCGATATCTGGCCACACAAAACCAGCTGGGTCAGACCCCAGAAAGAGCAAGTGCCACAAAGGAGGCTTCACTTAGGAACTAAAACCAGCAAATCACAATTGGATATTAAAGATAATAAATAAAGAACTGATAATAATAATAGAGATAACAACAGTAAACTGAGTACGAGGAAACCATTCAAGTAGCCAGGTTGCAACCCTTAAACCAAACAAGGACCGGGGTTGCATCCCTTCACCTTAATAGAATTCCGTCTCAAATACTATTGGTAAGGTAACAAGACAATAAACGAAAAGAGGACACAGAACTGTTCCGGGAGCCAGGTTACAATCCTTAAACCAAACAAGGACCGGGGTTGTAACCCTTCGCCTGAACAGAACTGGACCCCTGATCTTTATTGTTAAGGCCAGTATAAATAATCAAGATATTGAAGTAAGGTGAAATATGACGAATATGGCAAGGGGTGCAATACGATAATAAACGAAGAGAGGATACAGAACTGCTCCGGGAGCCAGGTTACAACCCTTAAACCAAACAAGGACCGGGGTTGTAACCCTTCGCCTGAACATAACTGGTCCCCTGATCATTATTGTTAAGGCAAGCATAAATAATCATATCTTGTCATAATCTTGCACAGGATCAGGATAAGTCGAAGCTGGGCTAGACTTCATTCAATCAATCACGGCTAAACAAAGAGTACGGCTTAATACTTTAACTAACTAGGGTTATCACAGGCCTAGTTACTAACAAAATGCAACGAGATTATTCCAACATCGACAATCCCTGTAGACCATCCAGGTTATCCAGGTCGAATGTTCGTTTATGAAGGATGCAACATGTGACAGTGTGCTGAAAATGTGTCCTACTCGTCGGTAGGCTACAAGTCCACTTAGTGCTCCCAGATAACGGGATTGCCTGTAGCTGGAAAATCTTTTCATGACTACTGAATTATTTTACTAGATTAACCTTTGATAATTTTGTAGGTATCTCTGACCGTGGTACTCAGGGATCCCCATCCTAGACATGATGCAAGAAAGTACCAGTTTATTATTCAAACACAATCGCCCACGGTGTCCAGGTCATTCATACTTGTCATGTCGTGCTAGCTATCGTAACATCATATCGAGGTGTATCATGTCAGGATTACTTATCAAGAGTACGCCACGACTGGCCACTATCAAGCCATGTTACTTGTCACATTCTTGTCATGAGTGCACCACAACGGACCACTGTCATATTTTATCCTTACATCATCATAAATGAGAAAACTTGCGTAAATAGTTAGTAACATATTCTAGAAGCCAAAGAAAAGATCTATAACTTTCATGCGGCTTTAGATGGGTATAAATCAGCCAAATAGGACAAGAAAAATAACCAAATTAGACACTATACGGCAAAGGATGAATTGGGAGCTTATGCGGCAGTAGTCATCTATGCGGCTGAGTAGATGGGTACTCATCTATACGGCTGAGTAGATGGGTACTCATCTATGCGGCTGAGTATATGGGTACTCATGCGGCTGAGTAGATGGGTACTTATCTATGCGACTGGGTAAACAGAATCCCATGCGGCTGAGTAGATGGGTACTTATCTATGCGGCCGAGTAGATGGGTACTCATGCGGCTAAGGAGATGGGTACTCATCTATGCGGCTGGGTAAACAGAATCCCATGCGGCTGAGTAGACGGGTACTCATCTATGCGGCTGAGTAGATGGGTACTAATGCGGCTAAGTAGATGGGTGCTCATGCGGCTGAGTAGATGGGTACTCATCTTCTCCGAAAATCTGAGAAAGATGGCCATAGAACCCATAGCTTCCAAGCTCCATAAAACCTTCATTATAAGTCCAAATCCGAACTTCCATGGGTCAAAATGGGGCAGAATGAAATTCTCTACAACATGGAACCAACAAAACTTGGAAATAACAATGTTAAGTAGTGTCACCCCCAGTTTTCAGAAATAGGGGTATTTTTGTCATTTTACATTTTTGAATATTTTTAAAATTTATTTTATTATTTATGATATTATTTGGGGGTTGAAATTTATTTTATTATTTATGATATTGTTTTGGGGTTATTTGAGTCGGGTTCGAATTTCAACTTAATCCGACTTGAAACGGGGACCCGGGGGGTAGTTTGACTCTAGTGGGACCCACACACTAGTTAGACATGGCCCACATAATATTAATTTTAGTCCACATGATATTAATTTAGTTAGTAGTTAGACTAATTATTTATGGATATGTTTTGTTTAATTAGAGACTTAAAACTAGACTAAATTGACCTCAACCTTTAACCCATTCCTAATTTAAATCAAATAGATTAGTGGAGGGCATTTTGGACATTCAAATAGGGGACATCTCACCCTTTTTGGGCAGCCATCTATGGGGGGATAAGGAGTGAGTCACTCCTTCATTCATTTGTTTTCATCCACTTTCTCTCTCTTATTCTTTCCCAAATTAATTTAGAGATGAACCTCCATTGATTTTATCTCCAAATCAACCCCTTCTTCCACCAAATCTTCTTCATTTCTCCTCTACTCCATGGTTAGAGGGTGCTAGCCAAGTTTAGGAGGATTCGGAGCTCGTTCGTGTCCTTTTAGAATCACTATGTGTCAGTGTCGTATCGGAAGGATTTTCCTTTGAATCTCTCTATCGGAAGGTATAATCTCTCCTCTAATCCATCCCTACATGCATATAGAAATATTTTGAACCTATAGGAATGACCCCCATGGTTGTATCTCCATTTGTGTCCATTTCGTGTCTATTTGGAGGTCATAGGAGTGTCCATTGTGTTGTGGTTGTGTCCATGTGGAAAAATCCCAAATTTGGACACACTATATGTTGTTATGTATGAATGAATTATTACATGTTTAATCTCATATTTTTGTATTGGAGATGTGTTCTATAGTGTCTCATATATATATATATATATATACATATATATATATATATATATATATATATATATATATATATATTAGTGTAGAGATTGAGTTCTTGATATGTTATGTTATATACTTGTCTTTCTTTTGTCTCGAACTACCTAAATTCGTCATAATATTTATCCACGTTTTTAGTAGCAATAGCAACTTTGAAATGTCATAACTTTTAGCTTAAAACTCTAATTTATCTTCCGTTTTTTTTAAAAGAACCGTATCAAAGTTAGCTTTCTAAATATATATTTTAATAACTAAATTCGTTATAAAACTTTCTGTAAAATTATTTGAGTATCAGCTGTACGAAAGACGAATGCGTTTCGGTGTTTTTGCGATTCCAGGAGCTTCCGGACACGAAAATGCGATCCGTTTAAAGTTTCGAAAAGCTAACACAAAGATCTATAACATACTTTAATCTTAGAATTTAGTGAATATCCAATTGGTACAGTATTGATTTTAAGTAGAAGATTACTATACGACATATGCATTTTGTGTATCCTTGTATGTACAAATATGTATGTATGCATGTGTATATATATATGTGTGTGTGTTAAGAGAATATAATATATATAGAGTATGCATAAATGATATAATGTATGAAAGTATATAATGTATTCAAATATGTATGTATAGGAGCATGAATGAATGAATGAATAAATACGATGCATGAATGAATGGATAAAATGAAAGCATGTGGGTAATGCAAGTTATTGAAACATGTATACAAGTATCCATATGTAAGTAAGTAACATAATCAAGTATTAATGTATGCTATATATGAATGCCAACATGATAGGAATGTATGATGCCATATTAGCACTTAGCACCATGTTCATATGTTAAAAACCCCTTCTACATGTTTACAGTTACACCAAGCATGAATACACATAAAACCTACTTACTGTTATGAGTAAACCCTTTGATGTATAAATAAACCCTTTTTGTTATGATTAACACCCCCACACACACACATGCTAAACCTATGCTTTACATGTTATTTCTTCTATGTGACACAACCTTGCTAAATGTTATCCTTCTAACATAATACCTTCACACTTGAACACATTCTACTGCTATGTACACATTGCCATATCCACATTCATGTATCATGCACTCCTTGTCTTTATGCACCTTGCTTATAATAAAAATATATATGAATATATATGTAATGTGTGTTTGATAACTTGTGTAGCTTTTTGATTTTGTGTGAGTGTTAGTCTAGGCTTGGTTAGGCCTAATGAAACTTGTTAGTCTAGGTTTAGACCTAATACAGCCTAGTTAATCTAATTTGACTAGTACGGTTGACCAGAGTTGACCAAGAGTTGACTTTTACCTAGAATGATCTAGAATCAAATAGAATGTATAGTAGAGCTTTATTTTACCATTTTGGACTTGTTGTGACTTGTGTTGTTCTAAATAGGAGCAAGACACCTCTCCTCGGACAATATATTTTCTTTGGACATTCAGATAGCAGGCGAGTACATTCTCTGATCATTTCATATTATGTTTAGGATTATATTTCCTGCTTTAGACTATCTTACTTGATGCTGACACATTGGTAACACGGATTGGTACTATATGGATCCCTTTATGAGATGTTATCCCTCTCGGGAGCATCAGATACTTTTGTCATGTGTGATTCACTTACATCACGTATCATATGCTTCTATCATCATGAATCTTCGGGAATCAGCTCGTGACTCATGTACCCTCATGATCACTGAGCCTTCACGAAACAATTCATGAATCACCCTTTATGGGCAACATAGTATAATCATGAATCTTAACGTAACTTGAATGGATCCTTGTGTATTGATTGGGGATGGGGGAGTATAAATTAACATGTGAATAAATCCAAGTAGTGTAATCATGAATCATTTTTCAGTTGTGTAATCATGAATCTGTCCTTAGCCATTTACATGTTTATGCAGTACTCTGAATCACTAGCACCGTCTTTCTTCATATATATCATAGATATTTACTTATAGTCTCTCTTTTATATTATGCTATTTCTTCAGATCCTGTATTTTATTCTCTAGCATGATTATATTTCCTTTCCTGCTATGACTTGTTGAGATGTATTGTGCTCGCTCCTGTCTTGACTGGACCTGTTGATAAATTTTACAGATAGCCTGGAGGTTGTCTGCTAGCCTAGAGGAGACACATTAGAGGTTGTTTAGTTAGCTATTTTTAGTTGTCTGGAGTTGTATTTATTTTATGGATTACTGTATTTGAGCTTTGAGATGTATTTCAGGGTTTGTGTATCTTAGACACTTAGGCTTCTATCTGCTGTATCTCTTTTGGATTTCATGTTTTACCTATCTTTTATCTTGCTCTACCTTACTTGTGATTGAGACTGTATCTGCTATGTCACCTCCATTCAGGGAGTATAAACTGCTTAGCATATTATTGTTAGATGTTGTGACCTAGGACAGCGTTCTACCGCCGACACTGTGGTGTAGGCTGGACGTTGTTACGTACTCGTACCCTCTCAGTGGGTGCGGGTCGTGACACGTTTTTAGTGGTGGTCCATGCAGGTCGAGTTTGTGTAGTGGTATTCGAACTATAGTACCACTACAGCCTGCAGCAGGATTAGGATATTTTTTTTTGAAGATACTCAATCACAATTAGGATCCCTTGAGAGATTCCTGGGACGACCCTTAAGAATCTTTCTTAACTCCGATTTGAAAACTCTTTTTTTTCTTGATTTGATTTATCTTTACTTTCTGTTGTGAATTTGATTTTGATGGATTATTATTGAATTTGTGTTTGTATTTATTGATTTTGATGATGATTGTTGAATTTTGAATCTTGATGTTAGCTATAGCATCCGAGTTTGTAGTTATATGATTTGAAGGATTTTTGTTCATTTTTGAATCTTGATGTTCATTGATAAATTTGATTTTTGGTATTCATTGTTGATTTAAATTAATTTTGTCAAGATGAAATTATATGGGCTAGGTCATCTAAGTTTTGGAATCTAGTCTTCTATAGTCACATTAGCCAGCATGGTGAGGAGATATAGTCTGATTTTAGATATATTTCTCGGGGGTAGGAATTTAAGGTTTTTGCAGCCAAGCTAGCGGCATCGCAAAAATGTTAAATACCATGATTCTAGAGGTATGTGCCTTAGTCGAGGACTCTGTGATTATCGTAACCTTGCTTACTAGTACGACGAGGATTTAGAGTACCATGATTGTGGATAGACGCATATGATTATCAGATTGTACCTTAAATATTTTGAACATATTTTCTCTACTTTTGTTTTAGTCATTCAAAAAAAAAAGATTTATTGTTGTTTTGTTTTATTTCACTTCTCATTGTTTAACTTAGGAGTAGGTTTAGTTGTTTTTATAAACCTTTGTGTAACTTCTTGCTATGAGTTTCTTCTTAATAAAATGAATCGATGATTTTTACTAGACCTTATCTTGGATTTGATAGTTTAGCTCTGGGTTTCAAAAATGGTTCCTTCTTTTAAACAGATAAGCAGAATAGATTTTATTGTTATTTCCTTCTTGCTACTATTCTTGTATTAAATGATAATAATAATAATAAAACTGTCTTGATTTCACCAATTACCTACTTTGCAATCTTGCTAGGAATCTAAATGTTGGTCTTGATATAGAATTTGATTTTTATATTGGAACATGAGAATATATATATAGTGGACACAGACTCTTTGCCTGACACGTATGCATGCTACACTTGATTTTCCACATATCTAAATACATATTAATATGTTGTTGATGTTTAAATTATCAAAATCCCAATATTTCTGGTTTTCTGCTTTTTTAGTTTAAATTCGTAATTCAAATAAATATTTCATGTTATTAGTTATGTTTAAATCACTGCACATGTATGTTATACGTAGGGTTTCAATTCAAATTTTTTTTTAGTTGAGTTTTGTGTTTAAATTTGTCAAATCTAAGACTGTGTCCATATTAATCCTTAATATTGGATTTTAAATATTAGTTCAAATTGTTGTTTTAAATGTAATGTTTTGAGCTATATACATTGTGGTATGTAGGGATATAAATTTAGGTTTCGTATTCTTACATGTTAGGTTGTGATAAACATTGGGTTAGTTTGATGTTCGAATTTCTCCAAAATCCTAAAACTGAATACATGTTAACATTTTTATATTGATTTCAAATGTTTAGTTCAATTTCAGAGTTAATATGTAATATTGAACTATATGCATAGATAAATGTGTGGATAGTATGTTAGGGTTTTATTTCTATCATGTTAGGTTGTGTTAGGAGCATTAAGTTGGTTGTGATGTTCAAACCCTAGATTCTGAAATTGCATTATGTTAATATTGCACTGGTTTAAATGTTAGCTCATTTTCAGATTTTGTATGTAAATGCTGAACTAAAATCGGACTTAACCTTTCAATACTAATCTATACCCTGTACAAGGACACACACATCCTAACTTAGTATACACTGCCATGTAAACCTATCCCTTCCTCTCTCTGTTATGTTCATATATCTATATAGATATATATAGAGTTTATGCATACATGTTATAATGTATATATATACATAACTAAATCTCTAACTCTTTATATATATAGATATGGTTAGCCATGCATGTTATGAGTAAATTGGTTGTGCATTGTAGATTGTTTAACCAATATGCCATGAGTAGTGTAACTTGATAGCTATTGTTTTGAAACCCAAATCCTCCTATACTTTCATGTATATTTCACAATACACACATGCCTACTATATAACCACATGAACATGTCCATATACACCCATACACGCATAAACCACATAACCTTTACATAATACTAGCTTTTCCCTCTATAACGCTCTCTCTCTATATATATATATAAATATATTATGATTGGATTTCCATGCAATTGGCTTTCATTCTTTAACTTTTGATTTTGATTTTCTTGAATAGTACCCCTTATTAGATAAATGGTAGTTAACTTTATTTTATTTTGATAAGTACCAGCTTTCATATAGGATGGTAGACTGCCTTATAGACTTGATGATTGTTATTTCTGTATCTTTTCTAGTTTAGCACCCTAGATTGCTTGTGTGTTTTGATACCCTATGACCGTTTTGGTTTAGCATGACTAGTATACCTAGATGAGACTTTCACTACCACCGTATGCTATGACCCTGTATGTCATCCTTTTAAATCGTATGATTATTTAAGTTCTGAGACTTTGATTGTGGGGGGTTTGACCTAGAAGGAGTATGAACATTTTAATTTCGAGGACGAAATTTTTCTAAGGCGGGTAGACTTGTAACACCCAGTTTTCTAAAATGAGGATAATTTTGAAATTTTGTAAAATCATTTATTGATTTGACATTTAAATCATGATATGATTTTTGATAATTTTTAAATTATTTTAAAACTATTTAAAATCATGACTTGTGATTTTGATGTTTTGCTAGTGAAACCCTAGAGACTGTTTGACCTAGAGCCTAACCATGTGATTAGGATGTTTAATGTCATTTCTGGCCTAAGGATATTTTGTATTTGACCTCTTTGAATTATTTTGATATTTATTGCGTTGGTGATTGTTGATTTTGACCTTTGATAAGTGTGATTTTGTGATGGTTTTGTGTCCGTAGCGGACACGTATCAGTTTTTATTTACAAATGTTTGAGGTGTCTCAAAGAGATTTTTTTTATTGCTGATTTTTTTTGAAAAGTATTTGAATGAGATTGTTTTCTGCATGTGTTTCCTGTGATTGCTTTGTCTTAATTTCGAGGATGAATTTTTTTTAAGGTGGATAGATTTGTCACCACCAGTTTTCAGAAACAGGGGTATTTTTGTCATTTTATATTTTTGAATATTTTTGAAATGTATTTTATTATTTATGATATTATTTTGGGGTTGAAATTTATTTTATTATTTATGATATTATTTTGGGGTTATTTGAGTCGGGTTCGAATTTCAACTCAATCCGACTTGAAACGGGGACCCAGGGGGGTAGTTTGACTCTGGTGGGACCCACACACTAGTTAGGCATGGCCCACATGATATTAATTTTAGTCCACATGATATTAATTTTAGTTAGTAGTAAAACTAATTATTTATGGATAGGTTTAGTTTAATTAGAGACTTAAAACTAGACTAAATTGACCTCAACCTTTAACCCATTCCTAATTTAAATCAAATAGATTAGTGGAGGGCATTTTAGACATTCAAATAGGGGACATCTCACCCTTTTTGGGCAGCCCTCTATGGGGGGATAAGGAGTGAGTCACACCTTTATTCATTTATTTTCATCCACTTTCTCTCTCTTGTTCTTCCCCAAATTAATTTAGAGATGAACCTCCATTGATTTCATCTCCAAATCAACCCCTTCTTCCACCAAATCATCTTCATTTCTCCTCTACTCCATGGTTATAGGGTGCTAGCAAAGTTTAGGAGGATTCGGAGCTCGTTCGTGTCCTTTTAGGATCTCTGCGTGTCGGTGTCGTGTCGGAAGGATTTTCCTTTGAATCTCTCTCTCGGAAGGTATAATCTCTCCTCTAATCCATCCCTACATGCATATAGAAATATTTTGAACCCATAGGAATGACCCCCATGGTTGTATCTCCATTTGTGTCCTTTTCGTGTCCATTTGGAGGTCATAGGAGTGTCCTTTATGTTGTGGTTGTGTCCATGTGGGAAATCCCCAAATTTGGAAACACTATGTGTCGTTGTTATGTATGAATGAATATTACATATTTAATCTCATATTTTTGTATTGCAGATGTGTTCTATAGTGTCTCATATATATATATATATATATATATATATATATATATATATATATATATATATACATATATTAGTGTAGAGAGTGAGTTCTTGATATATTATGTTATATACTTGTGTTTCTTTTGTCTCAAATTACCTAAATTCGTCATAATATTTATCCACGTTTTTAGTAGCAATAGCAACTTAGAAATATCATAACTTTCAGCTTAAAACTCTGAATTATCTCTTGTTTTTTTTAAAAGAACCGTATCGAAGTTAGCTTTCCAAATATATATTTTAGTAAGCCAAATTTTTTCTAAAACTTTCTGTAAAATTTTTTGAGTGTCAGCTGTACGAAAGACGAACGAGTTTCGGTATTTTTGCGAATCCGGGAGCTTTCAGACACGAAAATGCGATCCGCTTAAAGTTTCGGAAATCTAACACAAAGATCTATAACATACTTTAATCCTAGAATTTAGTGAATGCCCAATTGGTACAATATTGATTTTAAGTAGAAGATTTCTATACGACGTATGCATTTTGTGTATCCTTGTATGTACAAATATGTATGTATGCATGTGTATATATATATATATATATATATATATATATATATATATATATATATATATATAAAATATATATATATATATATATATATATGTGTGTGTGTGTGTGTGTGTGTGTGTGTGTGTGTGTGTGTGTTAAGAGAATGTAATATAACATAGAGTATGCATAAATGATATAATGTATGAAAGTATATAATGTATTCAAATATGTATGTATAGGAGCATGAATGAATGAATGAATGAATGCGATGCATGAATGAATGGATGAAATGAAAGCATGTGGGTAGTGGAAGGTATTGAAACATGTATGCAAGTATCCATATGTAAGTAAGTAACGTAATCAAATATGAATGCATGCTATATATGAATGCCAACATGATAGGAATGTATGATGCCATATTAGCACTTAGCACCATGTTCATATGTTAAAACCCCCTTCTACATGTTGACAGTAACCCCAAGCATGAATACACATAAAACCTACTTACTGTTATGAGTAAACCCTTTGATGTATAAATAAACCCTTTTTGTTATGATTAACACCCACACACACACATGCTAAACCTATGCTTTACATGTTATTTCTTCTATGTAACACAACCTTGCTAAATGTTATCCTTCTAACATAACACCCTCACACTTGAACAGATTGTACTGCTATGTACACATTGCCATATCCACATTCATGTATCACCCACTCCTTGTCTTTATGCACCTTGCTTGTAATAAAAATATATATGAATATATATGTAATGTGTGTTTGATAACTTGTGTAGCTTTGTGATTTTGTGTGAGTGTTAGTCTAGGCTTGGTTAGGCCTAATGAGACTTGTTAGTCTAGGTTTAGACCTAATACTGCCTAGTTAACCAAATTTGACTAGTACGATTGACCAGAGTTGACCAAGAGTTGACTTTGACCTAGAATGACCTAGAATCATATTGACTGCATAGTAGAGCTTTATTTTACCATTTTGAACTTGTTGTGACTTGTGCTGTTCTAAATAGGAGTCAGACACCTCTCATCGGACAGTACATTTTCTTTGGACATTCAGATAGCAGGCGAGTACATTCTCTGATCATTTCATATCATGTTTAGGATTATATTTCTTGCTTTAGACTATCTTACTTGATGCTGACACGTTGGTAACACGGATTGGTACTATATGGATCCCTTCATGAGATGTTATCCCTCTCGGAAGCATCAGATACTTTTTTCATGTGTGTTTCACTTACATCACGTATCATATGCTTCTATCATCATGAATCTTCAGGAATCAGCTAGTGACTCATGTACCCTCATGATCACCGAGCCTTCACGAATCAATTCATGAATCACCCTTTATAGAAAACACAGTATAATCATGAATCTTAACGTAACATAAATGGATCCTTGTGTATTGATTGGGGATGATGGAGTATAAATGAACATGTGAATAAATCCAAGTAGTGTAATCATGAATCAATTTCTACTAGTGTAATCATGAATCAGTCCTTAGCCATTCACATGTTTATGCAGTACTCTGAATCACTAGCACTATCTCTCTTTATATATGTTTGCAAAAATATAAGTATGAAACTTTATTGATACAAACTTTGTAAAGATTATAAGAATTCTGGGAAAGTACAATTGTAGGAATCTAATCTAGAAGACGATTGCTTTATCCCTTGGACGATGAGAACTTTGAAGACGGTAGCCTCTGAAATTGACTTGAAGGCAAAAGCCTCGGAGAATTGAAGGCAAAAGCCTCGGAAGAATACAGCCGCACTTGGGCAAGAACTCCTGGAATCTCTGATAACTCTGAACTTTTTTATGTCTGATCTCTCTATCTGATTTTTTATCTGTGATATGTGATCTGTGATCCCCTTTATTGGAGACTTGAAACTATATTTATAGAGTTTTGGAAATAACTAACTTTTAGTTATTCTAGACTGCGTATGATGGATTATGCATGAATTGGATTGCGCAACAGTGGACTGCACAGGCAGTTGTCTGATCATGGGCCAACTGTCTTGGACACATGGCATCATTTGATTAAAATATGCATGATCGTGCATAGACGGTTGCCACGTAATGAGAAATTGATGGCATGAATGCCACGTGTATTTTGTCAGTTATGTTTGATAGAGAGTGCAACCTGAATTGCGTTGGCTTCGGATTGCGCAGGAATGGACTGCGCAGGCATGGATTGCGCTAATATGGATTGCGCATCAGATAGGCTGGCCGATTGTGCTGCCAGCTGTCCTTGAGCGCCGTATTGCACGATTAAACAAACAGTCGTCTCGTTCTCTGCGCTGTCAGCTGTCAGAAGATTTGATTATGTCAGGTAATGATGATTATTTGCTACGTCAGCCTGCGCGCTTGAGAGTGTGCGCAGTCTAGTGTGCACAATCTGTATGATGCACAATTTGATGTCTGCGCAGTTCATTTGAAAGATGCATTTCTTGATCTTCATGACTTTGTTGATGTGTGCAACTTGATTTTTAGGACCTACAAGACCCCCTTTAATGTTTTTGAAAGTTGAACTTATTCAAAATTTTGAAATACTTTGAATTTTGAAATTTCAATCAAGTTACGCATGTACTGAGCTGTCTGCGCAATCGGATGGATCAGTCCGACTTTTTTGGCGCAGTTTGAGGCAGCCGTTACTCTTTGAAAAACTATAAAAAGTTCTCTTCGATATTTATTTCATTCTTTACTTTGCTTTTGTGATCTGAGAGAGAAGTCTCGATCTATTCCTTCCTTTCTTCTCCATCGAATCTCCATGGCTCCCAAGCGATCCTCCGCCGCTGCCAAGGGCAAGGCCCCCGCCGACTCTTCGGCTAGGATTACGCGACGTCCTTCTCGCCAAGAGACTGCGTATCCCGCGTTGCAAGGTAGATGACCCAATCAAAAACTCTCTTTATGGTTTTTGATTTTACTGTTCTTCAGAATCCATCTCTTTTTAGAGATGTGATCATACTGCGCCACCCTTTTTAGGGTTTTGGTTGCACGAAACCATTTATTCTTCATTTTTATGAAGAATAATTTTTTGCGCAATCGGTTGAACTGTGCTGGCAAAAGTCAGCACAATTTGCTGTTTTGCGCGAAACTGCCAACGCAATCTGATGACTGTTTGCTGTGCAGTCTGATTGTTGCGTAGTCTGATGATTGTGCAATCTGATGTTGCACAATCTGATGGTTGTGCAGTCTAATGGTAGCATCCTTGATTTTTCCTTGTGCTGAATTTTTGTTTTCTCTGTTTGATCCAGTTAATACCAGAGAAGATCCGGGGTATGAGAACTTTGTTGGGACTCTTTCAGAATCGGAATACAAAGAGGACCTGTCCCATGTGCATTATCCACAGTATGATCTGCCAGCTTCCCGCCAAGCTATCGTGGTAGCCCAAGATAAAGAAACCCTGTTATGTCTGATGAATAGGGAACCTTTGGAGTCGGTAGATGCTATTGTTCACAAGAAGCCCCTATTTCTGTTTGGCGAGGCTTTTGAGAAGAGCTCTCAGCCGAGGCCACAGATGGAAGAACAGATTGTCCATCATAAAGACAGGACAATCTCGATACCAGATGTATCCCGCTGCCTCCCCTTATCTCGATATGCTCATG
Source organism: Iris pallida (assembly GCA_029216955.1). Classification (NCBI taxonomy): domain Eukaryota; kingdom Viridiplantae; phylum Streptophyta; class Magnoliopsida; order Asparagales; family Iridaceae; genus Iris; species Iris pallida. The sequence continues at coordinate 5,411,760 of JANAVB010009198.1, read as the reverse complement.
CAAGCTATCCGAGGAAAATGGAATGGAATCTCACACCTTTTCAGGATGCCCATCCAGAAAAGATTTATGTGAAGTAGGGGTCTGACAAGAAAGACACGTTCTACAGTTCTTCAGAACGATACAGTGTCTTGCTCAAAGGTTTAAAGCCCGATTGTATTCCGCCGAAAAATTCTTCATTGTTATTGCCCGTGAGAGTTCCAATATTCGTGAATGAGTTCGTGAAGGTTGAAGGGAGGTATCCAGATCAAGACCTCAGATTAAATGGACTGGTGAATCCAGACTTTAAGAGATGGAATTATATAGCAAACTGGATTTTGACTAAATTTGAAGACAAACTTCAACAGATTAACTTGTATCAAGAAGTGCATGCCACTATTTACGGTTTTGCTCCCAACCCGCATCTATTCCTGGCTCTAGCAGAGAGATACAATTACAGGACAGGGACTTTTATGACTCCCTGCGGAGAGATCGGGTTTGCCCTTCACGAGATGAAGTACATCTCTTACTTGCCGATGGGGGATGCCCCGTATGAGGAATTTTTCCCAACTAATGATGAATTGGACAAACTTCGAAAATAGAACGCAGACATGGTAGCAGTATTCGAAGAACTGTTGTGTCATTATAAAATCTGTTCTCTGTTTTATGAAAGTGGTACATCTAATACCTGCTATTCATCCAAATGGTTGCCTTATCTGTTCCTCAACCATATTAAAGAAAAGAAGACCAAAGAACATGATAACTGCTATCCCGACTTCTTTAAACCACTGAGCAGCACTGAAGTGGTAAAGTTGATGGAGGTAAGTGGGAATTTGGATGAAAAGATCAAGGATGATCATCAATGTCCTCCTCTAAAGAAAGGAAACACTCTAGAGAGTTATATTAGAGTCGGATATCGATTCATGTCAAAAGAAGCCCAATTAGCAGGATTTCTAACGTACAGGCTTCGTCGGTTCGTCGTCCCTGGAACAAGTACCGTAGACCGCTTCCATCGCAGTGTTCTTTTTTCCACCGTTCGATTAGTCTTCGGCTACAAGATGGATCTCTTATCGGCAATGACTTGTAGATCTAACGCCGGCCTCCGCCTGTACGTCGATTTGATGCTGAAAGCTAAGGGCGAGAAAGAGTTTCCTCGGCTAGAATTGCCGTATACTTATCTGTTCGGGTGGTTGCTTCTACACCATCCTACTTTGATGGACCCCAACATGGGACCAGTCAGTGGCAGCTTTTTGCGAAGATACTCTCAAGGTAAGTGGAAATACACTTCTTTGAGAGATTACAGATATGCTTTGAACCTTGGTAAAGGGTGGAACTTCTATTGCACTTATCCTCCTGCCGGATATGAACAAATGTCGACCAACATGGTTGACTCAAAGATGCAACCTTTGAGCCGTACAGCTTTTAATTGGTTGAAGATAATTCGTCCATCCCACTTGATGTATCGATTTGAAGAAGAATGCTTCTTGGAGCCATATCTTCCCAGCCGGTTTGCTCGGCAGTTTGGATATGACCAATTGCACGTAGGTAATGCTATCACATGCCTACAAGGAAAAGGTTTCTTGATAGATGGAGCACGAGCTTGGGCTTATTACAATGCTCGAGATACGAAATCAACGTTCTCGATGCAGGTGAATAGTAGTCATGGCCCTCGTATGCTGTTCACATATTCGGTGTTTTATACATCAGCGAACACTTTTGCCGAGAACTTCAATCTTGCGGATAGCTTCGCGTCTGTAACGAAATTAAAGAAGGGAGGAGTCATCATGTCACTTCCAGGTAATGATGAGGTGCACGAGCCAGTGGACGCACCCTTAGAAGTTTCGAGGGATGCTATGTTCCCTGAAGAGGTTAACGCGCCACTGCGTGTTTCTCTGAAGGTTGCTAAATCTCCAGCCAAGAAGAGAAGGAGAGAGGAGCCTTCCATCCCAGTTGTGAAGAAGAAACTGATCTTGGATCATTCTTCAGAAAAGATTACTACCAGATCTCAATCTCGACAGCTGGCCGAGACAATCCAGCAGGAAGAAGCTACCACACCGACCTCTGTTCAAAAACAAGTCGAGACAATAGACGCAGAGAGTCCTGAGAGACCTCTACATAGAAGGAAAAGGTTGGTCCGCAGAAGACAAGTTTCATCTTCGATCATGATAGACGCTGCAGCGGGACTCACCCTGCCCTCTCCCACTCCTATTTCTGTGTCTGGGAATAAAACTCCCATTCCAGAGTAGAGAGAGGAAATTAAGCAGAGGGAAGAGCTGGACCAGAGAAATGAGGCTGAAGAGCCCAAAGATAACATTGTAGAGGAAGAGCATAATGACGTACGATCTCCTTTGCCAACAACAATGGAAATTCATCTTTCTGCCACACCGGGAGCAAACCTTGCTGAAGAAGATCGTTTGATGATCGAAGCTTTATATGACTGTGACTTCGGTCATCAGGAAGAAGCTGATCATGCCGCTGATGCTGCTAGTGAAGAGGTTCCCGAGGACAGCGAGAACGAGGAGTGCACCTCATCAGAAACTGCTGATAAGACACAAAATCTGGAAGAGAATGTTGAGATCCAGACATCCCCTCGAGACACTCTGACTCCTGAAAAGGAAGCCGAGGTGCCGAGATCTCCGGAGAAGATTGCTGATGAAGGGGTAGATTTGGAGGAAACTCCAGCTGCTGCTCCCGAAGGTATTGTAATAAAATTAGCGATCTTCTTTTAACAAATAGCTTGATAGCTAACATCTTTACTTTTATCCATACAGAACCCGGATCCTCTTCTGCTCTTCCAACATGCATGGATATAGTACTGGCAACGACAATTGCCAATAGCAGTCACCATTTATCTTGTGGCTCTGAAGTAGGAAGTAGCCAGGCCGTAGCGTCTGAAGCTACTTATGCTCAGCTAAAGTCTGTTCCTACAGATGATAGGCTTATTGCTGGATCCACTCATGGTAAGACTGTTTCACTTTTGGTTCTCTTTATCAATAGCCAATGACAGGTAAAGTGACAGTATTTGATTTTGCAGAGGAGCAACCAGCTCCACTTTGGTTCCCTTATTCAAAGAGCCTGCTGTTCAGATACGAGAAGTTGAGCATCCTGCTGCTTCATCATCAACAGGAGTAGCTGCAACTCCTGGTGCTCTGGCGACTAATCAGCTTGTCATCCAATCATTCACCAGATGCTTCTTTGAGTCCTTGGCACCTCTGATCAATAGAATGATGGATAAAGAAGATGCTAATTTTTACATGGTTAGAGGTCCGACCTCTTTCTTGCTGAAGGCCATCCGGAAGCAAGGTGATGAGGCTCAGGCGACTTTCCTTAACCATATATTGAATGAGCTGAAAATCTCCATAAAGAACTATAAAGATCTCAACAAAGGAAAAGTGGAACCTTTAGTGTAGGAAGAGTTTGAACAAATGGCTCAGCCAGCTGCAATTGAAAGAGTGAATCTCCAAAACCTCTTGGATGCCTATACTACTAAATCCGCTGAATATAATTCCAAGTTGGAATCGGTGATCTCAACTGCTGAGAGAAGAGAGAGAAAGATTGCCGACCTGAGAGTGGAGATTGCTCGTCTCCAAGAGGAGCTAGAAAATAAAGTTACATAACATCAAACTGCAGTCCAACAAATTGATGCTCTAACTCAGGAAAGAAACGAGTATGTAGCAACTCATGATGCTGAAATCACTCGCCGAATGGTATCCATGCCCATTTTTAATGAAGAATCTGGGATAGTAGAGGCCATGAGGAGAGTGATGGCATCTCGTGAAAAACGGTTGCAGATTCTGAAGCAGCAAATTGCTAATCTGATAATGCCTCCGTCTTAATAGAAAGAACTTCTTGTATCTTCTTATCTTTCTTTATGCTATGTATGTCTTAAATTTTGATCAATAAAAGACATTTTGTTGTGGCTCTATCATTTTTTGCATATCTTATTCAGATATAAATAATAGCGATAGAAAATATATTCAGAGGTACAGGACATGATATATTTCTTGATGATTTTATAGAAAATAATTATATTCATTATATCTGCTCAGAGGTAATATGGACGTGGTAGAATATAATTTGTCGAATATGATTATTTCAATAGATAACTTAATCAAGAATGATAAGTTACTGATGTGGATGAAAATGAACGAAAATAAATCGTCATAATGAACGGATAAACCGTCGGATGATGATGAACGGATGAACCGTCAAGTGATAATGAATGAACGGGCGAACCGTCAGATGGATGTAAATGAACGGACGAACCGTTTGATAAATGTGAATGAACGGATGAACCGTCTGATATTAATGAACGGATGAACCGTCAGGTGATGATGAATGAATGGACGAACCGTCTGATGAATGTGACGTTTCATTATTTTGAAAATCTCTGTCTATAAATAGAACTGAAATCTGAAAGAAATGATTATTTCCACTGTTTAACAAAAAGATGTTTTCCGGAGATGCATCCAAGAAAGTTGAAGTCACCCCAAAGGTTGAAGCGTGCATTGAAGAACATCCGGCCGAACTGGTCCAACCAAAGCAGGCAGAGGCAGGCAAAGGTTCGTCTGCACCCAAACCACCGCAAGATATCCTGGACTTCTTGCTTGAACCAGGAAAGACTGAAGAGGAAGAGGCCATGAGGATGGCTGCCTGAAAGTTCCTCGTGGGTTCCAACAAAGATGTTCTCAGCTCTTTTGTTGATTATGTCTTTGATAAGGATGGCAGTGGTCCCCGTCCCAATGTCGATAAGGATGACAGTAATTTTCCTTGATATCATGTAACATCATTTATGATGAAATAAAAATTAAACTTTATTTATGAATTGTCTGATCATATTTACATAAATTTCTGTTACATTTATACATAGTATTTCTCGAGGAATTTGCCATTGATAGGCATCATTGTAAATCGACCATCTAATTCTGCAAGTTGATATGCTCCATTTGAAAAGACTTTGCTGACAATATAAGGTCCTTCCCACTTCGCATCGAACTTGCCTTTGCTCGAGTGAGTCATAGTCATAGGACGTCTGACTGTTAGAACAAGTTCTCCTTGTTGAAAGGCTCTAACTTTAACTTTGTGGTTGAAAGTCTTCGAGATGCGGGCTTGGTATATCTCAATATGTTGCTGAACCAATAACCGCTTCTCATCCAGTGCCTCCAATTCTTGAAGTCATAGAAGATCGTTGTTCTCTGTAGTGAGTTCATTGGCAATGGCAATCCATAAAGAAGGAATTTGAAGTTCTAGAGGGAGAACTGCTTCACAACCGTATACCAGAGAGAAAGGCGTAAAGCCTGTGGGATTGCGGACCGTGGTACGATAGGCCCATAAACATTCGCCAAGCTTTTCACTCCAGTTCCGTTTGTTAGTAGATACAAACTTCTTGAGGAGCTTAATGATGGTTTTGTTGAAAGCTTCCGCTAATCCATTAGCAGCAGGATTGTAAGCTGTCGAAGCGACGTTGTCAATTCTATGATCATCGTAGAATCTTGTGAATTTTTGGCTGATGAATTGTGGTCCATTGTCGTGGATGATTCTTTGAGGTACACCAAATCGATAGATAACATGGTGTTTAACAAAGTTGATGACGCTGCTGGTTTTGACTTCAGCCAAAGGTATAGCTTCAGCCTATTTGGAGAAATAATCGATTATTGCTAGTATGAACCGATGTCCTCTAGAAGAAGGAGGATTGATAGGACCAATGATGTCCATACCCCAAGCTTCAAAAGGCCAGGAAGCAGCCGTCGGATGCAGAAATTCTGAAGGTTGATGAATGAAATCCGCATGGATTTGACAAGCTCGACATTTTCTTGCATAATCAATAACGTCAGATACCATAGAGGGCCAATAGTAACCCATACGTCGGATGCGATCCTGTAGCTTAGGACCGGGTTGATGTGCTCCGCAAACGCCGTCGTGAGCTTCACGTAATACTTGCTTTGCTTCATCACCAGTTAAACAACGTAGAAGAAGACCGTCATAAGTCCGTCGATAGAGAGTCTTAGTGGTTTGGTTGTAGTAGAATCGTAGAGACCTTCGACGAATACTCGTGGCCTCTTTTGGATCTTCAGGAAGTATGTCATAAACATCAAAGTCGATGAAGGGAGTTCTCCAATCGTTATTGATAACATTGACTTCAGTAAGATTACTGAACTCAATATTACGATTGTTTTCATGCAAAACAACTCACGATTGGAAATAACCACTACTTGCTGTCTTTTGATGGGAATGGCTAAGACTGCTGCAAGATTGGCCAAAATATCTGCTTCAGTATTACAAGCTCGCCGAACATAGTCTATGAAGAAGGCTTTGAATGACGTAGCCATGTTGATTGCTGTTTCATGATAAGGCACTAGATCTTGATGACAAACTTCATAGGTTCCTCTAACCTGATTAACAACCAGCTTAGAGTCACCATAGACTTCAAGATACTCGACGTCAAGTTGTTTGGCTAATTGAAGACCAATGAGTAGAGCATTGTATTCTGCCACTTTGTTGGAGCATGGTTCATCTAGAGAGTAGGCTCTTTGGATAGTTGATCCGTCTGGAGAAACGAGAACAACTCCGACTCCTGCTATAATGGCACCATTGGGTCCGATTCTGGATGCGCCGTCAAAGAATAGACGTCAAGTAATAAATTCTTCAGAGATCAAGTTGACTTCCAACGTCTCGTCTGGAATTTCATCGTAGAGTTTGGACGTATCTGGAACAGGATGAGCTGCTAAGAAATCCGCCAGTGCTTGACCTTTGATAGACTATTGTGGAACATATACCATGTCATATTGGGCTTGCAGAATGGCCCATGTAGCCAGCCGAGAGTTGAGTATGCTAGGCTTCTCCATCAGTACCCGAAGAGGATTGACTCGGGATATGACATGAATGGTTTGACCAATGATATAATGCCGAGTCTATGGAACAACAAACATGAGAGCTAGGCATTCTTTTTCGACTGGACTATAATGGTGTTCAGCACCAATCATAGTACGACTGAGGTAGTAGATAGCCTGTTCGTGGCCCTCTTTGTTCTTTTGGGCAAGTAAAGCACCCAATGAATGGTCCATGGCACGGACATACATTGTAGCACCCAGTTTCCCAAATGAGGGTAATTTTGAAATTTTGTGTTTATAATTATTTTGATAATGATATTTAATTCATGATATAATTTTTGGTGATTTTAAGTCATTTTAAAATTATTTAAATCAATGACTTATGGTTTTGACGTTTTGCTAGCGAAACCCTAGAGGCTGTTTGACCTAGAGCCTAACCATGTGACTATGATATTTTAATGTCATTTTTGGCCTAAGGATATTTTTGCATTTGACCTCTTTGAATTATTTTGATATTATTTTATTATTTATGATATTGTTTTGGGGTTATTTGAGTCGGGTTCGAATTTCAACTCAATCCGACTTAAAACGGGGACCCGGGGGTAGTTTGACTCTAGTGGGACCCACACACTAGTTAGTCATGGCCCACATGATATTAATTTTAGTCCACATGATAGAAATATTTTAGTTAGAGGTTAGACTAATTATTATGGATAAGGTTAGTGTGATTAGAGACTTTAGAATGACTAATTTAGCCCCAACCAGTTAGCCCTTTCCTAATACTCATAGAATAGGTTAGTGGGGGCATTTTAGACCTTACCATAATAGGACAAATAGCCCCATATGGCCAGCCACTTTGGGAGAGGATAGGCTCAAGTTCATTTCATTATTCTCATCCACACTCTCTCTTGTTCTTTCCCAAATTCCTAGAGAGCAATCCCTAGCAATTTCTCCACCAAATCCTTCTATTTCGCCACCAAATCTTCTTCTTTCCTTCTCCATTCTAGCCAAGAAGGAAGCTACCCAAGTTTGGGAGGATTCGGAGCTCGTTCGTGTCCTTTTGGAATCTCTACGTGTCGGTGTCGCTCCGGGAAGGCTTTTCTTCGATTCGATCTACCGGGAGGTATAAATCCCTTCGCCTTTTCATTTCTTCATGCATATAGGAATATTTTCAACCCATAGGAATGATCCCCATGGTTGTATCTCCATTTGTGTCCATTTTGTGTCCATTTGGAGGTCATAGGAGTGTCCTTTGTGTTGTGGATGTGTTCATGTTACATATATAGATTTATATATATATATATATATATATATATATATATATATATATATATATATATATATATATTGTAATGAGAGTGTATCTATATTTATATATGTAATAAATGGTTCATGATGATTATATAATCAAGTTTGTGAGTGTGTTTCCTCATATTATTATTGCTATTATTGTTGTGGATAATTAGGATATATATTGTGTATTCTTTTGGCTCAAACTATCTAAATCCGTCATGATTTTTATCCACGTTTTTAATTTCAGCCCTAACTTAGAAATGTCATAACTTCTAGCTCAAAGCTCGGTTTAATCTCCTGTTTTTTTAAAAGAAGCGTATTGAAGTTAGCTTTCCAAAAACATGTATTATTAGGACTAATTCTCTATGTAACTTTCTAGAGAATTATTTGAGTGTCAGTTGTACAAAAGACAAATGCGTTCTCGGTATTTTCGCGATTCCGGGAGTTTTCGAAAACGAAAATGCAATCCGTTTGAAGTTTTGAAAAGCTAACACATAGATCTATAATGTACTTTAATTCTAGAATTTAATTCATGCTGAGTTGGTACAGTATTGATTATTAGTAGGAGTTACTATTCGGCATATGCATTTTGTGCACCCTTGTGTGTAATATAATGTTCTATTTGATTTTAACCCATGTTAATGTATATACATTATGTAACTAAATAGAGAATGCAAGCATGAGTAAATGGTTAAATAAATGATGTACGAGGTGTAAGTATCCTATCTAATGTAAGCATTTATAAGTATGGCTTGCAATGAATATGTAGGTTCCATAGTATGTAATGTATGGTGCATATAGTAGTGCAAGAGAATAAATGAATGATGAATGAATGCAAGCATGAATGTAATATAATAATAGATGTAATGTATGCAATATACAAGTTAATGAGATGTAATATTCTATGTTAACACAAATCCTATATTACCTCATGTATCCCTTACACTATGTTGACACTATCACACTTGACACTTTGTTTACTTACACTTTGACACTCTTTGATATGTATATACTATGTATGCCCATTTAACCCTCACTTGCCCCTTTGCCATGTTCACATACACACATAGCCTCTTAAATAAGTATTTATGAATATAGTTAACTTAGCTATGTATGTATATTATATATATGGTAGCATATTGTATTGTAATATGTAAGTTTATATAGCCATTGAAATACCATGATTATAGACCTAATGTTGAATACCAATATATGCATGTGTAAATATGTGTAGACATGTATAGCTTAAAGTAATAGATTACCTAGTGTATATCTAATGTGAATTCTTGCCTATTTGAGTATTGAATAATTGCATGCTATATAAAGTTGGGTGTATGTTGGCTTCTATAGCCTTGTATTGATGTGTGCTTGCTAGGATAGTCTTGGTTAGGCCTAGTAAGACTTGCTGTGTTAGGATATGACCTAGTTTGACCTAGTTTGACTAGTGCAGTTGACCAGAGTTGACTAAGGATTAACTTTGGCCTAGTTTGACCTAAATTCATGTAGAATGTATTGTAGTGCTTTATATTACCCTTCTGGACATGTTGTGACTTGTGCTGTTCTAATTAGGAGTCGGACACCTCTCCTCGGACAGTATCTTTACCTTGGACATTCAGATATCAGGCGAATACATTCTCTGATCATTTCATATCCTGCTTAGAATTATATTCCTGCTTTAGATTACTTTACTTGATGCTGTCACGACATTATCACGGATTAGTACTATATGGATCTCTTCATGCGATGTTATCCCCCTAGGGAGCATCGGATATATTGTGTCATATGCGTTTCACTTTCATAATGTACTCTTGTGCTTTCATTATACATGTACACTCATGTGAATCTTGTACTCTCATGTTCACGGAGCCCTCATGTATACTATCATGTGCACCCTTTTATGGGCCCCCATGTGATATCACGTGCAATAACATAACCTGTTTACATCCTTGTGTATTGATTGGAGAAAACGTGGGAGTGCTAGTAGTTATGTGAATAATTCCATTGTAGTGTAGATCATGTGCAACTCTTTAGTGTAGATCATGTGCAAATCTGTCATGTTCACATGTGCTGTCTTGTACTCTGACTCACTAGCCACTGTTAGTTCTCTATTTATAGTAGATATTTCTATTACAGTTCTCTCTTCCTGTTTGCATACTGTATTCCTTCAGATCCTGTATCTTAATTTACTGCATGATTATATTTTCTAACCTGCTATGATCTGTTGAGATGTACTGTACTCGCTCCTGTCCTGACTGGACCTGTTGAAAATTTTTACAGATAGCCTTGAGGTTGCCTGCTAGCCTAGAGGAGACACTTTAGAGGTTGTTTAGATAGTTATTTCATTTGTCTGGAGTTGTATTTGATTTGTGGATTACTGTATTGAGTTTTGAGATGTATTTCTGGATTTATGTATCTTAGACACTTAGACTTCTATCTCCTGTATCTCTTTTGGATTTTATGTTTTATCTATCCTTATCATGCTCTACCTTAGATGTGATTGAGACAGTATCTGTTATGTCACCCCCATTCGGGGAGTATTACTGCTTAGCATTATATTGTTAAATGTTGTGACCTAGGACAGCGTTCTACCGCCGAAAATGCCGCGTAGGCTCGGCGTTGTTACGTTCTCGTACCCAAACAGTGGATGCGGGTCGTGACACATTTTTAGTGGTGGCCCATGCAGGTCGAGTTTGTGTAGTGGTATTCGAACTAGAGTACCACTACAGCCTGCAGTAGGAATATGATATATTTTTGAAGGTACTTAATCACAATTAGGATCCCTTGAGAGATTCCTGGGACAACCCTTGAGAATCTTATTTTAACTTCGATTTGAAATTTTTCTTTTTTTCTTGATTTGATTTATCTTTACTTTCTGTTGTTGAATTTAATTTTGATGGATTATTGTTGAATTGAGTTTGTATTTATTGATTTTGATGGATGATTGTCGAATTTTGAATCTTGATGATAGCTGTTGCATCCGAGTTTGTATTTTGATGGATTTTTGTTCATTTTTGAATTTTGAAGTTCGTTGATAAATTTGATTTGATTTTGGGTATTCATTGTTGATTTAATTTAAGTTTTGACAAGATAAAATTATATGGGCTAGGTCATCTGAGTTTTGGAATCTAGTCTTCTATAGTCACATTAGCCAGCATGGTGAGGACATATATCTGACTCTGGATATATTTCTCGGGTGCAGGAATTTATGATTTTCGCAGCCAAGCTAGCGGCACCGCGAAAATGTTAAATACCATGATTCTAGAGGTATGTGCATAAGTCAAGGGCTCTGTGATTATCGTAGCCTTGCTTACTAGTATGACGAGGATTTAGAGTACCATGATTTTGGATAGACGCATATGATTATCAGATTGTACCTTAAATGTTTTCGAGCATGTTTCCCTACTTTTGTTGCAGTCCTTCAAAAAAAAGAATTATTAATTATTTTGTTTTGTTTTGCCTCTCATTATTTAACTTAGTAGTAGGTTTGGCTGTTGTTATAACCTTGTGTGACTTCTTACTATGAATTTCTTCTTAATATATTGAATCGATGATTTTGCTAGACCTTATCTTGGATTTGATATTTTAGCTCTGAATTTTAAAATAATTCCTTCTTTTAAATAAATAAGCAGAACAGATTCTATTATCATTCTTTTTCTGCCAATATTTTATTTCCATCATCCTTGTCTTATATAACTGTCCTAATTACCTCAATTCTATATCGTATCAAATTCTGTCAGCTATACTTGAAACCCTTGAATCTTCATATCATTTTACCTAAGAAGTGTTGAGGAAGTGACGTGAATCATCTAGTTCGGAAATGACGTAATTGGTTATCATATGACGATTTTATAGGAATCAAAATGTTGGGTGTCAAATGTGAAGAATTCGAGATAGAGATGTGGTAAAGGTTTAGAATGGAATCGAGTGATAAATGTTATCAATTTAGAAACAATCACGAAAAATTTGCTTATGAGTAATTCATGGATGTATTTCAAAAAAAAACTAATGAGGATATTCAGGGTCAACCTAGTTTTGAGAACTTAGAAAATCTTGGCTGTTGATTCTTGGAAACTTTTACTCTAAGGCATTGTAGAAATTTAGAAATAGAAAGCAGAATTTAATTGTATTCAATGATTATGCGAAATTAAACTGGATATTGTAAGAGGGTGACTAGAGACAGAGAGAACACAAGGATTATAAGTCATAGGAATTATTTTAGATAGTTGGGGATAAATTTTAGAATTCAAAAAGGATAATAATTGAAGGTGAATGTTGAAGAAATATGAAGGTTTATTTATAAACAAGAATAAATTTTGTATGACATAGTGGTATTGGAGTTGAGTAAATACGAGACTCGATTTAAACAAGTTCAAGGATTTCATAAACTGGATTTAGGTTTCGGATCTAATTTAGAACGAGGTGAAGGAATTTGGAAATTTGATTAAATGAATAAGTGTTGATACCTAATTAAGAGGGGTACGCTTCGTGGGAAATGTTTTAGAAGTTTAGAATTTTGTCTATGGTGATCGTGGTAAAGGTTTAGATGACTGAAGTTATAAAAGAAAAAATTTGAGGGTAGTCACAAAACGGTTGATTTTTTTTATATTGGAATTTGTGAGAAAAATAATATGATTGGCAAATGGTAAACTGATGGTATCAGAGAGAGATGATTAACTGACTTTCGTATAAAATCTTTCTTGTTTTTCCCAAAAAGGTTTTTCAATATTATTGAATCCTAGTTTCCTTAATCACGACCAAATCGACTTCGATTATCTTTTCTTATAATATTAATATCTTGGGTTGTACTCAATTGAATTAAATTTAATCATGACCTGAACCTCCATCATTGGATGCTCGTGCTCATACTTTGATTTCATTGATTTTCCTTCTTGTCCAAATCTTATTTTATCCCGAAATTGATCAACTTAGATCGTGTCAAGACAAATTTATTTATGATTTATTGTGCCTAAATTTTTAATTTTTGCCATTTTATGGAATAGTAACCTTTTAATAATTTCTTAGTTGCTTGTTAATGACCAATTTTTATATAGGATGGTAGACAGCCCTACAACCTTGATGATTGTTGTTCCCTTACCTTCCCAATTAGGACTCCCTAGATTGTTTGTGTGTTGATACCATAGTACTGTTTTGACCTAGAATGATTAGTGTACCTAGGTGAGACTTCCAACTGCTACGGTATGCCCTGACCTTGTATACTATTCCTTTAAATTGCATGATTTAGATCAAAAAATTAGACCTTGATTGTTGGAAAATAGGGACGTCACTCCATTAGTATCAGTTGTAGATATATATGGGTTAGTCCTTGATGTGGGATGTGTGTCTATAAACATGTAGCTTAGGAGATTTAGGAGAGATTATAGTATCAGCCTTGATAGGATGTACTAGTCTTTTGGTGAGTGTAAATGTGTTATGAGAGATAGGGGCCTATATGTCTTAGTAATGCATCGTTCCTATGGTAATAGAATGTATTAATGATGGTTAATAGGAAGATAATAGTTTGAGCATACCTATAGCCTATGATCAGTTCCTTTTCATCCTTAGTTAAGACCACTTTAAAATAGGTTCAGTCCCTTGGATATAGGTTCCAGTCCATATTTTATTGAAGTTCCATTACCGCCGTACAGCAGAGCAGTATTGGAGGTATTTCTAGATTGACACTTTTTAGATGTCCATTTATTATTCTAGTGTTAGAAAGTGTTACCTTAGATATTAGGTAGGTTAGAGGCTCTAGAAAGAGTACTATCGATCTTAAATTTCGAGGACAAAATTTTTCTAAGGTGGGTAGAGTTGTAGCACCCAGTTTCCCAAATGAGGGTAATTTTGAAATTTTGTGTTTATAATTATTTTAATAATGATATTTAATTCATGATATGATTTTTGGTGATTTTAAATCATTTTAAAATTATTTAATCAATGACTTGTGGTTTTGACGTTTTGCTAGTGAAACCCTAGAGACTGTTTGACCTAGAGCCTAACCATGTGATTATGATATTTTAATGTCATTTTTGGCCTAAGGATATTTTTGCATTTGACCTCTTTGAATTATTTCGATATTATTTTATTATTTATGATATTGTTTTGGGGTTATTTGAGTCGGGTTCAAATTTCAACTCAATCCGACTTAAAACGGGGACCCGGGGGTAGTTTGACTCTAGTGGGACCCATGCACTAGTTAGGCATAGCCCACATGATATTAATTTTAGTCTACATGATAGAAATATTTTAGTTAGAGGTTAGACCAATTATTATGGATAAGGTTAGTATGAATAGAGACTTTAGAATGACTAATTTAGCCCTAACCAATTAGCCCTTTCCTAATACTCATAAAATAGGTTAGTGGGAGCATTTTGGACCTTACCATAATAGGACAAATAGCCCCATATGGCCAACCACTTTGGGTGAGGATAGGCTCAAGTTCATTTCATTATTCTCATCCACACTCTCTCTCTTGTTCTTCCTCAAATTCCTAGAGAGCAATCCCTAGCAATTTCTCCACCAAATCCTTCCATTTCGCCACCAAATCTTCTTCTTTCCTTCTATATTCTAGCCAAGGAGGAAGCTACCCAAGTTTGGAAGGATTCGGAGCTCGTTCGTGACCTTTTGGAATCTCTACGTGTCGGTGTCGCTCTGGGAAGGCTTTTCTTCGATTCGATCTACCGGGAGGTATAAATTCCTTCGCCTTTTCATTTCTTCATGCATATAGGAATATTTTAAGCCCATAGGAATGATCCCCATGGTTGTATCATCATTTGTGTCCATTTTGTGTCCATTTGGAGGTCATAGGAGTGTCCTTTGTGTTGTGAATGTGTTCATGTTACATATATATATATATATATATATATATATATATATATATATATATATATATATATATATATATATTGTAATGAGAGTGTATCTATATTTCTATATGTAATAAATGGTTCATGATGATTATATAATCAAGTTTGTGAGTGTGGTTCCTCATATTATTATTGCTATTATTGTTGTGGATAATTAGGATATATATTGTGTATTCTTTTGTCTCAAACTATCTAAATCCGTCATGATTTTTATCCACGTTTTTAATTTCAGCCCTAACTTAGAAATATCATAACTTCTAGCTCAAATTTCGGTTTAATCTTCCGTTTTTTTTTAAAAGAAGGGTATTGAAGTTAGCTTTCCAAAAACATGTATTAATAGGACTAATTCTATTTGTAACCTTCTGGAGAATTATTTGAGTGTCAGCTGTACGAAAGACAAATGCGTTCTCGGTATTTTTGCGATTCCGGGAGTTTTCGGAAACGAAAACGTGATCTGTTTGAAGTTTCGGAAAGCTAACACATAGATCTATAACTTACTTTAATTCTAGAATTTAATTCATGCTGAGTTGGTACAGTATTAATTATTAGTAGGAGTTACTATTCAGCATATGCATTTTGTGCACCCTTGTGTGTAATATAATATTCTATTTGATTTTAACCCATGTTAATGTATATACATTATGTAACTAAATAGAGAATGCAAGAATGAGTAAATGGTTAAATAAATGATGTATGAGGTGTAAGTATCATATCTAGTGTAAGCATATATAAGTATGGCTTGTAATGAATATGTAGCTTCCATAGTATGTAATGTATGGTGCATATAGTAGTGCAAGAGAATAAATGAATGATGAATGAATGCAAGCATGAATGTAATGTAATAATAGATGTAATATATGCAATATACAAGTTAATGAGATGTAATATTCTATGTTAACACAAATCCTATATTACCTCATGTATCCCTTACACTATGTTGACACTATCACACTTGACATTTTGTTTACTTACACTTTGACACTCTTTGATATGTATACAGTATGTATGCCCATTTAACCCTCACTTGCCCCTTTGCCATCTTCACATACACACATAGCCTCTTAAATAAGTATTTATGAATATAGTTAACTTAGCTATGTATGTATATTATATATATGGTAGCATATTGTATTGTAATATATAAGTTTATATAGCCATTGAAATGCCATGATTATAGACCTAATGTTGAATACCAATATATGCATGTGTATATATGTGTAGACATGTATAGCTTAAAGTAATAGATTACCTAGTGTATATCTAATGTGAATTCTTGCCTATTTGAGTATTGAATAATTGCATGCTATATAAAGTTGGGTGTATGTTAGCTTCTATAGCCTTGTATTGATGTGTGCTTGCTAGGATAGTCTTGGTTAGGCCTAGTAAGACTTGCTGTGTTAGGATATGACCTAGTTTTACCTAGTTTGACTAGTGCAGTTGACCAGAGTTGACCAAGGGTTGACTTTGGCCTAGTTTGACCTAGATTCATGTAAAATGCATTGTAGTGCTTTATATTACCCTTCTGGACATGTTGTGACTTGTGCTGTTCTAATTAGGAGCCATACACCTCTCCTCGGACAGTATCTTTACCTTGGACATTCAGATATCAGGCGAGTACATTCTCTGATCATTTTATATCCTGCTTAGAATTATATTCCTGCTTTAGATTACTTTACTTGATGCTGTCATGACATTATCACGGATTAGTACTATATGGATCTCTTCATGCGATGTTATCCCCCTAGGGAGCATCGGGTACATTGTGTCATGTGCGTTTCACTTTCATCATGTACTCTTGTGCTTTCATTATACATGTACACTCCTATGAATCTTGTACTCTCATGTTCACGGAGCCCTCATGTATACTATCATGTGCACCCTTTTATGGGCTCCCATGTGATATCATGTGCAATAACATAACCTATTTAGATCCTTGTGTATTGATTGGGGAAAACGGGGGAGTGCTAGTAGTCATGTGAATAATTCTATTGTAGTATGTAGATCATGTGTAACTCTTTAGTGTAGATCATGTGCAAATATGTCATGTTCACATGTGCTGTCTTGTACTCTGACTCACTAGCCACTGTTAGTTCTCTATTTATAGTAGATATTTCTATTACAGTTCTCTCTCCCTGTTTACATACTGTATTCCTTCAAATCCTATATCTTAACACTACAAGAAATAGGGCCTACAATAGCGGTTTTTCTATAGCGTTCAAGTGTCCCCGCTATAGAATGTTATCAACAATAGCGTTATTTCTGCAGTGTTATAAAAATATCTATCTATAGCATTTCCTGAATGCTGTAGAATCTATAACATTTTTTACATCATATGTTTGTATAAAAATGGACTTCCGTCAAAGGCTCAGTCGATCATTTTTTCATTTCCCTCTCGATTTTTCAGCAGCATATCAAAAACTCCCTCCTAAAAATTTCTATTTCCAATTTCAAGCATCTCCCCCACTACACCAAAATTTCTCCCCTCAAAACTTTCTTCTTAAATTTTCCTATCTTTCTCCTTTTCTTAATCCACCATCATTCTTTCCTTCCTTATTTGCATCTTCTCCCGCGCTGCGCCCTTCCGTTGCGCCCTTCCGTAGCTTTACAAGATGGAGGAAGGGAAGGATGGTCCCAACGGGTTAAACTCGAGGAGAAGGGGCGGAGGAGCGGGCGACGTCACTACTCCCACAACCATTCTTTCACTCTCTCTTTCCCCCTCTCTCTTTTTTGATCCAAACCCTAACCCTAAAATCTCAAGAATCGCCATGTCCCCAGGTTTGAAGAAGGAGAAAGCCAAGAAGAAGAAACAGAAGAGGAAACTGGCCTTAATCTTATTTTGCTCCTACTCTGACAATGACGAGTTCCTACGATAATGGTTTCTTCTTCGACTCCAATTTCTTTCGGTTAGGGTTTATGATTTGGGGAAATTATTCATTTATGGTCTACTAATTTTGTTCATGACAATATGCTTGACAATATGTAGGTTGAAGAACACATCTATAATTTTGTTCTTCAACCTACATGCAACACAGCTATCATGCACGCTATCTAGGATATTGCTTAACATAGCATTTAGAGAAAGTCTCTGGTCTTTGGTACACGAAGCACAGTACCAACTCTGATTTTGAATTTCTTGGACATCAGGCTCCGCACAAGTCAGATGGCACACTGCCTCACATTCATCACATATGAGGTTGTTTTCCCCATTGGATTCAAAACCACTCTGTTTGCAAGTGCAAACCTTGTAAGAAACGGAAGCCTCACATTGTGGTTCAACGGCCTCATTTACCATGTCTTCAAATATAATTCCTTCTCTTATAAGCATTTCATCAAACACCTACCGCGCTCTATAAGGACGGAGAAGGCTCGATTGAATATTTTGTAAATATCAAGTCTTGCTCCATAGGTTATAACAGTTGTTTAAATAATTCTTTGTCAATATTTTTTGTATATGGATCAAAGCAGTTGTAAATCCTTTACGTAAGGTGGACAATCTACCAATGCCTAGAATACAACGAACAACAAGTGGCTATCCTGAATGCTTTACGTAAGGTGGACAATCTACCAATAATTCTTTGTCAATATTTTCTTATTTGGAGTGAAGCTTCAAATATTCGTTTCATTCCGAATGCATTTGCTATATTTTCCACAATAGAAGAAACTTATCCTTGTACCTTAAATGTTTCTGTACATTAACTTATATTGTCTATGATGGATATGTCCAACGAAGTGGCTATCTTGATTTTAAAGGAAGAACATACTTGAAAAGAAAATGTGTATAGTGTTGTTGTATTTCTTTTTATCGTAACAATTAAATTTCTTTTTATCGCAACTTCATGATGTACTTTTATCAGAAATATATAATGTAGATATTGTTCATACGCCAACATAGTTTTGAGTATTTCAATCTGAACTTTCTAGGATTAATCAATACAGATGATGTTTCTGGAACAATATTATGGACATAGAATCAAAATTTGCTGTCAGGAACAATTGAAGCACTGAAGGCCAGCACTCTCTGTCTTCCAATTATTGGTGGAGCAAAGGTGTATAAAGGAATAAGTCAGGAACATACTCTGTCTTCAGTGTCATTTATTAAGTTAATCCAGAGGTGTTTCTAAAAAATAGCTGCTGATGAAAATTATGACGGATTTGCTTAATGTGCGTTTATTTATCTTATTCGTGTTTTGGCTATTTCGCTTTTATATTTATGGACTAGAGAGCTGCTTACCGATGTGTACAATGAGCTTGTAATGTTCTCGTCTTCACTTATCCTGGTATGCTATAAATGACCCTTGATCCTTCCGATCTCTACAGTACCAGATGCCTCGATACGATTATTGCTATGGGAACACAAGATTGTATGTTGGTCGTTTGTCGTCCCGTACTCGGTCACGTGACCTTGAGGACCTTTTCAACAGATATGGAAGGTATGTGCCATTTGAAACTTAAAACTAATGATTTCCACTGTGTTCTCTAACCAGGTGTTACAACATGGTTACATAGGACATTGTTTGTTCATTATAATAGAGCATGCATATGATAGGATGTCGAGCGCTAAGCCCCCTAACCCCTTAATCCACTCCTGAAGCCATATGATAGGATGTCGAGTGTGAAGCCTCCTAACTCCTTAATCCTTCCTGAAGCTACGTTATTTCAGTCTAAACTTTCTTCAGTTATATTTTAAACCAAAGTTATTTATTATTGTAGTTATTTTTTATTCTGTCTGCCTTATCTTCATGAACTATTTACAGAATCCTGATTCTCTTCCACCTATAATAATATAGAAAAAATCCTTGGGTTTACTGTATTTAATCCAAGGCACACCTTAGAATCTTGAATGTATTCACTCAAGTTATTGGTCAATAGCCAGTTTGATACATTTGTTAGCTGGTCGATATCCCGTGGTTTCTCAAGTACTTTCAATACAATATTTAAAACTGTGGGTGGTGGGATAGATATCTAGATGTCAGTGGATAAAGGCCCTTGCCAAGCCAGTCTATTGTGTTTGGATATCCAATATTTTTTATTTAATTTTGTGGGAAGGCTAAACCCAGGGTGTCTGTGTTTTAATAACTTGAACAATCTTGTTGAAGGTTGGTGGGTTTTGCCCAACCGGGAGGTCTATGGTGAGAGGCTGCCCATGGTGGAAATTGGTAGCTATTCTTGCAAAGTTTATAGGAGACTTTGGTGATTCTTTCTATTATGTTATTACTTTTTATGGAAATGGCAACAATCACAAACTGGTGTTTAGTTTGTCTTCTAAGAGGCGAAATATCACACCCTTCGGTACTTAGTCATGATGGCCTTACTGTTTCTGGCAACCATTTGCGCAGAGTACGAGATGTGGATCTGAAGCATGACTTTGCATTTGTGGTACGTGTACACATTTTTATCTATCTACTACTTTTTTAGTCCTGGCATCTTGATATCTTTTGGTAAATAATTGTTTGGAGTTGATATTATTTTTCTCACAAGCTTTTCAAGTATGACTTTCTTCCCCTTTTTCTTGCACTTGCTCTCAATTCTGTAGGACTTTAGTGATCCTAGAGATGCAGATGATGCCAGATATAGCTTCAATGGGAGAGAATTTGATGGAAGTCGCATCATTGTGGAATTTGCCAAAGTAAATACATGTGTTCTAAGTTCTTATAAGATTGACCATAACTTGCTGTAGTTACTTTAACACACGGACCATTTATTCTTTTTTCCTCCCGTTTTACCTTGCGTTTCTTAGTGTCATTTATTCAATCTAGATATCTTCTTTTAATATAGAGTTCACGGGGCGGCTCAGGAGGAGGAGGTTCACGTAGTGAGTATCTTGGCCAAGGTCCGCCTCCTGGATCTGGCCGTTGCTTCAATTGTGGGATTGATGGTCATTGGGCTTGAGACTACAAAGACGGGGACTGGAAAAACAAGTGTTATCGCTGTGGAGAGAGAGGTCATATAGAAAGACACTACCAGAATAGTCCAAAGAGTCTCAGGTGTGCCATTTATCTTAATTAGTACTTCTTCAAAGCTTGTTATTTGTAAACGTTACAGGCTTAGGTGTAATGTCTAACATGGTTAGTCTTATGATTGCTTATGTAGCAGGCGTGGGCGGAATTATTCGCGGTCTCCATCCCCTCGTGGCGGTAGGGGACGTGGTCGAAGTTACAGCCGAAGTCGAAGTTACAGGTATTCTAAGCACTTTGGTCAGCCCTCATGTTTTCTGTTAAATAATAACTTTGTACTTGTCATGCTTTGTGGCCTCAACTCATTTTGCATCAATTTGATAACAATTGCAAGTGATAACCGATCTTTTTAATATTCCGATTTTACATGATTTGTTTTTGTTCATTCATTTTTTCTAAAGAGCTTTCTTTCGATGCGCTATCGACAAATCAGCTTGCATTATCTGGGTAATGATTTATTTTAAAGTTCTGATTTTACATGATTATTTTTTATTCATCTTTTTCGAAGTTACCAACAAATCATCTGCATTATCTGGTCAATCTATTTGATTTGTTTTAATATTCTGATTTTACGTGATTTGTTTTTGTTCATTCATTTATTTCTGAAAAGCTATCATCAAATGAGCTACTGAAAAATAATATGCATTATCTGGTCAATTTATATTTGAGATGAACTTGAGATATCAAAAGAAGGAACCGGGTCAAGGATGTTTAACTTAATGAAAACATGCTCAGTTAACTCTCTATTTTTTGGTTAATGATACTTCTCATTAAACAGTTCTCAATCAAGTACTCCTGGATTCACTTTTATAGCTGGCTCAAGGTCAATGATGCTTAATTTAATCAAAACATGCCGAGTTACTGACTAATCATCTGCTTTATCTGGTCAATTTATATGATTTGTTTTAATATTCAGAATTTACATGTCTTTCTTTATTCATTCGTTTTTTTCTTCTGAAAGTCTTTCTCTCGATGAGTTACCTAAAAATCATCTCATTATCTGGTCAAGTTATATGTGAGCTGATCTTGAAATTTCAGGAAAAAAAGGAAAGGGTCAAGGATGTTTAACTTATTCAAAACATGCTCAGTTAACTACTATTTTCTATCTCTTTTTTATTTATTTGGTTAATGATGCTTCTCGTTAAAAGGTTCTTAACCAAGTACTCTTGGTTAAGAAACACCAAAAGGAGGCGGACCTCGGCCAAGATACTCACTACGTGAACCTCCTCCTCCTGAGCCGCCCCGTGAACCCTACATTAAAAGAAGATATCTAGATTGAATAAATGACACTAAGAAACGCAAGGTAAAACGGGACGAAAAAAGAATAAACGGTCCATGTGTTAAAGAAAGATCTATTAGATCTATTAGAATTATCTTTTTATGAATGAACAATAAACGATCCAATAGTGAAGAATTATCTTTTTATGAAAAACCATAAAGAAAGATCTATTAGAATTGTCATTCCTTGTGGAAGTCAAACTTTAGTATTGTCCAGCGAAACTAAGAATTAGTGAAGGGTCATTTAAAAAAAAAACTTCTAGAACTGGATATGTATTTCTATCATTCACAAGAAATTTTTTTTTCTATCATAGGGGTGGTTACCTTATTGAGTTAATCCAGAGGTGTTTCTAAAAAATAGCTAGACTAGCATTAATTGTGGCCATATGATACACTAGCATTCTGAACCAAACAGATATTGGACTTCATTGTTTCCAAACATTCTGAACCAAACAGATATTGGACTTCATTGTTTCCTAACATTCTAAACCAAACAGATATTGGACTTCATTGTTCTAGAGCTAGACTAGCATAAATTGTGGCCATATGATACACTAGAAGCACCTTTCCACTTGCATTCATTCTATTATATAGATGTGTCCACATCTATGGTGTGGTATTTAAATATTCCTTTCCGGATCTCAGTTTCATGTGCATCTTTCATAATGATTCTACTGGCTAATTGTGTTGTTTTTCTTGATATTATTTATGAATGGGATTTCAGTTAATTGTAATAACTTATATTGTAGTTTATGGCTGTTACATGCTAATTGAACGGTCATAATAGTCATTCTCCTGTTACGCCACAATTTTTATATTCATCCATATATTGTGCTGATCATCTTGTGGAGTGAACCATAGTCTGGTAGGGTATAGGTAATTAAACAACGGTCATTACAATCATTGCCTACTGTGGTTGCAATTTATATATTCATCCATATTTTTAATTTGCTGATCATCATGTGGAGTGAATCATAATATGGTAGGATATAGGTCAATACCTTAGTTCTTACCTTAACTCTGAAGTCTGAACCCTTGCTGCTAGATGCCTGGTTTAGATGTCTTGTCTGATTTTTTTTTAGTTCATTTACAATCACAAGTTTCATGACTGTACAAGGCACTTGGCAATTTTAGTATTTGTTTTTATATCATAATGTGTTTTTTTCTCAATTTTGTGTAGGTTGGCGTATATGTTTTTGATGGTTGTGGATAGCTGCTAGAAGGAAAGAGGCGATCGAGCTATTTTTTGGCCCACAGATATTTGTAAATGGAATGGTTTATTTTGGACTACAGATACTTTGTAAATGGAATGGTTTATTTTGACGTACAATTACTTTTTCTACATCTTGAATGTTTTAATGACTAATACTTTTTGTAGATCTTGAATGTTCTAATGAAACATTTCATATTTTGGCAAATCTTTCCTATATCTTGATTGATCGAAATGCAAGTTGCGATTGAAATTGTTTGCGATTATTGTTATTTATATGTGATACAAAACAGGTTATGAAATATGAAATTCTGCAGCAGATATGAAATAATATGAAATTTTGTAGCAGGTTTATAGCACTCAAAACGTCTAAATTGCTGCTACCACGATAGCATACGATGAACGCTATAATAAATCAAACCATCTATAGCGTTCATGATAATCAATTCATCAAACGCTATAAATCATCCACAGCATTCACAAACGCTATAAATAATCCACAGCATTCATAAACGCTATAAGTAATCTATAGCACTCACAAATGCTATAAACCATCTACAGCGTTCTAGAATGCTATAAAGTATTTACAGCATTCATAAACGCTATAAACCATCAACAGCATACACGAACGCTATAAACCTTCTATAGCATTCATGAACGCTATAATGTTATAGCGTTCACATGTCTGGACATACTATAGCATGGGCGATTATAGCAGACAGAATATGCTATAGAAGGCTTTCTATAGCGTTCTGCGCATGCTATTGTAGGCCATATTTGTTGTAGTACTGTAATTTACTGCATGATTATATTTTCTAACCTGCTATGATCTGTTGAGATGTACTGTACTCGCTCCTGTCCTGACTGGACCTGTTGAAATTTTTTACAGATAGCCTGGAGGTTGCCTGCTAGCCTAGAGGAGACACTTTAGATGTTGTTTAGATAGTTATTTCATTTCTCTGGAGTTGTATTTGATTTGTGGATTACTGTATTGAGTTTTGAGATGTATTTCTGGGTTTATGTATCTTAGACACTTAGACTTCTATCTCCTGTATCTCTTTTGGATTTCATGTTTTATCTATCCTTATCATGCTCTACCTTAGATGTGATTGAGACAGTATCTGCTATGTCACCCCCATTCGGGGAGTATTACTACTAAGCATTATATTGTTAAATGTTGTGACCTAGGACAGCGTTCTACAGCCGACACTGCGGCGTAGGCCGGGCGTTGTTACGTTCTCATACCCAAACAGTGGGTGCGGGTCGTGACATACATTAAGAATGGTATGCCGGAGATTGGTAGCACCAAGACTGGTGGATTCATGAGAAATCGCTTGATGTCATCAAATGCTTGTTGACATTCTTCGGTCCAAACGAAAGATACACCCTTCTTCATGAGTTGAGTGAATGGTCTGCAGCGTCCAGACAGATTCGAAATAAATCTCCTGATGTACGCAAATCGACCTTCGAATCCTCGTAGCTCTTTTAGGTTGCGTGGAGGACACATCTCTTGAATGGCTTTGATCTTCTCGGGATCCACGTGTATACCCTTAGAGGTAATGATGAAGCCGAGAAATTTGCCACTAGAGACACCCAAGAATGACTTGGTGGGATTCATTTTGAGTTGATGTTGGCGCATAAGATTTAAGATAGTTCTCAAGTCTTTGATGTGGTCTTCCTTTAGACGACTTTTGACAGCAATATCGTCAACGTAGCATTCGACAGTCTTGCGCAGATGATCTCGAAAGATGGTACTCATAGCTCGTTGGTATGTTGCACCAGCGTTCTTGAGACCAAACGACATCACAGTATAACAATAGACTCCGCGAGGAGTGCGGAAAGAAGTATGCTTTTCGTCTTCAGGACTCATCCGAATTTGATTGTATCCGGAGAATCCGTCCATAAAAGATATTCTTTCGAACCCACATGTATTGTCAATCATGACGTCCGTGATAGGGAGAGGAAATTCATCTTTTGGACATGCTTCATTGAGATCCCGAAAGTCGATGCAAACTCGAACTTTGCCGGTTTTCTTTAGAACTGGGACGACATTAGCTACCCAATCAGGATGCTGCTCTTCTCTGATAAAGCCGCAAGCTATGAGCTTCTTGAATTCATCGTCGATTGCGTCCATCATTTCTGGCTTAAAACGTTGTTGTTGTTGTTTGACCGATTTTGTATTCGGCAGAATGTTCAATTTGTGAGTAGCAACTTTAGGATCTAGTCCTGGCATGTCTTCATAACTCCAGGCAAAGATATCAATAAATTCTTTAATCAAAAGAATTAATTCTTGTTTATCCTCTTCTGGAAGGTTCTTGCTGATGAATATTGGACGAGGTGACCCGTTCTCTCCTATATCAATTTGAACCAATTGATCTTCAGTAGGAGGTTCCCTTTGTTCGAATCGGAGTTCCCATTGGGTATCCATTCGTTGAGCCCAAGGATCTATTTCAGGGTTTTCTTTAAGATCCTTATCATAGCCTTCTGGAAGTTCGGCGGAGACCATGTTAGAAGACACAATCAGCCGATGAATTTGACCAATACTGGTGTCAGAATCCCAAGATCTGGAATCAAAAGAGTTAGAGCGTTCTTCACTATCGGATTCAGAAACTGTTGGGGATAACATTGGAGGAGAAGCATATCCAAGACCTCTTTTGGTCCTGCTGTAGTACATCTCTGACTTTCCTTTCGGCACAGTCGTACGGATAGGAGTTCTCCGTCCTTTACCGTAGTTGAGGCCGCTCTTGAAGTCGTAACCCATCTTTCGAATGATATCTTTTGATTTTTGACTGTAACGACGGAGTTGAAGATGCCCCGTGTCGTTAACTTTGCTATCATCCGCATAGCTGAATTGTTGTTCCGGTCCTTTACTAAAAAGTATTGGACTTTCGCCTTTCTTTCGAGCAGGAACAATTCGGTATGAATCATCTAGGTGTTCAAAAGAGACTTCAGTTTGAAGAGATTGCACAACTCCCATTGTAAATGACTGAAAGCTATCTAACATATCCAAGTAGCATTTAGTATGATAAATGATATCATTATACTGGAAATTAGATGCTTTTTTATTGATTTGTACATTGGTATTTACAGCAGGACCTTTAGCCTTAGCATGCTTGGTCAAATTGATTACAAGAGGGGGAGAAGAAGAACGTGGAGGAGGATTAGCTTTGTTACGACGGTGGTCGATAACAAGCGGCTCAAAGGAGGTGAGCTTCCTTTTTTCTTTGTTATGAGGTAGATCTATAATAAGTAGCTCAGATGAAGCGAGCTACGTTTTGTCCTTGTTACGACGTAAGTCAATAACAAGCGCCTCAGAAGAGGTGAGCTCCCTTTGATCATGATCATCATCAGTTGGTTTCTTCTGAACCGGCAAGTAAATAGCCAGTAGTTTAGAAGATTGAGGACGAGAAACACGCCCTTTGACAGGTATGATAAGGGTATCTTTGGGCACTGCTTCTGATTCTTCTTCAGTATCCAGAGACAAGACAACCTTCATGAATTTATCCTTGTACATGCGAGCGTCGTTGCAGTACGCTTCAACGCCTTTGAAAGGATAGAGATCAGCAACTTCCTTCTGAACTTCTCCATTGTCATTAACATATTTGAAACATTGATGAAGAGTTGATGGAACAATGTTGTGTTCATGTAGGAATGGTCTCCCCAATAAAGCATTATAAGAACAACCATGATTGTCGATGATATAGAATGTCACCTTTGCACGAAGATTGCCTATTTGGAGTTTTAGACGAATCATGCCCAGAGGTTCGCTTCTCCCTTGATTGAATCCAAGGATGGGGGTGATTGTACTGGAGAGACTATGTACAGGGATCTTCAACGCATCTAACATTGTTTTCGGCATGATGCTAAGGGCAGACCCTGGGTCAATCAGAATACGATCGACTTTCATTGAATCGACATATCCTGTATAGTAGAGAGGACGGTAATGCCTGTTGTCTTCCATCAAAAAGTCATCTTGAGTGAAAGTTATGTTTGGAATTAATTCCAACACACTATGACAATGGAGGAAAGAGACAGGCTCTGCTGTAGGCTTCTTCAGAAGGGCTAGACAAGCTTCAGCTTACATGAGGGCCTCACTCAGAGTTTCCCGAGTCTATTTATATAGGCGCAAGAGCTCAAAAATTGACAACCGGGCCGGTGTATTGGCCAACTGAGCCAAAATATCAAAGTTGTAAGGCTTTTCAAGTCCAGAAGAAGATGTCTTCTTCAAAGGTTTGTCGAAGCGGACTTTCTGTTTGCCTTTGTCAGCGGCCGTCAGCTTGGGAGGAATGGGTATCACCACCGGTGAGGAAGCAGTAAGAATATCCTCAGTAGAAGCAGGCTGCACCGGAGCAGGTTCAGAGGAAGAAGCAGGATTCTCTTGGGCTTCAGGATAATCCTTTAGATAAGCTTTCCCTGACCTAGTGCCCAACATGATTTCTTCATCAACTATGGGGTCAAAAGACACCATATTGCAAATCTTTGTCATGCCTTTGGAGCGATCTTTCTTCTTGGAGGAAGAGGGAAGTTCGAACTCTGAAGCAAGATCCGGATGAATCTACATAATCTCGCCATTGTCAAGAGACAAAGGGACGAGACCTTCACTTCGTGGAGGAGGAAGATTCTTAATCTCAAGAGTAGCTTTGGGGCTAGGAATGACGCCATGCTGCACCATCTGAGGCAGGAAGTCACCGAACTGAACTGATACCATATTTGCAGTAACAGTCTTCTCATCTTGTTGCAGTGTGATGACGCCAGCGTTGACCAGCTCCTGAATTTTGCCTTTGAGCACATAACATGCTCGAGCGGCATGTCCGATGAACCTGTGATAGATATAGTACTTGGGATGATCAGTCTTACTGACTTTATCAGGCTTCTTTGGATCCAGAAGTTGGATTTTATTACTTTCGATTAAGCAATCAAAGATGCTAGTAGTGTCATTCTCGTCAAAGGAATACTCTACTTTAGGCCAAGGTTCCCTTGTTGGAGGTGCTGAAGGAGTAGAAGTGGACGTAGAAGGAGCTACATTAACCGCCAGAGATTCTTTGTTCTTGTTCAAATTGATGTTCAAAGTTTCTTTTGGTTTGCGGTTTTTCTGGCAATTGCCACCACCCGATGTTTGATGTTCATCCCGGTCAGGGTTAGACATTTGTACCCCTAGCTGCTTGAATTTGTCGGCGCTAACTTCAGCTGCTTTAGCGTTGACAAGAAAGGATGGCCAGTCTTGGAATTGAGTAGACCCCATCCACATGCTAATGATGGGCAATAGATTTGCCTTACAGGTGCCTATGGTGGCAGCAGCCGGAGTTCTCGATGGCATTTTCAAGGCTTCTCGACGGAATCTTTCAATGAAACTTTCAGCAGTTTCATTATGCCTTTGTTTGATTTTATTGAGGGCTGACATAGTCATGACATTGATCCTTTCGTAAAATCGTTCCAAGAAGATTTGCTTTAAGCCAGAGAAAGAGGTAATACAACCATCGGGTAAGCTTCTATACCAATCATATGCTACGCCTGCTAAACAACGAACGAATATTCTGGTAAGAAGAGCGCCATTTGGTTGAAGTTGAACAGTCATAACCTCAAAGTGGTTGATGAACTGACTGGGAGATGTGCTACCATCAAACAGCGAGATAGTTGGAATCTTGTACTTTGGAGAAAACGGGACTTCCTTCCATTCAACTATGTAAGGTTGCTTGATCCCCAATCTTTGCAAGTTATCCTTCTCCTTGAAAGCTTCGAACTGAGTTCGCAAGAGCTTCACAGCTTCATTGGCATCTTCCACTGATGTAGAAGGAACAGGCTGAATCACAGTATTAGGAGAAGGAACAGCATGATAAGCACTACCCCCAGCACCTGATTGACTAGGTGTAGGTTGGACTTGTACAGGAGGTACTGGAAGAGATGCTACCCCTAGCCCTGTATTAGCAGGCACCGACGATGCTATGATTTTAGGATTTGTAGGCGGTACTGTCGGTGGTACTGTGTGTTGAGCCACAATGATGGAATGCATACTTGGAACCATTTCTGCCATTGTCTTCAACTTATCTTCTAGTGCAGCTATTCTTTGTTCTTGACTAGCTGAACTGGAAGCATCTGGATCTTCATTGACAACGTAAGCTGTCACTTCTCTGGGTACAGTGGAAGACACTGTCTGTTCTGAGCTTTCGCTGTATGCATCATAGTCGGAGAAAGAATCATCTCCTGAATGAGAAGGAAGAAGACGTTCAGAAGGACCTTGAAGATTCCTTTGACCGATTGTGTCTCGACTTCGGGATCTGGTATGTTGGAATACTCCTTCAGAGGATTCTTGGAGTAAATCCAAATACCTTTGGCTTAGCTTGCAAGGCTTCTCATGCTTAGAGCACTTCCTACCCCAGTGTCTCTGGAAGTCATATTAACAGAAGCGTACAGAACTTCGTCCTCATCTTCCGACATAGGTTCAGAGTTAGAAAAGTTCAGACGATCGAAGACAGATCGTCTTGTTGTTTGACAACAACACTTGATGACAACTTTGTGGTTACAGTGATGATGGTCACTTGGTTGAATTGGAAGTGTTGAAGTATTGTCCCGCCTTTGTCTGAGGTGTTCTCGGAGATCGGGAACAGCAACGGAACGAGGAAAAGTTCGAGGGATATGTTCTTTAATAACATTCGGAAAATGGTCCCGGTTCTTCAAATGTTTTGTCCCTTGAGTGTACAGGGAAGTGCTCATTTCATTGGCATAGGTGTCTGGGTTCTTGATCCTGGAAGTCTGCTTCTGATGATGTTTGGTCTTCGGCATTGGCTGTTTATGTTTCACCGAAGTTGGCCTGTTGAGATAAGTTCTTAGATCGGCAAACTCACCCCCAGGGGTTTCTGTTTGAGACACCAACAATTTTCCCTGTCCTGAACGGGAGATCTTGAGGGTTGGGAGATCTTGGAACTCTACTACCGGAGTAGGCAGAATACCTCTTTGATCAGCACACTTCCCTATGGCAAGGAAAGAAGGAGAATTATTGTGAGAAAGGGTCCTTGTACTGACTGATGCCGGAGCACATTCAGATTGATCTTAAACGGTAAAAATCGAAGAAGATTGAGAAAAGACCAAAGGGCCTTTTCCTTTGTTTTGGAAAGAAGGGTTAGCTAAAGAGCGTTTCCCTCTGTTGCCTTCCAAGTCATAGGACAAGAAAGTTTGAGAAAAAACCAAAGGGCCTTTTCCTTTGTTGTGGGGAGGAGGAATAGCCAAAAGACTACCCCCAGTGGATTGCACAGGAGCAGCAGGGTGCTAGAGAGGAGTAGAGCTTTTCTCTTTGTTGTGAGAAAAATAGAGATTAGCCAAAGGGCTGTCTCTCTTGGATTGCGTAGACATGGCTTGCGCATGGGTGGATGGTGCACTGGCAGGTTGCGTAGGAGAGTCCTTAACAGAGAACTTTCTAGTTCTGGCCACAAACACTGTGGTTTGCGCATCAGGAGTTCTGGCCACAGAGTGTTTAGGATTCACTCTAGTTGCTAGAGTATTGGTTTGCGCAGGAAGATGGGCAGCCAACTGCGCCAGAGGCAGAGGAGTCTTATACTTTGATAAGGCAGCATAAGAAGTCTTCTGTGCACTAACAGCAGCAGCTTGCGCATGAGTAGTTGAGACAGATTATGTAGCAGTCTTAGTGACAGCAACTGTAGACTGTGCAGCAGATTGCACAGTAGGCTTCTTGGTATACTGCACTGCAGTCTTGCTGGCAGAGTTAATGGACTGCGCAGCAGTCTTAGTGACCCACATTGGGTGCACTTTGCTCGTGGAAGAAGTGGTTGCAGTACGAGGATGTTGACACAAAGTCACAGTCAACCAAATATTGACAACATTGACTAAATAATATCTGTAATAATTCAATACGACACACGACGTCTGCATTAAGTTCAAGACAGACGACAGCTCAGCCTCCGCTTCTCAGTTGTATTCGAGTCTGTATTTTACACTTTCTTTGAGTCTAGACTAATGTAATCTGAGTCATGCTGAGCTCTTGAAACATAGACTATAGCCTACCCAATAATCCCAAGCTCCACCAAACCAGAAATTGCCCAATGGTCCCCTTAGAACCATTCTGTGCTCTGGAGACAGAGTTCGGGCCGAACTCTGCCTCCACACAGAGTTCGGGCCGAACTCTGTCCCCTAGAAATCAGGAACCCTAATTTTAGGGTTAGCTAGTTGCTAGTTGTCCAACGGCCAAATATTTGAATTTTCCTACCTGAATTCTAGCCGAATTCTGCCTATAAAAATACTATAAATAGGGCATGAATTCTCTCCTTTCAAATCATCCAATATTCTCTTCTCTTCTCTCTTATAGCTTAAATAAGCCATACCCTTCCCATCTACTAGCCACAAGCCTCCTAAGTCTCGAGTGCTCAGCATCTCTCAGTTAGGATTCTTGTGCAAGAGTTGAAGAAGTCGCTTGGACAATTCCAAGCAAATCGCCACTGCGATCCTCTGTAAGAAGTTGACGTGCTCTTCTGAAGTAAAGGCACGGGTTGTAAACTACTATTTCACAAATAGTGGATTTAATCCTGAGCTAGAGTTCTCAGGCCTGGACTAGTCCTCCACGAGGGAAACCAGGTTAAAATCGTTGTGTTTGCGTATGCTTTCTTGCTCTTCATTTACTTTCCTCATTTTACTCTGATTATTCATAGATCGTGAAAGAGTTAATTTTTAATTGGTTATTTTCTATATAAACTCTATTCACCCCCCTCTAGAGTTGCCAAACTGTTCTTCAATTGGTATCAGAGCTCTGTTCTCTTTACAAGGATTTACATCCTAGAGCTGATCCATGGCAACCACAAAATCCTTGATTTCCAATCACGGTGAAGGACAGTCCACTCATAGGCCTTCCCTATTTGATGGAACTAACTACACGTATTGGAAAACAAGGATGAGTTTTTATCTCAAGTCTCTAGACTTTGACCTGTGGACAGTCGTCACTGACGGTTACAAAAAGCCCGCCAGGATAGTTGTTAACGGTGATCTCATTGAGAAATCACATGACAAATATTCTTACGAAGAGAAGAAACAGGCAAGTCTAGACGTGAGAGCTATTAATGCTTTATTCTGTGCTATAGACAGGAATAAGTTTAACAGGGTATCCACATGCACCACATCCCATGAAGTATGGAAGCTTCTAGAAGTGACGCATGAAGGAACCACCCAAGTCAAGGAATCAAAAATCAGTCGTCTTACGCAAGAATACGAGGCATTCAAGATGAAGCCAAATGAGACGATCACACAGATGTTCACAAGATTCCTCGACATCATCAATCCTCTATCCTCGCTTGGTAAGCAGTACTCAAACCACGAGAAGATTCGTAAGTTACTCAGAGGGTTACCAAAGATTTGGAACCCTAAGGTGACAGCCATCATAGAAGGGAACGATCTCACCACCATGTCAATGGAGACCTTGATGGGTAAGCTCATGACTCACGAGCTTGACCTCAAGGACTTCGAAGAGCCTGCTCCAAAGACAAAGGAGATCGCTCTCAAAGCTCATCGACGAAGGGCTGAGCACGATGAGACCGAAGACGACAACTCGGATGACGAAGACCAAGCTCTCATGGTTCGCAACTTCAAGAAGTTCCTTCGCTTCAATAGAAGAAAGAAGGAACCACAAGAAGACGATGAAGAAGAGCCAACCTGCTATGGTTGCAAGAAGACTGGACACGTCCGAAAAGACTGTCCATTCTTGAAGAAAAGCAACCGTTATGAAAAGCCATACAAGAAGACCACATCAAAGAAATATGCCAACACAAGCATTTGGCATGAAAGTGAAGCGAGTGACTCCGAGGAAGAAAAGGACTCTCCCAAGATAAAGCAAATGTGTGCCTAATGGCAACTTCCAACAAGGTATCTAACGAAACTTTAGACGACTTCTCTTTTGGTGAACTTGGCGATGCCTTCACTGATTTACTCGATGATCACAAAAAGGTCATCGGTAAATACAAATATGCCAAGGACAAAATCAAAAGTCTTGAAGACGAGATACAAAGAATTTCTTTACTTCTTGATAATGTTAGAGACACGTCACCCACTGATGTCACACATGAAGTATCCAAGCTTAAAATAAGCTTACATGATGCTGAAGCACGTATTGAGCAACAAACTCAAGAAATCACTACACTCAACACGTTGCTTGCTGAAGAAAAGAGTAGACACAAGATTTCCATGACTAAGATATATGGCTTAAATATTAAGGTTGTTGAACTGCAAGTTGTTTCTAAGAAATTAGAAACCAAATTGGGTAAACAGGTTGTTCAACCTCAAACCCAATCACATGGGCACAACACCACTCATGCTAGTCAACTACGTCATCCTCATGCAGCACATAACCATGCTTTTATATACACAAACTTTCATAAACCACGTGCACGTAAGAATACCCCTCATCATACTGTACAAAGACACAACTAACATCACTCTACATATAGAAATCATCATCATGCCATGCCATATAGACAAAATCATCATGTTATGCCACATAGACAAAATCATCATACCATGCCACACCCACATGCCATGCCATATAGACAATATCAGCATGTCACACATCATAGACAATATCATCATGCCATGTCATATAGACAAAATCATCATGTTATGCCACATAGACACCATCACCATGCCACTCATTCTATGCATGATCATCATCACCATGCTAACTCTTCACATCATGTCCATCCACATCCTGTTGCTTATAGATATTATTCTTATGCTCCTAGTATAAATAAAAATGCTATCTGTACCTACTGTGGATCACATGGACACATTTCACCACAATGTAGAGTTAGAAGACTGGTAGACAAAAAGATATATGCATGGTTTCTGAAAACTAACTTTTCAGGACCCTCAAGAACTCGGGTACCAAAGGTCACATCTACTCTTGATGTAGGTGGACCTTCCCTCCTCAAGTAAAAGTAAGTGGATTCTCGATAGTGGATGCTCGCGACATATGACGGAAGACGCAAATCTTTTTGCATCACTATCGATGAAGAGAGAAGGATACGTATCCTTCGGTAACAATCTCAAAGGGCACATAATAGGTAATGGTATCATTGGTCATCCTCCTTCTCCTGTAATAAAGGATGTCTGCCTAGTGACCGAGTTAAAGCATAACCTGCTCAGCATTAGTCATCTTGCTGATCATGGATATGATATTAACTTTGGACAAAACAATTGCCTCATCTATGATAGGTCAACGGGAGACATTATTTTTGAAGGAAAAAGAGAGGATAACATTTATATTTTCTATCTTTCTATAGACACTTACAATGCAGGTAGATGTTTATATGCCCACAAAGACGAACGACTACTTTGGCACCAGCGCCTTGGTCATACCAACATGGATGCTATATCTAGGCTATCGACCAAGAAGCTAGTGAGAGGATTGCCCGACATTACATTTAAAAAGGACACGGTATGTGCCGAATGTGAACTAAATAAGGCAACCAAATCCTCATTTCATTCCATCAACTCTGTAAGTACTACTAGACCCCTGCAACTACTTCATATGGATTTGTTTGGTCCTAGTAGAATAGCTAGTCTTGGTGGCAAGCTTTATGCATTTGTTATTGTTGATGATTTTTCAAGATTTACTTAGGTTTTCTTTCTCTCAAATAAGAGCGATGCTATTTCTGTTTTCAAAGTTTTTGTAGAAAAAGTTCAAAACGAAAAAGGCTACATGATTACTCGAATCCGAATTGATCATGGAGGCGAATTCGTAAATTATGATTTTAAAATTTTTTGTAATACAAATAGTTTTGATCATGAATTTTCTTGTCCAAGAACTCCTCAACAAAATGGTGTTGTGGAGCGGAAGAATAGGACTCTCGACGATATGGCTAGAGTCATGTTGAATAAATTTTTACTTCCGAAATATTTTTGGGCAGAAGCTGTCAGTACAGCATGCCACATTTTGAATAGAGTGCTTATTCGTCCCATTACGAAGAAAACACCCTATGAGCTTTGGTTTGGAAGAACTCCCAATGTTTCTTATTTCAAAGTTTTTGGTTGTAGATGTTTTATCCTTAACACCAAAGACAACTTAGGCAAATTTGATGCCAAAGCTGACGATGGTATCTTTCTTGGTTATGCCGCCAAGAGTAAAGGATATAGAGTTTTTAATAAACGCTCACTAATTGTGGAAGAGTCAACAAATATGACTTTTGATGAAGATAACAGTGCAGTAAGTACTCTTGATGATGACATTGAGCCATCAACTTCTACTCCAATGAATACTTCAACCGAAACTGATTCTCTAGAGGGTTTGCCTAAGAAATTTTCTTTCAAACCTTCTCATCCAGAAAATTTAGTTGTAGGTGAAGTTTCACGTGGAATAACTACCAGATCATCACTAAGAGACTCTATTGCTAGCACTGTCTTTATTTCACAAGTTGAGCCGAAAAACATTTCTGAAGCTTTTAATGATGAATTTTGGATTTCTGCTATGCAAGATGAACTCAACCAATTTGAGAGGAGCCAAGTGTGGGAACTAGTCCCTAGACCGGCTAATCACTCGATAATTGGTACTAAATGGGTGTTCAGAAACAAAGTGAATGAAGAT
Source organism: Iris pallida (assembly GCA_029216955.1). NCBI lineage: Eukaryota > Viridiplantae > Streptophyta > Magnoliopsida > Asparagales > Iridaceae > Iris > Iris pallida. Next base: position 5,375,782 of record JANAVB010009198.1, on the reverse strand, counting down.
GGTTCAGTCACACGTAACAAAGCTCGTCTAGTAGCTCAATGATACAACCAAGAGGAAGGTATCGACTACGATGAGACGTATGCTCCTGTTGCTAGACTAGAATCCATTCGGATGCTTTGTGCATTTGCTAATTATCAAAATTTTAAATTATTTCAAATGGATGTTAAAAGTGCTTTCTTGAATGGTTTTATTAAGGATGAAGTTTATGTAAAACAACCTCCTGGTTTTGAAAATCACAAATTTCCCGACCACGTGTTCAAGCTAAAGAAAGCGCTATATGGCCTTAAACAAGCCCCCAGAGCTTGGTATGAAAGGCTAAGCAGTTTCTTGCTTGAGAAAGGTTTTTCAAAAGGGAAAATTGACACTACACTTTTTATAAAATCTTTTAAAGACACCATTCTATTAATTCAAATTTATGTTGATGATATCATTTTTGGTTCTACTAATGAAACCCTCTGTCAAGAATTTGCCAAGTGTATGCAGACAGAATTTGAGATGAGCATAATGGGAGAAATCAACTACTTTCTTGGTCTGCAAGTAAAATAAATTGCTAATGGAACTTTCATCTGTCAGTCGAAGTATACAAAGGACATGCTGAAGAAGTTCGATCTTGACAATGTCAAACCAATCAGTACTCCAATGGCTACTTCAACCAAACTAGAACCAGATGAGAGTGGCAAACCCGTTGATCAACGTAAGTATCGAGGTATGATAGGCAGCTTACTTTATTTAACTGCTAGTCGCCCCGATATTATGTTTAGTGTTTGCCTATGTGCTAGATATCAAGCAAATCCTAAGGAATCACACTTGACCGCGGTTAAGCGTATCTTTCGATACCTTAAGGGTACGGTTACTATGGGCCTATGGTATCCCAAGACAACATCATTTGACCTCATTGGTTACTCTGATGCTGACTTCGCCGGATGCAAGGTTGACCGTAAAAGTACAAGCGGTATCATTTATTAGGAAAGGCTTTAGTCTCTTGGTTTAGCAAGAAACAGAATTCTGTCGCACTATCCACAACAGAAGCTGAATACATTACAGTTGGGCGTTGTTGTGCACAAATTCTGTGGATGAAGCAAACCCTTGAAGACTATAATCTATCTTTCATGCGCATTCCTATATTCTGTGATAATACTAGTGCTATTAACTTGACTAAGAATCCTATCTGTCACTCACGCACAAAACATATTGAAATCAGACACCACTTTTTGCGTGATCATCAACAAAATGGCACGATTAACTTAGAGTTTATTGACACTGATCATCAGCTGGCAGATTTCTTTACCAAGCCATTATCCGAAGAGCGCTTCAATTTCTTTTGTCGTGAACTTGGAATTTTAGATGAAGCTGTCATAAATTGAAACTCACCTGCGTAAATATCGATTATATTATAATTCTCTTACGATGAACTTGCTATGGGTACAAGCCGAAAGGGTCCTTCTGACAACAAGGCGTAAAAGCCTAAGCGACACGGTACACTAGTCCTCAGGACTACCGCTAGCTGGGATCCGGCCCCTGCAGCTAACCCATGGCAAATTCAAACTATTGAATCATAATATATTTCCTTGTTTATTATATGGTGCGTTTTAATTTATTATTGCCTACATGATATCTTCTAAGTTCATTCTGATATTAGTATACCTCACTATCTACTTGATTGATTCCATCAAGCTTTTATCCTCATTTCTAACTCTTTTTCAACACTTAGTCACTTTTTCTATCTTCTAGCCCAATTTTCTGTTCTGGAATACTGATCCAGAACTCGGGCCGAACTCTGCCCCTAACAGAGTTCGGGCCGAGTTCGGTCCCATTGTTCCAGCGTCGGGGACAGCCTCAGCCGTTTGATCATTTTAGATCCTGCGGTCCAGATTCCCTCCGACCAAAGAAAACCCTCATCTTATATTCGGGTTTTCATCTCTCTCCTTCATTCTTACCACCACCTTCACCTCTCCAAACTTTTTCCTACAAGCCCTAACCCTAGTTTTCTATCAAGAGTGCTCCATTGCTCATCAAAATCAAGGAGAAGGGCCCATTCCTCATTCTCTTTCACTGTTCTTTGTTGTTTTAAGGTATAACTCCTTCTCCCTCTCTATTTTCAAGTACTCTAATTCTTTTAAATGGCTCCTCGCTTGTTTAATCGTGGGAAGAGAATTCGGCTTGAGGGAGCGTCCTCGTCGAATGCTTCTCCTCCTGTTAAGCAACCCTTTGAACAAATTCTACCTCCTCATCCTTTGTAAAATCCTTCTCGTCCACGTGATCCAAACACCTACGATGACCGACTTTTTATATTACTAGCCGCGTCCAATGCATGGTTTAGTGATTTTCGGTCACGTCCAGTGTTTGCGGGACATCCTATTGACTTCTCTATTTTCTCTCATTTTGATACTCTCTTTCATGACCTATATCTTGACGAACTTGTTACTTCCACTTCGATCATATATTGTAGTGCCATTCAGATGTTTTACTGCAACTTGACTTTTGATGATACTCACATCTATTCACGTGTTGCGGGTATCGATATCTCCTTTGATTATTTTGACTTAGCCGAATATCTTGATCTTCCAGAGCCCAATTCTTGGGAAAATCTTGTTGACGTTCGGTCGTTTCGCTTTTCCGACGGAATATCTCTTGAAATCTTCAAGGACGACTTATGTACTCCGTACACTCGTCCTCGCAAGCTTATGGCTAAATATCTTAATCCTTACTTTTATGACCTTCATCGGATTGTTTTCAATACCATTTTACCCAAGGCGGGTTCTACCGATGAAGTTACATATTGTGAGATCTCCGCTTTATATCATCTCCACTTTGGTGTTTTTTTCAATCTTCCATGAACCATGATGGACTAGATGATTAACTGCAGGAAGAAACCACGAGCCTTAGTTTATGCCTCATATCTTCCTATGATCTTTCGTGCATTCCATATACCTCTTCTTGCTTGTCCTTTCCTGCCTGCTCCTGCATTCCTTTCCAAGACAGCACGTCTTCAGGCAGTCGTCGCCTCTCCTGAGACTTCTGAGCAGTCTGATGATGAGGCGCCTGACGCCCCTCCACTCGGTCAGGATGCACCGCCTCCACCTGCCACTCTTGAGTCTATTCAGACTATGCTCCGGGATCGTTTTGCACTTGAGGACGATCGCTAGACTCAGATGGACTATCGGACTACCCTGCAGATGAGTGCCCTCAGCAACTCGCTGCATGATATCCAGTATTCCATGTCTCGTCACCCCTCTATGCCCATTCCCATGGAGCGGAATCCTGGTCGCGCTGGATATCGCATTGACGACCCATGGGTCATATGGTACCTGGATCCGGATGCTGCGATCGTGGACCCCAGCGGTTTATTCACTGATCCTTCAGACTCTGCTGGGCCGTCTCGTGCTCCGTAATGGAGATTGGCTACTATCTGCTGCTGCTGATGATGATCTTAGTTGATGCATTTTGATTTCTAGTTATTTAGTTCTATTTGGTTTTATGTACTTGGATGTTCTAGAACTCTGGTTGTGTTTGACATTTGGTTCTGTGTGATGACAGTTTATGCTTATCGTAGTTTTATATTATGCTAGTGACTCATTTTGATTATTCATATACTGTTTCTTCTCTGCTTGGTGTGGTTACATCACTATTAATTGTCTATACTACAGTTTTTATGCTATTCATTCATCTGCAGTCTATATTGGTAACTGCCAAAAGGGGGAGAACTATGTATATTCAAAATATATTTGTTTCTTTTTTCGTATATCTGTGCTTGTTTGTGCTTTTGTTTGTGCTGGAGATATTATTTATCAGGCCAACAGGTTCAATACATTATTTACGGGGGAGCTATTGCTTCTAGCTCAGCACCGTTCACTGATTACGGGGGAACTATTATTTCTAGCTCGGCATCGATTATGGGGGAGCTATGATAAACTGTGTCCAGGTATGAATGTTGAATATACATATATTATTTTGTCACTTATCAATATGGGGGAGATTGTTGACACAAAGTCACAGTCAACCAAATATTGACAATATTGACTAAATAATATCTGTAATAATTCAATACGACACACGACATCTGCATTAAGCTCAAGACAAACGACAGCTCAGCCTCCGCTTCTCAGTTGTATTCGCGTCTGTATTTTACACTTTCTTTGAGTCTAGACTAATGTAATCTGAGTCATGCTGAGCTCTTGAAACTTAGATTATAGCCTACCCAATAATCCCAAGCTCTACCAAACCAGAAATTGCCCAATGGTCCCCTTAGAACCATTCTGTGCTCTGGAGACAGAGTTCGGGCCGAACTCTGCCTCCACACAGAGTTCGGGCCGAACTCTGTCCCCTAGAAATCAGGAACCCTAATTTTAGGGTTAGCTGGTTGCTAGTTGTCCAACGGCCAAATATTTGAATTTTCCTACCCGAATTCGGGCCAAATTCTGCCTATAAAAACACTATAAATAGGGCATGAATTCTCTCATTTCAAATCATCCAATCTTCTCTTCTCTTCTCTCTTATAGCTCAAATAAGCCATACCCTTCCCATCTACTAGCCACAAGCCTCCTAAGTCTCGAGTGCTCAGCATCTCTCAGTTGGGATTCTTGTACAAGAGTTGAAGAAGTCGCTTGGGCAATTCCAAGCAAATCGCCACTGCGATCCTCTGTAAGAAGTTGACGTGCTCTTCTGAAGTAAAGGCACGGGTTGTAAACTACTATTTCACAAATAGTGGATTTAATCCTGAGCTAGAGTTCTCAGGCCTGGACTAGTCCTCCACGAGGGAAACCAGGTTAAAATTGCTGTGTTTGCGTATGCTTTCTTGCTCTTCATTTACTTTCCGCATTTTACTCTGATTATTCATAGATCGTGAAAGTGTTAATTTTTAATTGGTTATTTTCTATAAAAACTCTATTCACCCCCCTCTAGAGTTGCCAAACTGTTCTTCAGAGGAGTGGTCTTAGAGTTGATCATGGCTTCATAAGCTGTCTGGTTGACCTTCACAACCAGAGTCTTCTGCGTCTTCCCGATAGATGCTACGTCACATTGAGTTGTCACTTCCTCGTCGGAGGAGAAAGTCGTCCCCAGCAGAGTCGCCATTTTGTTTGCAAAAACAAAAGTATGAAACTTTATTGATACAAACTTTGTAAAGATTACAAGAATTCTGGGAAAGTACAACTGTAGGAATCCAATCTAGAAGACGATTGCGTTATCTCTTGGACGATGTGAACTTTGAAGACGGTAGCCTCTGAAATTGACTTGAAGGCAAAAGCCTCGGAGAATTGAAGGCAAAAGCCTCCGAAGAATACAGCAGCACTTGGGCAAGAACTCCTGGACTCTGATAATTCTGAACTTTTTTATGTCTGATCTCTCTATCTGATTTTTTATGTGTGATCTGTGATCTGTGATCCCCTTGAATGGAGACTTAAAACTCTATTTATAGAGTTCTAAAAATAACTAACTTTTAGTTATTCTAGACTGCGCATGATGGATTACGCATGAATTGGATTGCGTAACAGTGCACTACGCAGGCAGTTGTCTGATCATGGGCCAACTGTCTTGGACACATGACATCATTTGATTGAAATGCGCATGATCGTGCATAGAAGGTTGCCACATAATGAGCAATTGATGGCATAAATGCCACGTGTATTTTGTCAGTAATGTTTGATAGAGCGCGCAACCTGAATTGCGCTGGCTTCGAATTGTGCAGTAATGGACTGCACAGGCATGGATTGCGCCAATATGGATTCCGCATCAGATAGGCTGGCCGATTGCACTGTCAGCTGTCCTCAAGCGCCATGCTGCACGATTAAACAAACAGTCGCCTCGTTCTCCGTGCTGTCAGCTGTCAAAAGATTTGATTATGTCAGGTAATGATGATTATTTTCCAAGTCGGCCTGCGCGCTTGAGAGTGTGCGCAGTCTAGTGTGCGTAATCTGTATGATGCGCAATCTGATGTCTGCGCAGTTTATTTGAAAGATGTATTTTTTGATCTTCATGACTTTGTTGATGTGTGCAACTTAATTTTTTAGGACCTACAATATATATCATAGATATTTACTTACAGTCTCTCTTTTATATTATGCTATTTCTTCAGATCCTGTATTTTATTCTCTAGCATGATTACATTTCCTTTCCTGCTTTGACTTGTTGAGATGTGTTGTGCTCGCTCCTGTCCTGACTGGACCTGTTGATAAATTTTACAGATACCCTGGAGGTTGCCTGCTAGCCTAGAGGAGACACATTAGAGGTTGTTTAGTTAGTTATTTTCAGTTGTCTGGAGTTGTATTTATTTTATGGATTACTGTATTTGAGCTTTGAGATGTATTTCTGGGTTTGTGTATCTTAGACACTTAGGCTTCTATCTGCTGTATCTCTTTTGGATTTCATGTTTTACCTATCTTTTATCTTGCTCTACCTTAGTTGTGATTGAGACTGTATCTGCTATGTCACCTCCATTCGGGGAGTATAAACTGCTGAGCATATTATTGTTAGATGTTGTGACCTAGGACAGCGTTCTACCGCCGACACTGCGGTGTACGTTGGACGTTGTTACATACTCGTACCATCTCAGTGGGTGCGGGTCGTGATAAGTAGATCAAAACCTAAGAAATCCGAAAATACAATAAACTTTGATCTACACAAATTGAGCAATGGAAATTAAAAATGCCAAGTACTAAAGTGTTTTAGAATGCTGTGAAGAAGAGAATGGAACAATAAAATTTATGTTTCTCCATGAAGCAAGATGTACTTGCCTAAGCCCTCTCTCTCTCTCTCTGGTAGGTGAAGAAGTAATGGTGAAGAAGAAGAAGTAAATAAAGAGAGAGAATGAGGGAATGAGTTAATAAAGGATGATGGTGGTGGTAGTTAGGGGTTCCTGTAGAAGCATGGAATTTTAGGACTAGAAATCCTATGCGCCAAATACTACATGCTCCAGGGAGCTCAGACAAAGTACTTGGCACAACAAAACAAAAGTATAGACATTGAAAGAGGATTTTTATTTGCATATATAATTCTATTACATGTCTAGAAAAGGCAGTACAAAGGAGAACTTCTATAAAAAGAAAAGACCCTAAGTCTACAGCCAAGCACAGCAGTCATCGTGCGCTCTTGAACAGGCGCATCTCACCATGCGCTCTCAGTCAGGCGCATCCAACCATGTGCTCTTAGCCAGGCGCATCCTTTCAGCAGCTCAGTTATGTGCATCCTCATTTATGTACATCCCTTCAGCAGCTTAGTTATGTGCTGCCCTTCCAGCCAGGCACATCATGAAGTGTCAGCATATATGCCATCTAATACTTTGACTAATGAAGCATTTATTGAGCAGAACGAGGGTGGCAATCAACCCTCTAGCTGGAGGAAGAGCTCCCCAAACCGAGGAAGAGAAGAGCACCGCAAATCAACCTGTGACAAGGGGAGGCTTCGAAAGAGCCTCCAAAGACCAAGGAAGACCGCAATCGAAACCGCGACTAAAGGAGCAGCTTTCAACACAACCAGAATGGGCAACACCCACTCTGACGAAAGAAAGAGCCTCAAAAGCCGCAGCACCGCAATTCCGATCTGCTTCTCTTCCAGCATAACGGAGACGAGGCTCGAGCATCCCGATCTTTGGATGCAACAGGCACCTTCCGCCTGCCTCAGAAGCCCTCGACTCTGACTTTTAGATGTAACAGTCACCTTCAAGTGCATCAATGAAGACAATGCGTCGCATCTCCACCCTCGGAAGCATCTCATCAACAGAATGCACCCGAGTAAACAAGTTTATTTCGGGAGGACGTGAGAGAATGAGAAGCAAAATCTCTCCATGCCACTATTTATAGGCCGGGCAAATCAAACCCATGCGCCAAGTGGCTGGCTCTCCGAATCCCATGCAATGAATTTGCATTAAATGGATGAACCTGACGCTTCAAATTCAGCCAAGTCAAAAACGGCTATTTAAAGCACTCGAAGAACGGAACAGTCGCACAAAAAGATGTATCATGCGGAGTGGATGCGCCGGTCAGACCGCACATCACATAGACGCGCCCCTCATCACCAAGCGCTTCATAAGTATGCGCCCCCATGCGGCCCAATGCGCCTAGTGGAACGTCGATCGATGCGCCCACTCAATAGTCCATCACCTGTCAAAAATATTAAATGCTAAAGTCCGACAAAGTTGGCAGTTCGTCTCCCGAGGACCGAACAGTTGGCAGCTTTTTCAGAAGACGAAGCGTCACCTACGTCAGCATCATCATTACTTTCCTCATGCGGTTACAACCACGTGGCCGCCCAACCATCTCCCATGCGCCTCGACAGCCATACGCACAAATCTCTGCATGCGCCTCAAAATCCATGCACTCAGACTTTTCTCTGATCCCTAAAGACAGAAGTAAAGTCACTATTGAAGCTCGGCATGCGCCTCAAAAGCCATGCGCCTCAGACTTTTCTCTGCTCCCTAAAGACAGAAGTAAAGTCACTACTGAAGCTCTGCATGCGCCTCAAAAGCCATGCACCTTAGACTTTTCTCTGATCCCTAAAGACAGAAGTAAAGCACTACTGAAGTCTAGCATGCGCCTCAAAAGCCATGCGCCCCGAATGGTTCGTGACTCCTAAAGGTTACGAGACAAAGTCTCCTCATACGTCCAATCCCAGACGTATCCTACCAGATCATTCTCCACCAAATCTGAGATCTCCGAGCCATGGGCCTACGACACGTGTCCTTTGACTCGATTCACCCAAGATCTCAGCAACAGATAGATCTTCTCTCCTGCTACGTGCCAGCCCACAACAGTAGCATAAAGAATTCAACTCCTCAATCAGGGCACATCATCCATGTGCCTCCATCAGCAATCACCATATGGCGTCCCCGCATCCAGGCGCATCCTACATATGCACGCATGAGCAGCCAGCCTGCAGACTATAAATAGAGGGATCATTTCCTTCTTCCACATACGAACATACATAGACAGACAAAGACATCGCACAACCGCGGAGGCAGATACAGACACTCAACGTCTTCTTCCTCTCCGCAAGCTCCAGCACCCAGAGCAACTCAGACCTTCAGAGAACCGATAACCGTCGTCAGATCGTCAACGGAGTCAACGTATTACCACTCGCTCCATCGGCACAAGGGACCCAGATAAACCAAAGTGTACTCCTACGACTACGTCTAAATCCTACATTATAATAATGTTTTGTTTGTATTAAAATTACATCAAAATATTTTAATAGAAAACAAGCTGGCGACTCTACTGGGGACCTCATTCTCCTCTACCAAGAAAGTTGTGTCGTAATCCGACGACATGAAGGTGGGCTCCTCCCATAAGATGCTGGTCGTACGCCTCAATCAACAGGTATATGAGGACTTCATTTCTGAAGGCAGTACGAGTCCTTCGAAGCGGCTGCCGAAGCCGAAGAAGGCTCGCCAAATCTGGGTGCGCAAGGTCGACGCCTCTGGCACCACCACCGAAAGGGATATGCCGATCCGACCTTTCCTTCATTCTGACGTCCTCAGTAACCAAGATGCGCCCACCGGTGCAGCGCATCTCTCGGGAAAACGTGCGGCTGACCACATTCCCCAGCCATCTCCCTTTCAGGCGAGAAAGATGCGTCGATGGAGCAGGGGCGCAGCTAATGCCCCGCGCATCACCTCCGATGTGCCACAGAAGATCTCTGTCCTTGACAGACTCACTCGCTGTAGTGGTGAGGAGAATTTGGATTCTGAGTACAACGCGCCCCAGCGGCCTAGTACGAAGAAGTCCAAGGCAGCACGGGCCATGCGCCCCAAACGTGCTATGCCAGCAGCAAACCAGAAGTATGCGCTCACAATCATGCGCGTTGCTGATGGTAAGCTGTATAAAGTCGACGCGGGTGCTTCTGCGCCAGAAACGAGCCGACCTTTAAAGTCCTTGTCTCACTTGGGCGCACCTGTTGCATTTACAACCAAGTCGAGCAAGGCAAACCCAGTGGTCTTGAACTCCCGTGCCTCCTCTGGTTGTGCGTCTGAGGTTCGTTCGAGTCACTTTAAATGTTGTTCCCCTCCTACTTATCTGAGCGCCTGTTTGGTGTTGGATCAGGGGGCGCAGCATTCACTTGACCACCCCGACGCTTGGCCTTGCCATGCGCCTGAACGGGGTGCGAAGGTGGCACTCTCCTTCAACGATCTGCGTAACGTGATCACTCACAAACACCGATCAGGAGAGTCGATTGACAAGCACGATGCACCTCTCACAGGACATACTTGTGCTGTAGTCACCATCAACTGTTGTTGCAAGTCAGCAGTCCCACTAAGACAGTCGGTGTTCCAGCGGCTGCAATCATCGACACCCCTCCGACGTCGCCTCGGGAAGAAGGCGTCAACAAAAGAGGAGCCAGAACTAAAGGTTGCTTCATGCAATATAATCTTTAACTCCTCGTCAGTTCGAAAGGCGACTGGCAATTCCTCGTCTTCGTCCAAGAGCCAACCGAGGAAAACTAAAACAACTGTCTCGTCCTCTGGAGGAAGCTGGGGGTAGTCAAGCCCTTGTTGATCCTTCTTTCGGAGATGAACGTGTCCTCCAAAGCACAGCTGGGGTGGATCTTCATCCTCGAGGCGAAATCAGCCTCCCGGACGTAGCTGGGGGTCGTCTAGCCCCTGTGGATCTGCATCTCGAAGACGAAGAAGTCCTTCAAGAGAGGACTGGGGGTAATCAGGCCCTTACGGATACTTCTCCCGAAGACGAGGGTGTCCTCCAAAACATAGTTGGGGGTAGCCTAGACCCTGCGGATCCGAGTCTCGAAGACGAAGAAGTCCTTCATGACAGAACTGGGGGTAATCAGGCCCTTGCAGATGCTTCTGAAGTCGAGAATGTTCTCCAGAACATAGCTGGGGTGGCTACGACGAAGCTCCAGGAGAGACAACTCCCCTACAGGAGAGTGAAGCCTCAATCGATCCATCCACTTCCAGCCGTGTCATGACAGTATACATGGCTGAGGGTGATACCGAGCCTGATGTGCCGCCAGCAGACCTCGTCCAGCGCATGGATACCCTGGAGGAAGGACTCAAAACCCTCTCTGCCTCCATGCAAACACTGACTCAAGCAGAGTTTGAGATACGGTCAGCTTTGGCCAGGACACCTTCTACCGGTCCCGAACTAGGGGCCAATGGAGAGTCAAGTGTACCCCTTCAACGGGTATCCTTGGATACCGATCGTCGCGAAGCCCCTCGAACGTCGGAGCCCTCAAATGCTCAACTCCAGGTGGTACCACCTTTCCCGACTCCCAGCTCCACGGAAGACGTGGTCGAGATGATCAGGGACTTGCGCGAGCACTTTGAGTCCAAGAATAGACAAAAGGAGCGCCAAAAGATGGGCATCACCCAACCTTATCCCCTCGAATAGAACAAATTGGTTTAACCTCCTAAATATAAACCACAAACATTGACGCCATACGACGGAAAGGACTCTCCGCGTCGCTATCTGACGTACTTTCAGTCCCAAAGGGGACATCTTCGGAAGGAGGATGCGCTACTCACTAGCATATTTGTCAGAGCACTAAAAGGAGTGCCGTACGACTGGTACTACAACCTCCTCGACAATTCTATATCTTCCTTCGACGACTTGATGCGCCTTTTCCTCGACCGTTTCTACGACAACGGGAAGGACATGACAATGGCGTCCCTCATAGAGATACGCCAGAAGGAGAAGGAAACAGTTCGGGTATTCATCGAACGCTTCCGACAGCCCTGCTTCAGACTGCCCCCGGGCATGCCAGAACATGCACTCCTCTCCTCCTGCAGCATGAACATGCTGCCTGCAGTCAAACTCTGGCTCAACTCTACTTCTCCTCCCGACTGGAGTTCCTTGGTCATCGAAGCAGAAGCAGCAGAAAAGAAGGCGTCCAATGCTCGTCTTCTGGGAGTTAGTTTCCCTGCCTTTGAGGATAAGGGGAAACAGCCTGCAGCCAACAACCCCGAACGAGAGACGAAGGGGAAACAGGCGTTGACTGTCAATGCCTCAAAAGGTGCATCAGCGCCTACTCAGAAGCCTCCACTTGCACCAAGACCAAAGGATGTTTATTCTTTCAACGTTGAAGACACCATGTAACTCTTCGAGATACTGAAGCAGGGTGACAAGATCAAGTTGTCGGACCCGAAGCGTCCCGACGAGGTTGGGAAAGTGGACAATCCGAGGTACTGTCACTACCATCGGTTTGTCGAATACCCAACCAAGGCCTGCTACGTCCTAAAGAACTACATCCAGCTCATGATCAATACAGATGTTATCTCCGTCCACTACGAGGAGAAGATGGTTTCGGCCAACGTGGTGTTACTCCAGTTCGGCACCTTGCCGCCAACTACAACATAAGATGGCGTCGTCCCCTTCCCTAGGGCGACAATGGAGGTGGTCAACTTGTCACCTACTCGTGACAATGTGAGTGGACTCATCCCACTCACCACATTTCGGGGAGAGATCTTATGGGTTCACCCTGATCTTGTCTCCAGGTTACTCAATCGGAGGTACGCTCTGCCTCCAGAACCAAAGGCAGGAAGATCAAGTCTTGCCGCATGGTCTCTTCCTCTGAAGAAGAGGCACTTTCTGTACAGATGCGTTCACAACAGAACGCCCAACCCGACGAAGCTGCCGTCGAGGTGGTGCCTCCTTGCACCGTCCCTGCTGCCCAGAAAGAGGGCCCATCTAAGCCCTCAGTAGCCAATAAGTAGAAGCATGTAGAGGCTCATTTCGACAGGCCTCTGCGAAAGGAGAATGCTTCGGGGCTAGCCAAGCCCCACAACTTCGACATACTGGCACAACTTGCCAGTACTCCTGCCCGCCTATCTCTGTTTGAGCTCCTTCGTCTTTCCAAAGACACTCGTGAAGCTCTTTGTGAAGCTCTGAAGGATGCCGAATCCATCATTAGTCAGGTCAAGCAGCCTGAAGATCTCCCGACTACATGTACGCACTATCATTGTGTAGATGAGGTTATCCCCAATACAACCTTCACCCAAAAGGACATGCTGCTCAAGCACAACCGACACAACAGGCCGCTGTATTATACATGGTATATCGGTTCTGTCAAAGTGAAGCGGATTCAGATCGATCCGGGGTCTTCCTTCAGCATCATTCCTAAGATGCTGCTCTCAACACTGGGGATATCAACGTACTGACTGGCGCCTTCCAACACAACAATCAGTGGCTTCAACGCTAGCAAAAGCGAGCCGTTGGGCAAAATACGGCTAAAGTGCCATATCGGTAACCTTAGAACCGAGGTGACTTGTTATGTCGTGGACGCCGACGTCAACTACAACCTCCTGTTGGGTCGTCTATGGCTGCATGAGTACATGGTGGGGCCATCCATACTCCACCAGTGTATGAAGTACGTGTCCACCAACGACGTCATCCGGACGGAGTTCGCGAACATTGACCCTGTCAAAGGGGTTGAAGCCTACTTCACTGATTACACCTTGTACAAGTCATCTAACGAGGAGGAAGCCAATGCTGCTGACGATGAAGCAAAAACGGCAACAGAGCCGGACATGGAGCCTGAGATGACTCCCGATGCTCCTTTGAAGATCCAACTCAATGGCAAACCGCCTCAGAAGTTGCCTCCCATGAACATCAAGCTACCCGGGAAAGCACCAACTGCTCTAGGTAGCACGTCTAAGGGCGCTCCTTTGAAGATACGGCTCAAGGGAAAGCCGCCTCAAACAACGGCTCCCCTTGTGGCAAAACTACAATGGAAGGCACCAATCACCGGAGGCACAGTGGAGGCACCTCTGAAGGTGCGTCTCAAGGGAAAGCCACCGCAATCATATGTCTCATCCAAGCTGCCGGAGAAGGCCCACATAGCGCTCTCGGACCCCAAGATCAAAGCTGTGGTGGACTCTTCCTATCCCATTCCAGTACTCACAGATGAAGAGCTAGGGGAATATACCTCTGCTGATGTAGACGCACCCTCTCTGAACAATGTAATCCCGCGGGATAAAATCTCGTGTTTCATCAATAATAGAGTGTCTTTTAATTATTCTAGTCTTCCACATTGGAATGCCATATATACATTAGATAACGCTCTACGATCGTTGCAAACACAAATAACGATCGTCCATCATGTAAATCGAGTAGTCCCGTCCCAAGGGGTCTGTTTTGTAGTCCCGCCGCGGAGTCGAGACGAAGAATCCATCATCTTCGGCAAAATTGAGTGTCATCAAGACCTCTCGCCACTCGAGCCAGAACCAGATACCGACAGAATACAAGTCTATCGGTACACAGACGAGGCAAAGTACCTCATCCAAAAGATGGGTTACGACCTACGAAGCAACAAAGGCCTGAACTACGACAAGGGTCGACGTCTCCCTCTTCGGCTTCCAACACCTAAAGGAAAGCCGCAGGACTACTATCATCGAACTCGACGGGAGGTGAGCTATGTCACGCCACCGTCAACTCCAGAGTGTTCGAAGGCAGAAGAAGTAGAACATTCTCACTCGTCCGAAGCATCAACTTGGGATTTCGATACCAGTATCGGCTTAGTCTTCAAGAGAGTGCTATCAGCCAACATGACGTCTGCACAATCTCAAGAAGATGAAGATCTCAAGAAGATGAAGGCGAAGACCAAACGCCAGAATTCTTTGAAAAAAAACCTGTAAAATAATGTGTAGGCAACTCTAGAGGGGGGTGAATAGAGTTTGTGTCGATAATCACCAAATAAAAAATTAACTCTATATCACCTCCATAAAACAACTATCAAGATAGTAAATAAATGAGAGAGAAATGTGGAAGTAAATAAAGATCATAAGAGCATACGCAAACACAGCAGTTTTAACCTGGTTTCCCTCATGGAGGACTAGTCCAGGCCTGAGAACTCTAGCTCAGGATTGAAATCCACTATTTGTGAAATAGTGTACAACCACGTGCCTTTACTCAGAAGAGCACGCCAACTTCTTACAGATTTGGAGGTGGCAAAACTTGGAATTGTCCAAGTGACTTTTCTTTTCAACTCTTGCACAAAAACTTCTAGCTGAATCGCACTTGAGCACCTTGGGGCTTAGGAAGTTTTGTGGCTAGTAGATTGGAAGAGTAAGGCTTAGGTAGTATAGGGCTTAAATGAATGAGAGTGAGAGATAGAAAGATGATGAAGAGATAAATGAAAATAGTTGAAATCATGCCCTATATATACTAGTCTGGAAGGCAGAATTCGGCCAGAATTCTGTCCTCAAAATTTAAAAATATGGCCGTTGTACCAGCTAGAAATTGGTAACCCTGAAAATCAGTTCCTGGAAATCAGGGGACAGAGTTCGGCCCGAACTCTGTGTGGGGGCAGAGTTCTGTCCGAACTCTACCTCCTCAGTGGCAGAATGTTCAAATGGCCTTTGGACTTTGGTGGAGCTTGGGCTTGGTTCAGAAATTGGTCTGTTTGTATGGTAGAGCTTGGAAAGATATGTCTAGGGGTTGAGATGACTCAGTGCGACTCAACGTACACATTCTTCTAAACTCAATAAATGAAGATTACAGACTTAAAATAAAAGAAAAACTAAGAGCCCTTTGATGACGCCTTTCTTCTGATATTTGAGTAGATCTGAAGACGTCTTTTTTTCTTGACAACAGTCGTCCAAAGATAAGCAGATCTGCAAATCTGAATATCTTTCGGGGGCTTCGCCCCCGAACCCCCCATGGGGGGTGCTGCCTCCTCGACCCCTGTCCGCTGACCGGGCAGCGGAACCCCCGATACGAGGCCCCGGATAGGTCGCTAGGCGGTTCGAAGAAATCTCTTTGTATGATGCCGTCTTTGGTCCATCATTAATTCTTCATTGCCTATGTCCTGATTTGATCTTGTTTGATCATGCCTACTGCATGTCTATAAATACATGTTAGGCCAGCAAAATATGTTGGAGTACGATAAAAGCATAGCAATATAATATAGGATAATTAGGACAATGCTAAGTTTAAGTAGCAACATGATAGTGAGTATATGAATATTAGTGACATTATTATGTTAAACTTAACTGATTAGCCATATTCAAAAATACGATGTAATCATTGGGCCAACACCCTGTGCTCAATTCCTAGGAGAATAGTGGGAGTCTCGTTTTGAATTACACGAACCCCCTACCGAAGACGAAGTCGAGCAGATCGACCTTGGGGACGGATCTTCTTCCAAACCCATCTTCATCAGCAAAAGCCTAGAAGGAGAAGACCAAAAATCTTTAATCCAGCTGGCTAAAGAGTATATCGATGTCTTTGTCTGGAGCTACGAAGATATGCCGGGACTTGATCCACAGATCGCGATGCATAGGCTTAACATCTTACCTGATGCCAAGCCAATCAAACAACAACAGCGACGCTTTCGTCCTGACATCATGAACGCCATCTATTAGGCGGTGGACAAACTCTTGACCATCGGCTTCATCCGTGAAGAACAATACCCGGATTAGGTAGCCAACGTTGTCTCTGTCACCAATAAGAATGGGAAGATACGAGTTTGTATCGACTTCAGGGATCTCAACACTGCTTGTCTGAAGGACGATTTCCTGCTTTTAATCACCGACGTAATGATCGACAACACATGTGGCTTCGAACGTATGTCTTTCATGGACGGGTATTCGGGCTACAACTAGATCAAGATGTTCCCTGATGACGCAAAACACACGTCATTCAGGACTCCGAAGGAATTTTTCTGCTACACAGTGATGCCCTTCGGCTTGAAGAACGCTGGTGCGATATACCAACGAGCTATGAGCACCATCTTCTGTCAGCATCTTCACAAAATGATCGAATGTTATGTTGATGATATCGCAGTCAAGAGCCGTCTCAAAGGTGATCACCTACAAGACCTGAAGACAGTCTTCGATCTCATGCGAGCGCATCAACTCAAGATGAATCCCGCTAAATCCTTCCTAGGGATTTCTAGCGGAAAGTTCTTGGGCTTTATTATCACGACGAAAGGCATTCATGTCGATCCCGAGAAGACCAAAGCCATCCGTGACATGGACCCTCCGAAGAACCTCCGAGAACTTCGAGGCCTGCAAGGGCGTCTGGCATATATACAGAGGTTTATAGCAAACCTTTTCGAAAAATGTTAACCCTTCACCCAACTCATGAAGAAGGGAGTCTCTTACGTCTGGAAGGAATGCCAAAAAGCTTTCGACGACATCAAGGCTTACCTGACGAGTCCGCCAGTCCTGGTTGCACCCGTCGTCGGCAAACTATTTCTCCTCTACGTCCGTGCCATGGATCATTCCCTCCGCGCTCTGCTGGCTCAGAATAGCGATACAGGCTACGAGCAAGCTATCTACTACCTCAGTAGAACACTGATCGGGGCCGAACACCGGTACAATCTCGTTGAAAAGGAATGCTTGGCGTTGGTATTTGCCATCCAGAAGACTCGCCATTATGTCTCGGGCCAAACAATTTATGTCATTTCCCGAGTCAATCTACTCAGAGTTCTCATGACGAAGCCAGGGTCATTAAACTCCCGGCTAGCTACATGGGCGATCCTGTTAATGCCATACAATATGGTGTTCGTTCCACAAAAAGCCATCAAGGGTCAGGCTCTGGCTGACTTTTTAGCTGCATACCCCATCCCAGAGACCTCAAGACTATATGAAGATATCCCTGATGAGGTCCAAGAAACAAACGTCACCGAAGAAAGCTCCGTCTGGCAGATATTTTTCGATGGCGCTTCAAGAACAGGCCCCAAAGGCCAAATCATCGCAGAAGTAGGGTAGTCTTAGTCTCCCCCGATCAGCTGGTCATCCAGTGTGCCTACTCCCTTTCAAAGCCGTGGTCCAACAATGTTGCCTAGTACAATGCGCTCATCATGGGACTCCAGCTAGCGCAACAACTGGGGGTGAATCATCTGGAAGCCTACGGCGACTCAAAACTCATCCTAAATCAGATCAGAGGGCAATACGAAGTTCACCATGATGATCAAATCCCTTACCATAAAGTTGCGTTGAACATCATTTCAACCTTCACCAAGTTCTTCATCTAACATGTACCTCGTTTACAAAATCTGGAGGTTGACGCTCTGGCTGGCCTCGCAGCCTCATTGGCAGCACCCCTCGGGACTCAACACTACGTCACGGTAGTTGGTCGAGACTTGGTCTGTCCTAAAAACAATATATGCTCATAAATGGCCCATGCCATGTCAACAAGTGCTGGTGTTAATGTCCGAGACTGGAGGTTCCCGTTCATTAACTTCGCTGTCTACGGAATCCTTCCAAAAGATCCGAAGGAAGCCGTCTCAGTCAGGAGGCTCTCCCTTCGATTCTACTACGATACAGCTACTAAAGTGCTGTACCGACGCTCCTACGATAGACTTCTCCTGCGATGTCTGTCCAACGAAGAAGCAGCCAAAGCCCTTCGAGAAGCCCACGATGGAACCTACAAATCCCATCAACCTGGCCCTAAGTTGCAGCATCGACTGCGACGCATGGGCTTCTACTGGCCAACCATGGCCGCTGACGCTGTTGACTATGCTAAAAAGTGCCATGCATGCCAGCTTCACGCAGACTTCATCCATACACTGTCTGAACCACTACATCCTACAGTCGCCTTTTGGCCCTTTAAAGCTTGGGACATGGACATTGTAGGACCGATCACCCCTCCTTCATCGAGGGGACACCGCTTCATCCTAGCCATCACCGACTACTTCTCCAAATGGGCAGAAGCAGTTCCACTGGCGGAAGTGAAGAGCTCTAAGGTGATCTGTTTCATCAAACACCATGTCATCTACCGTTTCGGGGTACCCCGGAGGATTATCCACGATAACGGTCCTCAGTTCATCAGCCATATTTTCAGCAGATTCTGTGACAAGAATCGTATTCAAAACGTAGCCTCAACAGCCTACAATCCGACAGTAAACGGATTGGACGAGGCGTTCAACAAAACTATAGTCAGGCTACTCAAAAAAGTTGTGTCATCCAATAAACGCGACTGGGACGAAAAGCTTGGCGAATGCCTTAAGGCCTACCGTACAACGGTACGGACCCCGACAGGCAACATACCATTCTTCCTGATCTACGAGAGCGAAGCGGTACTACCTCTCGAGATCTAGATACCCTCACTCCGTGTAGCAATCACAAACCAACTCACAGAAGAGTACAATCAACATCGTCACGTACGAGAACTGGAGGCACTTGACGAAAAGCGTCTCCTAGCTCAACAACGCATCGAACTCTACCAAGCCCGTATATCACAGGCTTTCAACAAGAAGGTCAAGCAGAGGACTTTCCAAGTAGGCGACCTGGTTCTGGCAGTCAGGAGGCTGATGGTGTTGACTCACAAGACACCAGAGAAGTTCGAGCCCAAGTGGGAAGTGTTTTCCATAAAGAAATTCTCTTTATTTGTTGTGTTTCTGGGAAAATTACAACTGTAGGAATCCGATCTAGAAGACGATCGCTTTATCCCTTGGACTATGCGAAGAAGAAAAGCTCTCAAAATTTTGACAGTAGATATCAGTGTATCTGTACAATGAATGAGAAAAAGAACTCTATTTATAGAGTCAAAAATAATAACTGAAAAGATAACTGTCTTCACAGCCTGTGCCTAGTTAAAAATCAAGCAGGATTTAACATACGCAAGGTTGTGAACAGTTACTGGACGTGGCCTGTAACTGTTGGACACATGGCAATCATGCATGGGTCGTGTGTAAGTTACAGGACACGCAGGCGAGAGATCAGTGGCATAGCTGCCACGTACTCTAATTTGATGAAATTCACGCAGACTTGTTGAAGACGAAATTCACGCAAACTCGGTGTAGAAAGCTTCAAAATCCACGCAAACTTGGGGCAGGAAGCTTCAGGATCCATGCAGACTCGAGGCAAAAAGCTTCAAAATCTACGCAAAATTGAGGAAGAAAACTTCAGAATCCACGCAAACTTTTGATGAAGATCACAAATACACGCAGACTTGAGATAAGACTTCCAGCTGTCTTGATTTGGCGTACCTCAACTGACACAAAATCTCTGACAGTGATTGCTTTTGTCTGTCGCATTAAATGACAAGAAACCCTTTTGGTACGCCAACTCGACGAAGGCTGAGTCTTGCTGAAGAAGATTTCGAAATTCACGCAATAGGCGGCTGTGATCTCTCGAGTTCCGTGCATACGTGGCATATGAAGAGACATTCTTCGACTGTCGTGCTGTTAGTCATAATGACTCTCTGACAAATGATGAGCTGTCTCCCAGCGTGATTTGTAAATATTGTCTGGATCAACTGAGCGTGACTTTTGACTCTGTCTTGATCAACTCAGCGTGACTGCTGGACTTGTTCTGATCAACTCAGCGTGACTGTCATTTTTTAAAGGTCTATAAAACCCCTTCAAAGTTTTCGAAAAATGATAAATTATTTCAAAATACTTTGAAATAGAGATGATAAAATGGAATCAGTCACGCTGAGATGACTTCAATGAGAGATTTACTCCGAGATGATTGGACTGTTGGGATTCTGTGCTGTTAGGATCCCTTACAGATCTCCAAATATCGAGGCAATAATGACTTTGCCGTCATTTAGAATTCTTTATGAGCCTATAAATAGGCCATAGATTACTTCTTTCTTTCTTTACTTGTGTTTGAAAGAGAGAACCCATAGAAGAGAACTTCATCTTCCCCGACGAACTCCTTCTTCCCCGACTTCTTTTTTCTCCTTTCTCAGCCAAAATGGCTCCTAAGAAAGCTGATGCTCAGGCCAAGGGGAAAGCCCTCGCAAAATGAAAATCCAAGATTGTAATAGATTTCCATTATGATTTGTAAGAAAGTCTAAGAAAATGTAATAGACTTTTTATGGTGAAATGGGAATGGAAATGACAATTCTTCTATGCTCAATGATTTGTATTTGTGGATGAATTGTGGACATGATTGATAATGAAATCTTCTTTTCTGTTTTAGAGTATATGATATTATCAGAGGTATTATGGACGTGATAATATGCAGGAACTCAAAAGAAAATAGATTGATTTCTATGCAGAGGCCAAAAATGACAAATAAATAAGTAGATTCGGAATTGATTCAAAGGTTAGGAAAACATGATCAATAACGAATCCCCACTTAATGAATTGATAGAAGATTATGAACGGACGAACCGTTAGATGAATAAACGGATGAACCGTCGGATGAACGTAATAAATGAACGGATGAACCATCAAGCATTAATGAATGTGTGAATCGTCGAATGGATATGATGCTTCATTGTTTGAGGAACTTCTGTCTATAAATATAGCAGAAATCTGACAAGAACGAACACTTCTACTCCTCAACATAAAAATGTCGTCTGGAGAAGCATCCAAGAAGACTGAGATTGCTTCAAAGATTCAGAAGAGCACTGAAGAACGCCATGTTGATCCAATTCAATCGAAGAAGGTGGAAGCAGGCGAAGGTTCGTCTGCACCCAAGCCACCAAGGGACATTCTGGACTTCCTGCTTGAACCAGGAAGGACTGAAGAAGAAGAAGCCACGAGGTGGCCGCTTGCAAGTTTCTTGTGGGTTCCAGCAAGGAGGTCCTCGACTCTTTTGCTGATCACATCTTCGAGAAGGACGACAGTGGCCCATGTCTAAATGTAGAGAAGGATGATAGTGATCTTCCTTAATATCATGTATCATCATTCATGATTAAAAATAAAATAAAAATTTTATTTCTAAACATGAAACTGTCTGATGATTACAAGCATTTACCTTTATACATAGTACTTTTTAAGAAATTTGCCATTAATAGGCATCAAGACTTTTCGACCATCCAATCCTGAGAGTTGATAAGCTCCATTTGAGAAAACTTTGCTCACAATATAGGGACCTTCCCACTTTGCGTCAAATTTGCCCTTGCTCATATGAGTCATAGTCATAGGACGTCTGACTGTTAGAACAAGTTCTTCTTTTTGATATGCTCAAACTCTGACTTTCTTATTAAAAGCTCTTGAGATCCTAGCTTGATAGAATTTAATATTCTGTTGAGCAGATAATCGCTTTTCATCCAGAGCTTCTAATTCCTGAAGTCGAAGACGATCAATATTTTCAGCAGTGAGTTCATTAGCGATTGCTATCCTTAAAGAAGGAATGTGAATCTCTAATGGAAGAACAGCTTCGGAACCATACACCAGAGAAAAGGGTGTATATTTAGTAGCATTACGAATCGTAGTACGGTCGGTCCACAAACATTCACCAAGCTTGTCACTCCAATTACGTTTGTTAGTGGAGACAAACTTCTTTTGGAGTTTGATGATAGTCTTGTTGAAAGCCTCTGCTAATCCGTTAGCTGCCGGATCATATGCAGTAGAAGCAATATTATTAATCCGGTGATCATCACAGAATCGAGTAAATTTCTGGCTGACGAACTGTGGTCCATTATCATAAATAATGCGTCGAGGAACACCAAATCTGTAGATGACGTGGTGCTTAATAAAGCTGATGACATTAGACGTCTTAACTTCAGATAAAGGAATGGCTTCAGCCCATTTGGAAAAGTAATCGGTTATTGCGAGAATAAACCGATGACCTTTGGATGACGGCGGATTGATCGGACCGATAATGTCCATGCCCCAAGCTTCGAAGGGCCATGATGCTGCCGTCGGATGTAGAAATTCCAAGGATTGATGAATAAAATCCGTATGGATTTGACAGGCTTTATACTTCTTTGCGTATTCGATAGCATCAGATACCATAGTGGGCCAACAATAACACATACGTCGAATACGGTCTTGGAGTTTCGGTCCAGGCTGATGTGCTCCACAAATTCTATCATGTGCTTCACGAATAATTTGTTGAGCCTCATCACTGGCAACACATCGAAGAAGTAAACCATCATAAGCTCGACGATATAAGGTCTTTGTTGTATGATTGTAATAGAATCTGAGTGATCGTCGTCTGATAGATGCTGCCTCACTCGGATCATCTGGAAGAATATCATACAATACGAAATCCAAGAAAGGAAGTCTCCAATCTTTATCTGTATTCTGATTTTCGGTTGAGTTACTGAAGATAAATTCCATGCTGGAATCAGATGAAGATGATATTGATTTACGACTAAATCCAAATCCTCTTGTTGTGTTGACGTCATGAGATGTTGATTCTTCAATGTCAACAGGAAGTCCTAGAGTCAAGTTATTTTCAAGATGAAATAATTCTCGATTACGAACAACAATCATTTGTTGCCGTCTAATCAGAATAGCTAACACCGCAGCAAGATTAGCAAGAGCATCAGCTTCTGTATTACATGCTCGCCTAACATGTTCAATGAAGAATTCTTCAAACAAAGAAGCCATAGATATAGCTGCTCTATGATAAGGAACCAGATCTTGATGGCGAACTTCATAAGTGCCCCTTATCTAATTGACAATGAGTTAGAGTCCCCATACGCTTCCAAATGTTGAATATTTAGATGCTTAGCGAGTTGAAGACCAATAAGTAGTGCATTGTATTCAGTTACTTTCTTTGAACATGGCTGATCGAGAGAATAAGCTCGTTGGATAGTAAGACCTTCTGGTGACACAAGAACGATTCCAACTCCAGTGACAATATCACCATTAGGAGCAATTCTTGATGCTCCGTCAAAGAATAGACGCCAAGTAGGATTTTCTTCAGCAATTTGATTTGAATCTAGGACTTCATCAGGAATTTCATCATAGAGTTTTGAATTTTCTGGAATTGAATAAGCAACCAGAAAATCAGCTAAAGCTTGTCCTTTGACTGATTTCTGAGGAATATAGTGCATGTCATACTGAGCAAGTTGGATTCCCCAGTTAGCCAATCGAGAATTCAAAACACTGGGTTTCTTCATCATGATCCGTATAGGATTGATCCTGGACATGACATGAATAGTCTGGCCAATGATATAATGACGTGTCTTTTGGACAGCGAACATCAAGGCTAGACATTCTTTTTCGACCGGTGAATATCGGGGTTCAGCTCCGGTCATAGTGCGACTGAGATAATAAATGGCTTGTTCATGGCCATTTTGATTCTTTTGAGCAAGCAATGCACCCAATGAATGACTCATTGCTCGAGTATATAGGAGGAACGGTATTCCTGAGATGGGAGGTACCAATACTGGTGGGCTCATCAGATGTTGTTTTATATCATCAAATGCTTTCTGACATTTATCATTCCAGACAAAAGAAACACCTTTCTTCATAAGTTTGTTGAATGGTCTGCAGCGTCCTGATATATTAGAGATGAATCTCCTGATATAAGCGATCCTTCTTTGAAATCCTCGTAGCTCTTTTAAGGTGCGTGGAGGACGCATCTCTTGGATGGCTTTGATCTTCTCGGGATCCACGTGTATACCTTTAGAGGTAATGACGAAGCCGATAAATTTACCACTAGAGATGCCTAAGAAGGACTTATTAGGGTTCATCTTTAATTGATGCTTACGCATTAGATCAAAAATAGTCTTCAAATCTTGGATATGATCCTCCTTTTGTCGACTTTTGACTGCAATATCATCAACATAGCATTCGACTATTTTCCGCAAATGTTCACGGAATATAGTACTCATAGCTCGTTGATAAGTTGCTCCTGCATTCTTGAGACCGAATGGCATAACTGTATAACAGTATGTACCAATCGGCGTTCTGAAAGAAGTGTGCTTCTCATCATCTGGAAATATTTTAATCTGATTGTACCCAGAATACCCATCCATGAATGACATTCGTTCAAATCCACAGGTATTATCGATCATGACATCAGTGATTGGTAGAGGGAATTCGTCTTTAGGACATGCCGTATTGAGATCGCGGAAGTCTATGCATACTCTAATCTTGCCAGTCTTTTTAAGAACAGGAACTATATTAGCCACCCAATCGGAATGTTGTTCCTCTCTAATAAACCCGGAGGTAATGAGTTTATTGACTTCAGCTTCAATTGCATCCATAATGTCTGAACGAAATCGTCGATGTTGTTGTTTGACCGGTTTAGCATTCGACAAGATATTGAGTTTGTGAGTTGCGATTTGGGGATCAAGTCCTGGCATATCTTCATAACTCCAAGCAAAGACATCGATGTAATCACGAATGAGCTTGATCATGTCTTGCTTATCAGCTTCTGAATGACTTTCACTGATGAATATTGGTTTGGGGGATCCCTCTTCACCAACATCTATTTGAACAAGTTTATCTTCAGTCGGAGGTTCTTTTTGTTCAAATCGGAACTCCCATTGATTATCTAGCCTTTGGGCCCATTGTTCTGATTCAGGTAAGATTTCAAATTCTTCTTCGTCTTCATCACTTTCTTCAGAACGGTCAATAGAAACTATGTTGGAAGACAGAATGTTGCAGTAGAAGTCCCCGATACTTGTATCGGAATTCCAAGAAGTAGTACTAGAAGAATCAGATCTCTTATCTTCGTCAGATTCAGGATCTTCATGGATAATATTGATAAAAAGGAGTAGGAGCAATGTAGCCCAATCCGCATTTTGTCCTTCCATATTTCAAAGAAGGAATTCGAACAGGCATTTTTCTTTCTTTTCCATCATTGAGGCCAGTCCTGAAGTCATAGCCCATATTTTTGATGATGTCTTTAGATTGCTGACTATAACGGCGTAGTTGTAGTCTTCCAGTATCATCATTTTTGTCATCATCTTCTAGATCAGAAGGACTTTGGGGCCCTTTGTAAAAGAATATTGGAATGTCTTCTGGCTTTCTGCTGGGAACTAGAAAGTATGAAGATTGTACTGGTTCTAGGAATACATCTGTATGAACAGTCTGTACAACTCCTATGGTTATTGTGTTCAAGTCATCTAACAGATGTAAATAACTATGAACATAATTACACACATCAGCGTACTGCAAAGATGGAGACTTTTTATTAAATGTAAAAGCAGCAATATTTACATTGGTAGAAGGCTGAGCCTTAGAGATTTTAGCCAAGTCAATGATTAAAGGGGGAAAAGAAGAAGAAGCTTTGTTTCGATTAATATCGATAACAAACGGCTCAGAAGAGGTGAGCTCCCTTGAAGCTTGAGATGGAAGAGTAGTCCGTCCTCCAACTGGAATTAGCAGAGTATCCTGTTTCACATGCGAAGATACAGGAACCGTAGTACGCCTACTGACAGGAATGATCAGTGTATTTTGAGTAGACGACTGAGGTAACAGAGAGATCCGTCCACTCACTGGAATGATAAAAGAACCTTCTTCAGAGGGTTTGGGAGATTGTTGCTGAGTAATTCGACCTTTAATAGGGATTATTAAAGTCTCACTTTGTGCATCTTCTTTTTCCATAGCTTGTATGACCCTTGTATACTCTTCTTTGTACATTCGGGAATCATTGAAATAAGCTTCAACTCCATAGAAGGGATTTATATCAGCAACTTCTTTTTGTACTCTTCCATTGCTATCAATGTATTTAAAATACTGATGAAGAGTAGAAGGCACCACATTATTTTCATAAAGAAAGGGCCTCCCCAGAAGAAGTTTATAGGATCCCACGATCTCGATCACATAGAAAGTGACTTTGGATCTGAAATCACCTATCTGAAGCTTCAAATGAATCTTTTCCAAAGGCTCGCTTCGACTTTGATTAAATCCCAAGATAGTAGTAACCGTCTTGGAGAGCTTGTGAAGAGGAATTTTTAGTTCATCCAACAAACCCTTTGGCATTATGCTTATAGCAGACCCTGGGTCAATAAGGATACGATCTATCTTCATCGTATCGATATAACCAGTGTAGTAGAGAGGCCGGTCATGTCGATTATCCTCCAGTAGCATGTCATCTTGTGTAAAGGTGATATTTGGGATAATCGCCAGTACACTGTTGCAATGTAAGCAAGTGGCAGGTTCCACATCTGGTTTCTTCAATTGTGCAAGACAAGAGTCAGCCTGTAGAAGTGCTTCACTTAACGTCTCCCGAATCTCTTTAGAAAGACGTAGAAGTTCAAAGAGAGACATTCTAGCTGGAGTATTAGCAAGTTGAGCCAAAATATCGAAGTTGTAAGGCTTCTGAAGTCCAAGAGGAGGAGACTTCTTAATTAGTTTATCAAACCGAGCCTGTTGCTTGTCTTTCTCAAGAGCTGTAGGCTTGGGAGGAACAGATTCAACTGGTGTAGTTGAAGGAACAAGTGCAGTAGATGATTCTTCTTCAAGAGGGACATTAGTAGCATCTTTAGCAGCTGGAGGGATATCAGTAGGATTCTTAGAATAATCCTTTAGATAAGGTTTTCCCGTTCAAGTAGCACTAGCAAGTACTTCTTCTTTTTCTTTTGGCTCTGCGTCAGAGGTAGATCCGAGAGAAGTCATATGACATGATTTAATCTTTCCAGACTTCTTGGACTTTTGAGGAGAAGGAGATTCAAAGTCTGCCACTAGATCAGGATGAATCCACATGATTTCTCCAGTCTCCAAAGTGAATGGCACCAATCCTTCAGACTGTGGAGGAGGAACATTCACTATTTCAAAAGTTGCCTTGGGAATAGGAACAATCCCGCTTTCAAGAAATTGAGGAGGGAAGTCTCCAAATTGCATAGAGACGACATTAGAAGTGACAGTCTTCTCTTTTGGAGTAAGAGAGATAGCTCCAGACTTAATCATTTCTTGGATCTTTCCTTTCAGTACATAACACGTACGAATTGTATGACCCAGCATTCTGTGGTATGGACAGTATTTGGGATGATCTGTCTTCCCAGCTTCATCAGGTTTCTTGATTTCAGGTAATTGTATTTTATTACCTTTCAGCAGACATTCAAAGATACCAAGGACATCGTCGTCGTCAAAAGAATATTCTTCTTTGGTGTGAGGTGTTCTTGATTATTGAGTTGTAGAGGCA
Organism: Iris pallida; assembly: GCA_029216955.1. Lineage (NCBI taxonomy): Eukaryota > Viridiplantae > Streptophyta > Magnoliopsida > Asparagales > Iridaceae > Iris > Iris pallida. The sequence goes on along the minus strand of JANAVB010009198.1, from coordinate 5,348,109 downwards.
GGAGTTTGAACAGTTGATGCATCTTTGCTCTGAAGATTAACTTCAAGTGTTTCTTTTTCCTTGCGAGCATTATTTTTATTGTTAGCACCTTGACCTGTTTCTTTAGGAGTCATCTGCACTCCTAAATCTTTGAAGGTTTCAGCACTAATTTTTGCAGCTTTGGCACTGACTATGAAAGAAGGCCAGTCTTGAAATTGGGTGGATCCTGTCCATATGCTGAAGATTGGCAACAAGTTTGATTTGCATGTGTCAATGGTGACAGCATCAGGAGTTCCAAGAGGCATCTTCAGTGCTTCTCTTCGAAACCGTTCAATGTAATCCTCTGTAGTTTCATTATTTTTCTGCTTGATTCTAATAAGAGCAGACATAGTCATGTCATTGAGCCCTTCATAGAATCGTTCAAGAAACATCTGTTTGAAACCAGCAAATGAGGTAATGCTCCCATCTGGGAGACTTCTATACCATTCATAAGCCGTTCCCTTGAGACATCCAATAAATACCCGAGTAAGGAGGGCATCACTTGGTTACAATTGATCAGTCATCACTTCAAAGTGATTAATAAACTGACTTGGAGAAGTGGTTCCATCATAGAATAAGATAGTAGGAGGCTTGTATTTAGGAGGATACGATACTTGCTTCCATTCTATCGGATAAGGTTGCTTGATGCCTAACCTTTGTAAACCATCCTTCTGTTTGAATGCCTCGAATTGAGTTGTGAGATTCTTTAATTCTTCAGAGACAACTCCAAAAGATTGTGGAGTTGTAGCTTGTAAAGAATAATTAGGAGGAGGAACATCATTATAAGCACTACCCCCAGCTCCAGAGAGACTAGGATTTGGTTGAGCTGGTCCAAGAGTATTGGATTGTACTGCTGGAGGAACTTGTACAGGACTTATATCAGTGTCAACTGCTATGGCATCTGGTACAGTTTGTCGATTTTGAAATTGAGTTGCCATGAGTTCATACATTGACTTCATAGTGTCAGCCATAGACTTCATTTGCTATTCCAAAGAAGCAATTCTTTGGTCCTGAGGAGTTACTGAAGAAGAAGGTTCATTGTTCAATTCAGTATTCCCATCCACCATATATGTTGTGACTATACGAGGGATTATTGATAAATTAGTGGATGTTGTATGCTCTGAATCACTGCTTCGTGCATCAAAGTCATTTAAAGGAGAACTACCCCCAGTAGGAAGAGGTGGAAAGTTAGATTCTCCAAGGAATTCGAAATCAATTTCGGAGATCAAATTTCTTTGACTAGAGGCTAGGACCCTTGCTCTGGTGTTTCTACATACTCCATCTGGACTATCAACTCTACCCCAGTATCTCGAGAAGTCATGTTGACAGAAGCAAACAAAGGTTCATCTTCATCAGGCATAGGTTCACACTGAATCCGATTGAAGACAGATTGTCGTTTAGTTTGACATCTGCATTGTATTGTGACTCTTGGCTAGAAGTCACATTCATGATCACCATGGTCTTGAACCATTGATTGACATCTGTACTGAATTATGACTCTTGGATAGAAGTCACATTCAGCATAGAATTACTCCTTCTCTTCTGTTGAAGATGTTCTCGTAAATCTGTTTGTGAAGATTGAGGAGTATATTTCCTGTTCTTGGATCTTGATGGCTCTTGATTATACAGAGAGTGATTGATATGAGCCACATAGTTTTTTGCATACTCTGCATCTGGATCTCTTATTTTCATATCCAATTGACCTGGTTTCTTAGCGCCAGAAGTACTAAGTTTTGTTCTTAAATCAGTGGAAGATAACACATTAATTTTGGAAACATGGAGTTTTCCTTCCATTGATCTGGATATTTGCAGAGAAGGAAGAGTTGAACCATCCTTTTGATTAGGAGTTGGTAACAGACCCTCTTTTATGGACAGATTCTGTGCCCAATTTGAAGAAGTCATAGAAGAAGACATTGAGGAATGTTTCTTCTTAGACTCATTCAGATTTTGAGACATAGAATGTCCAGAAGGAAGAGTAGTCAAAAGACTATCTCCTTTCCTTTGACTAACAAAATTGTCAGTCGAAGCTGTTCCTGAAGTAAAAACTACAGGAGCAGAAGAAACAACTAAAGAGTTATTCCTTTTCGAAGGGACTTTGTGTGGAAGACCACCCCCAGTTCTAGGAGAACTTGGTAAAGAAGAAGAGATAGCTAAAGAGCCATTCTTCTTGGATGAAATACACGCTGAAACAGACTTGGTTAAAGAACCAGAGCTGTTAGCATGACTTTTGAATTTAGAATTACACGCTGAAACAGATTTGGCTAAGGAGCCAGTACTGTCAGCGTGACTGTTGAATATGGGATTATACACTGGAATAGATTTGGCTAAGGAGCCAGTACTATCAGCGTAATTTTTAGAGTTAAATTTGCACGCTGGAACAGATTTGGCTAAGGAGCCAGTACTGTCAGCGTGACTTTTGAGGTTGAATTTGCACGCTGGAACAGATTTGGCTAAGGAGCCAGTACTGTCAGCGTGACTTTCAATTACTGTCATCTTTGAGTGCACAAGAGTGTGCGTGCTTGCAGTAGAGTGCTTGCCAGTGTTAGGAGTAGACACTGTGGCAGAGACTTCACCATTGACTGCCAACTGATTCTTAGGGACATAGACAGAGTGTCCCTTCGACTTGGCAGTGGTGATGGAGGCTGGAGTGGGCTTGCCACCCTTAGCCCGCTGCATTTCTTCATAGGCGAGTTGATCGAATTTGATCGTCATCACCTTCTTCGTCGAGCCGATTGACGAAGTATCGCATTGAGTTGTTGCCATCTCAGAAGAGGAGATGGTTTTCCCCAGCAGAGTCGCCAATTTGTTTTCCATAAAGAAATTCTCTTTATTTGTTGTGTTTCTGAGAAAATTACAACTGTAGGAATCCGATCTAGAAGACGATCGCTTTATCCCTTGGACTATGCAAAGAAGAAAAGCTCTCAAAATTTTGACAGTAGATATCAGTGTATCTATACAATGAATGAGAAAAAGAACTCTGTTTATAGAGTCAAAAACAATAACTGAAAAGATAACTGTCTTCACAGCCTGTGCCTAGTTAAAAATTATGCAGGATTTAACATACGCAAGGTTGTGAGCAGTTACTGGACGTGGCCTGTAACTGTTGGACACATGGCAATCATGCATGTGTCGTGTGTAAGTTACAGGACATGCAGGCGAGAGATCAGTGGCATGGCTGCCACGTACTCCAATTTGATAAAATTCACGCAGACTTGTTGAAGACGAAATCCACGCAAACTCGATGTAGAAAGCATCAAAATCCACGCAAACTTGGGGCAGGAAGCTTCAGGATCCACGCAGACTCGACGCAAAAAGCTTCAAAATCTACGTAAACTTGAGGAAGAAAACTTCAGAATCCACGCAAACTTGAGATGAAGATCACAAATACACGCAAACTTGAGATAAGGCTGCCAGTTGTCTTGATTTGGCGTGCCTCAACTGACACAAAATCTCTGACAGTGATTGCTTTTGTCAGCCGCATTAAATGACAAGAAACCCTTTTGGTACGCTAACTCGACGAAGGCTGAGTCTTGCTGAAGAAGATTTCGAAATTCACGCAATAGGCGGCTGCGATCTCTCGAGTTCCGTGCATACGTGGCATATGAAGAGACATTCTTCGACTGTCGTGCTGTCAGTCATAATGACTCTCTGACAAATGATGAGCTGTCTCCCAGCGTGATTTGTAAATATTATCTGGATCAACTGAGCGTGACTTTTGACTCTGTCTTGATCAACTCAGCGTGACTGCTGGACTTGTTCTGATTAACTCAGCGTGACTGTCATTTTTTAAAGGTCTACAGGAAAGACCTTTCATCATAGAGACGGTATACTCAAACGGTGCTTACCGCCTCGTAAAACCCAATGGGGACTTGTTCATGATGTCCATCAACGGCAAGTTCCTAAAGAAGTACTACTCATGACAACTTTCTGACATGTACTTCCACAAAGAGATCTGTGGACCCAATCATCAGGGCTCACATACAATTCCCTTCCATAAAATCGTACGCTTTCGGAACCCAGCTGTTCCATGGCATCATCCAGTAGAAGGACAACCACGTCCACATTACCTCTGAGTTGTTCTTCTACGGTATACAAAGTGGAATCTTACACTCCGTAAGACTACGCTACCCATCATGTTTACCACGTCCACATTACCTCTGAGTAAACATCCCATACAGACAACCCCTGCGTTGTCATACATTGATCGCGGAACTTCCACGTCCACATTACCTCTGAGTAGTTTCGGTATCCCCCAGAATCATTCATACCTCGTCCATAACACCTCTGAGTAGGAAGATTCCATCATTTGAATCCCATATTTGCCACGTCCACATTACCTCTGAGCAAACATGTTGGTTCTCCCAAACTTATTATCTGTACCTAAAAACTAAGGTGCGCAAAAGATAATAGGTCCACACAAATCATCAAGTTCATGACAGCAAAAATGAACACACCACAAAAAACTTTGTATTCTTTATTTTCAAAAAAGTAAAGAGTTACCCTCCCCAGCAAGAGTTGCAAATACACAAAAAGAAGAGACTACAATCCCTAAACATCCCCGGGGTTAGCTGAAAGCTCTTCAATCCGGCGCCTCAAGTCTGTTGTCCGAGTCTCCACAGTCGCCAGGACCCGGCGTTCAGCTTCTTGACACATCGCTTCTATGGCCTCAGGAGAAGTGTCATCCTCATGCTTCTCATCCAACTGTTGTCGCTGCTGAGCTAGGGTAAGAGCCCGGTGGGTGAAAGCTGCTTCCTCCTTCTTAAATGCTATATGTTCAGCCTGGACACGCTCAGTATCTAATAGGAGTCGGGCCCGCTGGTCCTCAAGACGGCGAATCTGGGCATCAACCTCCACGATACTAGTGTCCAACGCAGCTCGTAATTCCACCTTCTCTTGCGTGGACTAAGACAACTACTCTACTGCAGCTTCAGTCTCAGCCACTTTGCGTTCCCAGACACTCACGTTGGCCTGATAAAAGGACTCACTCTCAGCGATCAACTTCTCCTTTTTCGCGTCTATCAGGACGAAGAGATCATTTTACTGGATACACTGAAACTCGAAAAGCTACTGGTCCAGCTCGGCCACCGAGGCCTCCAGAATGTCGGCCATATGATCTTGGCCCTGGTGGGAACGTATTAAATTGATATGAGGCAGCGCCAGAGTTTTTGCCGTTGCAAAGCTCCTATTGGCATTCATCACTGCCGATACGCCTTTTTACAGCATCTTGTACACCGCCTCGATGATGAACTTCACATATTCATCTGCATCTGCCAGCACCTGCGACATCACAGCAGGAGTCGGAGGAGCTACTCTAGATAGCGGACCAGAAGAAGGCCCGCCGGCCTCAACCTGCGAGGCTGGAACCTCGACATCAACAGGCTCTTCCTCAACAAGGGCTTGACTACTAGCCCGAGGAGCCAAAAGGGCAGAAGGGGCCGAAAGAGGCGTCGATATCGTACCCCAAGTAGAAGGAACAACAGCGGGTTCCGCCAAACCCTTACCCTTCTCAAGCTCGGAAGAACCACCGACGTCAGCGGCTACCTCATCAGTCCCCAACGTACTATTAGCAGGAAGTACGGGATATTCCTCCCCGCTAGAACAGTGAGATCAACACTTTTCTTCTGACTCGACCCTCTTGAATTCAGGATTGGCGGACGACTCGCACTTTCACCATCAAATCCCTCCGCGGGGATGGGATCTGTCGCCACCTCCTGGTCGGTAGCCACGTTAGCCTCCACTGCTGAGTCTGGGGTAGGGCTCGGCAACGCTGCAGCCGACCTCCCCTCATCATGACAGGGACGGGAATCAACCCTCTCCTTTGTTTCAATCATGTCTGTTGCCCCCGCAGCAGGCTCATGCATTTTTGAACGAACGTCATCTGAAGATGACGGACTCCACTCCACTTCCTCATCTGGAAGCTCCGTGTCCGCAGGACCCTCAACGTCCAAGGCCCCCACGGCGGCTTGCACCATCCCAGAAATTGCTGTAACCTCAGTATCTATTCTAACATAGTCTGGAGATACTAAAATCTCCGCAGGAACAACATCTTCAGGATTCTTCTCCATTGGAGACATTACCATCGGAGGAATGTGCTCATCAGAGGAGCTTGCCACCTCCTTCGGTTTACTAACGCCCGATTTCGAAACACGAGTTTTCCTCTTCGACGATCCCTACAAGAAGAAAAGCACAGGTCACCAAAATGACAAGATAAGCCAGATTGTGGAGGACTCTTTACCTCAGCAGGGACTGATTCCGTTGACGCAGCCTTTAAAGTCGTCACTTTCTTTGGTCTTTTCGATACAGACGAACCAGCTTCTGCGTCATCCCGCCTCTTTCCAATAGGGGGATCTCTCACTGATGCTACAGCAGCAGCCCGATATCCCACCAGCTCTGGTGGAGGATATGACCGAGCCACCACCAATATATTCGTCGTAGTCTCAAGCTGAGTTCCAATGATGAAACTGTTCTCCCTATCATAATCAGGAGACACAGTATTCATGGTGCAATACAGCTTAACGACCGAATACAGGATCTGTGGCCGAGGGTTACGAACTGGCATAGTGAAACGAACACCCGTGCACCCGGCATTGTAATATTGCCAGCCCCGGGCTCCATACAGCAAACTCCCGGCAAACCCCAGACTGTTACTGGGATTCCATAACATTAGCTGGGTGTAGCCAAACTGGCGAGCAAACCGGCTTGGCAGATATGGCTCCAGATAGCACTTATTTTGGTTACGGTAAATCAAATGGGAAGGCCGGATACTCGGTAACGAACGAAAACCCTATTTCGGCAGAGTAATCGCATCTTCACCAGAGTCGTCCAGATCTTGGTTAACCTCGAAATCTTTGAAGATGGGACCGACCTTGACAATCTCCCATCCCTGAAGATAAGACAAAACTCTTCTGCAGATGGGGACGCCGGTGTGCAACCACTTCCTCTTGTAGAAGCGGCGGATAAAGGCGTTACCTTCAACGTGATCCTCCTCCGGGCCTGGACTCATCACGTTCGGATGATGTAGAATCAACCATCCCATCAGATAATGGAATGGTTGTTCGGCCCAGGAAAAGTTGTCGTTCCTACCTCTCCCATGGATCACTTCCTTAGCAAAGGTCCTCAAGACTTGTAACAGGTTACACACCATCGCAGGGAGGAGAGCCAAGGGGCGACCGAAAGCCAATTTCAGTGCTAGCAAAATGAGGTTCCGGTGCACCCTCTCCACAGAACCAGATCCGCCTGCGAACACGCAATCCCGGAGCCATATCATCAAGTATGCCGTCAACACTGCCTTGGACGACATCCGGTGCACATAGTGCTAGAAGCAGCTATACGCATTTTTGCCACTCTTATTTGAACGGGGAGCCCTCTCGTCTAGTCGGCTCATTTCGGAAGTTACTTCCACAGGTTTTATCCCTTGCGGAATCGTAGACCGGATCTTCAAGGAGTCTGCCAAATCCTGCTTGAATATGTAATCCCTCCAAGCAGTTACATGAGGCTGAGACTTGCCTTTGTCCCTCCGTTGCATCAGATAATGATGGCTCGCTACCTCTTTGAAAACAGCCATCATCTTCGGGTCCTTCTTTTCCAAGACAAGGATCTCTTCGTTTGATGGGAAATATTCCTCGTACGGTTCTGAGCCCCCGGTTCTGAGCCCCAGGAAAGCTTGGATACCTCGTACATCTCATGGAGAGCCAACCCAAACTCCCCCACTGGAGTAAAGAAAGTGCCAGTCTTGGCATTGAACATTTCCTAGAGCGCAAGGAACATATGCTTATTGAGATCCATGCCAGCCTGTGTGGCACGGACAGCGGCCGTCAGCCCAATCTCTTTAATATCAGCCTTGAACTTTAACAACACCCAAAGGGTCAACTCGTCCCACTTCGGTATGTGGTAACACCAACCTTCAACCCTAAAGCTACCTTTCGGATACATGACCCTCGAGGTAAGCATCCGATTTGCAAAGGTCGAAGCACTGAAGGCAAAGGTGTCATTAGGGACCTCACTATAAACGCTCCCAGGGTGCAAAGTTCGACAACTGAACGAGGGTCTGGCTCGCGAGGCGGCCAAGGTATCCCTTTGATTCGAAGTAGCATCAATCGAAAGAGTACCCCCCACTGCCCCTCCTTGAGAAGGAGTAAGTTCCCAGGACATCCTTCTCTTGGAAGCTAAACGGTAGAAGGCCGTCAGTGGCAACTGGCATTCAAGTTGTCGCATATACAGAACCATGCCCTTCGCAGAGAAGAACCAGTCTTCTTTAATCTTCAGTATCTTCGCCTCGGTGGAGATCAGACGGTCACCGAACAAAAAGGCAGGTTTTAAGAAGGTCACATCCTCGGATTCAGCAGATTCCAGTTTACCGCTCTCCATCATATTCTGGAGAAAAATCGGCGACTGATTTTGGATTGCAGCATTCTCTCAGGAGGTTGATTCAGTAGGATAGCATCCTTCGCGGGGTTAATAACCTCCTCGTCGAAGTCAACTCCCATTTGACAAAGAGAAGCATCCAGAAGGACTTCATTCAGCAATGGGATAGTCCTCAACACTGACACAACAAAAACAAAAGTCAGACATGAAGATTTAAGAAGACAAAGGGTGTCAAGCAGCCTGGCGGATTACTAGGGTGTAAACCCATGTGCGTCAGCAGTGAAGCTTCGGCACATCATCATGGTGTAAACCCATGCGCGTCAGCAGTCAAGCTTCGGCGCATCATCTAGGTATAAACCCATGCGTGTTAGTAGTAAAACCTCGGCGCATCATCAGGACAGAAGCCCATGTGCGTCGGCAACAAAGAGTTAGAGCACACCATCAGCCGTGTGATCCAAACTCGTCTAAACATGGAAAAGACGACACCCACCCGTCACCGCAGGCCGAACGTCGGTCGCAGTCACAATGGTGACAGGAGCATCCTTATCGGCGAACTCTGCAGGCTCCTTTCCCTTGCCAGCACCGCCGCGAGGAGGCTTAGGAGCCATTCCTTGAAGGAAGAAAGTTAGGGTTTTTCGAAAAAGAAATCTAAAAAGACAAAAGCAAAGAGAGGAAGAACTCTCTCTTTCTCTTCACTTCACGCCTATTTATAGGCTCAGTCACATGCGTGAACCGATGAAATGTGACCTCAGCTGCCGCCTCGGGTTCTGCGAGGAGATAACCGCAAACAAATCCAAAAAGATCATCATTAATCTTCTTGGTTATCGAGGCGTTATCATTTGCATTAACTGAGAGGAACATGTGTCCCATCACTGATGCGCGGAGTATCCATGCGCCCGAACAGTCATGCGCCCCAACCACCATGCTTCTTATTCAAAGTATTCCAAAACTTGACAAAAAGTTTTGAAAACTTTGAAGGGGGTCTTGTAGAAGCATGGAATTTCAGGACTAGAAATCCTATACGCCAAATACTACATGCGCCAGGGAGCTCAGACAAAGTACTTGGCACAGCAAAACAAAAGTATAGACATTGAAAGAGGATTTATATTTGCATATAAAAGTCTATTACATGTCTAAAAAAGGCTGTACAAAGGAGGACTTCTACAAAAAGAAAAGATCCTAAGTCTACATCCAGGCGCAGCAGTCATCACGCGCTCTTAAACAGGCACATCTCACCATGCCCTCTCAGTCAGGCGCATCCCACCATGCGCTCTTAGCCAGGCGCATCCTTTCAGCAGCTCAGTTATGTGTATCCTCAGTTATGTGCATCCCTTCAGCAGCTCAGTTATGTGACACCCTTCCAGCCAGGCACATCATGAAGTGTCAGCATATGCGCCATCTAATACTTCGACTAATGAAGCATTTATTGAGCAGAACGAGGGTGGCAATCAACCCTCTAGCTGGAGGAAGAGCTCCCCAAACCGAGGAAGAAAAGAGCACCGCAAATCAACCTTTGGCCCGGGGAGGCTTCGAAAGAGCCTCCAAAGACCAAGGAAGACCGCAATCGAAACCGCGGCTAAATGAGCAGCTTTCAACACAACCAGAATGGGCAACACCCACTCTGACAGAAGAAAGACTCTCCAAAGCTGCGGCACCGCAATTCCGATCTGCGGCTCTTCCAGCATAACGGAGATAAGGCTCGAGCATCCCGATCTTTGGATGCAACAGGCACCTTCCGCATGCCTCAGAAGCCCACGACTCTGAGTTTTGGATGTAACAGTCACCTTCAAGTGCATCAATGAAGATAATGCATCGCATCTTCACCCTCGGGAGCATCTCATCAACAGAATGCACCCGAGTAAAAAAGTTCATTTCGGAAGGACGTGAGAGAACGAGAAGCAAACTCTCTCCATGCCACTATTTATAAGCCGGGCAAATCAAACCCATGCACCAAGTGGCTGGCTCTCCGAATTCCGTGTAATAAATTTGCATTAAATGGATGAACCTGACGCTTCGAATTCAGTCAAGTCAAAAACGGCTATTTAAAGCACTCGAAGAACGGAACAGTCGCACCAAAAGACGTGTCATACAGAGTGGATGCGCCGGTCAGACCGCACATCACATAGACGCGCCCCTCATCACCAAGCGCTTCATAAGTATGCACCCTCATGCGGCCCTATGCGCCCAGTAGAACGCCGATCGATGCGCCCACTCAACAGTCCATCACATGTCAAAAATATTAAATGCTGAAGTCCGACAGAGTTGGCAGCACGTCTCCCGAGGACTGAACAGTTTGCAGCTTTTTCAGAAGATGAAGCGTCACCTACGTCAACATCATCATTACTTTCCTCCGGCGGTTACAGCCACGTGGCCTCCCATCCATCTCGTATGCGCCTCGACAGTCATGCGCCCAAATCTCTGCATGCGCCTCAAAAGCCATGCGCCTCAGACTTTTCTCTGATCCCTAAAGACAGAAGTAAAGTCACTACTGAAGCTCGGCATGGGCCTCAAACGCCATGCGCCTCAGACTTTTCTCTGATCCCTAAAGACAGAAGTAAAGTCACTACTGAAGCTCTACATGCGACTCAAAAGCCATGCACCTTAGACTTTTCTCTGATCCCTAAAGACAGAAGTAAAGTCACTACTGAAGTCTAGCATATGCCTCAAAAGCCATACGCCCCGAATGGTTCTTGACTCCTAAAGGTTACGAGCCAAAGTCTTCTCATGCGCCCAATCCCAGGCGCATCCTACCAGATCATTCCCTACCAAATTCGATATCTCCGAGCCATGGGCCTACGACACGTGTCCTTTGACTCGATTCACCCAAGATCTCAGCAAGAGAAAGATCTTCTCCCCTACTACGTACCAGCCCACAACAGTAGCATGAAGAATTCAACTCCTCAATCAGGGAGCATCGTCCATGCGCCTCCATCAGCAATCACCACATGGCATCCCTGCGTCCAGGCGTATCCTACATATGCGCACATGAGCAGCCAGCCTGCAGACTATAAATAGAGGGATCATTTCCTTCTTCTACACACGAACATACATAGATAGACAGAGACATCGCACAACCGCCGAGGCAGATACAGACACTCAACGTCTTCTTCCTCTCCGCAAGCTCCAGCACCCAGAGCAACTCAGACCTTCAGAGAACCGATAACCGTTGTCAGATCATCAACAGAGTCAACGTATTACCACTCGCTCCATCGGCACAAGGGACCCAGATAAACAAAAGTGTACTCCTAGGACTACGTCTAAGTCCTGTATTGTAACACTGTTCTGTTTGTATTGAAATTACATCAAAAGATAATTGCAAACAGTTCCCCCTTGGTTCATGATGAACCACGGCAACCCAAGCCTAGCCGAACCAACCCAAAATAAACCAAGCCATGAAATGCCAAGATAAGCCAAGCAAAGAATTATGCAATACAAGAAAGTACGTAAACGTATTCCAAAATACGTAATACGAACTATAGGCATTACAACTCTACCCACCTTAAAAGAATTTCGTCCTCGAAATTTAATTAAGAGGCTAGAGGGACAAGGACAAGCTATATTAATCACAGGCAAGCTATACTGGGCAATCAATCAATCAATCAATCAATCATGCAAGCAAGGAATCGAAGGCATGAGGTATAAGGAAGATATTATACCTCACGAGTCAAACAGGTCGGGATATCGTGATCGGATATCATCCTCACGCTCCACATTGACTCACCCAAAGAGTGATGACCCCAAGCAACTCGGACTAACTTGATAGTCTTGTTCTTGAGTATCTTCTCTCTTCGGTCCAATATAGACACGGGCCTCTCCTCATACGAAAGGTTGGTACCAACAACCAATTCTAAATGATCTAGGATGTGACTCGGGTCCGGGATATACTGTCGTAGTTGGGATACATGGAATACGTCATGCACCTCACATAGCGATGGTGGAAGAGCGAGACGATAGGATACATCTCCTACTCGCTCCAGAATGTCAAATGGCCCTATATACCTAGGACTAAGCTTTTCCCGCACGCTGAAATGAATGACGCCACGGTTAGACGAAATACTCAAGAATACATGGTCGCCGACAGAAAACTCGAGAGGGCCCCGATGAGAATCGGCCCAATGACGCTGACGATCTTGGGCAACTCGAAGATGATCTCTCTCTCCTGACCACCTCAACGGTCTGAGCAATCATTTTTGGACCAAGCATTTGTCTCTCAAAGACATCATCCCATGGTAGCAGGGATCGGCACTTCCTACCATACAGTGCCTCGAACGGTGCCATCTGGATATTAGCTTGGAAACTGTTGTTGTACGAGAACTCTACCAGGTGCAGGTAATCTTCCCACAAACCACCGAAGTCGAGTGTATAAGATCTCAACATGTCTTCCAAGGTTTGTATGGTACGCTCTGACTGACCATCTGTCTAGGGGTGATATGCTGAGCTGAACTGGAGGCGAGTCCCCAAACTCTCTTGTAGGCTACGCCAAAAGTGCGACATAAATTTGGAATCTCTGTCCGAGGTGATACTGACTGGTACACCATGCAATCGAACAATCTGCCGGAGATACATCTCCGCTAGCTGAGCCGTCGACTGACAAACTCTGAACGGGAGAAAGTGAGCCACCTTCGTGAGCCTGTCTATAATAACCCAAATAGCATCTCTGCCAGCCGGGGATCTGGGTAATCCAGTCACAAAATCCATGGTTATATGCTCCCACTTCTATTCTGGAATTGGCAAGGGCTGAAGAAGTCCAGCTGGCCTCTGATTTTCAGCTTTAATTTATTGGCAAACCAAACATCGAGAGATAAACCGGGATATCTCCCTCCTCATGACATTCTACCAAAAGTGTTGGCGGATATCACGGTACATCTTCGTGCCGTCGGGATGAATGGAATACTGCGAACTGTGAGCCTCATGATCTTCTGTCTGATATCTCCAATGGGTACACAAAGACGCTTCCCATGTTGAAGTGTACCGTCTTCATGGATACATAACTCTGGTCTTCGTCCTACCTCACACTCTGCTCTGAGTCGCTGAAGCTTGGAATCTGCTGACTGCGCCATCCGGATCCTCTCGACTATAGTAGACTGAACTTGCATGCTGGCCATCAATGCCACACTGGAGGGGAGGACAACTTCTATACCCATCTTCTACAGCTCTGGTTGCGCTGTCAGGAAATAATCTTCGGCTCTCCTGCACAATGCATCTGCAACAACATTGGCCTTCCCTGGGTGATACTGCAGGTTGACATCATAATCCACAAGTAGCTCCAACTACCTCCTCTGACGCATGTTAAGATCCTTCTGGGTGAAAATATACTTCAGGCTCTTATGGTCGATGAAAATCTTCACCCTATCTCCATACAAGCAGTGCCTCCAAAGCTTAAGTGCAAACACTACTGCTGCCAGCTCCAAGTCATGGGTTGGGTAATTCCTCTCATGATCACGAAATTGTCGTGACGCATAAGCTATTACCTTCCCATGCTGCATCAGAACACATCATAAACCTCTGCCCGAAGCATCACAATATACTGAGAATCCTCCGGTTCCATCTGGAAGCGTGAGAATAGAAGCCGTCATCAAGCCTCGCTTCAACCTCTCAAAAGAATCCTGTCACTCTGCTGTCCAAGCAAACTGTACATCCTTGCGGTTCAACTGGGTCAATGGCGCTGAAATCCGAGCAAAGTCAGAAATGAATCACCGGTAGTAGCCGGCAAAACCAAAAAAACTGCGAACTTCTGCAACTGTGCTGGGCACTGGCCATGTTTTGATAGCCACGATCTTCTGGGGATCGGCTTCTACTCTCCCTCTGGTGATGATATGACCGAAGTATGAAATACGATCAAGCCAGAACTCGCATTTACTAAACTTAGCATACAATTGGTGCTCTCTGAGAATCTGAAGAACCATATGGAGATGATGCTCATGCTCTGTCTCACTCTTGCTGTAGACCAGGATGTCGTCTAGGAACACAATCATGAAATGATCCAAATAAGGCATGAAGATACGATTCATGCGGTCCATGAATACAGCCACCGCATTGGTTGCTCCAAATGGCATCACAAGGAACTCCCAATGCCTATACCTAGTGTAGAAGCATGGAAAATGATCCATGCTGCCAGGGAACCCCATGCGGCTCAGACAGCCCGTGCGACACAGAAAGACTATGCGGCTCAGGGACTATACGGCCTGAAATATTTCATGCGGCTCAGAAGACACGTGGCGTAACAGTGCTTCCCTTCGACCCATACTGCATTAATTACTTTGACGGCTGACAACTCTAAAAAAGTGACAGTCCTGATACAAAAGAAGTAATTATGACCCTGTCATAATAACAGCCCCCTATGGAAGAGAAAAAGATCTATGACACAAATCCCCCGAGATCCATAAAATGCCACGTGGCCTTGATCACGTGGACGATCATATGCGGCTCGAGCGAAGACTTCCCATGCGGCTCAGAATGAAGCCGCTCCATGCGGCTCAGCCGAGACAGCCTCATGCGGCTCAAGCAGAGGCCTTCCCATACGGTTCAAGAGGACCATTTCCATGCGGCCTAGATGGATGCATCCATATGCGGCTCGCAATAATTATCTCCATGTGGTTCAGGGGTTCGAAGGGGGGGAAGCCACTACCCGAGCAGCCATGACACGTGGCCCTAAACTTATGCGGCCCAAAATCTTATGCGGCTCAATCGTCATGCGGTTCAAATCCTTCCAGTGGCTCCTAGGACACGTGTTCTAAGCCGATCAATCTCCCAGATTTACTGTAATCAGAGATTGGGTCAAATCTCAATAATCTGGGACACGTGGCAGAAGAATAAATCAAATTTATTCGCAGATATCAGAAGATCATTATGAGGAAGATTTATTCCAATCAGTATTAATTACTGATGAGATTTGGTGTAATCTATACTTAATGGTCCGGATTCGTCACAATCAAAACGAATGGCCTAGATTGACCAATCCACAGGCCGTCGCCATCTCCAAGAAGCAATCATTTGCAACCCTAATGATCACATTCTATTCCTATAAATAGCAGGGTTCATTCCCCTACGAGAAAAAAGAGAGAGGAGAGGCACAGGCAGATAGATACAGAGAAAAGTACACATATAGAGAGAGCACCAGAATACTTGGAGAAGAGAAGCAGAGAAAGCAAAGAGAGCATTTCTTCCAACGCCAAGCAATCTTCTGGAGCCAAGGCTGCATACCGATCGTCCAAGGAGTAAGGCAGAGCTGTCGTCGCTTTTCCGAGCCTCTATTGTCACCCCCCAGAATCTAAAATAAACAATTGTACTTAGATTGCTGTACCTAGATTTTCGTCCCTAGGCTTTCTTTGTGCAAGCAAGTTTGTAACATGAAGTAAAAGTCTGGTCCTCCGATAATTGTTCTGTTCTTTTATATTTCATGGCAAACACGATGGCGACTCTGCTGGGGACAAACTTTTCCACGGCTGAAGAGTTGGTAACACAGTCGGATGCAGCCAAGCTTGGCTCCACACAACAGAAGATGGTCGTCCGTTTCAACCAACAGGCATTCGAAGAGATGCTCTCTGAAAAAAGTGCTGGCCCGATCCAGAAGCGAACCCGTACAAAGAAAGCTTGCTGCGAGTGGAGGCCAAAGTCATTCGCTCCTCCACAAGCTCTGGACGGTATACTCTCTGCTGCCCAAGACGGCGAGGGCGATTCTCATGCGGCTTCACTTTAAGCCATAAAGAACTCTGTTGTTCCCAAGTCCGACAAAGGAAAATACTACGATGCTGGACTTACAGGGGTAAAGAATGACTCTGTGCGTCCCAAGAAGAAGCCGAACACTCCTGCCAACTGCATACAGGAAGCTTATGAGGGTGGATCCACCAGCCGCATGAAGAAAATCCATGCAGCCAGATCATCCAGCCGCATAAAAAAGAATCATGTGGCTGAGACTCACAGCCGCATGAAGAAGGCCTATGCGGCTACGCCTGCCAACCGCATACAGACCACCAGAGACAGCCGTATGACGCCTACTCCACGCGGCTCCGTCTTCGACCACCTCTCTTATGGTCCTGATCTCTTGTGCCCCCAAGAAGACATGTCTGACTCTCTCCAGTATCACTTAGACTCTTCCTAGTATGTGCCCTTACGTACTAGAGCGAAGAAGTCTAAGGCAGCACGAGCCTGGCGAGTTCGATCCGCTGATCTGACCTCTGACCATCCAAGCGTCCCACATACCGTTATGCGGGCCTCAGATGGGAAGTTGTACAGAACCACTCGAGTCCAGCCCCCGGCGGCAGACGGACAGAGAGGTTCGCAAAAGTCTCCTAAAATTTCGGGAGCAGAGATGGTCGACCCCGACCCATCTAACTTGCGTGAGGCTATCCTCCACAAACGCAAGGAAAGAAAAGACGCATCGGGGTGCAAAAAGTCCTCTCACGGATGCCACTGCACTCAAGTCATCGTCAACTGCTGCTGCAATAGTACGATGGCACAAGAAAGCCGGCAGTCCGTATTTCAAAGACTGTGACAGCCATCTTCAGAAGACGAGGCACTTCCCGTCGTATCTTGTAACTCTGCTCGAAAAGTCCCCGCGGATAGAAGGCCGTCAGCGGCAACTGGCGTTCAAGTTGTCGCATATACAGAACCATGCCCTTCGCAGAGAAGAACCAGTCTTCTTTAATCTTCAGTATCTTCGCCTCGGTGGAGATCAGACGGTCACCGAACAAAAAGGCAGGTTTTAAGAAGGTCACATCCTCGGATTCAGCAGATTCCAGTTTACCGCTCTCCATCATACTCTGGAGAAAAATCGGCGACTGATTTTGGATTGCAGCATTCTCTCAGGAGGTTGATTCAGTAGGATAGCATCCTTCGCGGGGTTAATAACCTCCTCGTCGAAGTCAACTCCCATTTGACAAAGAGAAGCATCCAGAAGGACTTCATTCAGCAATGGGATAGTCCTCAACACTGACACAACAAAAACAAAAGTCAAACATGAGGATTTAAGAAGACAAAGGGTGTCAAGCAGCCTGGCGGATTACTAGGGTGTAAACCCATGTGCGTCAGCGGTGAAGCTTCGGCACATCATCTTGGTGTAAACCCATGCGCGTCAGCAGTCAAGCTTCGGCGCATCATCTAGGTATAAACCCATGCGTGTTAGTAGTAAAACCTCGGCGCATCATCAGGACAGAAGCCCATGTGCGTCGGCAACAAAGAGTTAGAGCACACCATCAGCCGTGTGATCCAAACTCGTCTAAACATGGAAAAGACGACACCCACCCGTCACCGCAGGCCGAACGTCGGCCGGAGTCACAATGGTGACAGGAGCATCCTCATCGGCGAACTCCGCAGGCTCCTTTCCCTTGCCAGCACCGCCGCGAGGAGGCTTAGGAGCCATTCCTTGAAGGGAGAAAGTTAGGGTTTTTCGAAAAAGAAATCTAAAAAGACAAAAGCAAAGAGAGGAAGAACTCTCTCTTTCTCTTCACTTCACGCCTATTTATAGGCTCAGTCACATGCGTGAACCGATGAAATGTGACCTCAGCTGCCGCCTCGGGTTCTGCGAGGAGATAACCGCAAACAAATCCAAAAAGATCATCATTAATCTTCTTGGTTATCGAGGCGTTATTATTTGCATTAACTGAGAGGAACATGCGTCCCATCACTGATGCGCGGAGTATCCATGTGCCCGAACAGTCATGCGCCCCAACCACCATGCTTCTTATTCAAAGTATTCCAAAACTTGACAAAAAGTTTTGAAAACTTTGAAGGGGGTCTTGTAGAAGCATGGAATTTTAGGACTAGAAATCCTATGTGCCAAATACTACATGCGCCAGGGAGCTCAGACAAAGTACTTGGCACAGCAAAACAAAAGTATAGACATTGAAAGAGGATTTATATTTGCATATAAAAGTCTATTACATGTCTAGAAAAGGCTGTACAAAGGAGGACTTCTACAAAAAGAAAAGATCCTAAGTCTACATCCAGGCGCAGCAGTCATCATGCGCTCTTAAACAGGCACATCTCACCATGCCCTCTCAGTCAGGCGCATCCCACCATGCGCTCTTAGCCAGGCGCATCCTTTTAGTAGCTCAGTTATATGTATCCTCAGTTATGTGCATCCCTTCAGCAGTTCAGTTATGTGACACCCTTTCAGCCAGGCACATCATGAAGTGTCAGCATATGCGCCATCTAATACTTCGACTAATGAAGCATTTATTGAGCAGAACGAGGGTGGCAATCAACCCTCTAGCTGGAAGAAGAGCTCCCCAAACCGAGGAAGAAAAGAGCACCGCAAATCAACCTTTGGCCAGGGGAGGCTTCGAAAGAGCCTCCAAAGACTAAGGAAGACCGCAATCGAAACCGCGGCTAAATGAGCAGCTTTCAACACAACCAGAATGGGCAACACCCACTCTGACAGAAGAAAGACTCTCCAAAGCTGCGGCACCGCAATTTCGATCTGCGGCTCTTCCAGCATAACGGCGATAAGGCTCGAGCATCCCGATCTTTGGATGCAACAGGCACCTTCCGCATGCCTCAGAAGCCCACGACTCTGAGTTTTGGATGTAACAGTCACCTTCAAGTGCATCAATGAAGACAATGCATCGCATCTTCACCCTCGGGAGCATCTCATCAACAGAATGCACTCGAGTAAAAAATTTCATTTCGGAAGGACGTGAGAGAACGAGAAGCAAACTCTCTCCATGCCACTATTTATAGGCCGGGCAAATCAAACCCATGCACCAGTGGCGGGCTCTCCGAATCCCGTGTAATAAATTTGCATTAAATGGATGAACCTGACGCTTCGAATTCAGTCAAGTCAAAAACGGCTATTTAAAGCACTCGAAGAATGGAACAGTCGCACCAAAAGACGTGTCATACAGAGTGGATGCGCCGGTCAGACCGTGCATCACATAGACGTGCCCCTCATCACCAAGCGCTTCATAAGTATGCACCCTCATGCGGCCCTATGCGCCCAGTAGAACGCCGATCGATGTGCCCACTCAACAGTCCATCACATGTCAAAAATATTAAATGCTGAAGTCCGACAGAGTTGGCAGCACGTCTCCCGAGGACTGAATAGTTCGCAGCTTTTTCAGAAGATGAAGCGTCACCTACGTCAACATCATCATTACTTTCCTCCGGTGGTTACAGCCACGTGGCCGCCCATCTATCTCGTATGCGCCTCGACAGCCATGCGCCCAAATCTCTGCATGCGCCTCAAAAGCCATGCGCCTCAGACTTTTCTCTGATCCCTAAAGACAGAAGTAAAGTCACTACTGAAGCTCGGCATGGGCCTCAAACGCCATGCGCCTCAGACTTTTCTCTGATCCCTAAAGACAGAAGTAAAGTCACTACTGAAGCTCCACATGCGACTCAAAAGCCATGCACCTTAGACTTTTCTCTGATCCCTAAAGACAGAAGTAAAGTCACTACTGAAGTCTAGCATGTGCCTCAAAAGCCATGCGCCCCGAATGGTTCTTGACTCCTAAAGGTTACGAGCCAAAGTCTTCTCATGCGCCCAATCCCAGGCGCATCCTACCAGATCATTCCCTACCAAATTCGATATCTTCGAGCCATGGGCCTACGACACGTGTCCTTTGACTCGATTCACCCAAGATCTCAGCAACAGAAAGATCTTCTCCCCTACTACGTGCCAGCCCACAACAGTAGCATGAAGAATTCAACTCCTCAATCAGGGAGCATCGTCCATGCGCCTCCATCAGCAATCACCATATGGCGTCCCTGCGTCCAGGCGTATCCTACATATGCGCACATGAGCAGCCAGCCTGCAGACTATAAATAGAGGGATCATTTCCTTCTTCTACACACGAACATACATAGACAGACAGAGACATCGCACAATCGCCGAGGCAGATACAGACACTCAACGTCTTCTTCCTCTCCACAAGCTCCAGCACCCAGAGCAACTCAGACCTTCAGAGAACCGATAACCGTTGTCAGATCATCAACGGAGTCAACGTATTACCACTCGCTCCATCGGCACAAGGGACCCAGATAAACAAAAGTGTACTCCTAGGACTACGTCTAAGTCCTATATTGTAACACTGTTCTGTTTGTATTGAAATTACATCAAAAGATAATGGCAAACAGTTCCCCCTTGGTTCATGATGAACCACGGCAACCCAAGCCTAGCCGAACCAACCCAAAATAAACCAAGCCATGAAATGCCAAGATAAGCCAAGCAAAGAATTATGCAATACAAGAAAGTACGTACACGTATTCCAAAATACGTAATACGAACTATAGGCATTACAACTCTACCCACCTTAAAAGAATTTCGTCCTTAAAATTTAATTAAGAGGCTAGAGGGACAAGGACAAGCTATATTAATCACAGGCAAGCTATACTAGGCAATCAATCAATCAATCAATCAATCATGCAAGCAAGGAATCGAAGGCATGAGGTATAAGGAAGACATTATACCTCACGAGTCAAACAGGTCGGGATATCGCGATCGGATATCATCCTCACGCTCCACATTGACTCACCCAAAGAGTGATGACCCCAAGCAACTCGGACTAACTTGATAGTCTTGTTCTTGAGTATCTTCTCTCTTCGGTCCAATATAGACATGGGCCTCTTCTCATACGAAAGGTTGGTACCAACAACCAATTCTAAATGATCCAGGATGTGACTCGGGTCCGGGATATACTGTCGCAGTTGGGATACATGGAATACGTCATGCACCTCACATAGCGATGGTGGAAGAGCGAGACGATAGGATACATCTCCTACTCGCTCCAGAATGTCAAATGGACCTATATACCTAGGACTAAGCTTTTCCCGCACGCTGAAATGAATGACGCCACGGTTAGGCGAAATACTCAAGAATACATGGTCGCCGACAGAAAACTCGAGAGGGCACCGATGAGAATCGGCCCAATGACGCTGACGATCTTGGGCAACTCGAAGATGATCTCTCTCTCCTGACCACCTCAACGGTCTGAGCAATCATTTTTGGACCAAGCATTTGTCTTTCTCCGACATCGTCCCATGGTAGCCGGGATCGGCACTTCCTACCATACAGTGCCTCGAACGGTGCCATCTGGATATTAGCTTGGAAACTGTTGTTGTACGAGAACTCTACCAGGTGCAGGTAATCTTCCCACAAACCACCGAAGTCGAGTGTATAAGATCTCAACATGTCTTCCAAGGTTTGTATGGTACGCTCTGACTGACCATCTGTCTAGGGGTGATATGCTGAGCTGAACTGCAGGCGAGTCCCCAAACTCTCTTGTAGGCTACGCCAAAAGTGTGACATAAATTTGGAATCTCTGTCCGAGGTGATACTGACTGGTACACCATGCAATCGGACAATCTGCCGGAGATACATCTCCGCTAGCTGAGTCGTCGACTGACAAACTCTGAACGGGAGAAAGTGAGCCACCTTCGTGAGCCTGTCTATAATAACCCAAATAGCATCTCTGTCAGCCGGGGATCTGGGTAATCCAGTCACAAAATCTATGGTTATATGCTCCCACTTCTATTCTGGAATTGGCAAGGGCTGAAGAAGTCCAGCTGGCCTCTGATTTTCAGCTTTAATTTGTTGGCAAACCAAACATCGAGAGACAAACCGAGATATCTCCCTCCTCATGACATTCTACCAAAAGTGCTGGCGGATATCACGGTACATCTTCGTGCCGTCGGGATGAATGGAATACTGCGAACTGTGAGCCTCATGATCTTCTGTCTGATATCTCCAATGGGTACACAAAGACGCTTCCCATGTCGAAGTGTACCGTCTTCATGGATATATAACTCTGGTCTTCGTCCTACCTCACACTCTGCTCTGAGTCGCTGAAGCTTGGAATCTGCTGACTGCGCCATCCGGATCCTCTCGACTATAGTAGACTGAACTTGCATGCTGGCCATCAATGCCACACTGGAAGGGAGGACAACTTCTATACCCATCTTCTACAGCTCTGGTTGCGCTGTCAGAAAATAATCTTCGGCTCTCCTGCACAATGCATCTGCAACAACGTTGGCCTTCCCTGGGTGATACTGCAGGTTGACATCATAATCCACAAGTAGCTCCAACTACCTCCTCTGACGCATGTTAAGATCCTTCTGGGTGAAAACATACTTCAGGCTCTTGTGGTCGGTAAAAATCTTCACCCTATCTCCATACAAGCAGTGCCTCCAAAGCTTAAGTGTAAACACTACTGCTGCCAGCTCCAAGTCATGGGTTGGGTAATTCCTCTCATGATCACGAAATTGTCGTGACGCATAAGCTATTACCTTCCCATGCTGTATCAGAACACATCATAAACCTCTGCCCGAAGCATCACAATATACTGAGAATCCTCCGGTTCCATCTGGAAGCGTGAGAATAGAAGACGTCATCAAGTCTCGCTTCAACCTCTCAAAAGAATCCTGTCACTCTGTTGTCCAAGCAAACTGTACATCCTTGCGGTTCAACTGGGTCAATGGCGCTGAAATCCGAGCAAAGTCTGAAATGAATCGCCGGTAGTAGCCGGCAAAACCAAAAAAACTGCGAACTTCTGCAACTGTGCTGGGCACTGGCCATGTTTTGATAGCCACGATCTTCTGGGGATCAGCTTCTACTCTCCCTCTGGTGATGATATGACCGAAGTATGAAATACGATCAAGCTAGAACTCGCATTTACTAAACTTAGCATACAATTGGTGCTCTCTGAGAATCTGAAGAACCATACGGAGATGCTGCTCATGCTCTGTCTCACTCTTGCTGTAGACCAGGATGTCGTCT
Source organism: Iris pallida (assembly GCA_029216955.1). NCBI lineage: Eukaryota > Viridiplantae > Streptophyta > Magnoliopsida > Asparagales > Iridaceae > Iris > Iris pallida. Next base: position 5,325,014 of record JANAVB010009198.1, on the reverse strand, counting down.
AGGAACACAATCATGAACTGATCCAAATAAGGCATGAAGATACGATTCATGCGGTCCATGAATACAGTCGCCGCATTGGTTGCTCCAAATGGCATCACAAGGAACTCCCAATGCCTATACCTAGTGTAGAAGCATGGAAAATGATCCATGCTGCCAGGGAACCCCATGCGGCTCAGACAGCCCATGCGACACAGAAAGACTATACGGCTCAGGGACTATGCGGCCTGAAATATTTCATGCGGCTCAGAAGACACGTGGCGTAACAGTGCTTCCCTTCGACCCATACTGCATTAATTACTTTGACGGCTGACAACTCTAAAAAAGTGATAGCCCTGATACAAAAGAAGTAATTATGACCTTGTCATAATAACAGCCCCTATGGAAGAGAAAAAGATCTATGACACAAATCCCCCGAGATCCATAAAATGCCACGTGGCCTTGATCACGTGGACGATCATATGCGGCTCGAGCGAAGACTTCCCATGCGGCTCAGAATGAAGCCGCTCCATGCGGCTCGGCCGAGACAGCCTCATGCGGCTCAAGCAGAGGCCTTCCGACACGGTTCAAGAGGACCATTTCCATGCGGCCTAGGTGGATGCATCCATATGCGGCTCGCAATAATTATCTCCATGTGGTTCAGGGGTTCGAAGGGGGGAAGCCACTACCCGAGCAGCCATGACACGTGGCCCTAAACTTATGCGGCCCAAAATCTTATGCGGCTCAATCGTCATGCGGTTCAAATCCTTCCAGTGGCTCCTAGGACACGTGTTCTAAGCCGATCAATCTTCCAGATTTACTGTAATCAGAGATTGGGTCAAATCTTAATAATCTGGGACACGTGGCAGAAGAATAAATAAAATTTATTCGCAGATATCAAAAGATCATTATGAGGAAGATTTATTCCAATCAGTATTAATTGCTGATGAGATTTGGTGTAATCTATACTTAATGGTCCGGATTCGTCACAATCAAAACGAATGGCCTAGATTGACCAATCCACAGGCCGTCGCCATCTCCAAGAAGCAATCATTTGCAACCCTAATGATCACATTCTATTCCTATAAATAGCAGGGTTCATTCCCCTACGAGGAAAAAGAGAGAGGAGAGGCACAGGCAGATAGATACAGAGAAAAGTACACATATAGAGAGAGCACCAGAATACTTGGAGAAGAGAAGCAGAGAAAGCAAAGAGAACATTTCTTCCAACGCCAAGCAATCTTCTGGAGCCAAGGCTGCATACCGATCGTCCAAGGAGTAAGGCAGAACTGTCGTCGCTTTTCCGAGCCTCTATTGTCACCCCCCAGAATCTAAAATAAACAATTGTACTTAGATTGCTGTACCTAGATTTTCGTCCCTAGGCTTTCTTTGTGCAAGCGAGTTTGTAACGTGAAGTAAAAGTCTGGTCCTCCGATAATTGTTCTGTTCTTTTATATTTCATGGCAAACACGATGGCGACTCTGCTGGGGACAAACTTTTCCACGACTGAAGAGTTGGTAACACAGTCGGATGCAGCCAAGCTTGGCTCCACACAACAGAAGATGGTCGTCCGTTTCAACCAACAGGCATTCGAAGAGATGCTCTCTGAAGAAAGTGCTGGCCCGATCCAGAAGTGAACCCGTACAAAGAAAGCTTGCTGCGAGTGGAGACCAAAGTCATTCGCTCCTCCACAAGCTCTGGACGGTATACTCTCTGCTGCCCAAGACGGCGAGGGCGATTCTCATGCGGCTTCACTTTAAGCCATAAAGAACTCTGTTGTTCCCAAGTCCGGCAAAGGAAAATACTACGATGCTGGACTTACAGGGGTAAAGAATGACTCTGTGCGTCCCAAGAAGAAGCCGAACACTCCTGCCAACTGCATGCAGGAAGCTTATGAGGGTGGATCCACCAGCCACATGAAGAAAATCCATGCTGCTAGATCATCCAGCCGCATAAAAAAGAATCATGCGGCTGAGACTCACAGCCGCATGAAGAAGGCCTATGCGGCTACGCCTGCCAACCGCATACAGACCACCAGAGACAGCCGCATGACGCCTACTCCACGCGGCTCCGTCTTCGACCACCTCTCTTATGGTCCTGATCTCTTGTGCCCCCAAGAAGACATGTCTGACTCTCTCCAGTATCACTTAGACTCTTCCTAGTATGTGCCCTTACGTACTAGAGCGAAGAAGTCTAAGGCAGCACGAGCCTGGCGAGTTCGATCCGCTGATCTGACCTCTGACCATCCAAGCATCCCACAAACCGTTATGCGGGCCTCAGATGGGAAGTTGTACAGAACCACTCGAGTCCAGCCCCCGGCGGCAGACGAACAGAGAGGTTCGCAAAAGTCTCCTAAAATTTCGGGAGCAGAGATGGTCTACCCCGATCCATCTAACTTGCGTGAGGCTATCCTCCACAAACGCAAGGAAAGAAAAGACGCATCGGGGTGCAAAAAGTCCTCTCACGGATGTCACTGCACTCAAGTCATCGTCAACTGCTGCTGCAATAGTACGACGGCACAAGAAAGCCGGCAGTCCGTATTTCAAAGACTGCGACAGCCATCTTCAGAAGACGAGGCACTTCCCGTCGTATCTTGTAACTCTGCTCGGAAAGTCCCCGCTGATGGAAGGGGGAAGAAGACAAGTATTCCCAGCCCGAAAATCTTAACCACTGTGACTAAAAGACTGTCGTCTAAGCGGGTGCCCACCACCGGAGTTTTCCAAGGTAATCGCTCTAAGACAAAATCTGCTATAGTGGAAGATTAGTCGTCCATAATGCAGGGGGTTGCTGAGGCTGGGGGTAGCACCCCTCCGAGCCTCCACAGCAACCCAATGTTCCAAGAAGACGAGCCAGGGGAGACAACTCTCCCATCAGATGTAGCAAATCTCGACGTCCCCGATGACATCCACAACTCCCAAGACGAGGCAAACTCGGAGACTGGGGGTACTGTTCCTTCCGAGTCTGAACCAGAGGAGAACATTCCCACATACCCCGATGACTTCTCACTACATGGGTATGATTCGGAGGGCGCTTCCTCCACCGCTCCGTCTACCTCTCCTCATGTAAAAATGGTATTCATGACAGACAACAACCAAGGTGGTTCCAGTGATCGCCAGCGCATTGACAGTCTCGAAGCCATATTGCTTGCTTTGGTCAAGTCTGTAGACGATATTAAAGCGGCCCTTCCAACTCTGCAAGGAGGGACGCCTGGCCCAACCAGCACGGGTCCCGCGGTCAATACGGACTCAAATTCGGCGGTATCGAACTCGGGCAACAATCCTCCGGAAACAACGACCCCCACCGTAATGGACGAAGCCCGCGAAGTAAGAAGAGAGGTCCAAGAGCTCCGAGCCATGTTCCACGCCCGAGAGAATTCTCAAGACCTCAGAATACGGCAACCATACCCCGCTGCATGGAGGGATGTGCCATTCCTACCAAGATATAAGCCGTTCAATATCAATCCCTATGATGGCAAGACCTCAGCGAGTCGGTACATCCCTTACTTCGAGGTCACCACCGATCATCTGCCCCATGACGATGCTATTCTCATACGATTGTTCGTCGGGGCATTGGAAGGAGTCGCTTTCGACTGGTATCGCAATCTACCGGACAACTGCATCCACTCCTTCGCCGGCTTCAAGCGTATGTTCTTGGAGAGATTCTACGAAGTAGGGCAGGACATCACCATGTCCACCCTCATGGATGTCGTCCAAGGGGAGAAGGAGCTGACAAGGAACTACATTGAGCGGTTCCGCCAAACCGCCATGAAGCTGCCCTCTGAAAATCCAAATTCCTCCTTAATTAAAATTTGCCAAAAGCGACTGCTTCCAACGATCAGTCTCTAGATGGGCGAAAGTCAATTCAAGGATTAGAAGACGTTCATCATCAGTGCCACAAGCGCGGAAGAACGATTGAAGAAGGCTCGCCAATTGGGGTTGCACATCTCAGACGGAGAGAACAAGGGCAAACGTCCTAACACCAACAACGACAATGGAGGTAATTCCTCTAACAATCGAGACAGCAGGTGCAAGCAGGCTATGGTGGCCGACACGGCACAATAAACCTGAGCCAAAGCCAACAGACAAACAATGGCCGCAGATCACGTACTCCTTCGAAGACGGTCACGTCAAGCCCATCTTGGACATGCTCATACAAGGGGACAGAATTCAGCTTCCTCCACCAAGACGAGAACCGCGACCGACAGAGATGGAGAACCCAAAGTACTGCCATTATTATCGCTACGTCCACCATGCTACACACGACTGCTACCTGCTGAAATGGTACATCCAAAACCTCATCGATTCGAATGCTTTGGCCATCGATTTCGAAGAGGTAACGGTGGAAGCCAATATGGTATCGGTATAATTCGGCAGCTTCCCTCCAACGGAAACTCAAGACGGGGTGGTCCCTATCCCTCTGGCGATAATGGAGATTGCTAATCTTCCACCTCCCTAGATCAGGCTGCTGGCCTAGTGCCCCTCACCACATCACGAGGGGAGGTCATGTGGATCCATCCAGATTTAATATCGGAACTGACTCGGCCTACACTATCTTTTACCTACTAGAAGAAAAGTGAAAAAGTCAGGACCTGCCACACAATCTCGGTAGACATCGAAGAAGCTACAGTCATCGTCACTCGGTCGGGGGCACAATCCTAACCCGTGGTTGACAACCCAGCTGAAAATCATCAACCCACTACAACTGATGCTCCGGGACCAGCTCAGACTTCGACGACCGACAAGCCTAGGCCGAGGGAGACTCGTTTTGACAAATCCCTCTGAAAAGAGGTGTCACAGGGGCTGGAGAAGCCCTACAACTTTGACACCTTCCCGACCGAGGATGAGCTCGTGAAGGCCGGGAAGAAGGACTCGGGATACAACCAAATCAAAATATCTCCTGAGGACGAAAATCATACATTATTTCGAACACCAATTGGCACGTACTGCTACACAGTCATGCCTTTCAGTTTGAAGAATGCCGGCGCCACATATCAAAGAGCCGTGAGGTTCATCTTCAGAGACCACTTACGTAAGATAGTGGAGTGCTATGTTGATGACATTGCCGTTAAGAGTCGCTGCAAGGGAGACCATCTGCAGGATCTAAGGACAGTATTCGACCTAATGCGAGCGCACAATTTGAAAATGAACCCTACGAAGTCCTTTCTGGGTGTATCCAGCATGAAGTTCTAGGGCTTCATCATCACAGCACAGGGTATCCATGTAGACCCTGAGAAGACGAAAGCAATCATGGAGATAGGTCCTCCGAGAAATCTTTGCGAACTCAGAGGCCTTTAAGGGAGGCTAGCTTACATCAGGAGGTTCATTTCCAACCTCTCTGGGCGATGTCGACCATTCACCCATCTCATGAAGAAAGGCATCTCATTCGTATGGGATGAAGAATGCCAGCGCGCCTTCGATAGCATCAAAGAATATTTGTCGAACCCTCCAGTCCTGGTGGCCCCGGTTTCTGGAAAACCATTCCTGCTCTATGTACGAGCAATGGAACATTCCCTCGGGGCTCTGCTGGCACAAAACAATGACGCAGGCCATGAGCAAGCCATATATTACCTCAGCCGAATGATGATTGGACCAGAGCACCGATACACCGCTGTGGAGAAGGAATGCCTTGCCCTGGTGTTCGCCATTCAGAAAACACGACACTATGTCACCGGATAAATGATACATGTGATCTCACGAGTCAACCCTCTCAAGGTCCTCATGACTAAACCAGGGGCGCTCAGCTCTCGCCTCGCTACATGGGCAATATTGTTGTCCCCTTATCATATGATCTTCATCCCATAAAAGGCAGTCAAATGTCAAGCCCTGGCAGACTTCTTACCAGCCCACCCAGGCTCGGAGTCCTCCAGAATATATGATGAGATCCCAGATGAGGTCGCCAACTCGTATGTAACCTCTCACGATGATATATGGCGAATGTTCTTCGACGATGCTTCGAGGACCGGACCTAAAGGCAACATCATCGTCGGAGTCGGGTAGTGCTGGTCTCCCCTTCCGGATTGGTGATTAACCACGCTTATTCCCTCACAGAACCCTGCTCTAACAATGTGGCCGAGTACAACGCTCTGGTCATTGGCCTCCAACTTGTAAGAGAGCTGGGGGTAGAATACCTTGAAGCATACGGCGACTCCCAACTAATCGTCAATCAGTTCCAGGGCTCATACGAGGTCCGCCATGAAGACATGATCCTTTATCACCAAATAGCGATTGACATCATCTCATCGTTCGAGGGTTCTTCATCGAACATGTCTCCAGACTCCGAAATATCGAAGCTGATGCCCTAGCTGGTCTTGCTGCTTCTCTAGTAGTTCCGAACTACGATCGCCAATCAGTGGATGTGATAGGCCACGAACTGGTCTGTCCCAAGAATAATGTACAATTTGTGGCGAGTTATTCCGCCCAGACGATCGATGATGCCCCAGACTGGAGACAAACATTCATCGACTTCGTCGTCTACGACATCCTGCCCGAGAACCCAAAGGAAGCCACTTCCATCAGACGGCGTTCTCTTAGATTCTTCTACGATACAGAGATGAAAATGCTGTATCGCCGCTCCTACGATGGATTACTGCTTCGGTGTCTGTCAAACGCAGAAGCCAAAGAAGCCGTACGAGAAGCTCATGACAGTGTCTGCGGGGCCCACCAGCCCGGTCCTAAATTGCAAGACCGTCTTCGCCGAATGGGCTACTATTGGCCCACGATGGTGGCAGATGCTGTAGATTATGCTAGAAAATGCAAAGCCTGCCAAGTCCATACGAACTTCATTCACCAACCATCCGAATTTTTATATTCGACAGTGGCGTCCTGGCCATTCAAAGCATGGGGAATAGATATCGTTGGTCCAATTACCCCACCTTTCTCCCGAGGACATCGCTTCATACTTACGATCACTGATTACTTCTCCAAATGGGCGAAAGCTGTCCCACTCGCAGAAGTCAAGACTTCAAACGTTATCAGCTTCCTTAAGCATCACGTCATCTACCGCTTTGGACTGCCCCGAAGGATCATCCATGATAATGGTCCGCAGTTTGCAAGCCACGCTTTCTATCGGTTTTACGATAAGCACTGTATTCAGAATATTGCTTCGACACCGTACAACCCGGCAGCGAACGGGTTGGCAGAGGCATTCAACAAAACAATTATCAAACTCCTCAAGAAGTTTGTCTCCTCCAATAAACGCGACTGGAATGAGAAGCTCGGCGAGTGTTTATGGGTATACCGTACTACAGTTCGAACAGCTACCGAGAACACACCATTCTCTCTAGTATACGGGAGTGAGGCAGTTCTCTCATTAGAGACTCAAATACCCTCACTCCGCGTCGGCCTCCCTTATCAATTGACGACGGATGACAACTACCGGCGTCGACTACAAGAGTTGGAGGCCTTAGATGAAAAGCGCCTCCTAGCTCAGCAAAGGATCGAGATAGACTAAGCACGCATCTCAGCAGCCTTCAACAAGAAGGTCAAAATCAGAACATTCCAAGTAGGCGATCTTGTTCTGGCAGTCCGAAGGCCAATGGTCATGACTCACAAGACTGCCGGCAAGTTTCAGCCAAAATGGGAAGGTCCATTTGTGATCGAGGCCGTGTTCTCCAACGGTGCCTACCGCCTCGCTAAGCAAAATGGAGACTTGCTCATGTTACCCGTCAACGGCAAGTTACTGAAGAAATATTATGTCTAAACAACATTCTCTAGATTATTGAGTCACGTACCCGTTGGTACCACTGAACTCACCCTCATAGTTTTTTCAGATTTTCGAGTCATGTACCCGCTGGTACCGCTGAATTCACTCTCACCATTCTCCAGATTCTCGAGTCATGTACCTGCTGGTACCTCTAAACTCACATCTCGGTCACTCTTTCAGGTACCAAGTCATGTACGCTCATACCTCTTAACTTTCTTCTTGAAGGAGATCCTCCCTCGTGATCCAATACCCACACTTCCAGTGCACAAAATGGGTAAGCGATCCACAAATTTCTAAAACGACCATGTCCTCATTACCTCTGAGTCGTTCCACTTCCGCCAAAAAACAAATCACCTCTTACATAGAACTTCCATGTCCTCATTACCTCTGAGTCGTTCTATGTGCCCTCCTTTATTGAGCCCACTCCTGTCATGTCCTCATTACCTCTGAATGGGAAGGCTCCGTCGAAGAAACGTTCATACTTGCCATGTCCTTATTACCTCTTTGTGAGTATGATGATCCCCTTTCAACCTATTATCTGTACCCACAACCGAAGTACGCCAAGGGTAATAGGTCCACAAATGTCCTTTGTTGACCATAAATGTCCTCTGTTGACCACAAATGTCCTCTGTTGACTACAAATATCCTCTGTTGACCATCAATATTCTCCGTCGAGCCCACTCCTGCCATGTCCTCATTACCTCTGAGTGGGAAGGCTCCGTAGAAGAAACCTTCATACTCGCCATGTCCTCATTACCACTGAGTAAGTATGTCGGTTCCCTTTCAACCTATTATCTGTACCCATAACCGGAGTACGACAAGGATAATAGGTCCACAAATGTCCTCTGTTGACCACAAATGTCCTCTGTTGACCACAAATGTCCTCTATTGACCACAAATGTCCTCTGTTGACCACAAATATCCTCCGTGAAGTCACTCCTGCCATGTCCTTATTACCTCTGAGCAGGAAGATTCCATGATAAAACCCTCATGTTTGCCATGTCCTCATAACCTCTGAGCAAATATGTTGGTTTCCTTTCATCCTATTATCCGTATCCTAAAACCAGGGTACGTAAAGGATAATAGGCCCACAAATATCCTTTGCTAAGTTTCTTAGCATAAGCCCACCATCTCACCATGTCCGGGAGCCCAGCTGCTCTACGGCATTCTTTTTCCCAATACCAAGAGCACCCATGACCACCCTGCCATGGCTGCTTCAGGTATCCTGACCAAAACTTGTTATCCGTACCTAAAACCAAGATGGGTAACAGGACCACAAATATATCCCCTATATGGGGGAGAACATCACCGTAATATCGCAGGTACAACAAACGAACGCAAATGAATGGTAGAAGGGAAAGTACTCTTTATTTGAAGGAAGAAAAAAGTATTACATATTTCGGGACCACATCCCTTTCAAAAGGAAAAGAAAAGAAGAAACAAAAGAAAAGCCGACTACATTTCAGCATTACTCAATTCTAGGAGGCGGTTTCTCACTGAGGTGGTCCCCCGCTCAATCCGTTGCCGAGCCCGACGCTCGGACTCCTGGAATAACCGCTCCTCATTGTCCAAACCCAGGAGCGCCTGGCAGTCGTCTTCTAATTTCTTCAGGGCAGTCTCCAGGTCAGTCGAAGCTTGATTAACCCTGTCAGCCTCCTGAACAATTAGCCCCCTGTCATTTCGGGCAGCCTCAAGTTCAGACTCCAAGAAAGTCAACTTCTTCTGAAGCGCAAGGATCTGCTCCCGCGTCTCAGTAATCTCACGAGAGACAAACTCCTTCCAAGCCGTGACGTTTTCATTTGCGTAACTCAATTGATCATACCGATCAGATAAGTCGCTAAGATCCTTCAGTATGGCCGGCCTGGTCTTATCCCGAGCAGCTCTGGTCCTCTCTATAACAGCGATAAGGGAACCCCGCTCCTCGTTTATAACAGTAGACAGATCAGCCAGCCGCAATACCCGAAGCTCGGCCACCAGCTGATCAGTCTCCAACAATTTTGCCTCCAGAAGTGCAGCCATCCCTGCATCACCAGGAAGATTCCAAAGGATATTAATTTAACCTTGGACACATTGCCGGCCAAGGTGAAGGAGGTCCCTCTTTCTACAGCAGCCTCGATTCCCCTCTTTAAATGACGATAAAAACTGGCAACCACGTCCTGTAACACGTTGTCCAAAACTTCTGCAGAGGATAGCGTCAGAGGAAGCGTGGATGGCAACGTCGAAGAAGTAACGCTAGATCTTGCCACCAGGGGGAACAGAGTCTGAGTAGAAAGATGCGTGAATGGCGACTAACTCGTCTTCCGCCGCCCGGAGAGACTGGACACTCGGTAGAGCAGAAAGGTCCATTCTCGGGGCCGCTGGAGCAGATGATGACGCAAGGACCATCATTCCATGCCCCGATTGCCCTGATACCTGGCCCGCTAAACTCGATCCCCCAGAAGGCCCATCAAGACGAGTCGGAAGGTGAGGGGGTACACCCCTCTCCACCAGTGCCCCTTCGGCTGGGTTTGTCTCAACAATGTCCATCCTTGGCACTGGAGAGACAAGACCTGTAAGCCCAGAATGACAATCAATCGACGTGACCCGAAGGACGTGATGATAGAGCAGATAGGCTTCCTCACAGGTTAAGATTCGGCTAATCTTACCAGGGGAGGAGCATGAAGTCTGTAGCTCATCCACAGCTGACATAGTCCCCTCACCCGCGATCCTCGAGTTAAACTCAGCCGCGTCCTCTGTCCCCGCCACCTCGAAAGGGGATACAAATCGATCGGCATCATCTTGAAGAAGAACAGGCTCACGAGAGTCCCCATCATCCTGGGTCACCACCTCGGCATTTTGAAACTCTTCTTCTTCTCCTGACACCTAAAAGAGGGAACGAAGACGATTAGAATTGAAGCTAGAAGGAAAGAAGGAAGAAGGAATCGAGAGCGGTTTGGTTACCTCTGACGCAGGGTTGACTTCTTCTCCACTTTCTTTTATGGCTAGCTGGCGGTGCCTGGTCGCAACCAGCTTCCGGGAACGAGAAATACCGCCAACAGGAGAAACTTGTCTGTTACGTTTCGGAGTAGGACCAGGCGCAACGGGTGACTGATCCCCCAACATCTCATCTGACAAAATAGGCGGCTGATCCACCTCTGTGTCTGCTACTGGAAGGATAGAGTCATCTCTATCATACTCGTTGCCTTCATCACCCTCAACAGCGGAATCCAAATCTGGTATTTTGACACTAGTCTTTCTCTTTTTGGACCCTTGAGATCCTTCCTTCAGGCAGTTACCAACAATAAAACTGGCACCTGGGTTAAAACCGACCGGGGGTTTGTTCGCCATGACATGATATAAAGCCGCCATGTACAAGATCTCCACTGACACCTTTATGGCAGGGACCGAGAAAATAGTATAGGTATGGAATGTATCGTAGTATTGCCAAGCCCTGATACCATCAAGAAGGCTACCTTCGAAACCTAGATAAGAGCTGGGGTTGTCTAGGCAAAGTTGGTTGTATCCAAACTGCCGGGCAAACCTGCTGGACAGATAAGGCTCCAGAAAAACCGTATTACGGTTACGGTACACCAGATGTGCGGGGCTGATGTTTCGCAGCCACAGGAGCATCCGGCCATCCAGAAGTTGAGGAGGCGCAATACCGTCAAGATGTACAGCCTCTATATCCTTCGCAGCAAAGCGAGGGACGAATACAAAAATATATACATATCCGCCCTCGCCAAGGCCATCCGACAAGATCGCATGGTCTCACACTCCGAAGGCTCATCACGGTAACAGAAGATAAATGTGTCATCATCATTTACACCGTATTCAGAGCCCAATCTCATTAAAGACGGATAATGCATCAGCAACCACTCCTATCAAATAGTGATAGGGCAACTTGGTACGTTCAAAATCCTTGGTCACATCGCAAGCGATGACCTTAGATGTGAAGGTGCGAAGTCCATGATGGATGCTGCAAACCATGGTCGGGAGGAGAGCTAGCCTGATTCGCAAAACTAACTTTACCGCCGGAAGGATGAAGTTACGACTGATTTTCTCAATAGAACCAGCCCCTCCAGAGACTACACAATTTCGCAGCCATATCATCAAAAACTCCGCCAGGAGCTCCTTCTCCAACAGCTCATGGGTATCCTGGTAAAAGTAACCAAAAGAGTCAGTCTTACTCCCGAATCTGTCACTGGTAGTGGCCACTCTCTTAGCCGACGACACCAAGTCTTTAACCGCTTCCCGCGATCGAGGGCGACGAGAGGTAACTTGACCTGAGGCATCTGTCGGGAAATAATAGTGCACCCAGTCCTTGGTGTGGGGAGCATTCCCTTCCAAGTTGCTATCCTTTCGGGCTATCTGATGACAGGTGCTATAGTGGCACAATATCTCTTGGTAGAGAGCCACGAAGCTGGGATACTGTCGTTCCAAATCATCGAGCTCCTCATTAGTGGGAGTATACGCTTCAAAAGCTTCGTCCCCCAAGGAAGCTTGGAGACCGCGTGCATTTCATGGAGCGCAAGTCCTATTTCCCCTACGGGTGTATAGAAGGTTCCCTACGGCAGTTATACATCTCCAGCAGAGACTTGAACAACTTCTTGTTTATGGACAAGCCATGGCTGGTACCTCGAATAGCATGGTAAAGGCCAATCTCACACAAAAAGGCCTCATACTTCTACAAGATCCACATGGACAGATTGGTCCACGAGGGAATTAGATGTACCCAACTGAGAAGCATCAACCGGCCAACGGGGTAGGAGCCCTTCCGAGCAAGTTGATTTATAAAAGTATCGGCGGTAAAAAATATGAAGTTGGGGCCCGCCACATTCAAGAAAGTACCTGGGACCAATCCCGTCACAGAACAGCTGGTATGCACCTTGCTGGCAGTCACTGACTTCAGACTGTTGTTATAATGGATGCTTCCCACAAACATCCCACCTCGGGTAGGAGTTAAAGTCTCCTCCATCTTTCGGTCCAATGGGAGCATATTGAACCAAGATAATGGGAAGTATCGCTCCATTTGGGGGATATGGATCGCCATCCCGTTAGAGACAAAACTCCAATTCTCCGATACCTCTAGAACATGACTGTTCTCCACAGTCAAGGCGTCTCCAAAAAAGAACGTAGGCTTCAAATATTCCCCTTCAAATTTCCCGGAGTTCATCATAGCGTTAAGAAAATAGAAAGACTGATTCTTGATGGCATTTAGTCTGGCCGAGGGTTCGTCACTTGGAAACTGATCCGCCATATGCTGAACAATATGGTCGTACCTATAACCCAGAGCAGCTTGGGCACTCCCTACCAGAAGTTCTCCAGCCGTATTAACAGGCAAATTCACTGAGAAAAAAGACAGAGAAAGGGTGAGTTAAAAAGATGGATAAAAAGAATTGTTGGGGGCTTTCAAGCCCCATGCGGCTCGGGAGAGCACCCATGCGGCCCCAACTTAATGAAGCATCATGCGGCTTTAACTTAACAAAGCCTCATGCGGCTCGAACTCAGAGGAACACTTATGCGGCTCGGTTCAGTGAAAGCCTATGCGGCTCAGCGTCACTTATGCGGCTTCGTCAGTAAAGCGCATATACGGACACAATGGATATTCTTATGCGGCTCGCAGCTCATCCATAGGATGAACATGCGGCTCGTAAAGGCTCGTGCATAAAGTATGAGACGTAGCCATAGCGGTTAGGGTTCTTCAACTCATACAATCTCCTTACCAACAATGGAGGGTGAACGTCAGGATGAACATTAGGGACGACGACCGGTGGAAGAGCGGCCGCAGTCGAAGTTGAAACAGCCTTGTCCTTCGACGAAGACGCTGCCTTCTTCGCTGCAACCGTTTTCTTGGGAGCCATCTGCTAAAATCGAAGAGGGAGATGAAGATCGGGACAGGAAAGATTTACAGTAAGAGAGAAAATAAAGAAGTTCTCTCTCTCTCAAACCTCTCTTATTTATAGGAAGGAGAGAAGGGAAAGACACGTGGACTAGTAACCGTCTCGTAGAAGATGCAACCGACTCCTCAGATTTTATCCCCAAGATTCACCCAGGGCATAGTATCTAAAAAGATTTAATGAGCCAACCCTTGGGATTCCCCCTAAAGATGGCTTTAACGAATTCGAGGCAATTAAAGGCCCGCACACGTGGCAAAGAGCTATGCGGCTGACACACCCCTGCGGCTGAAACATTCATTCGGCCAAAACATTCATGCGGCCGAGTTATCCATACGGCCAGCGTAGCATATGCGGCTAGAAGAGTATATGAGCCATGCTTCTTATTCAAAGTATTTCAATTTTGCAAATTGAAAACTTTAAAGGGGGTCTTATAGAAGCACGGAAAATGATCCATACGGCCAGGGAACCCCATGCGGCTCAGACAGCCCGTACGGCGCAAAAAGACTATACGGCTCAGGGACTAAGCGGCCTAAAATATTTCATACGGCTCAGAAGACACGTGGCGTAACAGTGCTCCCCTTCGACCCATACTGCATTAATTACTTTGACGGCTAACAACTCTGAAAAAGCGATAGCCCTGATACAAAAGAAGTAATTATAACCCTGTCATAATGACAGCCCCCTAGGGAAGAGAAAAAGATCTCTGACACAAATCCCCCGAGATCCATATAATGTTACGTAGCCTTGATCACGTGGACGATCATATGCGGCTCGAGCGAAGACTTTCCATGCGGCTCAGAATGAAGCCGCTCCATGCGGCTCAAGCCGAGACAGCCTCATACGGCTCAAGCAGAGGCCTTTCCATGCGGTTCAAGAGGACCATTTCCATGCAGCCTAGGCGGACGCATCTACATACGGCTCGTAATGATCATCTTCATGCGGTTCAGGGGTTCGAAGGGGGGAAAGCCACTACCCGAGCAGCCATGACACGTGGCCCTAAACTTATGCGGCCCAAAATCTTGCGGCTCAATCGTCATGCGGTTCAAATCCTCCCAGTGGCTCCTAGGACACGTGTTCTAAGCCGATCAATCTTCTAGATTTACTGTAATTATAGATTGGGTCAAATCTCAATAATCTGGGACACGTGGTAGGAGAATAAATCAAATTTATTTGTAGATATCAGAAGATCATTATGAGCAAGATTTATTCTAATCAGTATTAACTGCTGATGAGATTTGGTGTAATCTATACTTAATGGTCCGGATTCGTCACAATCAAAATGAATGGCCTAGATTGACCAATCCACAGGCCGCCGCCATCTCCAAGAAGTAATCATTTGCAACCCTAATGATCACATTCTATTCCTATAAATAGCAGGGTGCCATTTCCATACGAGAAAAAAGAAAGAGGAGAGACACAGGCAGATAGATACAGAGAAGAGTACACATATAGAGAGAGAGCACCAGAATACTTAGAGAAGAGAAGCAGAGAAAGCAAAGAGAGCATTTCTTCCAACGCCAAGCAATCTTCTGGAGCCAAGGCTACATACCGATCGTCCAAGGAGTAAGACAGAGCTGTCGTCGCTTTTTCGAACCTCTATTGTCACCCCCCAGAATCTAAAATAAATAATTGTACTTAGATTGTTGTACCTAGGTTTTTGTCCCTAGGCTTTCTTTGTACAAGCGAGTTTGTAACGTGAAGTAAAAGTCCGGTTGTCACGACCCGCACCCGCTAAAAGGGCACGTGACGCGACAACGCCCAGCCCTCACCGAAAAATCGGCGTGGAACGCTGTGGATTTCTCTAATTCTAAACAGTTTATATATATAACAAAAACCTGTCGAGAATATGGTCAACTCCGAACGGAGGACAAGCAATGAATATATATACGAGTACTCAATCACGACTCTAAGATAACAAAGTAAAGACTGAATGAAAAGACAACAAGACGATAAAATAATATATAACCTGTCAAGTCCAACACAAAGAATATATACAGTCCAAGTCTCTAATACAGTCCCTAGTAATAACAGACTCAAAAGTAGCTGGAGACAAAGTCCAGTATAAAAGACCTACTCTAACTAAGTAATAGGTAGGGTCTCGTCAGGCGGAGCTAAGCCCTGCTGGACCAAAGTCTCCAGGTCTAGGCCCACTACGTCATCCGGACCGTAGTAGGTAGAATAGTCTCCCTCGTCTGCATCTGTAATATTTTCAACATATCCTGTCAGGATGGAACGAGTACAATCTACTAACAACAGTTCACAAGATATGACAAAAGCTATAAGACTGTAAATAGAGAGTATATACAAGAAAATCATGGAATGTACATGTGAATATCATGGCAAGGTAAGCTGTAAAACTAGAGCTAGAACAAGGCAAGTAAACTGATCATGGCATGTACAAGAATCAAGAATCATATATCTAGGTGTGTGAATACTAGCTACAACATGTGGCCGGATTGGGTCTGCACAAGGTTATGATCAGCCAATCCTGCATGGAGTGTAGGATTGGTAGCATTCAAGGTCTACAAGAATAAACAAGGTGGATAATGACCACACATCTACACTAGTACTCCCCGTCCCCGACTGGTAGAGTGGATCCAAGCAAGACACGTTACGACACGGGATTCTACGAGAAGGGAGCAAGTCTTCTCGAGAATCGGTGTCCATATACTGCACAAGAACTACAAGGGGGCTTGCATAAGATATACCAAGATAACGAGGAATAACATCTCATGTCGGGATCCATGAATACCAATCCGTGTGACCATTGTGTCGAGAACAAGCATATCCACACTAATTACATGAATCATAATAATCATTATAAATTGGAAAAGTGTCAGAGAATGTACTCGCCTGAAATATGATATGGTACGTCAACCGGAGCAAATGCAGCGTCTCGAGGACCTATAGAGAACAAGACGTATCAATACTAAATCTAGGAAATAAAGTCAAATCAATTTAAATCCTATTAGGTCATTCTAGGTCAAGTCACGTCAAACTAGACTGTACGAGGTCAACCTAAGTCATTTTAGGTCTATCTGGGTCATACTGGGTCAATGCAAGTCAAACGAAATCAATCGGGATCCATTTGAGTCAACAGTTAACTTTTTGGTCAACCGGTCAACTCTGGTCAACCGTGGTCAACTGTGGTCAACTCTAGGTCACTGGTGACTAACAGTTGACTTTCGGTCCACTGCATAAGTCTAATGGAATTTGGGACTAAATTGGGTAAAGTGTTGACCCATAGTTGACTTTTGGCCTAAAAAGTCAACCGTGGTCAACCGGGTCCAAGACTAGGTTTAGACAGCTAATCCTACTCATTACCAACCTATACAACCCATATCCAAATTCATCTTGGACTTGGAAATTCGAATCTTGGCCGTGGGCCAAATCTCTATTTTACCCTTTTTAAGGGCAAAATTCTACCCTCGGCGCTAATCTAGATAGCCTACCTACGCTACTTATTTTGACCCGATCTCCCTAGGGTAGTAGGGTACTATCCTATAGGTTCGTTATCTACCAAAATACCTAAGTAAAGTGGACGTTTAGTCCACCTTACGGCCCATTGCAGAAATCTCGAATATTTCGAGATACGCACTGACACGGCGCGATACCGGCGCCCTATGACCCCGATTTCCATCCGGGAGCTTATCCGCAAAATCTAAATCACGTATCCTAGGCCCATGTCAAGTTTCATCGCGATCCGATGCTCCGGGCTCAATTTCGCCCTCTAACTCGATTTCTACTAAAAACCTTCTTTTTGTTCTCAACTAAACCCTCTTCTTCAACTCTATCCTAATTCTTTTTCTTCTCAACTTCTTCTCCTTATCCTTTTAGCTCTAATTCTTTCTCTTACTCTTCCTTCCTATTCTAACTTCAAACTTCCTCTTCTCCTAACTTTCTTTCCTCTCCTACTTTCTTCTCATTCCAATTCCCTTTCTTTCCTCTTCCTCTTAACTTTCTTCTTTCTAACATCTAACTCTAATTCTCTATATATATAAACATATATCTATCTATACGTATATACCTACCTATTACTCCTATACTTAGGGTACTAGAGGGGTTTAAGGGGGTGTACAAGGGGTAAAACTGGGGGTTAAAAAAAGGGGGGCTGCTCCCTATTGCTGCAGCTGCTTGCTGCTACTGCTGCAGGTGCTACTGCTCCTGCTGAGCAGCTGCTGCTGCTGTTCTCAGCTGCTACCGCAGCTGAGACTGCCACTGCTGCTGCATTCTTCTCTCTTCTCCTCCCTCTAACTCCTCTCTACTCTATTCTCTATATATACATATACATATATATATATATCTATAAACTATCTATCTAACTATCTAAATATATATATAACCGTATCCTTATATATATGTATAACTCATATCCACACACACACATGCCTATATAGATACATACACACACATCCCCCTTATACATATATATATACACACATATATATATATATATATATATATATATATATATATATATATATATAAATACACATATACATCTCTATATCCATACATATATACACAACCACACACACAACCACACACACAATTACTCACACACTCACACAACACCACCACCACCATCATTCTCTCATCCTCACACTTCACTCACTCTACACACACACACAAATACATATAATATATATATATATACATATCTATATACACATATATATATATATATACATACCATTCAAAATATAAAAACCCCTAATTAAACTCTAACCTAATCTCTAAGGAAAAACTTACAAATAGGGGCAAAATCTAGAGGACCCTATTCTCTACAATTAATGTGAAGGCAATAAATAGAAAAGAGTAATTAATGAGAATTAGATGACAAACCTAGGTGGAGTTTCTTGAAGGAAGAAAAGAACTTGGGAAGAAGAAGAAGTTTAGAGAGAGAGAGAGTTTGACTTGTGAAGGAAAAAAGGGGGGGTTTTCTCCTAGTCATGGCCGGCTCATGGGGGTGAAGGAATGGGTTTGGGTTTGGTTTTTGGGGATCCAATAAGCCTTCTATCCATTAGGCTTAGGTTTGGTTCAAAATGAATTCGGTTTGGTTCGGTTTATTCTAAATACAAATTAAGCCTCTAAAAAGACTAATTATGTCATGGAAAATAGGTTAATAATTTCTAGCCTAATTATGATGGTACATGGGCTAAGCCCAGCTAGTATGGGGGTCCCACTAGGGTCCAGGCTACCCGGGTCTCCAAATTGGGTCCGAATTGGATAAAATTCAAACCGACTCAAATAAATTCCTAAAAATCATATAAAATCAAATAAAATTCCTAAAATATTATTAAACTTGAAAATGACAAAAATACCCCTAATTTGAAAAACTGGGGGTGACAAATCTACCCTCCTTAAAAAATTTCGTCCTCGAAATTCAAACGGTCGTACTCTTCTCTAGGTCAAGCACCCAACAATCAAGGTCTACTAAATTTTATCCTAAGTAATATAACATGTAATCCAGGAAATTAGAACACATGCATGGTTTTAAATCTCTACAGTATCATGTTATTGCAGTCTTCATTGGGGTGTTCTATTTATCTAGCATGATCATCACATATGCAAACTAAAGGTACTAAGAAAGCAATCATCAATCAATGGGCGAAAAGAACAGGTAAAAAGAAAGGGCAAGATCCTACCTCCTAGTCCAATGCGTGCAGGATCCTCAACTGCCATCGCAAAAACCCTGTCCTGGCGGGGTATATCCTGCTGCTGGTGGAGGGCGTGATGCGGTGCCATAGGTGGCCTACCCTGTGCTCCTTGAGCTACACGGCGATGGTTCGTAGGACAATCTCTCAACTGATGTCCAGCCTCCCCGCAATAGAGGCACAAGCCCAGCCTCTTCCGGCAGACCTCCTAGATGTGACCGGGCTTCTTGCAGTAGCCGCAAGGAGCCCCATGCTGTGCCTGCCTCTGCTGAGTGTGCTGCACCTGCTGCTGGACCGGTGCCCTGGCCTGCACCTGCGGCTGGTGATGCTGGAAAGACTGATACTGAAGCTGAGGGCGCTTAGCAGGCCCTGCGCTGCTATTGGCCCCTGAAAACAAATCTCGATCCCTCTTCGGCTTCAAGCCCAACTCCCTCTCTACCTTTCGAGCCTCTGCGTAAACCTCCGCATATGTCACATAGAAAGAAGGGATCAGGATCTTGATATCCCATGCCAATCCCTCCCTGAAGCGCTCCGCTCGGATCACCGGGTCACTCACCATGTACTCGGCGTATCGGCTCAACCGGCCGAACTCCGCCGCATACTCCTCTACGGTCATGCTGCCCTGCTGCAGGTTCTGGAACTGCCGCACCAGGCCAATCTTGTCCGTAGGGGAAAAGAACTTCTCTCTGAACAGGGCCCGAAACTCTGCCCAAGTATGGCCCTCTCCTGCAAGAGCCGGCTCATTCCGGAACCATGTCTGGGTAATATCTAACAACTGCAACCCAACCGCCTAGACCCTCAGGTCGGCTGCCAGGTGGCAGGCCCCCATCTGGCGCTCGGTATCCTCGAGCCAGTCATCTGCATAGATAATGCCCTCAGTCCCCTTGAAATCCCTCGGACCAAGCTTCTTGAAAGCCTGGATATCCCCAATCTTCGGCTGCTGCTGCTGAACCTCCCTCTGTGGAGCCTGACGCTCTACTACCGCCATAGCCAACCTGTGCGCATCCTCCATGCCCTGGCGTATGACCTCTGTCTGCCTCAATTGAGCCTCGTGCTGAGCCTCGTGCTGAGCCTGCTGGGACTCAAGCACCTGGTGGAAGAACGCTAGCATCTGTCCCATATCTGCGGGCAGGGGAGGCAATGGAGGAATAGCTCCCATCATCACCGGAGGAGTCCCCTGCTGAGGAGGAAGAATACCCGCGGCAGCTCCCACTGTAGCCCCTGGCACTACGGGAAGAGTACCCGCAATGGCCCCAGGGACGGTCATAGAGGTAGCTGGAGGAGTACCTCCGAGAGCTCCAACAGAAGTCCTATCTGCAGGGGAAGTAACCGGAGCCTGTCCGCCAGAAGTGGCAGACCTCTCCGTCTCCCCGTGATCCTCGCCAGGAGAATGAGTCATAACTATCCTGGAGACAAATTGAAAAGAAGATATCAATATGGCACATGAAGGCAATATCAAAGGAGGACAGCTAGAAAGCAGTAAATCAATATCAAAGACGGTAAGCAAGATAAGCAAGGAAAGATCCTACTGTGATTGAGTATCCTAGCCTATAGCCTATCCTAGATACGTACCGCAGGCTCGTAATAGCACTCTATGTCGAGCGCCACTACGACATCGCACTAATTGCGACTTCAGGACCTGCGTGGGCCACCACTAAAACGTGTCACGACCCGCACCCGCTAAAAGGGCACGTGACGCGACAACGCCCAGCCCTTATCGAAAAATTGGCATAGAACGCTGTGGATTTCTCTAATTCTAAACAGTTTATATATATAACAAAAACCTGTCGAGAATATGGTCAACTCCGAACGGAGGACAAGCAATAAATATATATACGAGTACTCAATCACGACTCTAAGATAACAAAGTAAAGACTGAATGAAAAGACAACAAGACGATAAAATAATATATAACCTGTCAAGTCCAACACAAAGAATATATACAGTCCAAGTCTCTAATACAGTCCCTAGTAATAACAGACTCAAAAGTAGCTGGAGACAAAGTCCAGTATAAAAGACCTACTCTAACTAAGTAATAGGTAGGGTCTCGTCAGGCGGAGCTAAGCCCTGCTGGACCAAAGTCTCCAGGTCTAGGCCCACTACGTCATCCGGACCGTAGTAGGTAGAATAGTCTCCCTCGTCTGCATCTGTAATATTTTCAACATATCCTGTCAGGATGGAACGAGTACAATCTACTAACAACAGTTCACAAGATATGACAAAAGCTATAAGACTGTAAATAGAGAGTATATACAAGAAAATCATGGAATGTACATGTGAATATCATGGCAAGGTAAGCTGTAAAACTAGAGCTAGAACAAGGCAAGTAAACTGATCATGGCATGTACAAGAATCAAGAATCATATATCTAGGTGTGTGAATACTAGCTACAACATGTGGCCGGATTGGGTCTGCACAAGGTTATGATCAGCCAATCCTGCATGGAGTGTAGGATTGGTAGCATTCAAGGTCTACAAGAATAAACAAGGTGGATAATGACCACACATCTACACTAGTACTCCCCGTCCCCGACTGGTAGAGTGGATCCAAGCAAGACACGTTACGACACGGGATTCTACGAGAAGGGAGCAAGTCTTCTCGAGAATCGGTGTCCATATACTGCACAAGAACTACAAGGGGGCTTGCATAAGATATACCAAGATAACGAGGAATAACATCTCATGTCGGGATCCATGAATACCAATCCGTGTGACCATTGTGTCGAGAACAAGCATATCCACACTAATTACATGAATCATAATAATCATTATAAATTGGAAAAGTGTCAGAGAATGTACTCGCCTGAAATATGATATGGTACGTCAACCGGAGCAAATGCAGCGTCTCGAGGACCTATAGAGAACAAGACGTATCAATACTAAATCTAGGAAATAAAGTCAAATCAATTTAAATCCTATTAGGTCATTCTAGGTCAAGTCACGTCAAACTAGACTGTACGAGGTCAACCTAAGTCATTTTAGGTCTATCTGGGTCATACTGGGTCAATGCAAGTCAAACGAAATCAATCGGGATCCATTTGAGTCAACAGTTAACTTTTTGGTCAACCGGTCAACTCTGGTCAACCGTGGTCAACTGTGGTCAACTCTAGGTCACTGGTGACTAACAGTTGACTTTCGGTCCACTGCATAAGTCTAATGGAATTTGGGACTAAATTGGGTAAAGTGTTGACCCATAGTTGACTTTTGGCCTAAAAAGTCAACCGTGGTCAACCGGGTCCAAGACTAGGTTTAGACAGCTAATCCTACTCATTACCAACCTATACAACCCATATCCAAATTCATCTTGGACTTGGAAACTCGAATCTTGGCCGTGGGCCAAATCTCTATTTTACCCTTTTTAAGGGCAAAATTCTACCCTCGGCGCTAATCTAGATAGCCTACCTACGCTACTTATTTTGACCCGATCTCCCTAGGGTAGTAGGGTACTATCCTATAGGTTCGTTATCTACCAAAATACCTAAGTAAAGTGGACGTTTAGTCCACCTTACGGCCCATTGCAGAAATCTCGAATATTTCGAGATACGCACTGACACGGCGCGATACCGGCGCCCTATGACCCCGATTTCCATCCGGGAGCTTACCCGCAAAATCTAAATCACGTATCCTAGGCCCATGTCAAGTTTCATCGCGATCCGATGCTCCGGGCTCAATTTTGCCCTCTAACTCGATTTCTACTAAAAACCTTCTTTTTGTTCTCAACTAAACCCTCTTCTTCAACTCTATCCTAATTCTTTTTCTTCTCAACTTCTTCTCCTTATCCTTTTAGCTCTAATTCTTTCTCTTACTCTTCCTTCCTATTCTAACTTCAAACTTCCTCTTCTCCTAACTTTCTTTCCTCTCCTACTTTCTTCTCATTCCAATTCCCTTTCTTTCCTCTTCCTCTTAACTTTCTTCTTTCTAACATCTAACTCTAATTCTCTATATATATAAACATATATCTATCTATACGTATATACCTACCTATTACTCCTATACTTAGGGTACTAGGGGGGGTTTAAGGGGGTGTACAAGGGGCAAAACTGGGGGTTAAAAAAAGGGGGGCTGCTCCCTATTGCTGCAACTGCTTGCTGCTACTGCTGCAGGTGCTACTGCTCCTGCTGAGCAGCTGCTGCTGCTGTTCTCAGCTGCTGCCGCAGCTGAGACTGCCACTGCTGCTGCATTCTTCTCTCTTCTCCTCCCTCTAACTCCTCTCTACTCTATTCTCTATATATACATATACATATATATATATATCTATAAACTATCTATCTAACTATCTAAATATATATATAACCGTATCCTTATATATATGTATAACTCATATCCACACACACACATGCCTATATAGATACATACACACACATCCCCCTTATACATATATATATACACACATATATATATATATATATATATATATATATATATATATATATATATATATATATATATGTATATATATATATATATAAATACACATATACATCTCTATATCCATACATATATACACAACCACACACACAACCACACACACAATTACTCACACACTCACACAACACCACCACCACCATCATTCTCTCATCCTCACACTTCACTCACTCTACACACACACACAAATACATATAATATATATATATATACATATCTATATACACATATATATATATATATATACATACCATTCAAAATATAAAAACCCCTAATTAAACTCTAACCTAATCTCTAAGGAAAAACTTACAAATAGGGGCAAAATCTAGAGGACCCTATTCTCTACAATTAATGTGAAGGCAATAAATAGAAAAGAGTAATTAATGAGAATTAGATGACAAACCTAGGTGGAGTTTCTTGAAGGAAGAAAAGAACTTGGGAAGAAGAAGAAGTTTAGAGAGAGAGAGAGTTTGACTTGTGAAGGAAAAAAGGGGGGGTTTTCTCCTAGTCATGGCCGGCTCATGGGGGTGAAGGAATGGGTTTGGGTTTGATTTTTGGGGATCCAATAAGCCTTCTATCCATTAGGCTTAGGTTTGGTTCAAAATGAATTCGGTTTGGTTCGGTTTATTCTAAATACAAATTAAGCCTCTAAAAAGACTAATTATGTCATGGAAAATAGGTTAATAATTTCTAGCCTAATTATGATGGTACATGGGCTAAGCCCAGCTAGTATGGGGGTCCCACTAGGGTCCAGGCTACCCGGGTCTCCAAATTGGGTCCGAATTGGATAAAATTCAAACCGACTCAAATAAATTCCTAAAAATCATATAAAATCAAATAAAATTCCTAAAATATTATTAAACTTGAAAATGACAAAAATACCCCTAATTTGAAAAACTGGGGGTGACAAATCTACCCTCCTTAAAAAATTTCGTCCTCGAAATTCAAACGGTCGTACTCTTCTCTAGGTCAAGCACCCAACAATCAAGGTCTACTAAATTTTATCCTAAGTTATATAACATGTAATCCAGGAAATTAGAACACATGCATGGTTTTAAATCTCTACAGTATCATGTTATTGCAGTCTTCATTGGGGTGTTCTATTTATCTAGCATGATCATCACATATGCAAACTAAAGGTACTAAGAAAGCAATCATCAATCAATGGGCGAAAAGAACAGGTAAAAAGAAAGGGCAAGATCCTACCTCCTAGTCCAATGCGTGCAGGATCCTCAACTGCCATCGCAAAAACCCTGTCCTGGCGGGGTATATCCCGCTGCTGGTGGAGGGCGTGATGCGGTGCCATAGGTGGCCTACCCTGTGCTCCTTGAGCTACACGGCGATGGTTCGTAGGACAATCTCTCAACTGATGTCCAGCCTCCCCGCAATAGAGGCACAAGCCCAGCCTCTTCCGGCAGACCTCCTAGATGTGACCGGGCTTCTTGCAGTAGCCGCAAGGAGCCCCATGCTGTGCCTGCCTCTGCTGAGTGTGCTGCACCTGCTGCTGGACCGGTGCCCTGGCCTGCACCTGCTGCTGGTGATGCTGGAAAGACTGATACTGAAGCTGAGGGCGCTTAGCAGGCCCTGCGCTGCTATTGGCCCCTGAAAACAAATCTCGATCCCTCTTCGGCTTCAAGCCCAACTCCCTCTCTACCTTTCGAGCCTCTGCGTAAACCTCCGCATATGTCGCATTGAAAGAAGGGATCAGGATCTTGATATCCCATGCCAATCCCTCCCTGAAGCGCTCCGCTCGGATCACCGGGTCACTCACCATGTACTCGGCGTATCGGCTCAACCGGCCGAACTCCGCCGCATACTCCTCTACGGTCATGCTGCCCTGCTGCAGGTTCTGGAACTGCCGCACCAGGCCAATCTTGTCCGTAGGGGAAAAGAACTTCTCTCTGAACAGGGCCCGAAACTCTGCCCAAGTATGGCCCTCTCCTGCAAGAGCCGGCTCATTCCGGAACCATGTCTGGGTAATATCTAACAACTGCAACCCAACCGCCTAGACCCTCAGGTCGGCTGCCAGGTGGCAGGCCCCCATCTGGCGCTCGGTATCCTCGAGCCAGTCATCTGCATAGATAATGCCCTCAGTCCCCTTGAAATCCCTCGGACCAAGCTTCTTGAAAGCCTGGATATCCCCAATCTTCGGCTGCTGCTGCTGAACCTCCCTCTGTGGAGCCTGACGCTCTACTACCGCCATAGCCAACCTGTGCGCATCCTCCATGCCCTGGCGTATGACCTCTGTCTGCCTCAATTGAGCCTCGTGCTGAGCCTCGTGCTGAGCCCGCTGGGACTCAAGCACCTGGTGGAAGAACGCTAGCATCTGTCCCATATCTGCGGGCAGGGGAGGCAATGGAGGAATAGCTCCCATCATCACCGGAGGAGTCCCCTGCTGAGGAGGAAGAATACCCGCGGCAGCTCCCACTGTAGCCCCTGGCACTACGGGAAGAGTACCCGCAATGGCCCCAGGGACGGTCATAGAGGTAGCTGGAGGAGTACCTCCGAGAGCTCCAACAGAAGTCCTATCTGCAGGGGAAGTAACCGGAGCCTGTCCGCCAGAAGTGGCAGACCTCTCCGTCTCCCCGTGATCCTCGCCAGGAGAATGAGTCATAACTATCCTGGAGACAAATTGAAAAGAAGATATCAATATGGCACATGAAGGCAATATCAAAGGAGGACAGCTAGAAAGCAGTAAATCAATATCAAAGACGGTAAGCAAGATAAGCAAGGAAAGATCCTACTGTGATTGAGTATCCTAGCCTATAGCCTATCCTAGATACGTACCGCAGGCTCGTAATAGCACTCTATGTCGAGCGCCACTACGACATCGCACTAATTGCGACTTCAGGACCTGCGTGGGCCACCACTAAAACGTGTCACGACCCGCACCCGCTAAAAGGGCACGTGACGCGACAACGCCCAGCCCTCATCGAAAAATTGGCATAGAACGCTGTGGATTTCTCTAATTCTAAACAGTTTATATATATAACAAAAACCTGTCGAGAATATGGTCAACTCCGAACGGAGGACAAGCAATAAATATATATACGAGTACTCAATCACGACTCTAAGATAACAAAGTAAAGACTGAATGAAAAGACAACAAGACGATAAAATAATATATAACCTGTCAAGTCCAACACAAAGAATATATACAGTCCAAGTCTCTAATACAGTCCCTAGTAATAACAGACTCAAAAGTAGCTGGAGACAAAGTCCAGTATAAAAGACCTACTCTAACTAAGTAATAGGTAGGGTCTCGTCAGGCGGAGCTAAGCCCTGCTGGACCAAAGTCTCCAGGTCTAGGCCCACTACGTCATCCGGACCGTAGTAGGTAGAATAGTCTCCCTCGTCTACATCTGTAATATTTTCAACATATCCTGTCAGGATGGAACGAGTACAATCTACTAACAACAGTTCACAAGATATGACAAAAGCTATAAGACTGTAAATAGAGAGTATATACAAGAAAATCATGGAATGTACATATGAATATCATGGCAAGGTAAGCTGTAAAACTAGAGCTAGAATAAGGCAAGTAAACTGATCATGGCATGTACAAGAATCAAGAATCATTTATCTAGGTGTGTGAATACTAGCTACAACATGTGGCCGGATTGGGTCTGCACAAGGTTATGATCAGCCAATCCTGCGTGGAGTGTAGGATTGGTAGCATTCAAGGTCTACAAGAATAAACAAGGTGGATAATGACCACACATCTACACTAGTACTCCCCGTCCCCGACTGGTAGAGTGGATCCAAGCAAGACACGTTACGACACAGGATTCTACGAGAAGGGAGCAAGTCTTCTCGAGAATCGGTGTCCATATACTGCACAAGAACTACAAGGGGGCTTGCACTAGATATACCAAGATAACGAGGAATAACATCTCATGTCGGGATCCATGAATACCAATCCGTGTGACCAATGTGTCGAGAACATGCATATCCACACTAATTACATGAATCATAACGATCATTATAAATTGGAAAAGTGTCAGAGAATGTACTCGCCTGAAATACGATATGGTACGTCAACCGTAGCAAATGCAACGTCTCGAGGACCTGTAGAGAACAAGACGTATCAATACTAAATCTAGGAAATAAAGTCAAATCAATTTAAATTCTATTAGGTCATTCTAGGTCAAGTCACATCAAACTAGACTGTACGAGGTCAACCTAAGTCATTTTAGGTCTATCTGGGTCATACTGGGTCAATGCAAGTCAAACGAAATCAATCGGGATCCATTTGAGTCAACAGTTAACTTTTTGGTCAACCGGTCAACTCTGGTCAACCGTGGTCAACTGTGGTCAACCCTAGGTCAACTTTAGGTCACTGGTGACTAACAGTTGACTTTCGGTCCACTGCACAAGTCTAATGGAATTTGGGACTAAATTGGGTAAAGTGTTGACCCATAGTTGACTTTTGGCCTAAAAAGTCAACCGTGGTCAACCGGGTCCAAGACTAGGTTTAGACAACTAATCCTACTCATTACCAACCTATACAACCCATATCTAAGTTTATCTTGGACTTGGAAACTCGAATCTTGGCCGTGGGCCAAATCTCTATTTTACCATTTTTAAGGGCAAAATTCTACCCAAGGCGCTAATCTAGATAGCCTACCTACGCTTCTTATTTTGACCCGATCTCCCTAGGGTAGTAGGGTACTATCCTATAGGTTCGTTATCTACCAAAATACCTAAGT
This sequence comes from Iris pallida, assembly GCA_029216955.1. Classification (NCBI taxonomy): domain Eukaryota; kingdom Viridiplantae; phylum Streptophyta; class Magnoliopsida; order Asparagales; family Iridaceae; genus Iris; species Iris pallida. Next base: position 5,296,671 of record JANAVB010009198.1, on the reverse strand, counting down.
AAAGTGGACGTTTAGTCCACCTTACGGCCCATTGCAGAAATCTCGAATATTTCGAGATACGCACTGACACGGCACGATACCGGCGCCCTATGACCCCGATTTCCATCCGGAAGCTTACCCGCAAAATCTAAATCACGTATCCTAGGCCCATGTCAAGTTTCATCGCGATCCGATGCTCCGGGCTCAATTTCGTCCTCTAACTCGATTTCTACTAAAAACCTTCCTTTTGTTCTCAACTAAACCCTCTTCTTCAACTCTATCCTAATTCTTTTTCTTCTCAACTTCTTCTCCTTATCCTTTTAGCTCTAATTCTTTCTCTTACTCTCCCTTCCTATTCTAACTTCAAACTTCCTCTTCTCCTAACTTTCTTTCCTCTCCTACTTTCTTCTCATTCCAATTCCCTTTCTTTCCTCTTCCTCTTAACTTTCTTCTTTCTAACTTCTAACTCTAATTCTCTATATATATAAACATATATCTATCTATACGTATATACCTACCTATTACTCCTATACTTAGGGTACTAGGGGGGGTTTAAGGGGGTGTACAAGGGGTAAAACTGGGGGTTAAAAAAAGGGGGGCTGCTCCCTATTGCTGCAGCTGCTTGCTGCTACTGCTGCAGGTGCTACTGCTCCTGCTGAGCAGCTGCTGCTGCTGTTCTCAGCTGCTGCCGCAGCTGAGACTGCCACTGCTGCTGCATTCTTCTCTCTTCTCCTCCCTCTAACTCCTCTCTACTCTATTCTCTATATATACATATACATATATATATATCTATAAACTATCTATCTAACTATCTAAATATATATATAACCATATCCTTATATATATGTATAACTCATATCCACACACACACATGCCTATATAGATACATACACACACATCCCCCTTATACATATATATATACACATATATATATATATATATATATATATATATATATATATATATATATATATATATAAATACACATATACATCTCTATATCCATACATATATACACAACCACACACACAACCACACACACAATTACTCACACACTCACACAACACCACCACCACCATCATTCTCTCATCCTCACACTTCACTCACTCTACACACACACACAAATACATATAATATATGTATATATATACATATCTATATACACATATATATATATATACATACCATTCAAAATATAAAAACCCCTAATTAAACTCTAACCTAATCTCTAAGGAAAAACTTACAAATAGGGGCAAAATTTAGAGGACCCTATTCTCTACAATTAATGTGAAGGCAATAAATAGAAAAGAGTAATTAATGAGAATTAGATGACAAACCTAGGTGGAGTTTCTTGAAGGAAGAAAAGAACTTGGGAAGAAGAAGAAGTTTAGAGAGAGAGAGAGTTTGACTTGTGAAGGAAAAAAGGGGGGGTTTTCTCCTAGTCATGGCCGGCCCATGGGGGTGAATGAATGGGTTTGGGTTTGGTTTTTGGGGATCCAATAAGCCTTCTATCCATTAGGCTTAGGTTTGGTTCAAAATGAATTCGGTTTGGTTCGGTTTATTCTAAATACAAATTAAGCCTCTAAAAAGACTAATTAAGTCATGGAAAATAGGTTAATAATTTCTAGCCTAATTATGATGGTACATGGGCTAAGCCCAGCTAGTATGGGGGTCCCACTAGGGTCCAGGCTACCCGGGTCTCCAAATTGGGTCCGAATTAGATAAAATTCAAACCGACTCAAATAAATTCCTAAAAATCATATAAAATCAAATAAAATTTCTAAAATATTATTAAACTTGAAAATGACAAAAATACCCCTAATTTGAAAAACTGGGGGTGACACCGGTCCTCCGATAATTGTTCTGTTCTTTTATATTTTATGGCAAACACCTAGATTTGAAAGCTATCTTCAGGATGTCCTGCTCTCTGACTTTGATCTGATAGTATCATGACAGCAAGTCAATCTTCGAGAATACTGCTGCCCCTTGAGTTGATCAAACAAGTCATCTATCCTCGGGAAAGGGTATTTATTCTTGATTGTCACTGAGTTCAAGGTACGATAATCTACACATAATCTGGACGTATCATCCTTCTTTTTCACAAGAAGCATCGGGGCTCCCCAAGGTGATCCACTAGCACCAATGAATCCCTTGGTTCTGAGTTCTTCAATCATCTTGTACAATATCTCTAATTCTGACGGCGCCATCCTGTAGACTCTCTCTGATACTGGGGCTGTTCCGGGAATCAAGTCGATGGTGAACTCGATCTCCCGCTCTGGCAGCATCCCTGGAAGCTCTTCTAGGAAAATATCTGGAAACTCCTAAACTATCCGAGGTAACTGCACTGCTGCTACTGCCACCGCATTACTGGAGGAGAAGGTTCAACTTCGCCTCGGAAGAAGGAAAACTCTGGCTCGCCTGGAATGCTAAAAAAAACCCTGCCAATATGGCAGTCTATCCTAGCATACTGATCCCTCAACCAATCCATCCCTAAGACCACATCGTAATCGGCCATCGGGAACTCTATCTATCTAGCGGGGAATTCTCTACCACTAACTACGATCTGACACGAGAAAAATATCCTATCTACTCCCACAAGTCCATTACCAGTAAGTATATTGAGCCTCACTAATAATGACTCAGGCTCCAATCATATCCGTGTCGCGAATCGTACAGACATAAATGAATGTGAGGCACCAGAATCAAATAATACTGAAGCTGGAAAGGTGTTGACGAGAATAATACCTGCCACTACCTCACCTGGTGCTACTCCTTCTTCTCCCATGTTCAAAGCCAGCACTTTTGTCACTGCCACTTTTCTAGCTTGAGGGTATTTTTGTCATTTTCAAAATTTTGGATTTATTTTGGGATTTTATTATTAAATATATTTAATATGATTTTTAGTAATTTTTGGTAGAATTGTTTTTGACCCTATAGTTGACTTTGACTAGTGATGACTAGGAGACTGTCCTATTGGCTAACCTAGGTCAAGACATCTTGGTTAGGTTAAGAAACCCTAGTGTGACCTAAGTTAGTGATTTCAAGTTCATTAGAATTGATTTGGGGCAAATTGGAATTTGTTTGGTCTAGGAATGGCTTGTGAAGTCACAAGTCATAATCATGACTTAAACTAATTAGGACTCAACCAACTAGGAAAAACCTAGCCCTAGGGCCCTATGGCCGGCCACATGACAGCCCCCCTATATATACTCTTCTAGGAATTAGGGCTAGCCTCTTTCTTAGGGTTTATGCAAGCTTTTAGAAAGGGGTAAGTTCCATCTTCACAAATTCATAATAAATCCATTTCAAGTCCTTTTTCCCTCAACAAATTGCAATAGGCTCTAAATCTTGTGTTCTTGATGTTGGTAATAAATTTTGACAGGGAGAAAACAATTTGGAGAGCTTTGGTGGGTTGAAGGATTCTTCTCTTTGGAGCTTTTTGGGAGATTGAACACCTATAGGTAAAATCCTATCCATAGCTCCTAAAATCTGGTAAAAATCATTTCTAGGTTGCCCTAACCCTAGCCTAACTGTAGGAATAGGGTTTCCTAAATTTTTGTGTCATTTCGTGTCTATTCTGGCCACGTATCAGTGTGTGCTGCTAAGTGTTTGATGAAATGCCCCAATGGGCATTTCGTGTGTATTTTGGATTTGTGTTTGAATAGAATTTTAGGTTTTGGACTCGCTTACACGTTCCTGAAGGTTGTGTCGAGTTTTCGTGTCGTGTCGAGTCGTGTCGGGCACGTGTACACGCTGTCGTGCACACGTGCGTGCGGGCACTGTGCATGCCGTGCACTTCGGGGGATACAGCACCTAGGACACGCCACCTCGACACGCGAGACTTGACGTGTAGCTAGGGGCTGACACTGACATGAGGCTCCCCAATTTTTAGAGCCCCATGTGTCGTGTCGGACACGCACGAGCGTGCGCACGGGTTTTACACTGTTTCAGTGGCTGTCACTTTTAGCCACTGATACGCGTGTCCCGTGTCTTGCACACACAACGTGGACACGTGTCAGGGTGTCCTATCCCTAGCCCAACACTAGGTCAACCTTGGGACACAACCACGTGGGTTGTGTCGTGTCGTGTCGTGCACACGAACGACGTGAACACGTGCACGAGGAGCAACCTTCTGTGCACTGTTTTGTGTGGTTTTGAACTGGACACATTTGTGTCCACTTTTGTGGACACAAACAAATTGCAGAGCATGTACACGATGTGTTTAATTATTACCAACCATTTAATTTCTATTTTAAATTAATTTTCCTTGTTAATTCTCGAATTCCTTTTTTTTCCAAAACTGTGAAGTATTCACTGTTACTGTTTTTGTTCTAGTTTTAAAAATTGAACTTTGGACATCAATTTAACCAATTAAACACTGTTGTTTACATGTAATTAAACTTATAACTTGTTCTCTTATATTGATTCTATTGGTGTGTCAAATTTGGTTTGAAATGGAGGTGGTTTGGATACAAAAACTGAGATATCTTATTTTTGGACTGTTAGATGTTTTTTTTGATTCATGAATGTTAAATCTGAGATTCATTTGGACTGTTAAACTCTTATTTGGTTTACTGTCATTTTAACCTGAGTTTGTTGTGTTCCAGTTTTCGAAAACTGGGAAGTTTATGAGGTTAACAGTTTTCAAATTCTCCTATGTTATGTTTATTTCATTGACAGTGATTCTCTCTTATTACATCTCAATTCCTGAGATGTATCACAACCTGAGAACAGGATATTAGTTGGTTGACTGACTTGAGTGTGTGTCAACCTGGGAGTTAACTTCCATTCACTGTTAAGTGATTTTATTGTACTGATTTTGGGTTTTGTTGAACTGTTGATTCAATATATCAATCTGAGTTGAGTTGTTAACTGTTATGAAATGAGGTTTTTAGTTAATAGAACAAATGAGATTGAGTTTCATGAACTGTTTGTGTTGTTTATAACTGAATCATAAGAATACAATATGGTGATTGACCTGAGTTTTATCACAGAACTGTTTTTATTATTAAACTGATTTTTTGGCCTTGTTGGTGTGTTGAGTTCAAACTGAGATTTAAAGGGTTAGGCAAAAACTGGAAGTGTTGGACTGTTTTGTACTGTTGTCACTCACTGTAACATGTTCACATCACTATCACAACACTCTTCACATACACTAGTGTTTATTTTGTTCCTCTATCACACCCTCTCTCCCTACCTATGTATATAATATAGGCTTTGTGACAATGATTAGTTTCCTATATATATGTGAATGTATGTGCCTTGTGATGTTTAGTCCTATACATATATATTAGTTAGATACATAATGTGTGATATGTATATATATATTGGGTATATATATGGTGTCTTGATATGTGGGGTGGTGATATGTGTTATAGAGTAAGGGGAATACCTTTTGATGCAAGGTATTATACATATATGTGTCATGTGTAGATAGCCTAAGGGTTTTGATTAGCTATAGAGGTTGTCTTAGTAGTTGTGTTATGGTAGATTAGTCATGGTGTGGACTAGTTAGTCATATTATAAGCTTAGAATAGTTTGGTATTGCCTAGATTAGTCTAGAAAGCCAAGAATAGTCTTGCTAGACATAGTTTAGACTAGTTTGACCTAGATTAGACTTGGTTGACCTAGTTTGACTTCTAGGGTTGACCAGAGTTGACCAAAAGTTGACTTTGGTCAAGATTGACCTAGATTCATGTAGAACGCATTGTAGTGCATTACATTTCTATTCTGGACTTGTTGTGACTCGTACTGTTCTAAATAGGAGCCAGACACCACTCCTCGGACAGTACTTTCATCTCAGACTTTCAGATAGCAGGCGAGTACATTCTCTGATCTTTTCATACCTGTCTGGATATATTCATGCTCTAGATTACTTTACAAGATGCTGACACGTATCTTTACGGATTAGTACTATATGGATCCCTTCCTGAGATGTTATCCCTCTACGGGTGCATCGGGTATTTCATGTTCATGTACTTTATCATGTGCATCAGGTACTCCTTGTACTCGTACTAGTTCATGTTATTACATGTTCTCATGTGCTTTCATGTGCTTATCACGTGCCTCATGTACTACTCATTACATGAGTTCACGTATCTTAGTTGTATTCATGTGCTTATGACATAACTTGAACGGATGCTTGTGTATTAATTGGGGCGGGGTGAGTAGAATTGGTTATGTGGACACAATCCCCAGTATGTATTCATGTGCTCATTATTTGTATTCATGTGCCCCTAAGCCGTTTACATAACCATATTGTGCTCTAAATCACGTTGTCACTTACAGTCTTTACTATCATGTATCTATTTCCAGTTACAAAATATCTCCTGTTTTACTTGTACTTCCATTCAGCATTTCCTGTATTTTACTCTATTGTAATAATTTATACTCCTAACCTGATATGAACTGTTGAGAGATATGTGCTCGTTCTCTTCCTGACTGGACCTGTTGAAATATTACAGAGGACGAGGATGAGGCGCTCTGCCTACTTACTACGGTACCACACTAGATGAGTGCCCGGATTCAGACCAGCAGCAGGATCCATTAGCAGTAGACGACACTCCATTAGTCTAGGATTGTCTTACTATTTTGGATTACTGTATTAGACTTGAGATATTCTGAGATGTATTATTTTAGACACTTAGTTCTGGATTGTATCTCTGTGTTTCTCTGTTCTAGATATGGTTATCTTTATTATCTTTCCATCTTACCTGTTCTACCTTAGCTGTGATTGAGTTTTATATTCTGTTATGTCACCCCCATTCGGGGAGTATAACTGCTATTACTTCAGTTGTTAGATGTTGTGACCTAGGACAGCGTTCTACCGCCAACATTGCGGCGTAGGCTGGACGTACCCACGTCTCGTGCCCTTACTCTAGGGTGCGGGTCGTGACACGTTTTTAGTGGTGGCCCATGCAGGTCCTAATTAGAAAATGTAGTGGTGTTCGAACTAGAATACCGCTGTAGCCTGCAGTAGAAATTAGTGAAATTTTTTTCTGAAGGTACTCAATCACACTAGGAAAACTCCTTATCAGACTCTGTATATCTACTTTGCTGCATATTGTCTTCCTTAGAATTTTAACTGTCCTTCTTTGATAATTTGACTCATTCTCAGTAATTATTTTTTGTTTGATCTGTGTCTCCGGGATGCTTGAGACGCGATCGCAGCGTCCTGGGCAGGAAGATGCTGGTGAGGGGTCTAGCACCTCTCGACCCCGACAGCAGGCAGCTCCCCCTGCCACAGGGCCAGTACAGCCCTTGGGAGTTGGTGCCTCGGCAGCCTTTGGAGGAGCACCTCCACCAGTTGGGAGGCCGAGCATGGTGATTCCTGAGATCCTTCCTTCGCAGAAGCCTCCGCCTGCGGGGATGGTTGATGCTGCTCATCTCTTCTCCTTCGTGGAGAGGATTCTGGAATCCTCGCACCAGCGGAGTCAGAGGCAGACTGCAGATTTCAGGCAGGGGATTGATAAGGTACACCAACTGGTACGCACAACTGTTGAGATGGTGACTGGTCAGAGGGCTCAGCAGCAGCCCCGTCGGAGGGAGAAGGATATTCAGGACTTCCAGAAGATGCACCCTCGGGAGTTCTTGGGTACAGAGGGCATTCATTATGCCGATGACTGGATTGAGCACATAGAGGAGATCTTCCGACTGGCAGAGATACCAGTTCGGCTTCACATTGAGGCAGCGGGCATCCAGATACAGGATTTAGCCCGTGCATAGTACCAGACTGATCCCAGAGTGGGGGTGGAGGGCCAGACTTGGGCCCAGTTCAAGGAGCTGTTCAAGGAGCAGTTCTTCTCCGATGTAGCCTTGGGTGGGATCGAAGCGCAGTTCGAGGCTCTGGTTCAGGGGAACCAGACAGTTGCTGAGTATGCCGGGGAGTTCTGCCGACTGGCCCGGTTTATTGATGATCTGACGGAGAAGATCAAGGCGAGGAAGTTTCGTCGAGGTTTGACTAGGAAGATTCGGTCCCTGACCAAGAGAAACCGGAATGCTACTTTTGCTAAGATTTATTCTGGGGCCATGGCGGCAGAGGACGACCTGGGACTGAGGCAGAAGAGAGGTCACGACTTTCAGTCAGGCAGTAGCAGTCAGGGGCAAGCCAAAAGGCCTTATTTCCAGTAGCAGTTTCAGCAGCAGAGGCCAGTACAGCAGTTTCAGCAGCAGGGCCGTGTACCTTTCCAGCAGGTGCAGCACTAGCAACAGAGAGGACAGCAGGCACCTCGTCAGTTAGTCATTTATGCCTTCTGCAAGAAGCCGGAGCACATGATCCATGAGTGCAGGAAGAAGCTAGGCAAGTGCCTACTTTGTGGTGCTGGAGATCACCAGTTGAGGGACTGCCCAGGGGCTTTTGGACGAGGACAGCAGGGAGGTGGAGCCAAGGCTCCAGCAGGCCAGCAGAGGGGACCAGCCCTGCAGACCCAGCAGCAGAGGTTCCAGCAGCACCAGCAGCAGGCACGGGGTGTACAGCAGGGGCGAGCTTTTGCCATGACAGCTGAGGATGCTGAGGTCATCGGAGAGCTGATAGGAGGTTCGGTTCTTCTCGACTCCCTTCCAGCATTTGCACTCTTTGATTTTGGGGCTTCCCACAGCTTTGTGTCTGTATCATATGCTATTAGACACAGTTTGGTTTCTGAACCATTGCCTAGGACCTGCAAGATCACGACCGGGGGTGGGGTCATCATCGTGAGTGATGTTTGCAGAGGGCGGAGTGTTATATTGGGAGGCCGAGAGTTGAGAGTGAGTTTACTCGTCATGCCATTACCGAACTATGATATAGTATTAGGTATGGACTGGCTGAGTAGACACCACGCCCGCATTGATTGTCGTGGGGGTAGAGTTTTGTTCGGAGTGCCAGGAGAGCCAGAGTTTGAGTACACCCGACGGTAGGTAGAGCAGGACGGCAGAGTCTTCTATGGAGCATCAGTCGAGGAGCAGGTGGCTCCGCATCCCTTGATCGCAGAGTTTATGGACGTGTTCCCAGAGGAGTTGCCAGGGCTTCCACCGGACAGAGATGTGGAGTTCTCGATAGACTTGGTTCCCGGTACGGAATCGATCTCCCAGTATGTCTATCGAGTGAACAACAGCGAGTTAGTGGAGCTGAAGAAGCAAGTGGATGAGCTGCAGGACAAGGACTTTATTCGCTCGAGTTCTTCACCTTGGGGTGCACCGGTACTCTTCGTACCCAAGAAGGATGGGTCGGTATGTATGTGTATCGACTACTAGGCACTCAACAACCTGACAATCAAGAACAGATACCCACTGCCGCGGATCGATGATCTGTTTGATCAGTTGAGCGGAGCTCGGGTGTTCTCCAAGATTGATTTGAGGTCAGGTTATCACCAGGTGAAGGTGAAGAGGGAGGATATTCCTAAGACCGCCTTCAGGACGCGGTACGAACAGTTTGAGTTATTGGTTATGCCGTTTGGGCTAACCAATGCACCAGCAGTGTTTATAAATCTAATGAACAAGGTGTTCCACCAGTACTTGGACAAGTTCGTGGTGGTGTTCATTGATGATATCTTGATATATTCCAAGACAGAGGAGGAGCACGAGGAGCATCTGCGGATAGTGCTAGAGACTCTTAGGCGGGAGCAGCTCTATAGGAAACTCTCCAAGTGTGAGTTTTTCTTGGACCAGGTGGACTTCTTGGGGCATGTGGTGACTGGAGATGGTATCTCAGTTGACCCCAAGAAGATTGTAGCAGTTGAGGCTTGGACAGCGCCGACTTCAGTGGCAGAGATCAGGAGTTTCCTGGGGCTGGCAGGATACTATAGGAGATTTGTGCAGGATTTCTTCCGGGTTGCAGAGCCGTTGACACGGTTGACCCGGAAGGATACTGAGTATGTTTGGTCAAAGGAGTGTCAGGCAGCTTTTAATGAGTTGAAGAAGCGGCTTACGACAGCTCCGATTCTGACATTGCCTTCAGGATCGGGTGGTTTCACTATTTATAGTGATGCTTCAGGGAAGGGGCTGGGTTGCGTCTTGCAGCAGCATGGGAAGGTGATTGCCTATGCTTCCAGGCAATTGCGACCCCATGAGAAGAACTACCCTACCCATGACCTGGAGCTGGCAGCGGTGATTTTTGCTTTGAAGTTATGGAAGCACTATCTGTATGGCGAGAGGGTGGAGATCTTCACAGACCACAAGAGCTTGAAGTACGTGTTCACTCAGAAGGAGTTGAACATGAGGTAGCACAGGTGGCTTGAGCTGATGAAGGACTTTGATATCGCGCTCCAGTATCACCCGGGGAAGGCCAACGTGGTTGCCGATGCCTTGAGTAGGTATCCGACAGCCATGTGTTTGACTATGGATCGGCACCTGCTTGCAGATTTGGAGAGCCTTGGGATTGAGGTAATCGTGCCCGGAGTGCAGATGCAGTTATGGGGCCTACAGATACAGTCAGACTTGATGGACAGGATCAAGGTGGCATAGTTTGATGATGTGGCTCTGCGGAGTATCCGAGAGCAGATCAGTATGGGAGTGCAGGATATTGAGTTCTCACTTGCAAAGGATGGTGCCCTGAGGCACGGTGCCAGGTTATGTGTGCCTAGCGGGGAGCTCAGAGAGCAGATTATGCAGGCGGCTCACAGATCGCAGTACTCTGTACATCCTGGTGCCAACAAGATGTATAGGGATCTGCGAGAGCATGTCTGGTGGTACGGAATGAAGAGGGAGGTGTCCAACTTCGTAGCTAGATGCTTGATCTGTCAGCAGGTCAAGGCTGAGAGGCAGAGGCCTGGAAGATTATTGCAGCCGCTACCCATTCCAGAGTGGAAGTGGAAGCATATTACCATGGACTTTGTATCAAGATTGCCCCGTACACCAGGAGGAAAAGACGCGATTTGGGTCATCGTTGACAGGTTGACCAAATCAGCCCACTTCTTGCCATTCAAGGTGGGTACGTCTACAGAGAGGCTGGCAGAGTTATATATGAGACAGATAGTCAGGATTCACGGAGTTCCCGTCAGCATAGTCTTAAATCGGGATAGCCACTTTACTTCCCATTTTTGGAGGAGTCTGCAGACTAGCTTGGGCACTCAGCTCAAGTTTAGTACCGTATACCACTCCCAGACGGACGGACAGTCAGAGAGGACTATTCAGACGCTTGAGGATATGTTGCGGACGTCCGTCCAGGATTTTGGAGGTTCCTGGGAGGATTACCTGCATTTGGTGGAGTTTGCTTACAATAACAGTTTTCAGGCCAGCATTAAGATGTCACCGTTTGAGGCTCTGTACGGGCGTAGGTGTCGTACACCCTTATCTTGGGATGACGTTGGAGAGCGAGCTTTACTGGGACCAGAGATGGTTGTTGACGCAGCCGAGAAGGTGAAGCTCATCAGGGACAGACTTCGTATGGCGCAGGACAGACATTGGCACTGGGCCGATAGCCACCGGAGGCCGCTGGAGTTTGAGGTACAGTTTTAGAGTAGGATTAGAAGTAGGTTGTATTTTTATTTTGTTTGATTGATCATGTTTGATTTTTAGTAACTTGAGACCTTGCTTGTGATTAGGTTGGAGACATGATTTTTCTGCGGATATCTCCGACTCGTGGTACGATACATTTTGGTGGAGGTGGGAAGCTTAGTCCGCGCTTCATCGGCCCTTTCGTCATCAGCGGGAGAGTCGGTGACGTGGCATACAGGCTAGACTTGCCACCTGCACTAGTGGGCGTCCACAACGTATTCCACGTATCACAGCTGAGATGGTACGTGGCTGACCCTAGCCATGTGCTCGATCACTCAGAGATAGAGGTTGGACCTACTCTCAGTTATCCAGAGCAGCCTGTGGAGATTCTGGATCCCCGAGAGAAGGTATTGAGGAACCAGGTGATACCCTTGGTACGCATCGCATGGAGGCATCATTCTCCAAGAGAGTTGACCTGGGAGCGGGAGGATGAGATGCGCGAGCGGTACCCCTATCTTTTTGGACCTTGAGGTATACTTTCTATCCTTCTCAGCAGTTTAGTTTCGCCTTTAATTTCGAGGACGAAATAATTTTAAGGGGGGTAGATTTATCACTGCCACTTTTCTAGCTTGAGGGTATTTTGGTCATTTTCAAAATTTTGGATTTATTTTGGGATTTTATTATTAAATATATTTAATATGATTTTTAGTGATTTTTGGTAGAATTGTTTTTGACCCTATAGTTGACTTTGACTAGTGATGACTAGGAGACTGTCCTATTGGCTAACCTAGGTCAAGACATCTTGGTCAGGTTAAGAAACCCTAGTGTGACCTAAGTTAGTGATTTCAAGTTCATTAGAATTGATTTGGGGCAAATTGGAATTTGTTTGGTCTAGGAATGGCTTGTGAAGTCACAAGTCATAATCATGGCTTAAACTAATTAGGACTCAACCAACTAGGAAAAACCTAGCCCTAGGGCCCTATGGCCGGCCACATGACAGCCCCCCCTATATATACTCTCCTAGGAATTAGGGCTAGCCTCTTTCTTAGGGTTTATGCAACCTTTTAGAAAGGGGTAAGTTCCATCTTCACAAATTCATAATAAATCCATTTCAAGTCCTTTTTCCCTCAACAAATTGCAATAGGCTCTAAATCTTGTGTTCTTGCTGTTGGTAATAAATTTTGACAGGAAGAAAACAATTTGGAGAGCTTTGGTGGGTTGAAGGATTCTTCTCTTTGGAGCTTTTTGGGAGATTGAACACCTATAGGTAAAATCCTATCCATAGCTCCTAAAATCTGGTAAAAATCATTTCTAGGTTGCCCTAACCCTAGCCTAACTATAGGAATAGGGTTTCCTAAATTTTCGTGTCGTTTCGTGTCCATTCTGGACACGTATCAGTGTGTGCTGCTAAGTGTTTGATGAAATGCCCCAATGGGCATTTCGTGTGTATTTTGGATTTGTGTTTGAATAGGATTTTAGGTCTTGGACTCGCTTACACGTTCCTGAAGGTTGTGTCGAGTTTTCGTGTCGTGTCGAGTCGTGTCGGGCAAGTGTACACGCTGTCGTGCACACGCGCGTGCGGGCACTGTGCATGCCCTGCACTTCGGGGGACACGGCACCTAGGACACGCCACCTCGACACGCGAGACTTAACGTGTAGCTAGGGGCTGACACTGACACGGGGCTACCCAATTTTTAGAGCCCCACGTGTCGTGTCGGACATCCACGAGCGTGCGTACGGGTTTTGCACTGTTTCAGTGGCTGTCACTTTTAGCCACTGATACGCTTGTCCCGTGTCTTACACACGCAACGTGGACACGTGTCAGGGTTTCCTATCCCTAGCCCTGCACTAGGTCAACCCTGGGACACAACCACGTGGGTTGTGTCGTGTCGTGTCGTGTCGTGCACACGAACGACGTGAACACGTGCACGAGGAACAGCCTTCTGTGCACTGTTTTGTGTGGTTTTGAACTGGACACGTTTGTGTCCACTTTTGTGGACACAAACAAATTGCAGAGCATGTACATGATGTGTTTAATTATTACCAACCATTTAATTCCTATTTTAAATTGATTTTCCTTGTTAATTCTTGAATTCCTTTTTTTCCAAAACTGTGAAGTATTCACTGTTACTGTTTTTGTTCCAGTTTTAAAAATTGAACTTTGGACATCAATTTAACCTATTAAACACTGTTGTTTACATGTAATTAAACCTATAACTTGTTCTCCTATATTGATTCTATTGGTGTGTCGAATTTGGTTTGAAATGGAGGTGGTTTGGATACAAAAACTGAGATATCTCATTTTTGGACTGTTAGATATTTTTTTGATTCATGAATGTTAAATCTGAGATTCATTTGGACTGTTAAACTCTTATTTGGTTTACTGTCATTGAAACCTGAGTTTGTTGTGTTCCAGTTTTTGAAAATTGGAAAGTTTATGAGGTTAACAGTTTTCAAATTCTCCTATGTTATGTTTTTATTGACAGTGATTCTCTCTTATTACATCTCAATTCCTGAGATGTACCACAACCTGAGAACAGGATATTAGTTGGTTGACTGACTTGAGTGTGTGTCAACCTGGGAGTTAACTTCCATTCACTGTTAAGTGATTTTATTGCACTGATTTTGGGTTTTGTTGAACTGTTGATTCAATATATCAATCTGAGTTGAGTTGTTAACTGTTATGAAATGGGGTTTTTAGTTAATAGATCAAATGAGATTGAGTTTCATGAACTGTTTATGTTGTTTATAACTGAATCATAAGAATATAATATGGTGATTGACCTGAGTTTTATCACAGGACTGTTTTCATTATTAAACTGATATTTTGGCCTTGTTGGTGTGTTGAGTTCAAACTGAGATTTAAAGGGTTAGGCAAAAACTGGAAGTGTTGGACTGTTTTGTACTGTTGTCACTCACTGTAACATGTTCACATCACTATCACAACACTCTTCATATACACTAGTGTATATTTTGTTCCTCTATCACACCCTCTCTCCCTACCTATGTATATAATATAGGCTTTGTGACAATGATTAGTTTCCTATATATATGTGAATGTATGTGCCTTGTGATATTTAGTCCTATACATATATATTAGTTAGATACATAATGTGTGATATGTATATATATATTGGGTATATATATGGTGTCTTGATATGTGGGGTGGTGATATGTGTTATAGAGTAAGGGGAATACCTTTTGATGCAAGGTATTATACATATATGTGTTATGTGCAGATAGCCTAAGGGTTTTGATTAGCTATAGAGGTTGTCTTGGTAGTTGTGTTATGGTAGATTAGTCATGGTGTGGACTAGTTAGTCATATTATAAGCCTAGAATAGTTTGGTATTGCCTAGATTAGTCTAGAAAGCCTAGAATAGTCTTGCTAGACATAGTTTAGACTAGTTTGACCTAGATTAGACTTGGTTGACCTAGTTTGACTTCTAGGGTTGGCCAGAGTTGACCAAAAGTTGACTTTGGTCTAGATTGACCTAGATTCATGTAGAACGTATTGTAGTGCATTACATTTCTATTCTGGACTTGTTGTGACTCGTACTGTTCTAAATAGGAGCCAGACACCACTCCTCGGACAGTACTTTCATCTCGGACTTTCAGATAGCAGGCGAGTACATTCTCTGATCTTTTCATACCTGTCTGGATATATTCATGCTCTAGATTACTTTACATGATGCTGACACGTATCTTCACGGATTAGTACTATATGGATCCCTTCCTGAGATGTTATCCCTCTACGGGTGCATCGGGTATTTCATGCTCATGTACTTTATCATGTGCATCAGGTACTCCTTGTACTCGTACTAGTTCATGTTATTACATGTTCTCATGTACTTTCATGTGCTTATCACGTGCCTCATGTACTACTTATTACATGAGTTCACGTATCTTAGTTGTATTCATGTGCTTATGACATAACTTGAACGGATCCTTGTGTATTGATTGGGGCGGGGTGAGTAGAATTGGTTATGTGGACACAATCTCCAGTAGGTATTCATGTGCTCCTTATTTGTATTCATGTGCCCCTAAGCCGTTTACATAACCATATTGTGCTCTAAATCACGTAGTCACTTACAGTCTTTACTATCATGTATCTATTTCCAGTTACAAAATATCTTCTGTTTTACTTGTACTTCCATTCAGCATTTCCTGTATTTTACTCTATTGCAATGATTTATACTCCTAACCTGATATGAACTGTTGAGAGATATGTGCTCGTTCCCGTCCTGACTGGACATGTTGAAATATTACAGAGGACGAGAATGAGGCGCTCTGCCCTACTTACTACGGTGCCACACTAGATGAGTGCCCGGATTCAGACCAGCAGCAGGATCCATTAGCAGTAGACGACACTCCATTAGTTTAGGATTGTCTTACTATTTTGGATTACTGTATTAGACTTGAGATATTCTGAGATGTATTATTTTAGACACTTAGTTCTGGATTGTATCTCTGTGTTTCTCTGTTCTAGATATGGTTATCTTCATTATCTTTCCATCTTACCTGTTCTACCTTAGCTGTGATTGAGTTTTATATTCTGTTATGTCACCCCCATTCGGGGAGTATAACTGCTATTACTTCAGTTGTTAGATGTTGTGACCTAGGACAGCGTTCTACCGCCGACTCTGCGGCGTAGGTTAGACGTACCCACGTCTCGTGCCCTTACTCTAGGGTGCGGGTCGTGACAACTTGACCATGCCCTCTAGGTACGGGCCCCCTCTGCTGAAAATTCCTCTCCCTGCTCTGGATCAGGGCTTGGGCTTGAGCATACTTTTGCGGTCTCTGCTGCTGGAATGCCTGGGCCTACATCGGCAATGGCCTCGGGAACGGGTACTGCAGCTGCTGCTGCTGCTGGACTGGTGCTGGTCCTCTAATTGAAGGACTAGAGAAGGCCGATGAACTCCCCCTGTTCGGGCAATTCCCAACCCTGTGGTCCGGGGCACCACAAACCAAGCCTAAACCCTGTGCTCTGCGACACTCTGATACCACATGTCCTGGCTTCCCGCAGTGTGAACATCCTACCGTAGAAGACTGCTTCTGCTGCTGAGGATGCGTCGGGGTGGAATACTGAACAGACGTCATTGAGGCCGCCCGCCTCGGAGCTCCAATGGTCAAAGCCCTGGATGCCGGGGCTGGTGCTGATGACTGATTCATCTGGCTATGAGATCGCTTTCGACCTCGGGTCCTATCTACGATCCTCTGGGAGGTATACTCATGCCTTCAGGCTGCTCTCAACACTGCATCAAAAGTCTGATGCTCAAACTGCTCTACCGCTAATAAAATCTCTAGGTGGAGCCCCTGCTGGAACCGCTGGGCTCTATCAAACTCGGTCGCCACTAAGGTGGGAGAAAACTAACTAAGCCTGGAGAACTCGGCCGCATATTCGTCGACCGTCATGTCCATCTGCTCCAGATTGGTGAACCTCGTCTGTAGATCGTACCGAGCTACAGCATCAAAGTACTTGGTCTGGAATCTTTTCCTGAATACTGCCCAGGCAATAGGGGCCACTAATCCAATAGCCTGTGCCGTCCACCAGCTGCGGGCAAGATCTAGTAATTGTAGGCACACTAAGGCCACCTTCTTGATCTCTGGGGTCCTGGCTGCTTCTAGAATCACCTTTGTGTCCTGAAACCAAGCATCAGTAGCGATAGCATCTTCGCTACCATCAAAGAATGAAGGGTTCAAGCGCTTGAAGCTGTTGGCCGCGCTGTTACCCTGATGACCTCCTCTGGTCAAAGCATCTGCTACCGCCTGGAGCAAGGCATCTCCGCGACGATCCTGGAAAGCTAATAGGGACCTGATGAGACCCACCAAAGTGCCATCATCAGGCTCTGCAGGTTGGACGGGCTGAACTGGTGCCTCTCCTCCAGTAGGCACGACTCTGGAGGCTACTCCTGAAAGCTGGGCTTGATCTTCATGTTGCTGCTGGTCCGCGGAAGGTGCTCCGCCTTGCTGATCGGTAGGTCCAGGAACAATGTCGCTGAAGACGACGATATAGGAAACAGTAAAGAAGGACCAGGACAGATCAATGATACAAGCATCTGATCATGTCAAGATTCTCAGGATTTGAAGATACGAGCAGAGATCAAGGGCGAGTACTGATTGAGACATCTATTCGATAAACCCTCACATATCTTGATTTACAAGACCTGCATGGGCCACCACTTAAACCATGTAACGCCCCAGAACCAGAATACTGGAGAGCGGGGGCGTACATAGCCAGCTATGTATATTGAAGTGCAACCCACCTCGCTATACGGTCAAGGCTGTCTATATATATGAGGGTTTAACTACAAGCCAACAGTCTCCTATGGTCGGGAACGAGCCTATTGTCTCAATATCAAGCAAGCAATAATAGTTACAAGATGTCAGAGCACCAAATATATAATAGCAAGGCGTCCTATACATTACATATTGGATGATCATGAAGCTAGTCATACAAAATTTCAAGACTAGCAAGAGTTCAGTCGTACATGATCAACCCTAGGATATGTCAATCATGTTACAGCTCGTAGGCAGACAGTAAGTAAAGGTGCAATACGAGCTAACACGTGCTCGCCGGCTAAATGCCTCAAAAGAATAATTTTTTACAATAAAATAGGAGGACAAAAAGAAATCCAGAAATTGCCAGGGTTACGCCTGGTGGTCACCATCTGGCTGGAAGACATGTGGATCCTCTTGTGCTGCTCCGATATCTGGCCACACAAAACCAGCCGGGTCAGACCCCAGAAAGAGCAAGCGCCACAAAGGAGGCTTCACTTAGGAACTAAAACCAGCAAATCACAATAGAATATTAAAGATAATAAATAAAGAACTGATAATAATAGAGATAACAACAGTAAACTGAGTACGAGAAAACCATTCTAGTAGCCAGGTCACAACCCTTAAACCAAACAAGGACCAGGGTTGCATCCCTTCACCTGAATAGAAACCCGTCTCAAATACTATTGGTAAGGTAGCAAGACAAGAACGAAGAGAGGACACAGAACTGTTCCGGGAGCCAGGCTACAACCCTTAAACCAAACAAGGACCGGAGTTGTAACCCTTCGCCTGAACAGAACTGGACCCCTAATCTTTATTGTTAAGGCCAGTATAAATAATCATGATATTGAAGTAAGGTGAAACATGACGAACAGGGCAAGAGGTGCAATACGATAATAAACGAAGAGAGGACACAGAACTGCTCCGGGAGCCAGGTTACAACCCTTAAACCAAACAAGGAGCGGGGTTGTAATCCTTCGCCTGAACAGAACTGGTCCCCTGATCATTATTATTAAGGCAAGCATAAATAATCATGTCTTGTCATAATCTTGCACAGGATCAGGACAAGTCGGAGATGGGCTAGACTTCATTCAATCAATCACGGCTAAGCAAAGAGTGCGGCTTGATACTTTAACTAACTAGGGTTATCACAGACCTAGTTACTAGCAAGATGCAACGAGATTATCCCAACAGCCACAAGCCCTGCAGACCATCCAGGTTATCCTGGTCGAATGTCCATTTATGAAGGATGCAACATGTGACAGTGTGCTGGAAATGTGCCCTACTCGTCGGTAGGCTACAAATCCACTTAGTGCGCCCAGATAACAGGATTGCCTGTAGCTGGAAAATCTCTGTATGACTACTGAATTATTCTACTTTATTAGCCTTAGTCAATTTTGTAGGTATCCCTGACCGTGGTACTCAGGGATCCCCATCCTAGACATGATGCAAGACAGTACCAGTTTATTGTACAAACATAATCGCCTACGGTATCAAGGTCATTCATACTTGTCATGTCGTGCTAGCTGTCGTAACAGCATATCGAGGTGTATCATGTCAGGGTTACTTATCAAGAGTGTGCCACGATGGGCCACTATCAAGCCATGTTACTTGTCAATCATTCTTGTCGTGAGTGTGCCACAACGGACCACTGTCGTATTTTATCCTTACATCATCATAAATGAGAAAACTTACATAAATAGTTAGTAACATATTCTGGAAGCCAAGGAAAAGATCTACAACTTTTATGTTGGGAGTTGGGAGAAATTTTGGCTATAAATCAGCCAAATATGACAAGAAAAACAACCAAATTAGACACTATGCGGCCAAGGGTGAATTGGGAGCTTATGCGGCAGTAGATGGGTACTCATCTATGTGGCTGAGTAGATGGGTACTCATCTATGCAGCTGAGTAGATGGGTACTCATGCGACTGAGTTGATGGGTACTCATCTGTGCGGCTGAGTATATGGGTACTCATGCGGCTGAGTAAATGGGTACTCATCTATGCAGCTGGGTAACTAGAATTCTATACGACTGAGTAGATGGGTACTCATCTATGCGGCTAAGTAGATAGGTACTCATACGGCTGAGTAGATGGGTACTCATCTATGCGGCTGGGTAAACAGAATCCCATGCGACTGAGTAAATGGGTACTCATCTATGCGGCTGAGTAGATGGGTACTCATGCGGCTGAGTAGATGGGTACTCATCTTCTCCGAAAATCTGAGAAGCATGGCCATAGAACCCATAGCTTCCAAGCTCCATAAAACCTTCATTATAAGTCCAAATCCGAACTTCCATAGGTCAAAATGGGGTTAAATGATATTCTCTACAACATGGAACCATCAAAACTTGGAAATAACAATGCTAAGTAGATCAAAACCCAAGAAATTTGAAAATAATATAAACTTAGATATACACAAATTGAGCCATGGAAATTAAAAATGCCAAGTACTAAAGTTGATGAAAACATAAAATATTATATTTTTATCCCTTAATGTTCACCATTTTATGATCATTTTATGACTAAAGGTACTAATTCTATTTATATTTTACTCTAGGATGCATTTGGAGACACTATGTGCAAAATAGAGCTAAAATACAATTCTGGACAGTTTTGACACCTTTCACCAAAATGAGCATAACTTCCTCATCCGAATAGCAATTGAGGTCCTTCAAAATGATTCGAAAAGCTAAACAGAGGGCTACAACTTTCACATTTTGTGATTTTCGAGATTCTGGCTGCATCATGGACAAAATCAGGCATGAAGTCAGGTCAAAGATGCTGTGAACAGAATTAGGAGCCAAAATAACCATTTTTGTACTTGCTTTATGACTTAGTCTTTTTTGGTTTGAGAAGTTGTAACCTTTAGAGGATATGTGGGAGATATTGTGGGCTTGAAAAAACTAATTTATGGTGTATAAAAGGGGTAGAAATCATGAGAAGAAAGAACACACAACACAACTCTTCTTCGCTTTCTCCAACTTTTCTTTTCAAGTTTTGAAGAACATGTTCGGCTAAAGTCGTGTTGGTCGAAGTGTACGGATGCCTCAGAATCAATAAAAACTTGTGAGATCTAATTTATGTTTATTTGTTTGATTTATAATTTGAGTATCAAATGTTTTCTTATGCATATTTCATGATTATCTTGTTTAATTACTAGGATGCATACTAGTTTATTACTCTTGATATTCTACTGCTAAATTAGATATCGAATCCGGAATTGTTCGATCCCTCTAATTTGTGAAGCAACCAAGATTTAGTAAATTACTGCTTTGTATTATTAAATCTTAGGAAGAAACCATTCGACAAAATTAAATGCAACCGCTTGTGCTTGTGTTATTTTGTTTCATCGATCTCATTAAGTTTATTACGCTACTAAATTAAACCTTTAGCGCTTGTCTGAGGTTGTTTAGTAGTTAAGGTTAATTAGGTCGCTTGTTTCTAATTAATTGTGGCTAAAGGAGATAGGAAATAATTCCAACGATGAATATTCATAATACAAATCAATAAATATTTGCATCTATGATCAGTTTCAAGATTCCGATGGTAGAAATAGACTTAGACCAACATTTGTTATTTTGATTTATTTTCATATTCTACTTTCTCTTTTTCATTTTCTTTCATTTTATTCATCTCCCCCTTTTATTATTCACATAGTACAAATCTAAACTAATTACTCTCTGTGGAAACGATCCTTACTCCACTACTACATTTTTAAGAGTAAAGGTTTTATTTTTGGGTGCCTACGACAGCACACCAAATTTTGGCGCCGTTGTCGGGGAATAATTTTTGTTAATGTTTGTGCTTTTGTGATTTTTATTTTGTTCTTTTATTAAAATAATTTTTTCTATTAGCAAAAAAAAAAATTAACAGGACATGATGACCAATTCTCAACAATTTGGCACTTGGCTGGATCTTCCATCTAGGCACGCAAACGAGATAAATATTTCTTCTCTTCAACAACAAATTGCTAGTTTAACTTCTCTTGTTCATCAAATGGTTGTAGGTGGTAACATGCAAACAACAATGGCTTGTGAGATTTGTTCAATAGTAGGGCATCCAACTGATGATATGTGTCCAATACTTGAAGACGAGCCCAATGTAACTCAAAATTTTCCAAGTTACCAGCAGTACAAGCAACCATATCTCCATGAACAACAATCGAATCAAACTTCTAATCCTGGTATGTCTCTAGAAGATATTGTTAAGTCTATTGCCACTAATACTTTACAATTTCAACAGGAGACAAGGGCCAGCATCCAAAGTCTGAATAATCAAATGTGTCAAATGGCTACAACAATTAAAAAGTTGGAGGCACAAAGTTCGAAAAAATTATCATCTCAAATAATAAATCCAAAAGACAATACAAGTGCAATCATTTTGATAAATGATAATGAGGTGGACATTCTAGCAGAAGAAGCACCAAGGTCATCAAAACAGGAAGAAGAGAAAAATAGCGTTGCAGACACGAACATTCCTAGTGACGATGTGGTACCAAATGCAGAAGAAATTTTTGAACTTAATGGCAAAGATGGATTAGATATTGCCATTAGTCAGCATCTCACGAAAGAGAATGAGGAGTTAGCCTTGAGTAATAATTTGCATAAAATTGTTGCAGGGTTGAATAATTTTATAAAAAGACAACAATCAGGTAACATTCCTTATATTTTATTATCAATTTTTAATAAGATGTTTTTACCCTCTATTTTGCAGGCCTCCATTCAAGATGTAAAATCTTTGCGTAGTAGTCTCAAGTGTGCATAGAGTCGAGCCAACGACATATTAAACAAAGGCGCTGCTTGGGAGGCAACCCAAGGGGCGTTTTTCATATTCTTGCATTTTTTTTTTCATTTTTGTCTTTTCTTTGCATTTACACTTTCATTGGTGACAATGTCAGTTTTAATTGTAGGTGAGGATATTTATGTTTGGTAATTTTTTTTAAAATAAATGAATTTAAAAATAAAATTAATTTTTTGTTCTTAATTTATTTTCAAAAAAAAGGGACATTTGTTCTTATGTTTTTCAATAATTTATGGTTGTGTATGTCATGAGGAAGATTTAACTAAGTAAAAAAAAATTCATAACATGATTGAATAAATACTCTTTTCAACTTAGAATTAATTAGTATAGTTATTTTCCTTGAGAATGGTTGTGACTAAATTTGGTAGACAAAAGCCGGTGAGGTTTTGAGCCTTTAGACTGACACATCAGTCTTACTATTTTCTTTGATGAGAGATATTCTTCCGTTGACTTGTTTCTCTAGAACTTGCTTTGATTCTCTTCAAGGTCACATCAACATATGCATACATAAACATGATTAAGGCGATTTTTATTTACGCTCTTAAGCCAAATAACCTTCCCTGAAATTATTTTTCCTTTGGTTGAAACCCTTTGAGCCTTATTGCTTCTATTTTTTGAACCCATATTACATGCTTTAACCTGAAAAATATCCTTACCTAGGCCAGAAAACTAGTGGAGCATTATGATATGTATGGGTGTATAAAAATAAGTGTGGGGGTACCTGAATTTCTAGTTGGGCTACATATTTTTATTCTCAAATTATTGAGTTTTATCATGAAACAAAATGAAAAAAAAGCAAAAAAAGGATGAAAATAAAAAAAAAGTGAGAAAAAGATGATGAGAAAAAGAAAGAAAAAAAAAGAAGTAATGAAAAAAAAAATGATGGAGGAATTTACTTTTGATATTCATTTTCATAATTCTTCCTCCAATTCCAATAAAGGGGTATGTTGAATGCTTTAAGGTCAATTTGAAGAAGCTAAATGGGGTGATTGGTTTTATATATTTTATATATACGAGCTTGAGTTAAATCATTTTTGCTCCACTAGTTTAGATGGCTTTTGAGCTACACTCCCGAAATATATCCTACCTTAATCCTAAGCCCCGCTACAACCCATAAAAAGTTCTTATGATTTGTGTTATGCATGTGATCCAAGTGGTGGAGAATGAGAAGATATGCAAGCTTATGGTAGATCATTTCTATTGGAATGAATTTGAGCGAAACACACACCCTTCAAATATACGAGAGTTGAGTATTTATTCCCGTGAGGGTCTACCAATTTAGTTTGCTCTACTTTCAAGTGAAAACACTTACTAAGGAATTAGAAGTTGTCTAAGAATATAATTTCATGATATGTTATGAGTTTTGAACAACTATTTTATTCTTGATTTATGGTATTACACAACCTTGATTTTGTTTTGGAAAATAAATAAATTAGAGTTTTGTCCGAGGACGAACAAAAGTTTAGTGTGGGGGTATTTGATGAGAACATAAAATATTATATTTTTATCCCTTAATGTTCACCATTTTATGATTATTTTATGACTAAAGGTACTAATTCTATTTATATTTTGCTCTAGGATGCATTTGGAGACACTATGTGCAAAATAGAGCTAAAATATAATTCTGGACAGTTTTGACACCTTTCACCAAAATGAGCATAACTTCCTCATCCGAATAGAAATTGAGGTCCTTCAAAATGATTCGGAAAGCTAAGACAGAGGGCTACAACTTTCACGTTTTGTGATTTTCGATATTCTGGCTGCATCCTGGACGAAATCAGGCATGAAGTCAGGTCAAAGATGCTGTGAACAGAATTAGGAGCCAAAATAACCATTTTTGTACTTGCTTTATGACTTAGTCTTTTTTGGTTTGAGAAGTTGTAACCTTTAGAGGATATGTGGAAGATATTGTGGGCTTGAAAAAACTAATTTATGGTGTATAAAAGGGGAAGAAATCATGAGAAGAAAGAACACACAACACAACTCTTCTTCTCTTTCTCCAACTTTTCTTTTCAAGTTTTGAAGAACATGTTCGGCTAAAGTCGTGTTGGTCGAAGTGTACGGAAGCCTCAGAATCAATAAAAACTTGTGAGATCTAATTTATGTTTATTTGTTTGATTTATAATTTGAGTATCAAATGTTTTCTTATGCATATTTCATGATTATCTTGTTTAATTACTAGGATGCATACTAGTTTATTACTCTTGATATTCTACTGCTAAATTAGATATCGAATCCGGAATTGTTCGATCCCTCTAATTTGTGAAGCAACCAAGATTTAGTAAATTACTGCTTTGTATTATTAAATCTTAGGAAGAAACCATTCGACAAAATTAAATGCAACCACTTGTGCTTGTGTTATTTTATTTCATCGATCTCATTAAGTTTATTACGCTACTAAATTAAACCTTTAGCGCTTGTCTGAGGTTGTTTAGTAGTTAAGGTTAATTAGGTCGCTTGTTTCTAATTAATTGTGGCTAAAGGAGATAGGAAATAATTCCAACGATGAATATTCATAATACAAATCAATATATATTTGCATCTATGATCAGTTTCAAGATTCCGATGGTAGACATAGACTTAGACCAACAATTGTTATTTTGATTTATTTTCATATTCTACTTTCTCTTTTTCATTTTCTTTTATTTTATTCATCTCCCCCTTTTATTATTCACATAGTACAAATCTAAACTAATTACTCTTTGTGGAAACGATCCTTACTCCACTACTACATTTTTAAGAGTAAAGGTTTTATTTTTTGGTGCCTACGACAGCACACCAAAAGTGTTTTAGAATACTATGAAGAAGAGAATGGAACAATAAAATTTGTGTTTCTCTATGAAGCAAGATGCACTTTGCTAAGCCCTATCTCTCTCTCTCTCTCTGTGGTAGGTGAAGAAGTAATGGTGGAAAAGAAGAAGTAAATAAAGAGAGAGAATGAGGGAATGGGTTAATAAAGGATGATGGTGGTGGTAGGTAGGGGTTCCCCCTTGGTTCATGATGAACCAAGGCAACCCAAGCCTAGTCGAACCAACCCAAAATAAACCAAGCCATGAAATGCCAAGATAAGCCAAGCAAGAAATCATGCAATACAAGAAAGTATGTACACGTATTCCAAAATACGTAATACGAACTATAGGCATTACAGGGGCAGGGACTCGACTTCGGGGCCAGCGCTAGGGAGGCCTGCGCCAATGGCTTAGCAAACATGGACCAAGGTGGTATGCCCAAAATAGCGCCAGAGGTGACAGATTGACCATGCGCCAAAGGAGTAGAAGGTGGCACAATGCTCAAAAGAGCACTGACCAGGACGTCCGTGGGTCCGAGACCAAGGTGCGCAGCCAACAGATGCGTCAAAGGGATCCACGCCACCTGGTATATCAGTAGTGAATGGCACAGGAGAAGTGAGAGACAACGGGTTTGAATTTGAAAGGGATGGGTTCAGGCGGGTGTTGTTGGGCTTGAATTCGGCTTGAATCCCAAGGGGAAATCGAAAGGAAGCCTGCCACGACCACACACGGGGACGGAAGGCTCATCTCCGACTGAGGATGGGACTACTACGGCCGACGAGATGGAACGACGGACGGGGGATGATGTAGGGAGAAGGGGAGAGGCAGCGGTCGAAGTAACTGACGTGCCCCCGAGAAAGAGGAGGTCAGCGGGCCAAGGAGCCGCTGTGCCAGGCGAGTGGCAATTCAACGAGGGGACCATCGCGGCCTCTTCGCCCGGGAGGACACCGGCCATGAACGTGGAGGCACCGACACCTCACCACAACTGAACGGGGAGGAGGAGAAGAGAAAAATTGCGAGAACCGAGCACGCCCAGGAGGGTCCTCTACCGCTGGGAGGCAACCGGAGCCAGCCGGTGGCACCCAGGATCAGACCTCCATAATCGCCTCTGTGGGGAGCTGAGATAGTTATATATATATATATATATATATGTATATATATATATATATGTATATATATATATATATATGTATATATATATAAGATTTTAAATATTATTACTTTCTCTTGGCAAATAGGAGTAAAATTCTCATAGGGTTATAAAATCTCAACCCTTGGGCAATATGCACCAAGGGACAAGCAGACCACAAGTCAACG
Source organism: Iris pallida (assembly GCA_029216955.1). Taxonomy (NCBI): domain Eukaryota; kingdom Viridiplantae; phylum Streptophyta; class Magnoliopsida; order Asparagales; family Iridaceae; genus Iris; species Iris pallida. The sequence goes on along the minus strand of JANAVB010009198.1, from coordinate 5,270,091 downwards.
ACAACTATCAAGCTCTGATCTATCCTAGGAATTAAGGGAGGAACCAATTGTCCACCCCGTTATGACTCGAGTACTCTCAAGGACAAGGTAGCATACCGTCAGGGTTGGCACTGAGATTCAGAGGGCCATGGTCAAAAATTGAATATAAGACCTTGTTTTGTATAAAAAAATAATTCTATATCATAAATTAATGGTGCTAAGTTTAATTTATTTTTTCTTAAAAAAAAGGCTAATGTGTACAAGTAAAAATTAATAATGAAATATCGTTTAACTTTCATGTTTTAAAAGAATTGCATTGATCGAACGACTATAACATCGAAATATTTGAAATTACTACTCAAACCTACAAAATCTACATAAATTCATTTGCAGAAGAAGCTTGTTAGCAAAGAGAAGATGGAACATGTTAATCAAAATGTATATATAATACTAGCAAGATTTTTTTGATTGGACTACATTTTGGTTTGAATTATCTTTTTTTAACTCGTATTTTACTTGTTATGATTATGTTCAAAAATATACCAAGTTATTTTTTCCAAGTTCCAACCTTATATATATTTTTTGCAAATTTTACAGGTTTTTGGCATGCAAAAGCTATTTAAAAAAAACAAATTCAAATAATGTGCATCAAAAAAAAAATTTAAAACCACATTTATTCCAAAAAAAACTTTTGTTTTACTTGCTAAATAAAATTTTGTTCAACAATAGATCAAATTATTTCTCGAAGTATGTATTGTTTTCCAACAAAGGCCAGAGGTTTTTGGATATAAAAGCTATTTTCAAAAAAAATTAATAAATAAAGTAGAGATCAGAAAGGTTTAAACCTTGTACCTACCAACTAGAAAACAGACACTTTGCTACTTGAGCAACATTACTACATTATCATATTTAACTATGCATTATAAAAATATTGTAACAACGAACTTCAAAAACTAAGGGCCCTTTATGTTAGAGGGCCATGTTCAGTCGCTCCAAAGGAACATGCTGAGGGCTGGCCCTTCGTACCGTCCTCTTTATTCAATCATTTCCTTTTGAATTTAGGTTGTCTACTCGCTACCTTGATAGCCCAAACAAAATTAGCTTCCACAAGCATCCCTTTTAGAGAGGATTGCACTAATTCAAGAAGTGTCAAGTCATCAAGGAGAGCTCCTTTAGTCTTATATTGCACTTCATTAAGTTCTTTCTTCACAGTCTGACGCCGGAGGGAACTGTGGAGGGAACTACGTTGTAAGTCAAGGATGAGTGCGTCGTCTAGCAAGTTTGAAAGCGTCTCGGCTCAAGCACCATAAAAGCTTGTTGGTCCCCAATGTTATCAGCAATTGCCTTTGGCACCTTAGCTTCAGGGCCCATCCTATTACCCAAAACAGACCCCACTCCCTAGGTTCTGATACCTTTTGTTGCATTCCACCATCCCATGTATCCATATACTCCCCTTGGACTATTTCCACTTCCTCTATCGCATGCCTCATGTCGACCACTCCACCAAGCTTATTAGCTACCTCATGCATCTTGGCACCCTTCTTGGAAGGCCTGTCATTGTATGACAATAGATTGCCAGGGTATTGAGAAAGGATGTGGCCAAAGGTCTGACAGGTTCGAAAACCTAGTGAAATCCATTTATAAACATAATATCTTATGTCGAGAGCTCGATTTCAAACTTATCTAGTAAAGAGTCTATCATATTTATTTCTACGCAAACTTGAGCAAATGCCAACTTCTTCCTTCAAGATATATGGTAGTCGATTCGAAGTGGCTTTCCCTGGCCAACTTCATCATAGTTGAAAAGCTCTACAGTTGAGGGGAGAGCGATGGGAGTCGGATCCATAAGGATACCAAAGTTGTTGTATGATATTTGGAAAAATCAAATTCCTTTCTAAACGTTATTTCTATTAGCCTTTGATTACTCAATTGAATGGCTACTTAATTTTATAAATTGTGATAATCATTTCGTTTAAAATTGCTAAAGCACAACTCTATGTATTCTAGGATGAACATATACATGTAGCTGCACTTCAAGTCATTAAAGAGCCTAAAAGGCAAAAATGTGGTTCTTGACTATAAAAGCCATAAAAGAACTTTGCAGATCTCTTGATGAAGAGTTTGTTTAATCTTGACGAAGAATTCTCCTAGGATATTGATCCTAGTATCATCGAGGAGAGAGGTTTAAGCCCATAAGTAAGTCACCAGCAGTGGCAACCCAACCAAGTCTGGCTAGAGTTCCCAAAAAGCTGGTTCAATGGATAAAAATAAGCTAGAATCAGGTGACTAATATTGAACATTAACACTAAGATTAAATTCTGAAAATTAATTCCTAAGTAGTTGTACGAAGTTGCATAATGATACCCCATCCCTATGGTAACATTGTTCCTGTATGATTTAGTTAGGATAAGTTTTTAAACTCATAATAAGTCCAAGCATAATTATGCAGGGTTGACTCCAATCACCAACCCTTTAAGAACTTACCTATTTGAGAGGTCGTGAAGGCCGCGACTATGGGGCATGGCGATCCCATAAAACTCTAATGAATAAGGAATAAGTGCACATAGCCAATCAAAAGTGCCACCCCGATATACCTAAAACCCTCTAACATACTATGTGTACTATTTTCTGAATCTGGTTCAAGAATTCTGATTCAAGGCATAGTCCATCAAGCACTTCATTGGACAGAAAATAATCACTAAGTTAGATTGAAGGTTGTAGTTCATCTCATCTATATATAGTATTCATTTGTCCAAAAATTCTCTACTTTGATTCTTTTGAATATTGTTATCTTTATTTCAAATTTTGATTTTTAGGAGGGATTGTGGTATGATATTTGAAGAACCAAATTCCTTTCTAAATGTTATTCCTAATAGCCTTTGATTACTCAATTGAATGGATACTTAATTAGTAATTATACTCATATTAATTTTTATTAAACGAATATTATTTTTTTTGTTGAATATGGCTAGATTTATTAATTAGCTCTCTTAAATCCAATTCATTGTATATTAACCTTACCCGTTGGTTGGAGTGTATATATAGATGTCATTCAGCTGAGTGTGGGAGGGAGAATTACAACAAGTTCTATAGTATTTCTCTTTAAATTCTTTTATTATTGTTTCCTATTATAAAGTATCTCCTTCCTTCTTTCATTGTTTATTTCATTCCTCTCTGGGAAAAGCTAAGTTCGGTTCATTCTTCTGGAGTCGTATGCAATGACAGAAAGTCGGTAGCAAAGGGATTTTAACACTAGGAGGATCCGAGATAAAGTTTGCATATAGACCTCGAATAATTTCTTAAGAAAATGCTTCATATGAATGCATGACTTTTTCGTAGACCGGTAACTCTAACCCTTTATTATTTTGTTATTCTATATTCAGGAAGATAAAGAGAAATTTTTTAACAGAATCTAAACGATCTCTTTCAAATTAGTGGAAGGGTCCCATCTTCTGAAAACAACAAGCCTCCCCTAAACATCTAATGACCATTTCGAAGGACACTATTGAGGTCCTTCGCAAGTCCAAACTTAATGAAGCATAACCTATTATCTCTATAAAAAATTACCATGTAACTTTTAGGCTTCCACATTCTGAAGAAGAAGCCTCTGTCTGAGTTGACCGAAGAAAGACTTAGCACACATGATGTAGATGACGATGGTGTTCTTCCAGTATTCCTCTATTTCACCAAGGTCGTCCTTAGCTATCTGTCACAACCCATACCCGGTATAGGGGCATGAGTGCGTAACAGTACCCAGCCTATGCCGCAGAATCGACGGTAGAACGTTGTCTAGGTCGCTAACTAACTATCTCACACAATGATATAATATACCTGTCATAGATCTCAAATCTGAATGGAGGACAAGTAAATGATATGGTAAATACTCAATCACTGTCTAAAGCACGATAAGATAACAAAGAAGTCTAAACAACCATAAAGACTCAACAACAACTAAAATAATATCCAAAATCAAATCTCTAATACAATGTCAACATCTTCATCACAATACAAGCCAAAAGTCCTAACAATGAATCTAACATAATGCCAAAACTAGTACTAAGTCTCCTGGTGATCACTTCTGAGAATCAAGGCCCAAGGTAACTATCCCCTCCTCGGATCGGTAGTGGGTAGAACACAGATCCCGTGGGCAATCATCTGAAAAATATATCAAGTCACGATAGAACGGGCACATCTTCCTAGCAGTTCCAAATAAATGACAAAGACTATAAGCAGTTATAGCAAGTAATACTTGATGAACATGAAAGTTTGAGACAAAAAATGAAATAGAACAACAGTTTAACTAAAGAACAAGGAAAGTAAATACAGTAAATCAGGAGAGCATCGCAATGAAGACTGTAAATAGAGATAACTGAACTAGAACAAATGTGATGTGAATCCAGACAGAACAATGCGAGTCCAGTGTGAATCTAGTGTGAGTCCAGAACAAGACACTAAACCAGTGGGTTTTAAAATACCACTTTCGACATGTAAACTAATAGGGGTAAATACGGTACATCGTGTAGGACCGTTGAGCACCTCTAGAAGGGGTGAATAGAGTGAGTGCGAGTGCAGCAGAATAAATCACCACTTACAAATTAAAGTCAGATAACTATGGCAGTGAATAAAGAGACAATAAATAAATATAGCAAGAGATCAGAGAATCAAACTCAGTGAACACCACAATATATACTGGTTTTCCTCTTGGAGGACTAATCCGGTCGTAGGTACTTTTGCCTTTTGTTAATCCACTATTTACAAGCTAATTGATAGCTTGCAGTTTCTTTACAACACCGTGCTTGTTGACAAGTGCATGACCAACTTCACAACACTGTACTTGGTGACGAGCACACGACCGGCTCCTAAAACAGAGATAATTTTTGAACTTGAACGACCTCTTTACAACTACGAGAACCAAAGAACTCTAAATCGAATCGATATTACTGGCTTTGGCTAAGAGATGTATACGTGGAGCATGAAAGCTTTTAGAATACTGAAAAATACTTTATGAATAAATAGAGAGAATAAATGATGAGTGATTTGAAAAGAAAAAAAATTCTCTTCTACTTATAGGTGTTTTTTAGAACCGAACTCGAAAAGAGTTCGGGTGGAGTTCGGATGCAAAGATTTCTCAAACGAACGTTGCATGCAGATTCGGAGGTAACAAACATTTGAATTTGAAACGACCGAACTCGGTTCGAACTCGGCCTGAGTTCTGTATAAGTTCATCTAGTATTTAAAAGAGTATTTTTTCAAATTCTGTTGCATAGGATAGATGGAACTTTTGGTAAGTGGACTTTGAATGAATGGATAGGGTTTATAGAAGAGTGGACTGTGACCTAAGCCAGTAATACTTAGTTAATTTTACAATTTGTATCCTAGACTCAATAAAGGATAAAATATTTATAATAAAAAATGACTCATGCTGATTCCAGTGCATAAGTACTTCGGGATAATAATTTTCATGCTTGCTGATGTTGTAGTACTCTCTGATATTGAATTTACTGACCTGAAATGTTAGCAGTAGTTTGTATACTTTGTATATTGACTTAAGTCATTTGTTGATTTATCAAAATCGAGTGTGACTATTTGTAATGGGCCAACAATCTCCCCCATTTTGATTATTGACAAACTTTAGTCTATACCAAAATATATCTAATAACTTGAAATAAAAATACCTGATTTGTTTTTTGAATCAACTAGTTGATTTTGTTTTGAAGAAAATGGTATTTCTCTTTCTCCCTTTTTGTCATATTCAAAATGTTATGGCTCCCCCGTAATGTGTAAAGCAATAATGCTCACCAGAAGACAAAGAAATAACATATCCATATATAACAAGTCATAGCAAAAGTAAACTAAAAGTAGCAGTGAGAAAAGAAATAGCTGAAATCTCATAATATCACTAGGATAAGATGCAACTAACATAAACTACATAAGTCATCAATCAAAAGTTTATGACTATAAAAAAATCTAGTAAAAAGTCAAACTCGAAAGTTTAGACTGGTACATAAAAAAAACTACATATATCATCATCTAGCAACTACATCCAAAAAAATACTAACTGTAGTCCCACATCACAATGGTGTATCATCACCTCCAGGAGCATCTGATGGAAAGTACGCTATTGTAGGATCGAAATGAGCAAAGGTAGCCTCATCATCGAACCTCGGACCAGTGAATCTGGGGTGATGGATCATCAAAACAAGATGAATGGAATCATAAGATAGACTCCAGTGTATATCAGCAATGTTGTTCTGCAATACCTGTGCCTGAGTGATGTGGCAGAACTCAGAGTCAATGTAACTCTGATGACATTGAGCTGAGAGGGCAACAAAGTCATCAAAGTGCTGATAAAAGCCTGGGTCGAAGCCAGGAGCAGGGGCAGGAGCAGTAGCCTGAGGGTCATCATTATGAACCTGAGGAGCATGTTTGGCACCGGATGAAGGAGGAGGGTTGGGATACAACCTAGCTCTACTAAGCCCAGTAGTAGGAGAAGGGAGAGGATAGAGTTGAAGATCAATTTTAAATCTCTTAAAGGTAGATGCCAGGTGCATTGGGTAAACAAGGTTAGGTCCCGTACTTCTGCAATTGAGCATCTAGGCCATAACAGTCTTGGAGATGGAGAAAGGAATGCCAAAGTGAATATGATATATCGTAGATAATTCTATGAAGGTGATCTCGTTAGAAGATCCCCATTTCAGAAGTAAAGCGGAGAAGATAAAGCGATGTAGTTCATAGAAGTGCTGATTCAATTGTTTTGAATACACCCTACGTGGAACAGGACGAGGATGATGCATCAATTCTTTGAAGGAGTCAAGGGTGACACCTTCTGGAAATTGGACATGGTTAATGTCCACCAATGCTTCACCAATATCAGAAACGTGAAAATATTCACTAATATCAGTGGCATTGAACTCAAGTACTTATCCAGCAACACAAGAATAGAAATTGCCATTATCTTTTACTTGCAAGTTGCAGTAAAACATCCTAACGGCATTATCATATATATTATCAGCAACTTCAAAAAAGTCCCAAAATCCAAGTCGGTTAAAGCTAGGAGCATATTCAGAAAATATTGTGAAGTTGACACAAGCTCTAGCACAAATTTTACGACCAAAGAAGGAATTAAACCAAAGATCAAAAAATTCCTTGTCAGGAAATAGACCAGAGTCATAGTCGTTTTTATTAGAGGAACGAGCTGGACTAAAAACATTGGTTGGGACATAGTCATATAAAGATGATCCTGCTTGGGAGGCATCAATCTTTCTCTTTTGGGCTTTGGGTCTATAGAATAAAACAGAGAAGATAAATGATTACCTTTGGAAGAAGAAAGAAGAAGATGAAGGAGATCACTTCAAAGCTCCACAAAACTTGAAGAGGAGAAGGAGGAAAACCTTCACTTAGGGTTTAGAGGAGAATTTTTGGTGGGATGATGAGAGTAGAAGAGGTAAAAGAAGGAAATATAAAGGCTAGGGCTGAGTGTTCTGTTCTGGAAATCCGCCAAGCTACCATCCGAACTCGGCCCGAACTCGGTCCGAGTTCTACCCGAGTTCGGCTGCTTGTATTTCCAATGTCATTAATGCAGTATAATTGATAAATCCAATATATAAATTACAAACTTCTTTATTTAATAATTTCTATTGCTTTGGGTTAGCTGTAGGGCCGAATCCCAGCTAACGGTAGTCGGAAGACTAGTACACCGTGTTGATTCAGGCTATTTATGCATGTATGACAGAAGGACCCTTTCGGCTTGCACCTAATATAACTTCCATTAATAAAGTTCAAAGTTTTGAGTTATAAATTGATTTACTAATCATACTACATTATGAATCTGAAAATTCAAGTATACCGAGCTCTCGATGCAGATTGTTAAAGCGGTCTTCAGCCAATGGTTTTATGAAAATGTCTGCTAGTTGATGATCTGTGTCAACAAATTCTAAGCAAATATCCCCGTATTATTGGTGATCATGTAAAAAGTGATGACGAATCTCTATGTGCTTTGTGCGTGAGTGACATATAAGGTTCTTAGTCAGGTTAATAGTGCTAGTGTTGTCATAATAAATAGGAATCTTAGTGTAGTGCAGATTGTACTCTTCTAAGGTTTGCTTCATCCATAAAATTTGAGTACAATATCATCCTGCGGCGATATACTCAGCCTCAGTAGTTCATAGTGCTGCAGAACTTTGTTTTTTGCTAAATCATGAGACTAAGGCTTTTTCTAGGAAATAACATGTACTGCTGGTACTTTTACGGTCTACTTTGTATCCTGCAAAATTTGTATCCGAGCAACCTATCAGCTTAAAGGATTTGGTTTTTAGGATACCATAAGCCGACAGTTGAAGTTCCCTTTAAGGTATCGGAGGATACGCTTAACGGCACATAAGTTTGATTCCTTAGGATTTGCTTGATATCATGCACAAATGCAAACACTAAACATAATATCAGGACGACTAGCAGTTAAATATAATAAACTACCAATCATATCTCGATACTTATGCTGGTCGACAGGTTTGCCACTTTCATCAATGTCAAGCTTTGTTGATGTAGCCTTTGGAGTTCTGATTGGATTTACGTTGTCGAAGTCGTACTTTTTCAGTATATCCTTTGTATATTTAGCTTGATTGATGAATGTTCCTTTTGAGTGTTGTTTGATCTGGAGTCCTGGGAAGAAGTTTAGCTCTTCCATCATACTCATCTAAAATTTACTCTACATACACTTAGCAAAATCTTGACAAAGTATTTCATTAGTAGATCCGAATATGATGTCATCAACATATATTTGCACAAGAATAATATCATCATCTAAAGACTTGATAAATAAAGTAGTATCATCTCTTCCTTTTAAAAAACTATTTTTAAGTAAGAAGGCACTTAGGCTTTCATACCAAGCACGAGGTGCCTGTTTGAGTCCATAGAGTGCTTTCTTAAGTTTGAAGACGTGATCAGATTTTTGAAAATCTTCAAAACCAGGGGGTTGTTTCCTAAAAACTTCTTCTTTCAAAAATTCATTTAAAAATGTACTTTTCACATCCATTTGAAATCATTAAAATATACATATGCACAAAACATGCGGATAGCTTCTAGTCTAGCAACAGGAGCATATGTCTCGTCATTATCAATACACTACAACAAAAAACCCTTTTAATGACGCTCGATAAGGAGTTTTAATGACGGCTGAAACATAAGCGTTATTAAGTTGAAAAATACCTTTTTTCTATGACGGTTTCGGCTAATTCTGGGCTTTTTATAACGTTTATAAAATAAATCGTTATTAATAGTTTAGAGCGGTGGCAAACTTGTAATTCTTTCACTGTATAAAAGCTAAGTGAGAGAGAGAAAATTCATTTCTCATCCATTTTCTAAGGGAGCAGCATCTCTCCTCCTCAAACCTCTTCTCTCCCAATTTTCCACTTTTCATTTTCCCTCCTTTTCGGTTTGACTCCAATTTCTCTCCCAAACTCCAGATCTACGCAAAGGTTCGATTTTTCTTCCAATTTCTCTTCGGTTAGGGCTTATATCTTGTTTATACTTCGTCGATTTCTAGGGTTTCTGATGAATTTCTTCTTCGATTTCTAAGGCATATATTTTTTCTTCTTCGATTTCTAGGGCTTATATTTTTTTCTTCTTCGATTTCAATTTCTGATGCATAGTATGACAGTTGTCAACCCACCGCCAATGCAAGAAATGAGCACAAATGAGAACCGAGAATCTGAGGCCCTTGAGAATGATACCCAAAGCCATCAAGCCACACTGGAGATGCAGGCATTGTAGAGTAACAACATACGTATATTTCTTTGGTAAGTTAAATGTGAAAGGTCCTCGAGGGAAAAGAGCCTATGCATTATTTTTGCATTACATTTTTAAATAGTTGTTATATTTTAAAATACAATTATTTATCGAGAAATCCTGCTGGCAGATTTATGTTTTACAATTACAAATGTTATGGTGTGTTGTTATCTATACATACTTAATAATCTTACATTTTAATGACATTGCTCCTTGTGATATTTGAATACGCGAATGAGTTTGAGTAAATAAAAGATATCAATAGAATTTACTCATGCGTGTCCCCTGTTTTGTCTATCCATGGTAATTGTGCATAGTTTGAAGGACATGTAAGTGAATGACTTGTTTTAGCTTGAATATTAGCTTGACCTGGAAATTTTAGCCAATTTTACTGAAATCTGAGCTTCACTGTTGGAAGCAAAGTATAGCGAAGCCTCTGGAGGAGGAGAATGCTAGTAGTTGACTTGTTCTCAATGAACAGGATTAATATTAGTCTAAATGAACTGAATATGTAGAGGAATTCTTGTGTCATTGGAGATTTGCACATCCTGTATGGGCTGAATGATTCAATAATAGGAATTTCTTTCCTATACGTTTTCATTTGTACATGTATCCTATTTATTGAAGGCAAATTGGGACATGATGCAATGTTGGGACAAGATGCAAATATTTTTTTCCCAGCTCCTTCAATCTAAAGAGTGCAATGAACGAGAAGGATATTGAAATATTTTATTAAAATAGCGGAGCAAATTTTCTCTCCCCCCAGGAAACACCTACTATCTCAGTTCTCCTTGGAAACACATACTCTTATTCAATAAATGCTCCATTCTTCCCTTCATTGCTGCTTCCTCATGGTTAGGTTTGTTAGTAAGAAATACATACCCAACACTTTTTTTTTGCGATGTCCGGCATAATGTTCAGGACTTTGTGCGCACTATGTTGCATGCCTTTTAGGTATGTAAGTGTACTTTCCTCTATTCTGAATGCCCTTGAAGATGTTTCAGATGAAGTGAAGGTAATTTGTCTTCTTTTTTTGTGTGTGTACTAGAATCTCTATTATTTCCAGGCCATTGCATTCTTATGGTTGTAATATATATCACAGGAGAAGTCATACTATGCACTGGCAGCTTTCTGTGAGGATATGGGAGAAGAGATCCTTCCTTATCTTGATCCCCTGATGGGGAGATTAATTACTGCACTCCAAACTAGTCCTCGAAATCTGCAAGAAACTTGCATGGTACTTCAGCTTCTTTTGTCTTTCTCTGTAGAAATCTATAGCAGAATTATTTTCTTCTTTATTACAACCCTTCTTTTCGACTTGATGCAGTCTGCAATAGGCTCGGTAGCAGCTGCTAGGGAGCAGGCTTTTCTTCCTTATGCTGAGAAGGTACTTGAGTTGATGAAAAGCTTTTTGGTGCTTACAAATAATGAGGACCTGGTCTCCGTGTTTTTATCTTTTTCAGGGATTTGCTACACGTGATGTTGACAGTTTTGATGTGCTTAAGTTGAAGCCAAAGTAATTACTTGTTTTGAGGATCCATTTAAGTAGTAGTTGTAAATATATGTATTTGGATACCCTATTTTCAGATAATGTAATGAAGATGGTAATATAATATTTTGATGTTTTCTTGTGAATATAGTTCAATGTGGTTGTTTTAAAATTGAATTGAGAAGTTTTTGGAAAGTAATATATAATGTGCAGTATTAAGCATTATAAATGTGATGAGTTCAGTAATATTGAGTGTTATAAATGTTCTCCATTGAGCTTATACAGATTAGCTATTCATAACGCTTTCAAAATGTCCTGAATTGTGCACTGTATATTAACTATTCATAATGCTTTTATAGAAACTATTAATGACGGTTATTTTATGACGCTTTTAAAAAACATTTATAACACCCGTTTTCATAACGGTTGCTGTGGAAAAAAAAAGCGTCATGGTTCGTCATTAATGACGCTTTTTAGCCGTCATTAAAAGGGTTTTTTGTTGTAGTGATACCTTTTTCTTGATTCTAATCTTGTGCCACTAGACGTGCTTTGTTGCGTAGAACTTGTTCATCTTCACTTAATTTATTTCGGAACACCCATTTAGTACCAATTATCGATTGACCAGTAGGTTTAGGAACGAGTTTCCAAACTTGGTTTTCCTCAAATTGATTAAGTTTCTCTTGCATGGCATCAATCCAAAATTCATCTTTAAAGCTTCTGCTACATTCTTAGGTTCTACTTGTGAAATGAAGGCTACATTAGCTGCTATTTTAGTATCTCTACATGAAGAGCGTATACTTATACCTCTTGATATATCACCTATAATGAGCGTCTCTGGATGATCTGGCAAGAACTTCAATGACTCGAATCTATGAGTCAGATCTTCCACAGGGCTTTTATCGGTTCTGGCTTATGCATCTTCATCATCACTGTTACTGGATCTATGACTATTGAGCTCATCAAAAGTAACATTAATGGATTCTTCAACAATTATAGATCTTTTATTAAAATTTCTATATCCCTTACTCTAGCAGCATATCCGAGAAATATTCCTTCATCTGCTTAGAGTCCAACTTTCCCAAGTTGTCCTTGGCATTTAAGATAAAACAGTGACATCCAAAAAATTTAAAATATGAAATATTTAGAATTCTTCCAAACCAAAGTTCACAAGGTGTTTTCTTTGAGATAGGTCGAATTAACACCATATTTAAAACATGACAGGCTATACTAACAACTTCTGCCCAAAAATATTTAAGAAGATTATGCTGATTCAGCATGACTCTAGCCTTCTTGCTTAGAGTACGGTTCTTCTGCTCCATAGTACCATTCTGTTGAGGAGTTCTAGAACAAAAAACTCATGGTAATATCTACTATCATCACAAAACTTTTTGAAATCAGTATTTTCAAATTCGTCACCATGATTACTTCGGATACGAGTAATCATGAAGCTTTTTTTATTTTGTACCTTTTTACAAAATATCTAAAATTCAAAAATTTCATCACTTTTGTTTGATAAAAATGTAAACCCAAGTAAAGCAAGAGAAATCATCAACAATAACAAAGGCGTAGAGCTTACCGCAAAGTCTAGAGACTCTAATAGGATCAAATAAATCTATATGTATCAACTGCAAAGGTCTAGAAGTACTTACAACGTTGATGGATTTAAATGTAAGACCTATGTGCTTTGTTCTTTTCACAGTCTGCACATACCATATCTCTCTTGAATGATATCTCTGGGAGTCCTTTTACCAACTTTTTAGTACTTAGTCATGAGAGTGTCCATATTAGCATGTCCTAGCCTTATATGCCCTAGCCAGCCTTCATCTAAGTTAACTACTAGGCATCTTTCTGCATTATTAGTACTCTCTAGAAAGAAAACATAAATATTGTCTTCTCTAATCCCTTCATATACGGGATTACCAGATGACATATCATATATTGTACATTTATCTTTTACAAAATTGATGTCATAACCATTATCTGCCAAGTGACTTATGCTCAGTAGGTTATGTTTCAGTTCCGTAACTAGACAAACGTCTTTTACTATAGGATAAGGAGATATACCAATAATGCCATTTCCAATGATATTACCTCTCAGGTTGTTTTCGAAGGAGATGTACTCTTCTTTCTTCATTGATAGCGTAGCGAACAAAGATGCATCACCAGTCATGTACCGCGAACATCCGCTATCGAGGATCCACTTGCTTTTAGCATGAGAGGGTTGAGGGTCCACCTACAAAACTAGTAGATGAATCCTTTGGTACCCATTTATCGAAGGGTCCATGTTGATTAGTCTTAGATCTCTAAATTAGTATGTGATTGTCAACAAGCTTTCCTTTTAGACAATACTGTGATATGTGCCCATGAGTACCACAGTACGTGCAAGTATGTTTTGAAAACGTGTTCGTTGAATTTGTGTTGACATGCATATGTGGTTTCTTTGAAAACCTATATATGAAAGCATGGTGATATTCGTATTTCTTACGTGCTTTCTGTGGTTTAGTCCTCTTAGGTATATGCTTAGCATTAGGACTAACTTTAGGCTGTGTCACAGGTATAGCATGTTTACCTAACTTGATCTCTAATTTTTTAGAAATCGTACAAGACTCTTCATATTTAGCGGTCATATCAATGAGTCTTTGCTCTGTGACTAAGTGCCACTTCTTCTCTATGTCATATAACTCTTGTATCTTAACATAGTTTCTTTCTTTCTTTTCAATTTTGAGGATAGCCTCATGATAGTCTACTTGAAGCTTGGCTATCTCATCCGTGTTACCAGTAGTAGATGTCTCTCTAATATCTTCAAAGATATTTAACAATCTAGCTACTTCGGTTGTGTATACCTTGACCTCTTTTCGAGATTACTTATACTTGTCAAGCACATTTCTGTGTTCTTCAAGTAATTCGCGGAAGGCATTTTCTAGCTCATCGAAAGTAAAGTCATCATATAGAGCATTTGAGGATACCTTATCGAAAGCCATAAGACAGACATTTGCAGTGCTGCAGGGTCTATCTTCTTTCTCTGATTCACTAGTATCACTTTCATGTTAGATACTTGTATTTGCATACTTTCGACCAGTTGTTGTTCTTTGGCTTTATCTTGATCTATCATATGGACTGCTTTTCTTTGGAGTTGGACAGTTCTTCTTCATATGCCCTGACTTCTTGCATCCAAAGCAGATTGTTTCTTCTTTATTGCTTTCAAGGGCATCTTTCTTCCTTCTGATTGATTTCTCAAACTTTAAGAATTTTTTGAAATTCTTCACTAGCAGGGCTTGTTCATCACCACTGGATGATTCTTCATCAGAATCTTTGCATGTTGACCTTCTGGCTTGAGCTTTGAAGGCGATAGATTTTTCTTTTGGGATTGCTTCTTCAAACTCTTGTAGGTCCAGCTCATGGGTCATCAGCTTGCCCATAAGTGTTTCCAGAGTTATAGTGGTGAGATCATTTCCTTCAATGATTGTTGTTGCCTTTGGATTATAGTTCTTTGTTAGAGCCCGCAGCACTTTTTTGATCTTCTTTTGATTATTGTAATCCTTACCAAGAGAAAGTAAAGGATTAGTAATATCAAGGAAACGAGTGAACATCTATGTAATTGACCCATCGGGTTCCATTTTGAAAGATTCATACTTCTGTGCTAGTCTGCTGATTTTGGAATTCGTCACTTAGGAAGTACCTTTATGAGTTACCTCAAAAATTTTCCAAACCTTATGAGATGTCTTACAGGTTAAAAATCGATTGAACTCCGTCTTGTCAAATGTATAGAACAGTGCGTTGATGGCACGTGCATCTAGACTAGCCTTTGCTTTTTCTGCCTCTATATATTTATCATGAGGCTTGTCTCTAAGTACGCCATCAACCACTGTAGGTGCCGGTTTCTTATAACCGTCAATAACTATGGACCAAAGATCAAAGTCAAGAGACTTTAAGAAGAATGGCATACGTGTTTTCCAGTATGTATAGTTTGTTCCATCAAATAGTGGGGGTATATTTGTGGATTGCCCTTCACCGTTGAATATTGATTTCACGGCTGTCATATATACTCTCTGAGGTTGTTATATTAAAATATAATCCGCTATGATACCAATTGTAGGACCGTTGAGCACCTCTAGAGGGGGATGAATAGACTGAGTGCGAGTACAGCAGAATAAATTACCACTTAAAAATTAAAGGCATATAACTATGGCAGTGAATAAAGAGACAACAAATAAATATAGCAAGAGATCAGAAAATCAAACTCAGTGGACACCGCGATATATACTGGTTTCCCTCTTGGAGGATTAATTCAGTCGTAGTTACTCTTGCATGTTGTTAATCCACTATTCATAAGCTAATTGAGAGCTTGCAGTCTCTTTACAACCGTACTTGGTGACAAGTGTACGACCAACTTCACAATACCGTACTTGATGTCGAGCGCACGATTGGCTCCTAAAATAGGGATAATTTCTGAACTTGAACAAACTCTTTACAACTATGAGAACCAAAGAACTCTAAATCGAATCGATATTACTGGCTTTGGCTAAGAGATGTATCGGTGGAGTATGAAAGATTTTAGAATACTGAAAAATACTTTAGGAATAGATAGAGAGAAGAAATGATAAGTGATTTAAAAAGGAAAATTTATCTTCTATTTATAGGCATTTTTGAGAACCGAACTCTGGCAGAGTTCGGTTGGAGTTCGGATGCAAAGATTTCGTAAACAAATATTGCATGCATATTTGGAGGTAACAAACATTTAAATTTAAAATGACCGAACTCGGTCTGAACTCGGACCAAACTCAGCCTGAGTTCTGTCTAAGTTCATCTAGTATTTAAAAGAATGTTTTCTCAAATTTTGTTGTATAGGATAGATGAAACTTTTGGTAAGTGGACTTTAAATAAATGGGTAGGCTTCATAAAAGAGTGGACTGTGAATAACCTAAGCCAGTAATACTCAGTCAATTTTATAATTTGTATCCTAGACTCAATAAAGGATAAAAATACATAATAAAAAATGACTCAGACTGATTCCAGTACATAAGTACTTCGGGATGATGATTTGCATGCTTACTGATGTTGTAGTACACTCTCTGTCATGACCCGCACCCACTTTTTGGATACGAGACGTGCCCAAGCCCAGTCTACGCCGCGGTATCAACGGTAGTACGCTATCTAGCCCGCAATAAATAAAGTGCTCATAAATACTAACTGCTCATTCACAACAACTAAATCAACTTTACAAAATATAGAAGTTTTACTTTCGAAGAAGAATGTAAGCTTTTACATTTATAGAAAACTACCACACAACTAACTAGTCTTCTATGGTTTAGCCTTCGAGTCTCTATCTCCCTGTCACGACCCGCACCCTACCTTAGGGCACGAGACGTGGGTACGTCCAGGGACTCGGGTTGGGGTCGGCGTCGAGTGGTTTAGGGTTTCGTTGAAATCGACTCTCTCTCGTGCGCGTTTATATAGGAGGGCTCGGTTGCTGTTGGGCTCTCGGGTTTGAGCTGTTCAAACCGAGGGGGGGTCGGTTTACTGAACTGGAGTTGCTGCTCGGTTAATAAGGGGAGTTGGGCCTGGGGGCTCTCGGTTTTGGGTTGGGCCCTATGGGCCGAGGGTTAAAACCAGAGTGGTTCATGGGTTGCTACTGTTACATCTCATCTAATAAGAATAAAATATACATATATATATACGTATATACACATAAATTCCTATATAAAAATACGTATAATATATATATATATATATATATATATATATATATATATATATATATATATATATATATATATATATATATATATATATTCTCTATTTATATATCTATATATATATTCTATATACATATACGCACAATTATATTCGTATATATAACATTATTTATATATACGTATATACATACAATATATATAAATATACATATACACATACACCCGTATAAGGTATATATATATATATATATATATATATATATATATATATATATATATATATATATATATATATATATATATATATATATATATTATTTTGTATGTTATATGGGTGTATATATATATATATATATATATATATATATATATATATATATATATATATATATATATATATATATATATATATATATATATATATATATATATCTTATATATATATACACATGCACATTTATATATTTATACACATGCACATTTATACATATATATATTATATATATACATTCACATAAAGAGAAGAAATTATACACATTCACATTTACATATATATATTTATACATATATATATTTATATATATACATTCACATTTATACACATGCACTTTTTTTTTTCCTAACTCCTTCTATTCTTCCTTCTACTTCTCTTTTAATCCTTCTATATATATATATATATATATATATATATATATATAATATTTTTTAAGGTTCAATCCATGGTCTTCGCTTCCTCCCTTCCCGTACTTCAGCGTGTCGCTCGCCGGCCGGCCTAGGCCGGCCATCTCCGTCGCCGGACCTGCACTCGCCCACCTGACCGTATGCCGCATCCGCCGATCCCCCCTGGACGCCGGAGGTGTTAGAGTGGCACCGCCAGCTCCACCTCCTCTACTCGTCCCCTCCTCTTTCTTTCTCCCCCTCCGCATCTTCTCCTCCCCCGGCGCCTCCGCTTGCCCCGCCTCCGCCGGATCCGGGGAGGTGCGCTCCTCCTCCTGTTCAGCTCGCGCGCGAGTCGTCCCCGCTCCCGCAGGCCTAGTTGGGAGACCCTATGTCCTTGCCCCTCTCCGCCCCGGCGCTGGCCTCCGCCGGTGTAGGCGCCGCCGGCGCCCTGGCGCAGTGGCCACCAGTCCCCGCCCCCTTGATCTCGCACTCGCCCCCCCACTCCTCGGGAACTGTACCTCTCTGCGGAGACGGCATCGGGCCCCCCGCCCCTGTGCTCCTCGGGTCCCGTTCCCACGTGGGTGGGACTCCCGAGGCATACAACCCCCTTTGCGCAGAGCCCTCCGCGCAATTTGAGTCTGGTTCTCTTCACCAGCGCGCGGAAATCCCTCCCTCCTCTGCGCAATTGGTACCTGGCCCATTCTCCATTTGTGTGGAGCTTCCTCCCTCTTCTGCGCACTCTGAACTTGGAGCCTCCTTTGCACAACTCCATTCCATGATGACCTCTCTCGTGGCGCACCAATCCTGGATGGCGCAGGCGCTTGGTGGCCTTCTTCCCTCTGTGCATTCTCGTGTCACCCCCGTCGCTCCCGTTGGGGCGCCACCCCCCTCCCTGAGGCACATTCCATCACTCACCCACCTCTCGGCGCGCATCCCCCTCCGTATCCCATTACCCCCGCGCAATCCAGTCGTCCCCTTGGCGTTGATGCAACCCAGTGCCTTCCAGCGGGGTCCGCAAGCCCCTCCCTATCCCCCGGCGCCCCCGTCCACCTTCGATCGCATCCGCCCATATCCTCATCACCCGCCCCCGAGGCTGCGGCAGCCCTCACAGCCCTCGTTCATCCCTCTCAGGCGGCGCCCGGCGTCTATGCCTCTGCCCTCGAGACCGTCCCCTCCGGCACGTCCTCCCCCCCGGAGGCCCTTTGCGTCGATCCCGTTGCGCAGGTGTTCGCTGTTGGCGCTGCGCCCTCTGTGGGCCCTCCCCCTATTGCGTAATCCAGGAGCCCTCTCCCACACTCTAGCTGTGCGGACCTATCCCTGCGCAGGTTGTCGCCAGGCTCCTCCCTACCACCCTCTTCCGCCTCCCCCTTCTCCCAGGTTCCTCCAATGGCTACCCCCTCATCCTCGATAGGCCCGTCTTTCGGCCCCACCGTTACTCCGGCACTTCCGCCTCCTCCTCCTCACCTCTCGTCTTCACCAGCAGGTGTTCCGTCTGGTTCCCTTATTGCTCCACCCAGCGCAGGCGCTCCCCTTGTCCTGTCTCCTATGGTCGCTCCCCCGGTGACCACCGCCGTCGCTACGGTTGGGAGTGCGCCCGCTACCGTTGCCTCTGCGGCTGTCGTTGCTCTTTTACAACGTGGTGGGGCGAGCCAGCCGTCCTACGTCGCTTCCCTTCGTCCTGATTTATTTCACCCGAAGGAACCTTTGATTCCCGACGTCCACCTTCCGGAGATTGTGTACTCGCAGACATCCCCATTGCCCACAATTCCATTTTTCGAAGTGGAATTATCCTCGCTTTCCTTATCCTTCCCCCACACCTTCGTACTCAAATTTTCCTCAGGATGTCCCAAATTATCCAGGGTGCAGGAAGTTATTGCAAGCTGGAGTCTTTCAGCGGAGTACCGCATAGCCCCCATCGACCCCAGACATATGCTCCTCCACCTCTCTTCCGCGACCGACCACAGGAAGGTGTGGTCCAAAGGCACTTGTCGGGTTGACGCCTACCAGATGAAGATCATCAAGTGGACTCCCAATTTTAGCACTCATGAAGATTCTGCGAAGGTCGCAGTTTGGGTGACGCTGCCGAATCTACCCCTCATCTTTTTTGTTCCAGCGGCTATTCGGCGCATTGCCAACTCCTTCGGGACGTATGTCGCCACGGCCCCGGAAACTAGCAACCTCACCAAGGCCAACTACGCCAAAATATGCGTGGAACTCGATCTCTCCTCTGAGCCCCCCAACTTCATCAATATCGAATTTGGCAATCACATCCACACCCAACAGATAGTATATGACAACCACATTCTGTACTGCAATCACTGCCATCTACGTGGTCACAGCCCAAAACACTGTCATCATCTGCACCCGGAACTCAAGAAGAAATCGGCCCAGACCATTCAATCAGCAACTGGAGGGAGGGCTCCACGATCCCCCCTCTTACCACCCCCGAACAAGCATATCAGATTTGATTCCTGTGACGTCCTCTCCGACACTGGCGGTAGCCCTAGCAAAACAGTCAGTCCTTACGAATCCAGAGCTCTATCCCTCTTCAATAAGTTTGATCGCTCGAATCGGGAGATGAAGGCACTCCACCAGTCCCAACTGGTATCTTAGGGGATAACACGATTAATGAGGAGGTCATGCCGGTATCTACTTCGACCATAGTTGACCCCAACCAGATCACCACTCCCGCGGAAGCCATCGTCGTGAGCAACGATCCCAAGGCGGTGGAGCAACCCCTCATCACCCCAGACCAAGTGGTAGAAGCATTAGCTATCCTCGGACCAGACCAGGTCCAGAGAGGTCTTCAGATTCAAGCCGCGGGTTATTCTCTCCAGACATCTCTGATGCAGATCGACAACTCCAGCGACGCCATCATCATCCCCCCGGAGGAGTCCATGCTGGATTCCGCTGGAGACCAGATCGACCACACTGGGGAGGTCACATCTGATATCCAAGCGATCACCACAAACATAACAACCCTGTCAAGGGCAGACAAACCAGCATCGAGCAGGAACCCTGATAAGATGGGAACAGCAGAAACCAAAACCATTCTCACCAGATTCGCCTCCAGGCGGAACAAAAAACACCCTCCCCACCCTCATTAATGATCAACATTCTATCCTGGAATGTGCGAGGACTGGCCAACAAACCCACTCTGAGGAGAGTTGCCATCCTCCGAAAGATGCACAAAATCGATATTCTCATTATTATCGAACCAAAAATTCCACCCAAAAGATTAAAATCGATCCAACTGCAACTCGGTCTCCCCCAGGCCATTGTTGGGAGTAGCGACATCTGGATCCTTGGAACGGAGGACATCACCCTCGAAATCATTCACGAAGCCAAGCAGGACTTATCTTGCTGGGTGGAACACCCTTTCCTTTCTAACCGTATCATCCTCTCTGCGGTGCACGGCAGCTGCAAAATTACAGAGCGGAAACAGCTTTGGAACGACCTGCTCGACATCCACACCAACCACATCGCTTTCCCGTGGATTTGTGTTGGGGACTTTAACGCAATCACCAGCAGAGATGAAAAAATTGGAGGTCGCCCGCCGCCGTCATCAGCTATGTTAGATTTCAACAACTTCATCTTCAATGCCCACCTATCATCTCTCCAGTTCACCGGTAATGCTTTCACCTGGTGCAATATGCAGGAAGGAGATCGACGCCAATACTCCCCGCCTAGACAGGGCTCTCACAAACGTCCATTGGGATGGAATGGGGCTCACTACCAGCCTATCCCACCTCAATACTTCAGAATCTGACCACGCTCCCCTGTTGATTGTAATAAAAAACTCTGACAACCCTATCAAGAAGAACTTCCGATTCCTCAATTTTTGGACCGAACACCCTCAATTTTTGAATATTGTTCAGGAAGCGTGGAATCGGGCAGATGCTCCCGACCCTCTTGTCCGAGTTAGCAACAGGCTTAAAGAAACGAGGAAAGCCCTGATCATTTGGAGCAAACAAGCCTATGGGGACATTTTTCAAGCTGTGAGGACGGCTGAGGACGACGTCTCTCGGGCCGAGGCCAGATTTGCCTCGGAGCGCTCTGCGACGGCGAGGACGGCCATGAACCTCACCAAAGCGATGCTCAAATTCAGGATCAGAATAGAGACCGAATTCTGGAAGCAAAAAGCCAGGTTGAAATGGGACAGCGAAGGGGATAAAAACTCTAAATATTTTCATGACTGTGTCAAAGGCCGCAGAAAGCAGCTCTCGATTCATCAAATCACCGACGACATAGGAAACATCATTTCTGATCAAAAGAACATCCAAGCGGCCGCTGCGGAATTCTACTCCAAGTTATTCACCAAAGAGACGGTCCACAAAGACAACTCCTTTCTGAATGTCATTCCACAGCTCATCAGCGACACCGACAATGTTCAACTGGAGTCGCTGCCCACCGTGCAGGAGGTGACCGACGCGGTTTGGGCCCTGGATGCGAACAGCGCACCCGGCCCAGACGGGTTTTCGGGCGTGTTCTTTCGCACCTGCTGGAAGATTATCAAACAGGACATAACTGAGGCGGCAATCGCTTTCTTCGAGGGAGCCACTTACCCCAGAGCAATTTCCAGCGCCAAGCTGATCCTTATCCCGAAAAACTCCAACCCCGAATCTTTCCGCGACTTCCGTCCCATCAGTCTATGCACTTTCACAAACAAGATCATCTCCAAGATCATTGCAACCAGAATGGCCGGATTGCTCCCCAAGATCATCTCCGAGGAGCAAAACGGTTTTGTTCGCGGAAGAAAACATCCAGGACAACATCATGCTCGCTCAGGAATTAATCACCTGCATGAAGTTTCCAACTAGAGGGGGTAACATCGCCATCAAGCTCGACATGGAGAAAGCTTCCGACAGACTGGATTGGCAGTTTATTATATGGGTCTTAAGAGCTTTCGGATTCTCGAAAAGCTGGACTAACACTGTGTGGAGATCCATTAGCAACTCCTGGTTCTCGACGGTTATCAACGGCCAGGCCGATGGATTTTTCAAATCCACTCGTGGTGTTAGACAGGGCGACCCTCTCTCATCCACTGTTTTCATCATTGCGGCCGACGCCCTGAGCAGAAACCTTAACAACATGATTAATACTCCCAACTTCCAGCACTACCATACGTCCAGCGGCTGCCCCTTCATCACCCACCTGGCCTTCGCCGACGATGTCCTCATATTCTCGTCCGGGGATATTGGTGCTGTAGAAGTGGTGAACCACACTCTGCAGAGATACTCAAGATGCTCCGGTCAGAAAATCAATACCGCCAAGAGCGTCATTTACGCCCACCACAACTTCGATCGAGAGCATGCCCGTGGTCTATCCAACTTAACATCCTTCAACGTGACCCACCCCCCCTTCAAGTACCTTGGTTGCCCCCTTGTGTACGGGAGATCTAACTCCGACATATTTGAGGAGTTGATATCTCGAATCAGGAAAAAACTAGAGGGGTGGCACAATGCCACTTTATCCCCAGGCGGCAAGATGATTCTCATCAATCATGTTCTCACTTCTATCCCAATCCACACCCTGGCCATGTGTTCCCCTCCCAAGAAGGTTCTAACATCGATTGAACAGACATTTTGTAACTTCTTTTGGGGGCAGGACAAAGGCCAGGATAAGCATCACTGGGCTAGTTGGGATTCTATGGCGCGCCCTACCGAGGAAGGGGGACTCGGCTTTACCAAACTCTCCCACATCGTTCAAGCTTTCTCGTTGAAACTGTGGTGGACCCTCCGGACCAGCAACAACTTATGGACCAGGTTCATGAAGGCCAGATACTTCAAGCACAGTCACCCTGCAGTAGCCATCTCCAACAGCCGAT
Source organism: Iris pallida (assembly GCA_029216955.1). Taxonomy (NCBI): domain Eukaryota; kingdom Viridiplantae; phylum Streptophyta; class Magnoliopsida; order Asparagales; family Iridaceae; genus Iris; species Iris pallida. The sequence continues at coordinate 5,246,657 of JANAVB010009198.1, read as the reverse complement.
CTTCTGCGGCATGGCATCGCATCATCGATGGGCGGGCTAGCGCCGAACCTATTATGAGACTCCAATTGGGGGACGGTCTCTCGGATCCCTTCTGGGAGAGATGGATTGGCGACAACTTGATCCCGAGCATCACGGAGACCCCTAGAAACGACAGGATTAGCGATCTGTGGGACCTCAGTTGTAACGACTGGAACTGGGAAAAGATTCGTGACTGGTCCGGAAACGAAACCGTGGAGAGCATATGCCGATGCGGAGTTAGAATCAGAAACGAAGAGGATGCATGGAGGTGGTCGATCGAGGCCTCGGGGACTTTTACGATGCGATCGGCGCAACGCACGGAGCATATTATTGGGCACCCGAACCCCACCATTGCTCCCTACTGGCACTCTTGCATACCTAAGAAGTGGTCCGTCCTGATGTGGAGAGTCATCAGGCAGAAACTGCCCACCGACGAGATTCTGAAGACCATAGGGTTCAGCTTAGCATCAGCCTGCAACTGTTGCGATGACCGCCAGATGGAGACTATTGACCACATCTTCTATCTCGGGGATCTGCCAGGTCACATTTGGAGGATTCTCAACCAACTGTGTAGCATCGCGCCAGACAGTGGGCGCTTCCACGATCTGGCATACTCTTGGGGTTCGGCCTCCTACGGACACCAGATCGTCGCAGCGGCCGCCACATGGGTCATTTGGAAGAATCGTAACAAAGCAAGATATGAAGGATTCCACTACACAGCCTTTCATCTCATCCGGGAAGTCTTCCGCCAATGTCGTAAAAGGAGCACCCGGTGCGCTCACAGCTCGAGGGCTTTTTGGGCCTCTGTTCTCCCCTAGATCTCGTTTGTTGCCAGCCCCCCCATCCTCCTCCTTTCTCCTTTTGGTGGTATACCTGTATAGGCTTCGGCATTTTGCGCCTTGTATACTTTTCCAGGCTTCGGTGTTCGAGCCTTGATTAATAAAATGGGGGGTTTTCCAAAAAAAAAAAAATACATTCACATAAAAGCCTATATATAATTTATATTATACATATATACACACTTACCTATATACAATATATATTATATATATATATATACACATACATTCATATATTTATATATATATAATATCTTACGTATATATATATGTATATATACACGTATAATATTTATATATATACACAAACAAAAATATATAATAATAACAATAAAATAAAAATAATATGATAATAACAATAATGATAATAATAATAAGAATAATATAATAATAACAATAAAATAATAATATTAGATAAAAATCTCAATAAATAATAATAATAATAAAACCCATTTGTATAACTAACCAATATTTAAGAAATATCATCAAGTCTACCCAAAAAGCTAGGAAATATTTGTACATACCTAAAAGTAGGTCTACATAGGCTTGGGCTTGGTTTGGGTCCAATTTGCACTAGTTTGGTACAACCGGGATCCCTAAAACTAAATATTATAATTAAATAAATAAATAATCTACGATAAGGGTTACGTCGCAACATGGCCTGGTTTTCCTAGTTAGGACATCACTATGGCTCGGCCATCTCTACTAGGGCTAATACACTAGTCAAAGCATGCCACTGCACTACCCGTACCATAATTCCTAGTCACCTTGTTCTCCAAATCTCAACCATGGCAAAAATCATCTACCGTAATAATTAACTAAAATAATTATTTAGAAAAATCTAAAAAAATCACCATTAAATTAAAATAAATAAAAATTTTCAAAATTCCGGGAAGGGAGGCTACAAATCTACCCACCTTAAAATAATTTTGTCCTCGAAATTTAGGTCGGTCGTACTCCTTCTGGGTCAACACCCAACAATCCAAGTCTCTAAGAAAATAAAAATAATAATAATAATAATAATAAAATTTAATCATACAATTAGGAAGAATAACATAGGCATGATTATGGTCAAATCATAGGAGTTGAATGTCTCACCTAGGTGTATAAGTCATACTAGATCAAGCCAGTCATCGGGTAAAAAAAAAACATACAAACAGTCTAGGGAGTCTAATTGGAAAGGTGAGGGAACGCCAATCATCAAGGCCGTAGGTCAGTCTACTAACCTTTATGAAATTGGCAACCATCGAAGAATATAACTAGCAACTAACTCTGAAGGGTTTCCAATTCCAAATATAATCAAGGAAATCAAAGTCTAAATCATGACTCATTAATAGCACACAAAAATCCAAGCATGCACTATATATATATATAAAAAAATTTAGTCCCAATATGATCTAAGTTGATCAATTAGGATGAATCAATTTTTGGGCAAGATAGAGAACGAGGTCATTGAAGTTTGAGCACGAGTATCCAAGATTTGAATTCCATGTCACAATTGGTTTAATTCAATTGAATAAGATCCCAATATTTTGGACGATAAGAAGGATGACCAAATCAACTGGTCGGTCAAAGGAATTTAAAATTTAAGGGATGATGCAAGGATATAGAATTGAATCAATTTTCTCCTTTGGTAGGGAAACTATATGTGATACCCTCGGGTCTGTCTAAAAGGTATAGTGTCTTGTCTTTCTGAAATATGTGAAAGGCAGACAATAAAGAGTTCAAAGGCGATGTTATTGAGTACAATACGTGGCTCATAGACGATAAAATAGTTCAAAGGAGAATTGTCAAGGCTGTCGCGGATGAGACTCTAGGACAAGTTTAACTATGTCTCCATCCACGTAGAATAATATATAAAAAGCGAACCAAAGTGCAATAGGTTGATCAGACCATCTTGCACCGGTTCTGATTAGACAATATGTTAGTGGGTGCCGGCCCCCAATAATATATGTCATGATCAAGCTCGAAAAGAATATAAGCTTGCAAAACTGGTTCTAAATTAGCAACATAAGGTAGTCATAATATAAGTAAGGATAATGATGAAAGAATTTAAATAGTCTACGTGAACTTATCAATGTGGTTCACCATGACTCAGGTTTGCTGGGTAGTGAGTCATTCTACCCACCTTAAAAGAGTTAAACTAATAGGGTGATGGAACAACGGGTCAAGCCATCAAGATAAAGTACAAAGTTGAGCATTTAAAAAGTCAAACAGAACACCAACACATGTTGGGTCAAAAGAAGTGAGTCAAGTTGGATTTCTAATTGAAATTGAAAATAGTTGGTATTAAGGTATAGATCATAGTAAGTCATTTCGACTCGATAGTCATATCAAAATGATAGTATACAAGGAGATGAGTTTAATGGGACATGATATGCCCACATGAAGATGGACTCGTCTGGGGCTTGTACACAATTTGTTGGAGGGTAACAGCTAGTATTACACTCCGAATATCAAAGTCATGGTAAGAAATGTTAAGGGTTTAAAAGAGAAAATGAAAGTTCAAGGGGTGACAATTAATGCACAAAGTAAAGGAGATAAAGTTGAAGCACGAAATACAAATCAGTTACAGAATAGATAATTTAGGGATACAGTTCTAGAGAGAAAATACTGTTAAGGAACGATCAAATCATTATTCAAATATTATGAAAGGCTAGAGAGTCGCAATAAAATCTAGGTTTGAGGAAAGTCAAGTATCATTTGCCTCTGAACCTCTGAAGTTCACCCGATCATAATTGTCAATCGTATCTTTACTTTAGTAGTCTCCCTATGATAATTCAATCATCATATGTCTACCATCCAGATTTTACAACCTTCCGTTATCTAAATCCTTACCATGATCATCATAGGCAAGATTCTAAATTTCCAAAACATTTCTTATGAGGCATGCCCCTTCTTATTAAAAATCAATACTATCCCTTTTAAATCAATTTCCATATTTCTTCACATTGTTCCAATTTATATCCGAAACCTCTAACTCAAATTTGTGAGATCTTTAACTGTTTAAATTTTTTTCTCGTATCATTCAATTCTCAAAACCTCTAAGCCTTAAAAATTTATTTTCTATCGTAAAATCAACCTTCATATTTTCTTTGACATACACCCATGAATATTATTCTCCAATATTTTTTTCACAACAATGTCCAAATTTCCATAGCCTTGTGTCCTCTCTATCCCTAGTCATTCCTTGCAATATCTTATCAATTTCATATCTTCATTGAATACCATTTTAATTCCCTTTTTTTTTAAAGCCTTAGGGTAAAACTGCCCGAGAATCAATAACCAAATTTTGAAATTCTCAACTAAGTTGACCTTGAATATCCTCATCAGTTTTGAAATACACTTACGAATTATTCATACCAAGTTTTCTCTAAGTGTGGTTTATTTCCAGACGGGTAGTATACATCTCTTTGATTTCATCCTAGACCTTTACCACATATCATTCTCAAGTGTCCATGTTAACATCCAACCTTTTGGATTCCTACAAAATCATCACACGATAACTAGTTCAATCATTCTGAGCTACATGATTTACGACACTTCCTCAACCTTTTCCATGAAAATACGAAGACTCAAGGGTTACAAAGTATGCAGGTACGACAAAGTTTAAGAAAATGGAAATACAAAAAATAATGGTAAGGAAGGAATAATGAAGGTTCGTTCAAAAGAGATGAACCAATCAAGATCAAATTCAAGGGAAAAGGAATTTAAATCAAAATTCGTAATGAGATTCTCAAGGGTCGTCCTTGGAATCTCTCAAAGATCCAAAGTGTGATTGAGTATTTCTAATTCTAACACCTTATTTCTTTACTCTTTAGCAGGCTCGTAGCAGTACAACTAAGTCGTCGCACTACTACGAAATCGTACAAATGCGAATCTCGACCTGCATGGGCCACCACTAAAAACGTGTCACGACCCGCACCCTACCTTAGGGCACGAGACATGGGTACGTCCAGGGACTCGGGTTGGGGTCGGCGTCGAGTGGTTTAGGGTTTCGTTGAAATCGACTCTCTCTCGCGCGCATTTATATAGGAGGGCTCGGTTGCAGTTGGGCTCTCGGGTTTGAGCTGTTCAAACCGAGGGGGGGTCGGTTTACTGAACTGGAGTTGCTGCTCGGTTAATAAGGGGAGTTGGGCCTGGGGGCTCTCGGTTTTGGGTTGGGCCCTATGGGCCGAGGGTTAAAACCAGAGTGGTTCATGGGTTGCTACTGTTACATCTCATCTAATAAGAATAAAATATACATATATATATATATATATATATATATATATATATATATATATATATATATATATATATATATATATATGTATATACACATAAATTCCTATATAAAAATACATATAATATATACATATATATTCTCTATTTATATCTATATATATATATATATATATATTCTATATACATATACGCACAATTATATTCGTACATATAACATTATTTATATATACGTATATACATACAATATATATAAATATACATATACACATACACATACACCCGTATAAGGTATATATATATATATATATATATATATATATATATATATATATATATATATATATATATATATATATATATATACACACCCATATAACATACAAAATAATATATACACGTATAATATATATTTATATATATAAATACATACACATAAATACTCATATATTCTAGATATATATTCACATACCCATTAATATATATATATATATCTTATATATATATACACATGCACATTTATATATTTATACACATGCACATTTATACATATATATATTTATATATATACATTCACATAAAAGCCTATATATAATTTATATTATACATATATACACACTTACCTATATACAATATATATTATATATATACATACACATACATTCATATACTTATATATATATAATCTCTTACGTATATATATATGTATATATACACGTATAATATTTATATATATACACAAACAAAAATATATAATAATAACAATAAAATAAGAATAATATGATAATAACAATAATGATAATAATAATAAGAATAATATAATAATAACAATAAAATAATAATATTAGATAAAAATCTCAATAAATAATAATAATAATAAAACCCATTTGTATAACTAACCAATATTTAAGAAATATCATCAAGTCTACCCAAAAAGCTAGGAAATATTTGTACATACCTAAAAGTAGGTCTACATAGGCTTGGGCTTGGTTTGGGTCCAATTTGCACTAGTTTCGTACAACCGGGATCCCTAAAACTAAATATTATAATTAAATAAATAAATAATCTACGATAAGGGTTACGTCGCAACATGGCCTGGTTTTCCTAGTTAGGACATCACTATGGCTCGGCCATCTCTACTAGGGCTAATACACTAGTCAAAGCATGCCACTGCACTACCCGTATCATAATTCCTAGTCACCTTGTACTCCAAATCTCAACCATGGCAAAAATCATCTACCGTAATAATTAACTAAAATAATTATTTAGAAAAATCTAAAAAAATCACCATTAAATTAAAATAAATAAAATTTTCAAAATTTCGGAAAAGGAGGCTACAAATACAATAATATTTAGGGTCCATAGCGCAAGAGTAGGCACGTCAACCTCACCTATAACAACGATCCAGTCAGGAAAGGAGCAGAGTACAACCATATTGCAATTAATGTTGTTAGTCCAAAATAAGTTAGAACAATGAGAAACCATAAAGGTAAAGAATATATAAAGAACTAGCAAGGCAAGAACTATCAGGATATGAACTAGCACTAGCAAGATGCAAACTAACGAGATATAAAGTGGCGAAAAATAAACTAGCAAGATGTGATCTAACAAGATATGAACAGGCAAGATGTGAACTTAACAAGATAACAGACTAGATAAGGAAAATAGGAACCACTATGTGTGTGTGAAATACCTTTTAATACGTGAACGGCTGGGCTAATACGGCACATCATACGATGGCTATCATTCAGTAATTGGTACGGCTAACTCATACGTGGGTGTGTATGACTTAGCCATCATTCGGTAACGATAATTGGGTTTGTTCACGTATTTATCGAGTATTTCCCCTCTCGACTCTCTAACAATCGATAACGGTCAATGATACACTAAGAAGGATATGATAACTACAGTGTCACATGCGTATCTCAATGAAATATCAAGCAATGACTCAATGGGATATCAACAAGAAAACTATAGAGTAAACGTTATAATGAACTAAAACATAAATGCAATACTGTACTTGCCTGAATCTTTGCACAAACCATAGCCACAAGTAGACGATGAGGGAAATGCCGATCTAGAAGCTGTCAACCTATAACACATATCGCACCACGAACCGTGCACGAAAACCATAAATCAATTCTAATGTTCCAGTTCTAAATTCATGGAATAGTTGCTAGTTGGGTTAATAATCTAATAATAATTAATTTTGGAATAATTCATGTAAAAACCTAATTTAACCTAATAATAATCTGAATATAATCTAAACATGCAATTTTGGCCATCAAAAGTCATGTTTCAAATTTTGGAAACCATGGCATGCAAATCAAAACGTATCATTGACTTTTTAGTCAAACATTGTGAACTCTAGATTTTGAAAGTGCACCTTGGTAGATTTCAGCACCACGAGGGCACTGGAATCAACCGTGCCGCAAAATCACGCTTTGGTCAAAAGATATCGCCGTTATGGCTAATCGTGACCAAAACGGTAATCAACCGATCAATTCTGAGTTCAACAGTAAATATAAAATAATAAATGAATGAAATAATTTTTGGGAAAAATATATGTCGTAGAGCTCTATGTTAGCTTTTCGAAACTTCAAACGGTTTGTGATTTTGATTTCTAGTTCTCCCCGAAATCTCGAAAATACTGAAACGTGTCAAGTTTGGGACAACCGACACTCTACAAATTTTCTAGAAATTTAGTTTCAGAAATTATGAAAATAAATTAGATATTCGGAAACTATACCTCAATACGCTTCCAATTAAAAAACGTCACGCGAAAATGAGATCCGAGTTGACGGCAATCGCCTCAGGAAGTCGAAGAATCACCGGGATCAAACTCCAAAAGGAGGAGGCTATAATTAATTAGGGTTTGTGAATATACAATGCATATATATAGGAGAGAGAGGCGGTTACTGTAGCGGGCGCCGACAGGTAGGCCCCCTAGGTGGATTATTGGGTAATTATTTATTTAATTTAGAAAATTATTTTAAAATCATTTTAAGTCCAAATAAATCAAAATAAATTGCAGAAAAATCCAAAAAGATTCTAGAAAATATTTCAAAGTGTCTAGAATCTAAATAAAATATTTTAACACAAAATATCATCGTGTGCCCTCACAGTAAATTCCCAAAGCCTATAAATATAAATTCTATATAGTTTAATTATATAAAAATTCTAAAAGATCCAAAAAAATTCCAAAATATTCTAGAAAATATTTTTAGTTATTTAGAGCCCAAATAAAAATATTTGGTCCAGAAATACCCCCGTATGACCTTACAGTAAATCCTGAAAGTCCTTAAAAATAATAAAACCTTAAATATTAAATACCTAAAAATACCTAAAAATTATAGAAAAATGTAAAGTAGCTAAATAATATATATATAAGCTATCTAGGGGTCATTTGACCTTAATATGGTCATAGCCCACCTACAAGCTTTGGCATGACTCACAATGTCCATAAAATTATTCATAAACAAATAAAATTAAAAAAATTTAAAAATTTGGGAAGTGGGCTTACAAATCTACCCACCTTAGAAAAATTTTGTCCTCAAAATTTCAAATGATACAAGTAGGCACAACCAAGAATATCATCAAAATATGACATGACCAATCGATAGGAATAAGCACGACAAAGAATATAATCAAAAAAATAATGTAATGAATGATCGAAATTGATCAGGCATATAGAATCAAAATCTAAATACATTTAGAAATATAGTGGAAGGAAATCAAAATAGGTTTTAAAGATGACAATTTGAAAATAGAAAAATATGAAAGAAATAAAGAACTACTAGTTGTAGAGAAGGTGGTAACAAAAAATAAGACCACAAATAAATTTTAAAGAAATTTTTTTTAATAGTCGTATGCCATAAAAGATATAGTCGCTATGATATTCAAGAATCATAAGTATATCCGAAGTCATTTAACCGAGAATACATGCCTCGCCAGTGTACATCTGGCTGCCGTGAACCCTTGGTTTCATGACTCAAGTATAATATGTTATCGAACACTTTATCAACTCTACCCAATATTGACATAATAAATCAAAAGATCAATAATATAACTATGATATAGTTTTAGTAATATTCGACAACCTACGCATACTTAAAATTATTTTAACTTAGGGGTCATGCCACGCCAGTGCGCTGCTGACTGCAGTGAACCCGCAGTCTCCATAATTCAAATAAATGGAGACAGTGCACATCTGCCTTACCATTTTATGTCACCGAAAATTATTTTAGCTATATCCATAAGAATTTCAAAGAAACTTCAATAAATTCAATTAAGTCGATCATGATAAGAAAATATAAGTATCTGTCCTTGAGTAAAAGTATCAGTTTTGAAAACAAAACGATCACAAATGAACGAAGACAACTTAAATTAATATATAGATAATTGAACCAAGATTATAAATTAAATAAAATGATCATAAAATAGTTTTGAAAATAAACGAGGTTTAGAGAAGGCAGAAGATAAAATGGCACAAAAATGATCAAAATTAGGAATTGAATTCTATGAAGGCCTAACTTACCAAACGTATATTCTACCCACCTTGGATCCTACCAACATGTCAAAACAAAATAACATATTCTCTTAGAAAAATTCTGCGATTTATTTATACCGAGACTTCAATGAATCATTAGCTAAATCACATGACCTGTTTAAATATCTTAACTATCCAAGGGTCAAATTGAATAACGGACTCCTAGTCCTATTTATTCTCCTAAAATTAAATCAATCTTAATTGTGAATGAGCACACTAATCGCAGGCTTGCAGTAGTACTGCTAACTTAAGTACTACCACAAGTTTGTAATCTTTTGCGAAATCAGACCTGCATGGGCCACCATAAAAACTTGTCACGATCCGTACCCGATTTTTGGATACGAGACGTATCCAAGCCCAGCCTAAGCCGCGGTATCGGCGGTAGTACGCTGTCTAGCCCGTAATAAATAAAGTGCTCATAAATACTAACTGCTCATTCACAACAACTAAATCAACTTTACAAAATATAGAAGTTTTACATTTGAAGAAGAATATAAGCTTTTACATTTATAGAAAACTACCACACAACTAACTAGTCTTCTATGGTTTAGCCTTCGAGTCTCTATCTTCCGCTCGTATGGTCCATAGCACAAGAGTAGGCACGTCAACCTCACCTATAACAACGATCCAGTCAGGAAAGGAGCAGAGTACAACCATATTGTAATTAATGTTGTTAGTCCAAAATAAGTTAGAACAATGAGAAACCATGAAGGTAAAGAATATATAAAGAACTAGCAAGGCAAGAACTATCAGGATATGAACTAGCACTAACAAGATGTGAACTAACGAGATATAAAGTGGCAAAAAGTAAACTAGCAAGATGTGATCTAACAAGATATGAACTGGCAAGATGTGAACTTAATAAGATAATAGACTAGATAAGAAAAAATAGAAACCACTATGTGTGTGTGAAATACCTTTTAATACGTGAATGGCTGGACTAATACAACACATCATACGATGGCTATCATTCAGTAATTGGTACGGCTAACTCATACGTGGGTGTATATGACTTAGCTATCATTCGGTAACGGTAATTGGGTTTGTTCATGTATTTACCGAGTATTTCCCCTCCCGACTCTCTAACAATCGATAACGGTCAATGATACACTAAGAAGGATATAATAACTACAGTGTCACATTCATGTCTCAATGGAATATCAAGCAATGACTCAACGGAATATCAAACAAGAAAACTATAGTGTAAACATTATAATGAACTAAAACATAAATATCATACTGTTCTTGCCTGAATCCTTGCACAAACCGTAGCCACAAGTAGAGGATGAGGGGATTGCCGATCTAGAAGCTGTCATCCTATAACACATATCGCACCATGAACCGTGCACGAAAACCATAAATCAATTCTAATGTTCTAGTTCTAAATTCATGGAATAATGGCTAGTTGGGTTACTAATCTAATAATAATTAATTCTAATAATTCACTTAAAAACGTAATTTAACCTAATAATAATCTAAATATAATCTAAACATGTAATTTGGCCATCAAAAGTCATGTTTTTAATTTTGGAACCATGGCACACAAATCGAGGCATGCCGTTGACTTTTTAGTCAAACATAGTGAACTCTAGATTTTAAAAGTATTCCTTGGTAGATTTCAGCGCCACGAGTGTGCTGCAATCAATCGTGCCACAAAATCAGTTTTGGTCAAAAGATATCGCCGTTATGGCTAATCGTGACCAAACGGTGATCAACCGATCAATTTTGAGTTCAACAGTAAAAACTAAAATACAAAATGAATAAAATAGGAAAAATATATATAGAGCTCGTGTTGATTTCAGAAACTTTATATTTCGTGATTTCGATTTCTGGTTCTCCCGAAATCTCGAAAATACC